>JAWNOY010000292.1:11795000-12395000 GCA_035045545.1 Drosophila gaucha | reverse complement strand
CCAATAATAGATTATATATAAGCCAGTGCTTCCCTTCGCTTGCAAAGGTACCCGATGATTGGGTACATTTCAACCAATCCCAACCAAACCCTTCCTCTATAAGTTATCCGTTTTCTATCCAGTTTCTTTCTTTTGACCGATAAGCTTGGGTACATTGGGTACATTTCAGCCAATCCCAACCAAACCCTGCCTCTATAAGTTATCCGTTTTCTATCCAGTTTCTTTCTTTTGACCGATAAGCTTCAGTCAAAGATTTTTTTTTAATTTATCCGATATCAGTCAATGGGTTCTCTCAAGCTCATCCGATGATTTATTAGATGTCAATGTTTTCACTTTATCCGATTACTGACCGAACATCAGCCGACGCTCTCCCTTACTCACAAAATTATTCAATGATTGATTAGCTATCAACCAACATTTTATCTTCGTCACAAGATTATCCTTCCACGTCAGCAAGCAATGCCTCCTATCCATCGTCAGGCTATCTCGTTAATACGAACTACTGCACGATTGTGGATCTAAATCCTTACGAGTACGAGGTGATGCAATTTTTCAAGCCTTCCGTCCTTGAGCCCTGCAAGCCATATCCACCGCTCACCAAGGTGCATTACGATGCCAACACTCAGCGCTACGTCGTGAGCATCGACACGACAACATTTTCCAGCTACGAGATTGAAAACATATTCGGCTGCTGCTACGCGGGCGTGGAGCGTTTCAATGAGAACGAGGTGAACTTTACGGAATGCGAACATTTCATTAGCAAAGCTCAGATATCGAACGCAACGGACAGCATTATTGTCAGCTGTCACGCGGGCTCAGAGCAGATCTATATCAATGGACATCCGACCATACCGGAGAGACACAACGTGAGGCAGCGCCTCGAGCATTGGGTGCAAAAGGATCGGGGCAAGCGGGTGCCAAGTGTCCTAATGATTGGCATCGATAGCATCTCCAGAGTTAATCTCAAACGCGCAATGCCCAAGACGGCGCAGTATCTGGACAACAACAATTGGTTCGAGCTGGCGGGCTTCAATAAGGTACATCGATTAATTCATTTAATTGCAGTCATAACTAATCTCCCACAGATCGAAGACAATACCTTTCCCAATCTTATGGCTCTCTTGGTTGGCTACAATCTGACGAGTGCCTACGAAAATTGTAATCCATATGTTGAGGGCGGCCTGGACAACTGTGAGTTCATTTGGAAGCTGTTCCAGCAACATGGCTATGTGACTGCCTATGGCGAGGATGCAGTTAAGATCAACACGTTCAACTATCTGAAGAAGGGCTTCCAGCAGCCCCCCGTGGATTACTATATGCGTCCGTATTTATGTGCTATTGAAAAACAACTTGGCGCAACTATAAACTATGGTCTACCTCAATGCATGGGCTTTGAGACGGAGGCGATGTCCGTTTATAATTATGCCCAGGAGTTTGCCAAGCGATATCGCAACGATAGCTTCTTCGGCTTCTTCTGGACGAACACGCACAGCCACAGCGACATCTCGCAGACCAGCTCCATGGATGAGTATCTGCGAGGATATCTGCAGCGTCTCGTGGCGCAGGGCACCATGGAAAATAGCATTGTTATCTTCTTCAGCGATCATGGAATGCGCTTTGGACCATCCCGTGCCACCTGGTCGGGTTACCTGGAGGAGCGATTGCCTTTCCTCTACATTTGGCTGCCAGAGTTTCTGAGACAGGAGCATCCGGAGTTTGTGGAGGCACTGCGTCTCAATCGGAATCGTCTGACCACGCCCTACGATCTCCACCTCACACTCAAGCACATACTCACGCTGACGGGTCGGGTTGGCCGGCAGGAAGATCTGGGTGGTGCCAAGGATTGCCCGCAGTGCCAGAGCCTGTTGCTGCCCGTGCCGCTGAACCGCAGCTGCGAGGATGTGGCCATAGCGGATCACTGGTGCACGTGCAGAACGTATAAGAAAACTTCTGGAGAATTTCTACAGAAGTTAGGCAAACGTATAATACAACATATAAATTATATCATGGCCAATTTCCACAATGGCAGCTATGTCGAACGGTGTGAGCCGCTGACACTAAATAAAATCGAAACGGCTTACATAGCGCAATCGAATGAATTTGATGGCAGTCAAATAAAAATTTATATGCTAACCGTATCCGCAAAACCTAATGGAGGACTATACGAGGCTACGTTGCGCTACGACAAGCGTCTTCCAGAGGAGCATAACTTAGTGGTAACTGGCTCAGTGAGTCGTATCAATTCGTACTCAGGCAACGTGGATTGCCTCGGCACAGATCCGATGATAAAATATTGTTTTTGTCGCACAGTGGAAAAGAAAAACGATAACAGGCCATCTTTTGTATTTTTCCATAATCTACTTTAATACAACGAGAAAAGATATTTATTTAAAAAAGAACTAATAAAAAATACAAACAAATTATTTGCATTTTTAAATTGCGCCAAATTGTATGCTACATATTTACTAACACTTTCACAGGGTGTTCATTGACAGCTCAACAGCAAGCATAAGCTTTGTTTTTGTTTTTTTTTGTTATTCATCTTGTTGTCATTTTCGGCAAGCACGTGCCCAAAATTCCACTCATACTCACACACTCAAGCCTCTCACAGCATTGTGTAAATGAGAGGCGCGTCGCATGCAAATACTTGAAGAGCAACAGCAACAGGTTGTGCGCGCTGATTGGTGGAAGAGAGAGGCAGAGAGAGCCAGACGACGTCGGCGTCGACTGCGCAGTCGCCGAAAACGAAAGCGACAAACAAATAAACAGTGCATGCTTTTAGGCGGCGCTCGCAAAATGCAGCCTGCCTCTCTCTCACTCTCGCCGCGCGAATGTGCGAATGTGTGAAAGCTCTCACACTCTCACACATTCACATGCGAACGCCTCAGCCTCGCTGGCGCCAGCTTGCAAAAATATTTTGTATTGTTATTAACTGTTTGCAGGCCACTGCAGCAGGACATGCGAGCGTCGCGCACCAGTCATTGTACGTGCACGTGTGTGTGTACTGTGTTCGTTTGCGTGTGCAGCGTAATTAAAATAATAAACTTGCATATTATATTACAACATATTTTATTGTTGCAATCAATAAAGAGCTGCAAAAACATTTTGCACAAATGAAAACAAGTGAGTGCAAAGTTAAACAGAATTTCAATTTGTTGAGCAACAAAAAAAAAATGGTTGCGAAAAAGTTCTCTACACTTGTGTGTGTGTATAAGTGTCTGTGATGGGGGTGTACGTATGTGTGTGTGTGGGTGCGTTCGAGTACGCGCAGCTTGTTAGTATCTATTGTGTGACAGAAATGTTTGCAATTTTTACGCTGACGCTGCAACTGAATATATTTCAATAGCAGCTTGACATGTGCCTGTGTGAGTGTGTGTGTGTGTGCTTTACTACGTCACTACGTCCTCGACATACCTATACATATGTATACTATAAGCTATATATAGTACGTGTGCACGTAGCTAGCAAATTGCAATTGTGACTCATTTGCCGCCCGTTTCTTGATACTTGAGTAATCAAATTATAGTACAATGTGCAATAAACAAATGTCTGTCTGGGCTGTCTTATTTATTTGTACAGATCTGTTTGTTTCCTTTATTATATTGTTATTTACTTTACTACACACACATGTTCTGTTTTTGCTCTACATTCGCAAAACTTAAGTACTTAGTTCGTTTTATAGCTAACAATTAGTGCAGGCATGATAAATATTTAAATATATTTCGAAACAAAAAACAATGCATAAAGTGCAACTGAAAAAACATTTAGATATCATCGACATGTCACTAAAACAAATGCCTTTTAGGCATGCAACCGAGTGGAAAGCCCACACTTTTTTGTTTTTTTTTTATCTAATAGTAATTACAGTTGGTTAAATATCGGTTTGCACCGAACCACCCCCAGCTCTTTACCTTTTTTTAAATAGAACTCTAGATTTGAATCGAGTTCTATATCTAAATTAGTTTCTAGATCTGTATATGAAATTACCTTAATATCTATATATGAATATATTTACCTCCAGTTATATCTTTAGGTCTAACTTCAGATTTCTGATTAGATCTTCCTTTTAAATGCTCCAGCTCTATTATTAAATTTTCCTTTGAACATATGTACCTCTGGATCTCCAGAACAGTCTCTCGATCTTCCTCTGAAGTTATCTGTAGATTAGATTCTGGATCTGTTTCAAGCTCTATCTGTGGATTTTCCACTGAAACTATCTCAAGATCTTTCTTAAGATCTTTAAAACAATAACCACATACCTTTGGATCTAACTCTAGATCTGCTTGCTATCTCTATATCTAGATCTAAGTCAAAATCTATCTATGTAATTTTCAATGAAAGTTTTTCTAAATCTTTCTTAAAATCTATCTAAGAACACATTTGCATCTAACTATAGATCTGCTCCAAATCAATCTCTATATCAGTTTCTAGATGTGAATCAAAATTTATCTCTAATCTTTCTAGATCTTTCTTAAGATCTATCTAAAAATACCCACCTACCTTTGGATCTAACTCTAGATCTGCTTCCAAACCTATCTCTGATATAGCGAGATCTGCATCAAAATCTATCTCTGTATTTTCCCCTGAAACTTTTTCTAAGTCTTTCTTAACATCTATCTTAGAATACCCGCCGCATTTGTATCTAACTCTAGATTTGCTTCCAAGCCTATCTCTATATCAGTATCTAGATCAAAATAAAAATCTATCTCTGTTTTTTTCACTCAATCTTTTTGTTGATCTATCTTAAGATTTATCTAAGAATACCTCTAGATCTAACTTTACATCTGCTTCCAAATCTTTGTATTTTCCCCTGAAACTTTTTATACCCTGAACCCATTGAAAATGGGAAATCAGGGTATAATGGTTTTGCAAAAAGTATGTAACAGGCAGAAGGAGGCGTGGCAGACCCCACAAAGTATATATATTCTTGATCAGGGTGACGAGCTGAGTCGATTTAGCCCTGTCCGTCTGTCTGTCCGTCCGTCCGTCCGTCCGTCCGTCCGTCCGTCCGTCCGTCCGTCCGTCTGTCCGTATGTATGAACGCGTCGATCTCAGAACATATAAGAGCTAGAGACTTCAAATTTTGCATGATGGTCTGTGTATACAGCGCGCATATCGAGTTTGTTTTAGATATTCGATAAATTTTTCCGTTTCAATGTTATCGATTTAAAACGTTATCAAGATTCAGTTTTTTGACCATATCTTTTACATATTTTTAGCTACTGCTACCAAATTTTGTTTTTAGCTTTTTGTAATTAAAATACATTTTCTATTTTTTCATATTTTGGATACCAGCTCCACATTTCCCAAAAAAAAATTATTTAAAAAAAAAATTATCAAATCCACAATTTAATTTTTTTAAATTTTTAAGTGAAAACCGTATTTTCAATAAATTAATAGCACTCAATGCAGAAAATTGCATTTAAATCCGTTAAGTAATACAGAAGTCATTAAAGGAAACATTGTAAAAGCACGCGGCAGCAGCCTGTACGTGTGCACACATTCATTCAAATCAACTACGCAGCAATCGACGCGCGTGCTTCTGTTGTGTGCATGTGTATATGCGTGCCTGTGTGCATGTGTGTATGTGTGCATGTGTGTATGTGTGCATGCATATATGCGCGCAGAGGGTAATATATATAGATAAAAGATGTAAGCTAGGTTGTTTAAAACATCAGCTCGGACTTGGTTCAGGGGATCTCGTAGTCGGGCTGTGACTCGACTAGAGCTTTCTTACTTGTTTAAGATCTATCTAAGAATACTAAATTTGCTTCCAAATCTATCCTTATAGGATCTTCCTCTAATTCTGTCTCCATATCTATTTCTTGTTCCTCCTCAAACCCTTGTTATTTTAAATATATGTAGTTAGTAGCAAAAAACAAAAAAACCTTGTTTGAAGTGTGCCCAAGTTAGATTGATAGCTGCTTAACTAGTTTAGCTTAAAGTTCGGTTCATAATAAACAATAATAGAAATTCAAAAAATTAAGTTGGTTCCGCTTCAAACCAGTTTGCAGTATTTGTTAAACCAATCAAAATGTATATCCAATTTTGGTTAATATCTAAAAATAACGCTCAACCATAAATCTGGCAGAGCTTAAAGAAGAAACTTTTAAGAACTGTATTTAACATATAAATATTAAAACATATAAAAAGCTAACAAAACATTTCAGATATCTTTAATAAGCTGCAGCCGTAGTTCCACGCTTCTGGCCAACTTTGTATTTAAATAAACATGCAAAAATATTAGTAAGAACTTGGTAGACAGGCATAACTGACTGCGTAATACTCGTTCAAGGCTTAAGAAACAGTTAAAATTTGATAAAACATTGGGTTTTTGATTTGACAGAAGCTTTGATAACCATATTTTATGTAACTCGCCACGCCCTAAAGGGCGTACTATACAATTTATAGCTCTAACTGCACTGAAGCTTAAAAATGATATACCTGCTAAAATTTGCTTTAAAACTGTGAAAGAATAAGTTTTTTTTAGATTTGTCATGCCTCTAGTGGGCGTATCCAAAAGATCTGTACAAGTTTTCAGAAGATAATTTATATATAATTTACAATTTACAATTTATATAGAAATTTCAGTCTCTCTAGCCTCACTAGCTACAACCGGACAGACAAGCTGACCATTACCCAAAACCAATATACCCTTTTCAATTTAATAAGCGAGTAAAAAATATACTTAAGCTTTCGTGGGAATTGTGTATGCTAACAAATATGTATGCACACACACACATATATATAAATATATATATGTTTGTGTGTGTAGCTAACTCTGTTGGGAGTTAATCATTATTTTTTTTTGCAATTACATTTTCATATCTCTTTCGATGGGCAAGCGAACAGAAACTATTGTGTCATAGGAAATCGTGATGTTAAAACCAGCACTGAGCATTATATAATCAATCAATGTTGCCTCATGAATGAAAAATGTGTAAAAAAAAAGTGAAAAAAGAAATCCCCCAATAAGAATACAATAGTTTGAAGGTAGAAGAGCTACGAAATACGCTGGGATTAAAAACAATTTGTTTATGAAGCACTAAAAATAAATAAAAACAAATTTTTAAAATATTTTTTACTTTTCTGTGCTATTTTTAGAACTAGTTGATATTTAAAAAAAAACTTTGGCTATTTTAAAATAAAGATGTGATGGAACTAGGTATGTGATAAAGAAAACTATTAAAAAATAAAATATTTTAAAAAAATGTGTTGCTATTGTTGAAATAAAGATAAGATGGGAATCTAATGTAATAGAGCTAAGGTTTGTAATATGAAAAAGTTTTTAAAAATTCGAACCCTAAAGAGAATTTTATTGGTTAAATGATAAGAAACTAAAAAGTATTTGACTTTTTATACCATAAACCCATTGAAAATGGGAAATCAGGGTATAATGGTTTTGCAAAAAGTATGTAACACGCAGCAGGAGGCGTGGCAGACCACATAAAGTATATATATTCTTGAACAGGATGACGAGCTGAGTCGATTTAGCCTTGTCCGTCTGTCTGGCCGTTTGTATGAACGCGTCAATCTCAGAACCTATAAGAGCTATAGACTTGAAATTTTGCACAAAAGCCTTTTTATAGCGCGCATATCGAGTTTATTTCAGATAATCGAAAACTTATTTCGTTTCTCTGATATCGACTAAAAACTTTATCGAGATTAAGTTTTTTAAGCATATCTTTAACATCTTTTAAGTTATAGGCATTCACCTTATTTTACTTTAAGTATACGATCTACATGCCAGGTATATTTATGTTTGCCCTTTAATTACAGGGTATGCTAATCAAAAAACAAAAAAACACTAAGGTCACAATTGAACTGATGTTGTGATAATCCAATGTTATTATCGATACATCTATTTGTGTAGAACACGATTCGGCTAGACGGCGAGCAAAATCTAAACAAAAACTGAAAGATAGTCAGACGAAAGCCGAAGCAGTTCGTAAATTTTGTGGCCGGGGCTCACGAGCTGCGATTCGCTTTCGTCAGCAGCAACTGCAGCTAGCAAATTTGTTGTTTCTGTAGCTCTTTTTTTATTGTTTCGGATCGGTCGAAGCGAGCGAAGCACAGCGAAAGAGACTCGCGTTAAATTTTTGAATTCAATTAATGTCAAATTCAATTACATTTTCAATTATGAACGAACTACGAATTAAGTGAAAATGTTGATGCAGTACTATTGAAAATATGAATATATTTAAATAATTTATACAATATATTTACATATATGTATGTATGGTGCCTTAAACGGAAATTGTAAACAGTCTGTTTTTTTGTCTAATTGGCTAATTTTTATGCAATGCAAATTACAATTTGTTCTTGGCAGTGAATACGTGAATAGACAAACGGACAGACGGACGGACAGCGCAGTGCAGTGTAGTGCAGTGCCCTAATCTAAACATAGACGACCTACAAAAAAACTGCAGCACTTGCAAGCTGTCAAATAAAAGCTATATAAAATCTATATATATATATAATATACATATATAATTTAAAAGAAATCTCAAAATATGCAAAATATATATTGAGCTTGAATCACAACTGAGCGCCATTCTAAAAGTAAGTGTTGAGATCAGCATTAAAATTTGTTTATGTACAGTATTTATTACTAAAAGACGATAACTATGGGGAAAAACAGCAATCAGCTGAAAAATACGCTGTATTAAGTATGATAAGAGCTTAAAGAATTTGAAAAGTGATATGAAGGCAAAGCTAGCTTCCCATACTTAATATTTCATGTCATTATTGTTATTTATTTATTTATTATACTTTGTACTATATTTAAAATTCTTTTAAATTTCATTATACTACATTGATTATTGTTGAAATATTTAATTTTTTTAATTTTAATTTTTTAATTTAATTGTTAAATGATAAAAATGTTTTTTATTTTTTAATTTTTTTAATAATTTTTTTATTGATAATAAATTTAATATTATTATTTTTTTATTGTTAAATGTCATATGTTTTTAATAATTTTTATTTCAATTTTATTATATTTTATTTTTAATTTTTTTTATTATTTGTTTTTATTTATTAAAATTGATTTAAAAATTCATTTTTTTAATTTATATATATTAATATATATATTAGAATAATTTTATTGGTTTTCTTTATTTTTTTTGTTTATTTTTATTTATGTATATATTGAAGAAGTTCTGTGAACGTGGAATCATGAATTTGCTCGAAAGATGGTTAAAAGTCATAAATTTCTTCACTTTCTATTAAAAAGTCCGCAATTACTTATGAAAAACAATAGTATTTGTATACATAAGTAACTAATGTTATTTCTTAAAAAAGCATAAAAATTTTTGACTAGAACTCAAACTTTTTGATTGAATTATAATTTACAAAATATAATCAAATTTGTTTCCTTAAATTATCTTTTCTTTGAGCTATCAAGCTAACAAAGAAGAGGCAAAGAATTCGAATGAAGCGGATGTTGCCAGTGTTTCAAGAAAAAAATTATGAAAAAAACAGTAATATCCGCAATGTTTAATGATAACAAACATATATCGTTCCATTCATTCATGCATTGCAACCCAAAAATGTAATAATAATCAAACATTGGACAAAATCCACAAGTAACTATAAAATGAGCAAGTGGAAAATAGGTCAGCTGTCAAAAAAGCTAAAAACCAAGTTGATTAATAAATAATGTACAATAAATCTTGAAGGGCATCAGCTAGTCGATTACAATTTGCTAATGCATATTTTATGGCTTAATATTTTTATGATTTCCATGTATCTTATGAAGATAATTTAAGGCTAATTACCATTTTGCATAATTCATAATGATTTTCAGTTTTTTTTTCACTTTTTATATTCCATCAAGTATTAAATCACTTTTTAATTTGCCGAACAACAAACAGCTGACTTATAAACATACAGAAATGCAAATACATACACATATATATATATATAAATTTATATACATTTATAACAAATATTTTATATATATTGTTAGACACGCAATGGTTTTTGTAAATATTTTGTTTATATCGTCTGTAGAGTTTAATTAGCTATTAATACTCTGTTAACAGACTGAAAAAGAGTATATTCGTTGTTTGTATTTGCAATGAGAACATTTTTACTCGATTATATAGTGTTCTAAATATCGATATATCTAATAAAATTATATATATATCATAACTGAAACAATAGGCTTATCTAGGAGCACAGGCACGGCCCTTAACGCCTCAAAGATTTATATATATAGAGTAGAAGTCTGCATGGCTTCACTCAGAACATAAGTAAAACTGAATGGACTCGAATTGAATTGAGTTGAGTGAGTGCGATTTCATGTATATCATATCTATATATATACATATGTACAGAAGTACAGATAGACTTGCAAAATTTGAACATCGAGAGGTCCCATCGCTTCCCTTCTGAGGAAGAGTATTACAAAAAATCAAAGTTTTTGCCATGCTCATATAAAATTTTCACTTAAAACTTATAGATTACATTAAATTATATACTTGCTTCAGATAATGCACTATGCAATGAATGAAAAGCATAAATATACCTCTAATTGGCAGTAGAGTTATCAAGGATCTGAGACACGCCTACTAAAGCCTCAAAAATAGGGATATAAAAATCTATATGTATAGAGCCTACAAGTCTAGTGCGCAAATATACCCATATATCTCATCACCTTATGCTATTGCTTAAACCAACTCATCAGAGATCACAGCAACGCCCCCCTAAAAAATAGCTCAAATTTATATAGGGCCTAAAAGTTATCCAAACTTTAATTAGCAGCACGCTAACCAATCAATTTTATATAAATATTCTACTATCTACTACAATAAGTATAATATCTACTAGAATAGAGTATCATGCAGTCGAAAGTACCCGGCTTAAAATTGAAACATGTATGTTCGTCTCTTACATACTTTAGTATCTTACATTTATTTGTCTTCTGGCAAAATATAGCTTGATATAAATTAGAATACAACTTACTAATATATATAATATATATTCTATATTATAATAAATATATACATTAAGGCCTAAAGACTTGGCTAAAAAGTAAAATTTATGTGAACAGACCAATCCATATATATTCATATTGTAAACAGAGCAGCGTGCAGTCGATAATAACCCACAGTAAATTATGTTCTATCATGATCTTTTCTTCTCTTATAACTTTTCTCGAAAAACGTAAAAGAACGAAAAACGGTATATGTATGTAAGTATGTACATATGTATGTTACTCTAATACTTATATATATACATATGTATATAGTCTATTTACTCACCTCGTAAACAGAGAAGCGTGAATTGGCATAACACCCGATTTTAAATCATTTTTCTTTATATCATTGACTTACACTTACAACTTTTCGCGAGCCGAGGAAAAGCACGAAAAACTGTAGAAGTATATATTTATAGTTATTTTCTCTATGTTCACCTTGTAAACAGAGAAGCTTGGAAGCACCTGAATTTAAAGCACTTTCTATATTTAGCTTCTTCACTTTTACTTTTCGCGAACTGATTAGAAGCACGAAAACTTTACACACTCTACTCTCTTCTTTATGTTAAGCTTGGATATCACTCGGCTTTAAAGCTCTTTTATATTTCATTCACTTGCACTTACATATAATATATACGTATATGTACATACAAATACATATACTTATGTGCCTTGTAAACAGAGAAACGAGGACTAGAACACAAACGATTTTAAAGCACTTTTATATTTGACTCTTCACTTAAACTTTTCGCGAATTGAGAAGAAGTACGAAAACTGTATACTCTCTACTCAC
Organism: Drosophila gaucha; assembly: GCA_035045545.1. NCBI lineage: Eukaryota > Metazoa > Arthropoda > Insecta > Diptera > Drosophilidae > Drosophila > Drosophila gaucha. The sequence goes on along the minus strand of JAWNOY010000292.1, from coordinate 12,383,226 downwards.
TTCTTTATATTCACCTTGTAAACAGAGAAGCGCGGATTGATTAATTCCCGATTTTAAAGCACTTTTATATTTCATTCACTTTCACTTACGTATACATATACATATCTGTATGTGCTTATCTTCTTTACGTTTAACACATCCGACTTTAAAGCACTTTTATATTTAGTTTCTTCACTTTTACTTTTCGCGAATAGAGCAAAAACATATATGAATGTAGCCCTTACACTTATCTTCTTTATATTCAACTTGTAAACAGAGAAGCGTGGATCGATTAACACCTGATATTAATACATTTTCATATTAAGCTCACTTACACTTGCAAATTGTCGCGAACAGCGTAAAAGAACGAAAAATTGTTGATTAGTTTTGACCTTCCGATTTCAATTGATATTTTAGACTAACTTCCAATATGACAAATGTTTCCATTTCGTTCGCAACGTCGACGATGGCTGCGGCGTTCCAGGCGCCAAAGCAGCAAAGTTCCAGTGACGTCGGCAATGTACTAAAATAGTTGATCTAAAAAAGAGTTTAGCTCATATTAGCATGACTTTGATTAATGAGAATTTGTTTAACTATATTGACACTTAAAACTGCAACTAATTTATGCTTAACTTATACTTATATACTTTAAACCACTTTACTTCTAACTACTTTCTGTACACCTTATAAACAGAGAAGCTTTCCATAGACAACACCCGAGTTCTTTTATATTTAGTACCTGTTCTGAGATCTTCGTGGAATCAGCGTAGACAAAAAATATTGACAGTTATCTTAAAGAATATATATATATAATGTATATGCAAGCTGCAAACAGAGTAGCGCGCAGTCGATAAGACCCAACTACAGTGCTTCTTTGCTATTCTCTCACTTCTTTCAATTCGCATTTGTTTTTTTTTTTGGCTTTGCAGACAAAACTTGAGCGAAAATGATGCAACATCAATTGAATCGCAAATAATTATTGGAATGGCTGACAAGAGGCCGTTGCTGGAGTACGTGGACGATGTGGAGGCGAAGGATGGCGGCGCACAGGATGGCCAGGAGCCGGCTTTAACAGGCATCGGCTTCAAGCCGGGCACAGCGCCCACGCTCTTTTGGTATTTTCGGCAAATCGTGCTGAGGCGAAAGCTGCTGCTCGGCTTGGTGCTGATGTTCGTGTTCTCGTACTTTCTGATTGGACCCGCCGATGTGCTCGACCTGGACAATATACAGGTTCATCATCAGTCGAATGTGCTGGACATGGAAGGTACTTTTGGGTAGCACTAATTGTTTGTCTTTGTAGATTTGTATTTGTTTTACCTTTTTGCTTTTGTTTGTTTTTGTGGCATTCGATTTTTGTGTTCCCTGCATGTTCCGCCATTCACCCACACTCCAAACCACCAAAAATTGTCGTGTTCAGCTGTCAATCAGACCCCAACCACAGCAACAACAACAACAGCGCCACAGCTTAGCCTAAGCAACGAGCAAACCACTAACCCGCTGACTGATCCGCCAACCCTCTTGCCAAAAGGCTATCTCGTGTACAGCAACCACTGCAGAATTGTGGATCTGGATCCGTACAAGCGCGAGGTGATGCGCCACTTCAAGCGTGTCGCCTACAAGCCCTGCCGATCCCGTCCACCACTCACCAGGATCCACTACAATGCGACTGCCCAGCGCTATGTGGTGAACATCGATGGCTCTTCGCTGGGCAACGCCAAGAAGATCAACAGCCTGAGCTGCTGCTATATGGGCGTGGAGCGTGCCAACGAGATGGAGGTGAACTATACGCCATGTCAGAAGTTTAAAAGTGGCTTCCAGCTGGCCAACACCACAGACAACATCATAGTCAAGTGCAAGTCGGAGCGGGAACAGATCTATGTCAATGGACATCCGACGATACCGGAGAGACACAGCGTGAGGCAGCGCCTCGAGCATTGGGCGCACAAGGATCGGGGCAGGCGGGTGCCCAGCGTGCTGATGATAGGCATCGATAGCATCTCCAGGGTCAATCTCATACGCGCCATGCCCAAGACGGCGCAGTATTTGTACGACAACGATTGGTTCGAGCTGGCGGGTTACAACAAGGTGAGTCGTATAAGCCACAATGCAACCACAGCTAATCCTCCTCTCTACAGATCGATGACAATACATTTCCTAATATAATGGCTCTCATGGTCGGCTACAATCTGTCGAATGCCATGAAGCACTGTAGTCCCTATAAAATAAATGGCCTGGACAAATGTGATTTCCTATGGAAACTCTACCAGCAGCATGGCTATGTGACTGCCTATGGCGAGGATGCGATCAAGATCAACACCTTCAACTATCTGAAGAAGGGCTTCCAGCAGCCGCCCGTGGATTACTATATGCGTCCGTATTTGTTGGCGGCGGAGAAGCAACTGGGCGGCAACAATGTGCTTGGCATGCCCCACTGTGTGGGCTATGAGACGGAGGCGGAGCATGTCTACAACTATGCCCAGGAGTTTGCCAAGCGATATCGCAACGATAGCTTCTTCGGCTTCTTCTGGACGAACACGCACAGCCACAGCGACATCTCGCAGACCAGCTCCATGGATGAGTATCTGCGAGGATATCTGCAGCGTCTCGTGGCGCAGGGCACCATGGAAAATAGCATTGTTATCTTCTTCAGCGATCACGGATTGCGCTTTGGCCCCACGCGTGCCACCTGGTCGGGTCATCTGGAGGAGCGATTACCCTTCCTCTTCATCTGGCTGCCGGAGTTTGTGAGGCAGGCGCATCCGGAGTTCGTGGAGGCACTGCGTCTCAATCGGAATCGTCTGACCACGCCCTACGATCTCCACCTCACACTCAAGCACATACTCACGCTGACGGGTCGGGTTGGCCGGCAGGAGGATCTGGGCGGTGCCAAGGATTGCCCGCAGTGCCAGAGCCTGTTGCTGCCCGTGCCGCTGAACCGCAGCTGCGAGGATGTGGCCATAGCGGATCACTGGTGCACCTGCTGGGCCTACGACAGCGTCTACAAGAACTCCAAGATTGTGCGCCTGCTGGCCAAGCGCGTGGTCCAGTATCTGAACGACTATGTGAGCAGCTTCCGCAACGGCAGCCTGGCTCATCTCTGCCAGCCGCTGTCCCTGCAGAGCATGAGCGCCGCCTACAAGGCGCATCCGAACGATAATGATCCCAGCCATGTGGAAATCTATTGGCTGATCTTCTATACCGCGCCCAACAAGGCGCTCTACGAGGCAACAGTGCGTCACAACAAGCAGCTCCCCGACGAGGACAACATGGTGATGACGGGCTCCGTGAGTCGTCTCAACATGTACAGCGGGGAGGCGGATTGCATGAATGACTTTGCCATCAAGAAGTATTGCTATTGCAAGCACAAAGGAGGCTGAGGAGTTGAGCATCAGCTCTGGATCAGCTCAAAGATATTATAGTTATTGATTGTTTAGGCTTAAGCCCCCAAGTGCCGTTATTTGTAGTTGTTAAGGGCTTAGCGTAGCTCTCTCTCTCTCTCTCTCTCTCTCTATGTAGGCATCAGAAGACTCGGAACATTTCCAGAGCAGCAACGTGATAATATTTACTTACATATATAGATATTATACTTACCTCTTATATGTACATAACTATATATTATATATGTAACTATATCTGTAGCTGTATTTGTATGCGAGGGTAGTCTAGAGTAGGGTAGTCTAGAGTAGGGTAGACGAGAAATAGTAACATAAAATAGAAATCATTTTTGTTTTGTTTTAATAGAAATAAAAATGTATATTTTCTGAAATTTTCAGACAAAAAATTTCTATATAAATAAAGTTTATTTTGATTTTGAACTTCAAAAACGGAACAAAAATAATATATTATTTATTTAAATTGACATATATTTCGTTTTCTTCAAAAATTTGAAAATAGTGCAAAAATGTTTGAAATCAATTTAAATTGAAGTTAAAAATATAATGGAAAAATATGAATTAAATTATTTATATTAAAATATATGTTTTTTGTTGAAAATGTATTTTTATGAAATTTTTAAACATGTCAAAAATCTAAAAAAAGTATATTTTGTTAAATTATTAAATTTTATTTTTCTATTTTCAAGTTTAAAAAAAAATATTTTAATTCAAATAAATTTATTTTAACTTTAGCTTCAAACAAAATCTAAAAAAATTTATAATAATTTTAATTATTATTGAAGTTTTTGTTTTCTATATTAAAGTTTAAAAAATATATAGAAAAAATTGTAGAATGTAAAAAATGTATATTAATTTAAATTATTTATTTTTTTTATTTTCTATATTAAAATTTAAAAAAAGAAAAATTTCAAGAATCTAAAAAATTTATAATAATTTAAATTATTAATTTTTTTGATTTCTACATTAAAGTTAAAAGCAAAAATAGAAACAAATTTAAGAATAAAAAAAAAATATTTTAATTTTAATTAAATTATTTTATTTTTTAATAATAATGTTAAAAAATATCTTTTTTGAACTTTGTTTTAGAAAAATAAAATTAAATAATTTAACTAAATATACATTTTTAAGATTAGATTTTAAATTTTTTTAAATTAAATTTATTTCAGTATTGGTATAAGTATTATTAGTATTCAAACTGCCCTCGTATATTGCTTTTTGGTCACTCCTAGCTGCTTCCTCTTCTTTATGTATGTATGTATATATATACACTCTGTAATCACTTCCCATTTCATACTGTTAAGAAAACGATTGCCAAGTTTTCAATTATTAAATATTAGGTTTATTTATAACTCTAAAGTAAAATAGTATAATACTTTGCAGTATCAAATACACAGAAAATTACTAAATATATATATTAATTTTATATTGTTACATTTATAGAATTTTCTTATTACTAAAGTGAGATTTTCTTAAAAATACAAACAAAAAACTTTTGTTTTCCTAATAGAGAAATGTAAAGAAATTAAATAATAGAATTTTCTTATTAGTAAAGCGAGATTTTCTTAAAAAATCAAACAAAAAAAATTTTGTTTTCCTAATAGAAAAATGTAAAGAAATAAATATAAAATAGTTTTTGTAAAGAATTCAAAATTTTTTGTCGAGAATTGCAATTAGAATTTATTGTGAGCCATGTGAAATAAAATTAGTCACTTATCTAAAATTTGAACTGTATATGCACGATATATAGATATGTATATATATGCATATATATATAGATATATGTATTTATATAAATATATATATATGTATATATACGACATAATGGTTTATGGAATTGAGTGTTCCGCTTCCATATATATATATATATATACATTTGCTGATTTTTCTCCAAGGCATTATTATTATTATTGTTTATATTATAACTTGTAATTTGTCAAATGAGCCGTTATTGCAATTCTCTTCAAAGCCAGCTCACTTTTTGCTCAATTTCATATCTTTCAATATTATTTTGATCGTCAGCTTTTTGTTTTCTTTTTTAAAATATATTTTCTAGATAAATCCTTTTCCTCTCTGTTTGGTTATTTTCCATTTTTTTTTTCGAAAATTTTTGTTGTTTTTTTTTTTGTTTTTTTTTGGAATTAGATAACAAAGGACGTTCTGTGCTTATTGGGAACTCAACGTTGATACTGCAGACTAATGACCTTCTCCTTAAAGTTGTAATTGCACAACATATTCTTTAAGGACTTGAAGAACTTGGTCAATGGACTGTGTCGTTGCAGGCCCAGAGCATCGCTTGGCATCGGCTGCAGTTCCAGCCGCAACTCCTTGTATTCCGCTCCAATTACCAAGGAGAAGCGTCCGCTCAGATTGACAGCATAAGTTGGATTCGCAGGACGTGTCTTAATGAACTCGATGGTCTGCTGCAGCTGTTGGGCGAAGAAGGATTGCTTTGTGGAGCGTTGAAAGTTGCGAGCGCTCCACGTATCGAGCGACGTACTGATCAGCCATGTATAGTGTAGGGGCAGTGCATGGTCAGCGATCAGTAGGGGCTCCTCTTCTGGCTCAATCAGCTTCAAGTTCAGGCCATATATATTGGCCAAAATATCCTTGATGGCATCCACATAGCATTCCACCCAATAGTAGAAAATGGTTTGTTTTGCATTCATGTTTTTGCTAAGGAAGTCCGATCGCAAGCTCTTCAAATCATTATTCGTGGGCTTCAGTATGTGGATATGCGTCATGGGCGAGCCACTCTCCAGGGAGCTGGTCGAGGATAATCTCTCTTTGGGCTTGGCAGTTGGTTCAGCTGCCAATTCTGCTGTCACCTCTGTTGAAGGAGCTGCAACAATTGGCGTCTTTTCTGCTGCGGCTTCCGCCGCTTTTTCTGGCTTCGGTGTCTCCGGCTGCTGCTCTCTGTTCGGCATTTGTTTGCGCAGCTTGGCAGGATGCCCCTGGTCCAGCCGTTGGCCCTGCAACAGTTTCTCGGCCAGGCCAAATAGCAAATAGTCATAAAGTTTCGCCTGGTTTGCGACTAACCTGCTATCGCAGCAAGCTTGATAGGCCAAGGCCAAACATTCGCGCAGATAACAGAGATTCGTTGTGGATATGGACTGGCCGACATTGTGCTGCATCTCGAAGGGATCCTGGACGCAAACGCAACGCTGATGCTGAAACGGTTCCGGCTGCTCGCCCGTTGCCTTGGCCATGGCCTGCAGCTGCTGTTCATAGTCAGGGAATGTGCCAGGCACCGAGAAAGCGGTTTCCAGATCCAGAGCACAGCCCAGGTAGGGCGACAATACCTTCTTCTCAAAGTCCATTCGACTGTAGAGCTCAAAGAAATTGCAGATTAGGTCCAGTGTGGTCAAGCTAGCCGCGATGGGACGAACTTGCTGAAAGCTATACGCATAATTGACGCCCATGACTTCGAGGGCCGGGCAACGTGTCTGCAGCTGCTTGATCGAGGGCAATTGTCGGCGCTGTTGCATGCCAAAGATGATGAGGGTGATCAGGCAGTAGCTGGTCATGCTGCCGCTGCCGATGATCTTCAGCTTCTTGGCCCACAATTTCAGGAACAAGAAGAGCTCACGCATCCGCACATCCCGGCCCAGCAGCTCGGCGACAAAGCGCGAATTGTACGTGCTATTCGGACTGGACATATTGATGTCCAGGCTCAGTCCGCTGAAGACGTGCTTGCAGCGTATGATGGGCACACGGGCATGCCGGATGGCAAACACATCCTGAAAGCTCTCGCTGCGGCGCAAAAAGTTGTAGATCTTATTGAACAATTGCCGATGCGACATGCTGTTCGAGCTGGTATCGGTCTGCTCCAAAAACAAGTCAATATCGCTATCTGAAGAAGATTCCTAATGTGAGCATAGGAGAGAACTGGTATTACGGGGATTACGAACCTTTTAAAGCCAGCCCCGTGACGAGCGAACCAAAGGGATACACCTTGATTCTGCCCTGTAACTGTTTCTGTAGCGTGTCCCGCACTTGGGAGAAGCAAGCCGAGAGCTCATTGCAGTTGCCCGAATAGAATGCTAGGACCGAACGCAAATGCTGCCCGGGCGGTGCCTGGGCGAGAGTCGCCTTCAGTACGCGACGTTCGCATTGGATTTGCTCGCTGGCAAAGAGCTTTGTGATTGCGTCCAGGCATTTGCGTAGCTTCTTCTGTGGCTTTATCGTGTGCTTAAGCAGCTCGTGTGCCAGGCAATCCTGGAGTGTTTTAAAGGTCGCTTCGCACACCTTGCAGTGCACCGAATCGTCCTGGGACGGCCTGGTGCGAGTTTCCAAGTCGCTCATTTCTGTAAAAACCAAATTTTAAAAGCAACTGATTAAAACACAAACTTAGTACATTTTATTTACAGTGCACATTTAAACTAAAGTCTAAGGCACAGCACATTCGACATACACAAAACTTAAATACACATACATATATATAAATATAGAAAAAATTTCCATTAATCCACTATGATAAGGACTTTCCCGTTCGTCTATCGACAACACGCAGAAAATACTTTGGAACAATGCAGCCGGCGTTGCCAGCACAGAGTATCACATTGTTACTGGATCGATACAGCTCCAGCTGATCCTCGAGCACCTTGGCCACATCCAAATAGATGAGCACTTGGCAATTGCTGCGGAAGCCGCTTACCGCTGCTCCACTGTGATCGCTTAGCACTGCAAAATGTATATGATTGCGTTGCATGCGCTTCAGGCCCTCGGTCTTAATATGCTCCCAGTTCTTATAGTAGGTGCCATGGACCACAGCCTCGGGCAGCTGAGAGATGCTATTGATGCGATCCAAGCAAGCCTCTGCCTGCACAGCAGCCAGCGAATGGCCTTGATTGGCGCGTATCTCGTCTGCACCCGTTAAGGGATTAGAGCGCAATTGATAACGCTGCTTTGCATCCGCCGACACAATGTCCTTCAATTTTTCTTTGCTGTATTGTGCGCCGTAGCGCGGATGCTGTAAAATATCGGCGACGCAGACGTACCCATCGGGCTGTATTGTGATTCCCTCCTTTTGTGCGCCATGACGCAGCAGCCAGGATAATTGTTTGCTTAATTGCACATTCGATTGCATTTTTGCCAATTTGGATTTGTTACTCACTTACTTGAATTTTCAATTTGGTTGAAAGCCCGAAAAGAACGTGAATTCATATTGTGAAATCATGTTACAAATAATAAGTAAGCTAACGTATCGATAAGTCTATCGATAGCTATCGCAACTGTTGCGCACAGAGAGTTAGCCTATGAAATTTAACGTGACGTCACAGCTCAACAGTTTAATAGCAACAAGTTCGCAGTTCTGAAGGTGTTTTTATTATTATATGCATATATGTAAATTATAATCAATAATAATGCCTATTAAAACTTAAGTAACTACTATTACAATTTTTTTAATTGTTTTTAGCTTGGCTTAGTGTAGTTTGTCAATGAGAATACTTGCCGGCAATGGTTCGTTACCTTAAACATTATGAGCCATGCGTTTAGAACAGCTGAAAAGCCGGCCTTATCACTATTTGGAATTACATTACCCTGCGAAATTAATTTAAACCCATAATTATGCGCATTTTGGTACTTTATGGTAGTCAAACTGGCACCGCCCAAGATGTGGCCGAACAGATATGGCGGGAATCTCGTCAATGGGGCTTCCAGGGTCCAGTGCTCAGCCTTGAGGATTACAAAATTCAGCAGTTGGTAGAGGAGCGCCTCGTGGTCTTTGTGGTGGCCACCACCGGCGATGGCATGGAACCCGACAACATGAAACAAGCCTGGCGTTTTCTACTCAAACGCAACCTGCCCAGCCACTCACTTGATGGCTTACGTTTTGCTTGCCTGGGACTCGGCGACTCCAGCTACTCCAAATTCAATTATGCAGCCAAAAAGCTGCATAAGCGTCTGCTGAATCTTGGCGCCAAGTCGATTTGCCCGTTGGGCTTATGTGACGATCAGCATGACTATGGGCATTTGGGCACATCGCTGGCCTGGACCGCCGAGCTATGGAAGACACTAAGTAGCACATTGGCTGTGCGCCAGCAGCAGGAGCAGAAGGTAGTGAAGAGGTGGAATGTGCGTGTGCTAGGAGAACAGTCTGCTCTGGATGAGCAGCGCCTGCAGTGGACACAGCGACAGCAGGCGCACCTGTTCAAATTGACAGCAAACACACGCACCACAGCCGAGGATCATTTCCAGGATGTGCGTTTGCTGCAACTCAGCAGCAGCACAGAGACTCCAGCCTGGCAGCCCGGCGATGTGCTCGAAGTGCAGCCACAAAATAGCTGTGCACATGTCCAAGATTTCTTTGATCTACTCAAAGAACATCAGCTCGACTTTGATGCCAACACCGTGGTGGAAGTGAGCAGCGCTCACGAGGATCTGCCTCTGCCTGTGGCCTACTCCAAGCCCCTTTCGCTGCAGCAGGCTGCGAAATATGTTTGGGATCTGAGTGCCAGGCCGCGTCAACGCTTGCTCGAGGTGCTCGCACAGAACTGCGAGGATGAAATGGAGCGCGAGAAGCTCTTGGAGTTTTGCAGCGCCGAAGGCCTAGACGATCTGATATCGTATGTGAACCGCCCTCGTCGCATGGTGTTGGAGCTGTTGCAGGACTTTCGGCATGCCATGGCCAAGTTGACGCTAGCCCAGCTATTCGAGATGATGCCTCTAATACAAACGCGCAGCTTCTCCATTGCATCCGATCCCTCAGCCAACACGCTCGACCTACTCGTCGCTGTGGTCAACTACAAGACCATAATGCATACGCCACGCCTAGGACTGTGCTCCAATTGGCTGAAAGACTTGGTAGAGGGCGTGGAGTTGCGCGCTGCCATTAAGCCCGGTACCATGACTTGGCCGAAAGAGCAGCAGACGCCACTAATCATGATTGGACCCGGCACAGGCATTGCGCCCTTTCGCAGCATTATCCAGCATCGACTGCATCTGCAGCAGTTGGGCAACAAAGTGGGTCCACTTGTGGTCTTCTTCGGCTGTCGCAATCAGTCCAAGGATTACCACTTCAAGGAAGACTTCACGGCTTGGCAACATAGTCACAGTGTGGAGCTGCATGTAGCCTTCTCGCGTGACCAGGAGAATAAAGTCTATGTGCAGCATCTGATCAAGGAGCAAGCCGAACATCTAGCCAAACTGATTAAGGAACAGAATGCCTATGTCTATGTGGCAGGCAGCTCCAACAACATGCCCAAAGCAGTCAGAGAAGCATTTATTGAAGCCTTGGACAACGATGCAAACTATGTGGAACAGCTGATAAAACAACGACGTTATCAGGAGGAAACATGGGCCTAAAAGAATTTTAAACTCTGACACAAAGTTAACAAATTTGTAGTTACTTATTTTAATATTTGTTGGACGGATATGTAAATTATAGAATTAAAAATAAACTAGCATTATAATTTATACTTCATTGTACTTTAAGTTAATCAAAAATCTTTCAGCAGCAAATCCGACGAAGTGCGACAGAAAGGACAATGGCCCTTTTGCAGGACCTGCAGCTCGAAGTCCTCTGCATAGAATAACTAAAAGGAAATGCATAATTCAATAAAAACTTCCATCAGAGTATATCCTAGTCTTACCAGCAAACACTCCGAGCAGTATGTCACCTGCAGATCAGGCAATATATTTCGATAATATATATTACGTATATGTTTATCCTGTCGCTTGAGTATGAGCACATGATTAGGATCTATAGCACGCAGGGCATTGCGATCTAGGCTTAAAGGCAGCGCGCTAGCAGCATCTTCATTAAAAGGATCCGCATCCTCGGCATTTTTGGCAGGTGCCAGAAGCAAACGTTCCGCCTCCGCATCGCTGATGTCCACCTCCGGATGGAATTGTACTAAAGGCAAAATTTCTGCAAAAGCAAAAATTTCAGTTTAGTTAAATTTATGTATAAATTAAGTTGACTCACCAAATGAAACAAAGGAGAATATATAGTCCTGTCTGCAGGTGGGACAGGTGTTGTTATTTAAATGCTGGCTGTAATTAGAGCATTTATAGCACAGAGGCAGCAGCTCCTCGGGATCATTGAAGCCGCTTTTGCAGGCCTTGCTGTTCAGGAAATTTAACTGTAGATAAATAATATAAATTAATTATAGTAAAAAGTTTTTGATTATATTTTGTGAACTTACATCAAGTTGCTCCTGCACACCTGCAGGTGGCTTCAGCGACTGCAAGCGCTTGTTGACCAGCAAACACAGCTTGTTGGCCTGCAACAATTTGGCCTGCTTAGCCAGCGTGAACAGAACAGAGCTGTAAGTTGGTTAACAATTAGATTTCTATATATTTTTATAATTAAATCTATATCGTACAACATGCTGACGCCTTTTGGTGCGCCCTTGTTCTCCACTTCATTGAATATGAAACGGCTCACATTGAAGAGGCTAACAGGTGAGTGGGTTGTAAACGGTTCCTTCATGTAGTTAAAGATGACGCTGTAGGCATAGTAGACCTTGGCAATGCGCAAATGGTTTTTGTACTCGTTCAGATGATGATCAATGGCATTTTGCTCACTATAAAAAAAAGAGAGAACTTTTACAGGGTATACAAAACGGCAGGCAGGCAATTACATACGGTTTCTCGTGATAGATATCCAGATACTGTTTAGCTAGCAGCCAGTAAAAGTAGCTGGCGTCCAGGTAACGCTTCTCGGTAATGGCCGTGTTGCTCAGCTGCTTCAGCAGACGATTCGCATCCTTGGTGCGACCAGCTTTTAGATAAGCTGTGGATCAAAAGGAAATAATGGGATCAATTAGGATATTATATATGATAAATGGATATTTAAGACCCACCCTGATGCGCCTCTATAAACTGATCCGTTTCTGCCAGCCACTGTGCATGCTGATAGTGCACAGTGGGCAGCAAGTGTGGCAAAGACTCCGCTAAGCGAAACGCCTCTGCCCAGTCCTGCACCTCCACATGCAGCTGCACCACCTGAGCCTCGTCGCCCAGCTTCTTGAACATTTCAGCAGCAAGTGGCAGGGCCTTTAAGGTCTTCAGATTCTGAGCTACGGATTGCACAGCGTCGCGCTCGCTGAGACTCCAACGGCGGCCAATATCATAGAGACTGTAACAGAAATGGAACATCAATTAATCCCTTCAAGAATCTGGCTTAAACCAGGAGCCTTTCGCTTACACATCTGCCCAGCCCTGTTCGGCGACAATGTCTATGGCCTTTTGATGCTCGCCAGCGGAAAGCAGCAGCTCAGCAGCTGCACGCGGTTCCTTGACAGAGTAAGCCCACTCCGCGCGCTTCCGTACGAGTTCCCGCTTCTCGCCCTCGCTGCCATCCTTGAGATACTCTTGGGCCAGATCGAACATGCGCAGATCCGTATACATTTCCAGCGCACGACTGGTTTGATTGCATTTAAGAAACAAGCGGGCGGCCTCTTTGAACTTTCCCGCAAAGGCACAGCTCTCGCCGAGCAGCACCTCCTTGGGCGCTGTGGCGCGTTGCTGTTGCTCGCGCAGCTCGCTGATGAGCTGCAGCCAGGGCAAATTTCGCACCTTGACATAGGCGTCGCGAGCAATGTTGATGTGCAGCGCCTCGAGAGCCGACTGCGCCAGACCCTCCCAATCGCTGATGGTGACACCAAGGCAGGCCACCTGGTAGGCCTCGCTGAGGAGCAGTAATATTATAAATTACTTCAGCTTTTCTTTAAGCTCATTCAATACTTACTCAAACAGCCCCGCCTCGATGAACTGCCACATGGTGGCTCCTAAAGCCAGCGGCGTATTGTGCATTATGTTACCACGCAGACAGAATGCAGTTGCACCACTCAAGCCCACCACCACACCGTGCATATTCTGTGGTGCTCTCGGTGGCAGGTTACCCACACGCACACTCAGTCCGCCAGTGGTGTGCGTATAGCAGAGCATCGTGTCCAGGTGTGTGTTCCAGGTGACGCTATTTACGCCCACATCCTGATAGAGTATGGCATCGTTGAGCAAATCTCGCACCACCAGTCGTCCCGCATCGTCGACAACTGCAATTTTGCTGCGGTTCGCATTGATGTCCAAGCAACGCACCGCTGACACCGCCGTCGTAATGAGCAGAGGCAGCGAATTGTTGAGGAATATGCGAAAGACTTGTCCGTTCTTCAAGCCCACCATGAGACCCTCACGACCCGGCGGACCACCTGTCACTTTGATATAGCGTATAAACGAGTCCATGATCCATTCCCGTTGCAGTGCCCCCTCAAAGTCGAGGCACTGCAGCCGCTTCTCCTGGCACAGCACAATATTCAGACCACAAACCACGAGCAGGCTGCAATCGAACTTCTGTTGGATCTTCTCCTTCACTTTGTAGTGCATGGGCTGGTTCTCTGTGGAGCTGAGCTCGTAGAGCACCACACGCTCTGGCAGCTGCACGGCCAGGCGATTTCTATAGATGGCGATTTTCTGGACAAGATCACGGCACTTGATCCGCACCTTCTGACCCGACATCAGATGCTGAATGATGACGTCGCACATGTTCTCCCGAAAGGCATAGCGCTCCCGGTACAGGGCATGCACCGTGCTCGAGGCAATGTTGAAGCAGGCCAGCGTGCCATCCTGACAGCCTATGGTGTACGACTGTCCATTCGGATGCAGTGCCACCGACCAGATCCACGAGTCGAAGCCATCGCCAAGTGTGCCCAGGCGAACGCCATCGCGCGTGAAGAAGTGCAGGCTGCCGGTGCAGCCGCCAACCACACAGAATTCGCCGTTGGGAAAGTATTGCATGCAGAGTGGATCGAATCCTAGAGCACGCTCCTTGCCAATCACCTGGCCGCTCAGCGTGTGAAAGGACAAGGTCTGCGACCAGTCGGCCACGGCAATGGTGTCCACGTTGCCTGCGCCATTCGCGGGACAGCATTGTACGCTAAAGACGGAGCTACTGGAGCCACCTGGACGATCAATGCGAATCTTCTCCTCGCCCAGTTTACTGCGTATGGAGATGCTGCCATTGGCTAGGCCCAATATCAAATACTGTCCATCGTTTGTCCAGGCGCAACCATTCACACGCGAGCCTATTTTATACTTCTGCACAGCCTTCTGATCTGCTGACCAGAAGGCAAAGTCCGAGGTGGAGCAGGAGGCCAAGTGGTGCGAGACGGGATTGAAGCACATGCACTGAATGGAGTCGCCGTGGCTGTGGCAAAAACTGGACTTAAATTGTGCTATGTAAATGTTGTCGAGACTTACGAGTACTTGAGCAGCCCCTCCAGCTGCGGGGACCACACGATGACCATCTTATCGGCTGCACCACTGGCGAAGCGTTTGCCATCGCGTGAATAAACCACCGAATTGACAACATCCTTGTGCGCCTTCAAGGTATTCAGCAGCGAGCCATCATTTGGATTGTAGATGAGCAAGCGCTCACCCGCAGCCACAACCAATTGGCTGCCATCGGGCGCATAGCAAACGGAATGTACGCTGGAAAAAATGCAAAAACTTTAGCTTAAGCAACAAGTGCTTAGTACTTGTCCAGCTTTAGCTACTTTACCTGGTATTCTCGTCTTTTGCATTCGGAAATTCGATGCGTTCCAACCATTTCAGCACGCCACGCATTTTTTTTTAATTTATAGCAGCTGCATAGTTTTCAATTTTTTACATTTTATTTACGTTTTGTTTGGGCCAAAACAATTGCTGCCATGGCAACCAAACCGATAACAGAAATTAATCGACAAAGAGAGCATTCGCTGTTTTAGTACTCGATGAATGTGCGAGCAAAGCTATCGATAAGTAACAGCTGTTTTTTAGTACGCGCTGTGGGCGGTTTTGTTGTTGCTACATTTTTCAGTTCATTATCAAAACAATGAATAATTTGGATAGTTCGCTGCAAGCGCACAACAAATTGGAAAAGGAAACAACCAATTTGGTGCTGCTCAAGGATCGTGTGGACAAGTATCATGATCTCTCCACCCAAATGTCCAGCATACTCACCATCTTCGAGAAGCGTTTGGGCAACTTGGAGCAAACCATTTTGCCCGTCTACCAGGAGACGGAGCAGCTGCAAAAGCGACAGCAAAGTAAGTTAGTGAGTGTATTGCACTGGTATTAGTTAATAAATTGAATACAATTTAGATTTGGAGGCTACACTAAACTGCCTGGAGAATGTGCTCTCCCATTATGATGTCTCGCAAGAGGTTTGTCAGCTCATCCATCAGGGCCCCATCGAGGGCAACATTGCCAGCTTTCTGGACGCTTTGGCCAAGCTGCGCGCTGCCATGGATTACTTTCTGCACAACAATTCGCAAAGCGTAGAGCTCGAAAATGTCACCAGTTTGTTCAATAACGGCTGCGAGGGCCTCAATCAACATTACAGCATGCTGCTAAAGAAGCACAGTGCTCCACTAAAACCTGTAGAGCTATTGGATCTGATTTATATTGAGGATGATTCATCGAGTGATGAGTTTACATCGTTTCGCCAGCTCTCGCAGAGCACGCGCGAGGAGCTGTATACCATATCGCACTGGCTGGATCACAATATGCGCGAATACACACACATTTATGCAACGGAGCGCGGAGAGGTTGTACTGCGTTCGCTGCAGCTGCTGAAGGATCACCAAAAGAGCAGCAGCTGGGGCACAGAGGCTTTGGTGAGTAATAGAGAGTATATTAGTATAGAGAGCGAGTTAAATTTGTGATGTAATCGTCACTTCAGCAACTCCTTAGATCTTTTTAGATCAGTTTTCGGTTTTTAGTTCTCGGTACTCATCATGCAAGCAGTGCTAAAAGCTTGTGACGTGACAACTTGTTGCTTTTCCTCTTCACACTATCCTTTTGGATCGCATATGCAACTCTGTGCGCCTAACGGCAGTTTTCCCATATAGCTTCCGTTAATGGCGACCGTCGCAGCCATAATTCATTTTACACTTTCCAACAACGCCTCGTGTCGTTTTTAGAAGTTTAATTTAATTTTCTACGTGTTTTTATTTTTTTTGTGTAAATTGTAAACAAATAAAATGGCTGAGTTTTGTACTCCCAAAGAAAGTTGCCAGTTACCCATGAGCCGCATGCCCGATATTCACACACTGTCCGTGGACAGCATCAGTGTGCGCTGCTCCACGCCCATTGTGGGAAAATTGCGTTCGCCCAATTTGTCGCCCATCCGTAGGGATATGCAAATGAAAAGTCCTGTATCCCCGATGGTCTTTTCCAAGCAAATGAAAAAGCCGCAAAAGCAGTCACAGCAATCGGCGGGAAATATGGTCAAAATTTCTGGCCTGGATGATGACAGCAACAATAGCTTGAATAACTTTCTGGATGATTCGAGTGCCAGCAATACGGAGACCTCCTCAGTCTTGGAATCGCGTCGTCGTTCGATCCAAGCTGCCAATCATTCCTATGTGCTGAATCATGCGACCAATGTGAAGGAAGTTTTGCTCCTCGTAGGCCTGGAGACATATCTGGATAAGTTCGAGAAGTCTCACGTTGATCTGCTCGAAATGGTGTCCATGAAGCGGGCGGATCTTAAGAATATAGGCGTGCGCAAGGATGAGGACTGCAATCGCATACTGGAGGCCCTCAAGGAGCTCTAAAAGAGGATCAGTTGAAGCTATCGCTGGCTGATATGCTGGAGTTATATTAATTATTCAATCAAATTTTTATGTTTAGCAATTAAGAAATCAGTCAAAAAATTGTGCAAAAAAATATATTGAAGGCTTATTTAAATCTATGTGTTAATCAAAATATAAATAATAAAAGCCTGATTGATTGTAAAACAAATTTGTAATTCTTATAAAAACCAATGTTCATATATATCTATTTTCTGTCATGATTAATCATATATTTTCTTGCAGAGGCCACGTCACAGCGGACGTCAAAATGAGCCGAAAAAGAACACCTCGGCAAGACTGCAGCAAATGTGCGTAGTTACTCTATATATACCCTGTAAAATTCTTAACTCAAACTCTGTCTTCCAACAGCTTCGAGAAGAAGGCCAACAAATTGTATTTGCGTGCCACGCAAACGATTGAGCAATCGACTGGCTTTTCCATTAAGAAGGCCTCCTCGCACACGGATCACCTCACGTCCGAGGATCTGCTAGATGGCGATCAGGAGTTGGACAAGTATTTGGTCATGCTGTTGGGTCTGCAGCGTCTACTCAACTGGGAGCGTGCGATAATGCGTGATATAATACCACAATCGAAGCATAATGAAGTATTTGCCAGGCTTGCCTACAATGCCATCGATCTGGTGGTCAAGGATGCGGAGTCTATTACGCAGCGCATTTTACGCTGCATTTCTCGCAAGGAATGGACCTCAGCACTAGGCATCTTTTCAGCGCTAAAGCGTGTCATTCTGCTCCAGCCGGACATTGAGCGCACCTACGATGCAGCACAGCGGGAACAGTTGACGAAGGTGCTCAACAAACTGCAGCATACGGGCGCCAAGGCTTTGGAGCACTTCCTGGACGTAGTGAAGGGCGAGTCGAGCACAAATATTGTGGGTCAGAGCAATGTGCCCAAGGATGCGACGGTGCACGAATTGACCTCCAATACGATTTGGTTTATCGAGCATTTGTATGAGCACTTTGATGTAATTGGCTCCATATTGGCGCAGGATGTTTTATACTCCACGCAGCTGGATACAATCTTGATGAAGAAGGCGCTGCCTGGCGAGGAGCGCAACAAGGCGCTGCTGGCCATCTATATAAGTAGGGTTCGATATACCAAGGCTTTGACTACCTTTATTCATTTTATTGTTTGTTTGTCTTGCAGAGAAAGCCTTGGCGGAGCTCAACCTGTCCATAATGAACAAATGCGAGCAATACAATGATCAGGCGACCAAACATCTCTTCCGTCTAAACAACATACACTATATACTCAAGTCTCTACAACGCTCCAATCTGATAGATTTGGTTACGCTGGCGGAGCAGGAGTGCGAGCATAGCTATTTGGAAATGATACGAGAGCTGAAGACAAGCTATCAGAAGACCTGGTCGAAAATGTTATCCGGCATTTACTCGCTGGAGGAGCTGCCCAAGCCAGTGTCGGGCAAGGTCAAAGACAAGGATCGCAGCGTGCTCAAGGAGCGCTTCTCGGTGAGAATTTGATTTAAATTATTGTGAAACTAAATATATTTATAAATAACTTCTACTTTGTAGAACTTCAACAAGGACTTTGAAGAGGCCTGCAAAATACAGCGTGGCATCTCCATACCCGATGTCATATTGCGCGAGGGCATCAAACGCGACAATGTGGAGCACATACTGCCCAACTACAATCGGTTCTTCGAAATGTGAGCTGCAGCTTAGATTATCCATAAGATTTATCTATTTATCTACTAATTCTAAATTGTTTTAGGTATGCTGCTGTGCAGTTCAGCAAAAATCCTGATAAATATGTCAAGTATCGACCACATGAGATAAATGCAATGCTGAGTAAGCTCTTCGATGATTCCGCCTAGTGCAACCCAATCCCAGTTATAGCATTCCCTCATCTGGTACGTTCGTTCGGCTTTTTAATTCCAACATAATAAATATTGTTTTAAAAAATATTATA
Organism: Drosophila gaucha; assembly: GCA_035045545.1. Taxonomy (NCBI): domain Eukaryota; kingdom Metazoa; phylum Arthropoda; class Insecta; order Diptera; family Drosophilidae; genus Drosophila; species Drosophila gaucha. The sequence continues at coordinate 12,364,346 of JAWNOY010000292.1, read as the reverse complement.
CATACAATACGCAATAGACAAATAGCCTAAAAAATATTAAATGCCATGTAAAATTGGAAGAAACAATGGGTTTCTTTTAGTAAAGGAAATTGGTGGATGGCGCCTCGGGGCGTCCACAGGCGCCATAATGATGCACCGCCACGGTGCTATTGGTGCGACAATTCTCAATGTCCAGGAAGCAGTCATTCAAATACGTTTTATTGTCGCTGCCACAAACCGGCTCAAATTCACGTGGACAGATGCGAGCGCAGCCCTTGAACTGAAAGGCGGCCAGGCAACGCTTCAGCGGCACCACAAACACATGCTTGCCACAGTTCTCCTTGCGCATATGGCACTCCGACTTGTAGAACTTGTTATCCGAACCACATACAAAATTCGGTGGCTGCGCATCGCAGTCGGATTCGCAGTCGGCGGTCAAAGCGCAGTTCTTCAGCGAGACGGGCACCACGCGCAGATTACAGGTGCGTCGCTTGAACTCGCACATGGAGCCAAAGGTGTTGCCGTCGGAGCCGCACACCGGCTGCTGTTCCAGATCCGCACGCGTACACGCATCTCCACAATCCTTGGCAGGCGTATTCAGATCCGTGCAGGGTCCAATGTGCGCCAGATTAACGCCGCGTCTAAGAAGGATTTGGATGAATCTGATTCCATAGAAAGTAACTGGGCATTCACTACTTACAGACAGGTGGCATGGGCCAGCTCGCACTCGTTGTTGTACGTCTTGGCATCGGTGCCGCAGAGCTTGTCATTACGCTTCGAGCTGAAGATGGAGCCGAACAAATTGTTAAAGTCCTTGCATGGTGGCAGCTGCTTGCAGCGGGTCAAGCGATTCTTGCACTTGTCCATGCTCATCTTCTGGATGGACTTGCGTTGCGGACTGAAAAACGATATAATATTAATTGAGTTCTACTAAAATTGCAAAAAAGCTTTCAAGCTTTAAGCCATGTCGATTATATTGATGTTGACTAGAGCTTTAAGAAGCTTTTCAAGCTCTTGTCAGCTAAAAATCCAAATTTTAGTGATATTTCTTTAAGGTTTAAGCTTTGTCAACAGCATTTAGATTGCTAAAAAGCTTTTATGTGCTTTCAAAGCTCTGCTGTAGCTGTGATTACTGTGTTCATACGCAAATTTGTTGTTAATAGTTATTGGAGTAAAGCTTTGATGAACTTTCAAAGCTTATTGTTGCAGTGATATATTAAAGGAATAAATCCCTTGGTCAAATATATACAAATATTTTTTTAAAAATATTGAAAAAAAATTTTTTTTTATTATTTTTGGTATTTTATAAAAATGTAGCTTTTTAAAGCTTGATTTGATTATTCGTTTCGATTCGATTGCAATCAGCTTTTTTGTTCAATTTAGATAACCTCAAGCTTTAAGCTTTTAATGCGCTTTCCATAAAATTGTAATTCAAATTCGAAAGCTTTTAGTTACTTGTAAAGCTTCTTTAAATCGTTTCAGTGTTGGTACTCGATAGTGAATTCTCAATTCAAGCTTAAAGCCTTAATGTGCTTTCAAAGCTCAGCTGTAGGTGTGATTGTTGTGTTCATAAGTAAATTTGTCGTTAATAGTTATTGGTACAAAGCTTTGATGAACTTTCGAAGCTCATTTTGCAGTGATATATGAAAGGAATAAATGCGCATAAACGAAAATTAAAAGCTCCCTTAGTCAAATATCTACCACAATATTTAAAAAAAAACTTATTAAAATTATTATATATTATTTAAAAATAAAGCTTTTGTAAAGCTTGATTTTACTATAATTTTTTATTTGATTGCATGCAGCTTTTATTCAATTTAGATATCGTCAAGCTTTAAGCTTTGAATGTGCTTTTCCATAAAATTGTAATGCAATTTCGAAAGCTTTTAGGTACTTGCAAGGCTAATTTTAATAGTTTCAGTGTTGCTATTTGATTGAGAGCAGCGTTCTTCGGTCAATTCAAGCTTAGAGCTTTTAGTGTGCTTTTACTTATATGCTTTACAAAGCAACTCTTAAAGCTTTCATACACTTCTAAAGCTCATTTGAATAGTTTCAGTGTTGGTATTCGATAGTGAGCAGCGTTCTTTTGTCAATTGAAGCTGAAAGCTTTTAATGTACTTTCAGTGATATATTATAAAGCAATTGTTAAAGCTGTCAGACACTTCTAAAACACATTTTAATCGTTTTAGTGTTGGTATTCGATAGTGAGCTGCGTTCTTTTGGCAATTCAAGCTTAAAGCTTTTAATGTGCTTTTACTTATATATTACAAAGCAATTCTAAAAGCTGCCTGGCACTTGTAAAGCTCATTTTAAGCGTTTAGTGTTGGTAAATAAGTTAAATTTGAAATGTTTGCTGTTTTAATTCCATCTTAAGCTCGTGAGCTTTCAAGTCTTATATAACCTAAAAATTTCGCTCACTTACCCGCAGTTGAGCATCTTAAGCTCGCAGAGAGATGAGTAGATGTTGCCATCGCTGCCGCAAACATACTGCGATGTGGCATCCGCCTGCGACTTGGGGCATTCGGTGGGGCACGTCTCCGCTGACTGGCTGCCATGTCGCTCCTGTGGCATGCAGAAGGACAACGGCACCTCGAACACGTGCTTGCCACAATTGGTGGAACGCATCTTGCAGGGACTCGCATAGAGACGGCCATCGGAGCCGCAGGTGGGTCTTGCCACACGCCAGCAGGATTCGCGGCACATCCTCGTCGACTGGCAGTGCTTGCGGCTGGTCTTGACGACGCCCTGGCCACAGGTGTGCAGCTTCATCTCGCACGTGGAGTTGTAGACATTGCCATCGGAGGCGCAAATGGGTCCATCTTTCGGCGCACTGTTGCAGTCCACGGGGCAGGATTCACGCTGAGCACTCGTGTTGCTGCAAGGACCCACATGCGAGAGCTTCACAGCAGCCAAGCCCACGCGGCAGGATTGAACGCGCAACATGCAGCGGTTCAGATAGGTGCGTCCATCGGTGCCGCAGACCGGATCCTTCTCAGTGCTGCAGCGATGCTTGCAGTCGGAGCCCTTGGAACGTTCACAGCCGTCGCGCACATCCTTGATCAGAGAGACGCCGTTGCGGGAGCAGGTCTTCTTGCGCAGCTCACACAGATTGGCATAGATGAGGCCGTCGCTGCCGCAAACGGGCTCCGCGCCCACCGTCAAGCTGGGCGGACACGAGCGTGGACAATTGTTGTTCGCATTCGTGCTCGATGCACTGGCTCTGTGCTGCCGGCCCATGGCCAGCTGCTGCTGCTGATCCGCCTCCTCCTGCAGCAGATTCTCGAGCGCGGCAGCTGCTACACCCGGCGCCTGCATCAACGTGGCGGACAGCTCCGGCTGGGCATCCTGCCGATAGTTGATCAGCAGCGAATCCGGCGCAGCATCCGCGTTTCGATAGCGTATCACAGGCGCCTGTGCCGGCAATTTAATGATCTTAATAGGTGAATCTGTAACGGCGCCTGCAGCGAGACAGAGACAGAGAGTGAGAATGAGAGAGAGAGATCTGAGTTAAGTTTGTTTTTTTTTCTGCTCGGCATGCGGAAGAGCTGCCACGGGGCATACAAATTGCGGATTAGCTTCGAGTGGGCAAAAGTGTTTTACGCAGTTGCCCCTTTTCTCAATTATTGTCGCCCATCGTGCTGGGCACGTGTCGTGTCACGCACGAGCTGCGAACTCTCTTAATAAAAGCTGAAATACTCCTTGAAAATGAGTAGAAGGGTATGCTGTTCTTTTGCAGTTGTTTGTAAAAGGCAGTATAAATAATTTCCGAATTTATATATAGCAAAATATGTGAATATTTATATTTAAGACTTAGCTATAAAAGATAACAGAAAGGTGTCTTTGATAAAAAAATCTCAATCTTTATTACAAACAAAATAGAAAGCTGTGCCAAACACAACAATCGATTCAGTTCTGCAAAAGTTATACGAGCTTGAAAGATTATATAAGAGACAATTTTTAATAACTAATATTTGTTCAATTTTTATACTCTGTTCTCAAAGGTTAAAAGAGTATATTGGTTTTGTGCAATGTCCGTTTTGCTCTCCGTCCGTCTAACTTGAAATTTTAAATTTTTCCCCACAAGGGGCGTGACAAATCGGGAAATTCTATATCTCTTTAAAAAAACTGCTGATATCATCGGCAATATTGCCGTCTAAGAACTGCAATTTGATATACATATATAGTAGTATACATCACCCCGACACAAAAAGTTATGGTATATATACATATATCTATTTGTCAATGCATCGATTTATACAAAATCCCATAACCGCTACAAGAACAAGGGAATTGCAAATATTTAAAATATATTTTCGAGTAGATCATCCCTAAAAAAAAGATATAGTATATATAATTACGCCAATTAAGGGCGTGGAAAAGCGGATAAAACTGTATATTCTACAGTTTTAGAGCTATAACATCCATATTTGGCATTTAGGCATCTGTTGACATCCTCTTAAGACATCCCTTACATAACAGTTAGAAAACCCGCCTACAGTGGCGAAAATCATGTAAAACTGCTTATTCTACAGTTTTAGGGCGAGAGCTTTAAAATTTTTTTCCATGCCGCTTAGATTGGTGACTAAAAATCATTGGCATACGCCTCTTGGGGGCGTCGCAAATCTGGCAAAGCTATATCTTTAACTTTTTTAGTTAGTTTACTATCGATCTCCTCTAGTGATAATACTAAATTCAATTAGAATTGGGATTTGGAATAAAGACATAAAGATATAGATATTGATATGGATATAGATATGAATAGCTACGCCTTTCTGGGCCGTGGCAAATTGGTAAAAACTATATCTTCCAAAGTTTTATAGCAAGAGCCACACAATTTTAAGTATACGTAACTGTTGCCCTCTAAAAAAAATCATTGACATACGCCTCTTGGGGGCGTGACAATTTCAAATAAAATATAAAATTGTACACGCACTTACAGGAACTGAGTATCACGCAGTGGGTTGCGCCCGATTGCAATATTTTTGCTTGTTTAAGTTAGATTTATAGGAACACCCTTTCAAGGAAATTTTATTTGAAATTGTTGTATAGCAAGAACATACAATATTTTAAACAGCAGCTCCAAACTCCAAACTTTAGCTGCCTCTTTACTCATTATTATTATTATTTTTGCTTTTATTTTAATTTTTTTCTTTTGTTTTAATTTTAATTGTTTGATTTTTTTCTTAGTTTTAACTTTTGTTTTATTATTTTTTTAATTTTAATTTTTTCTTTTATAATTTTTTGTTTGGTTTTTCTTTAATTTTTATTTTTACTTTAATTTTTTACTATTTTGTATGAATTTTAGTAATATAATTTATTTGTTTTTAAAATTTTTTTTTCTTAGTTTTTGTGTTTTTTATTTTTTGTATAAATATGTTTTTAATTTTGAATTTTATTTTAATTTATGTTATGTTTTTGTTCAATTTCAACACGTGTCACGCGCCCATCTCCAACTAGCTAACGCTGCCCCGCCCCAACGATTACCAGTTGACTAATTCCCATATAGCGAATGCGGCTTGGGAGTTAGTCGAGACAGCTTTTGCGTCCGCTGAGATCCGCGCTAACGGCACACAGCCCACACACAAAAAAAAAACTATTTAATACATATCAAATGACCTCCATCTATAATTGCGCTTGCTAATCCCCATCGCAGCGATCTCAGAGAGTATCTCAAAACTGAAAAAGAAAAAAAAAAACAAAAACTGCAAGTGAAATTTTCACACTAATTGCCTCGCCGGCAACGGCCCAAAAACTTCTGTCCACATCTTGCGCCGAGTCGGAGCCGTTCCCTCGGATGTTGGCCTGCGTTTGGGTATTGTTTGCAAAGAAAGCGGAGGAAACCAAACCAACTAGAAGAGTAGAAAATCTATTAGCGGCTGCTGCTGCTGCTGCGATTGTTTGCTCGAGATAATTGAACCCACGTTCATTATTTCAATTTGTAGCAGCTGCGTTAAAAAAAAATGAAACGAAAAGATAAACAATAAAAAAAGACTTAATCCAGACGCAGTCGCATTCTCAGCTTATTTAATGGCCACAAGTAGAGAAAATTAAGCGGCGTTAGAAATTAATACAGACATCAGCATCAGCATCAGCGAGTGCCCAGAGCGTGGACCAAGCCTCGCATTCCACATCCGAGTGCAGTCACAGCTCTCTGACATGGCTCCTGCTATCGGATGCCATCAATTGCAACAACAACAACAACAACAACAACAAATCGCATAACGTATAATTTTCAAAAGTGGCAAACAACAACAACAACAGCAGGGCAGGCTCAAGCCGGGACAGCAAAGCAGACATGATATGTGTGTGTGTGTGTGTATCGCTGCTGCTGCTGCTGCCCCCACATATCATGATGCCAGCTGCACAGTGGTGCAAGGATCTCGTAAGTGCAAGGTTAATCTCTTTATTAACTAAGGAGAGGTAAGTAGAGAAGGAAAGTTTTGGGTAAGCTCAATTTTCCTGGAAGTGAAACGCTGAAAGTTTAGCCTTAACTCATTTTGGGATTATGAGAAGCGCTTGGAAGAGCTTTAATTTATATAGTTACAAAGTATTTTTGAATTACAAACTTACGAAATTAAGGATGATTGGAAAGGAAACATAGACATATGTTTATATAAAGTACTGAAAGTTTTACTTCAGCTGACGTATGCCATATGAGATGCGCATAGAAAAGCGCTATATTAAAAACAGAAAAACATGAATTGTACTAATATATTATTGATTTAAAAAGTGCTGAAGAAAACTTTAAGCTAAACTTATTTTTTTCTCAATAAAATGAAAAATATCAACTTTTTTTTTCGCAATAAAATGGAACATATAAGTTGCTGAACGTTTGAACTTAAATTATTTTTTCTAGATTTAAAATGTATTTAAAACAGGCTTAAAATTACATTGCATTACTAGAGTAATATTTATTGATTAGGAAAAGGGAAAGTATAGCAACAAAATGTTGGAAAAAGTTGGCTTAAGTTACTTTTCCTGAATGAAAAGCAAACCGAAATGGGGAATATAAAGAGCTTAAGTCTTTAGACAAACTTGAGTGTTGCACATGTCATAAACTCACTTATGGAGGTACAAAATGTAAGCCTTTCTCCGTGAAGTTATAAAGCAAGATATTCAAAAATATATCTTTCCAATAAATCAATATTTAAGAAGACTTAAAAATAATTCATATATGCTTCTTGCTTTTAAAACTTTTAAATTTTGCTAAAAAGTGAACTCAAATATAAGACAGTTCCTCAAATGTATTATCTTCATGAACCAAAAGCAATTAAAAGACTCCAAGATAAACTAGAGAACATAATCGAGTTATGAAAAGGATGGAAAAAAAGCAAAATATAAGAATCCAATCTAAACTCAACTCAAGCTCGCGAATCACAATACATCTTTACGATTGCTTATCGAGAAATCATAATTGCAGAGAGCCACAACACTTAGTCATCAGCTTAAATTGATAATAAATGGAAACAATGTCATGATCTTTGCAGAAGAAAGAATTTTGATTTCAATTAAATGACGAACGTGTCGAACGCGAAGCAAAACGCTTTCAGCAATTGCCACCGAACGGCGGGTCAAACTCTTCAATGATGACCTCATAAGGCAATCAACCAAATTATTGGCTGCACTTCACACACACACATAGAGCAAGAGAGAGCGAGAGAGAGAGAGAGAGAGCATTTTGAGCCCAGCTTGAACCACTGTAAAGCCAAGCGCTGGGGTTCGCGTCTCTGCTGTGTTTAATGAATTTATTTGAATGTTGGACAAATTGTGCACGACGGGCAAATTTACGAGCCTTTACTTTTACGCTGTACGTTCTGTTCGAGTGGGTACTGTAGGGGGAGCGGGTCATGGGCACATGCCACACAGAGAAGGCGGGAGGAGGGGGAGCTAACTCTCTGATGTGTGTCAGTTTTACATTCACTTTGTACTCGTACCTTAGATATTAATTGCTGCTGCTGCCGCTGAAGACAACAGTGAAGACATTGTTGGCCTTTCTACTACGATTCCACCCCCCTCCAAGCCCCTTACAGTTAGTTAGCTTTAATGTACAGTAATGGCTAGCAAATAAAAATTAACAAAAATAGAAATTTATATATTTTTGCCTGTTACATTTAGCGAAAGCTCACTGTACTAAACTAACATAAATATATATTTAAAAAAAAATAGGCCAACTTATGCCTGACATTAATTTTGTAATTTCAAGTCTTCTTTTTTTTTTACTTAAGACAAGCGTTGCATTTAGCTAGCGTTCACTGTATTACGCTATATGACTTACCATTAGTGAGCGTTGCCGTTAGCATGCAGGCGAGCAGTGCGCCAAACAGCTGGCACTGGAACTTTAGCCTAAAGCGGGTCTGGAACGGGCACATCATTTTCACTGTCGACTGCACTTTCCTGGCCTAGCCTAAACGAACTGGAAGACGAAGAGGATGACGGAGACGAAGACGAAAACGAAGTCTCGTGTGTGTGTGTTTTGTTTATTTGTATGTGTATATGCGTGACTACGACGCTTTCGCTCGTTAACAATTGAAATAGAAGCAAATGCTATTGTTGTTGCTGTGACTGCGGCGGTGGCTGCGTCTGCTGCGACTGCTGCTGCTGCTTCTCAAGTTCAATACCAGCTATGCGACGGCGTGCAAAGATCACGACACGACTTGGAAGAAAGTTTTGAACAGTAGCTGTAGGCAGCGCCTGTGCAAGAGAACTGCTGCAGGCTGCCAGCTGGGAGCGAAGCTCAAGCTAACGTCGATGCTGGCGTCGCGGCCGAAGCTCAAAATTAACGGTTTTTAGCGGTTAGCCGTTTGGCTCATTTGGATTGTGCGCCTGCGTTAATTCGGCTGCCTATTAAACGTTAAGCGACGCTTTGCGGTTTAGTTTGCGGCCGCAATTACGCAAAAAGCTCTATATAATCTGCTGGTAACTCGTCTCGCTATGACCTCTCGCACAATGTAGCATAATTTCTTTTTTATCGCCTTGCCTTTTAGTTGTTTTTTTTTTTTGTTATTCTTTTTGCACGTTGCTTTAATTCGATTTCAATTACGACTGTGGCTTTTGAAGTTTACCACAGTTACCGTTTGTTCAGTCAGTCGTTCTGCCTTCTGCCTTCTTTTATGATCTTTTCCTTTGCGTCTTTTATTATTATTGTATGCACACAAAATATCTTTTGATAGTCTTTCGGGGCGGGCACTCGAGTTCTTTTCTTCAGTGTAGTTCGTTACTCTTTAACCGTAACCGTTTGAATTTGATTTTGTCGATGCGCGCTCGCTGAGTTTCGCATGCGAAGTGATTCGCTGTGAATGTGTTTGTGGATGCTGTTCCGCGCGCTGTCGACGTTGGCGTTGACGTTGACGTTGGACGTCACAGAGGCTGCATTATATATTGTTGTTGCTGTTGCGGGACTGCTGCGTTTTCAATGAATGAACATGCGCGCGCACACACACACATACGCACACATACACGAACGCGCGCTTTGCTTTTTTACACATTCATAAAAATTATAGGCTTTTATTGTTATTGCCTGTCTTTTGTTGGGCAACGCTTGCAGCTCCCAGCTCCAATTTGATTGTTGGCGACAACAAAAAATCTAAGTTGTTGCGACTGCGCCGTCGTACCGAACGACACGAGAGAAAGGTTTGAATGACACTCACACTCGAATTTGCAATGCCATTTATATGAGTGAAAGGCAGTCGCAGCGCAGCCGCAGCGCAGCTGGCGTTAGTCGGGCGCCGCACAGTGGCCAATTGATAGTTCTGAAGCGAAAATGATTGCAGTTGAGGAAAATGTTGTATATATTAAAAAATTAATAGCAATAAATTAAATAAAAAATGTTTTTAAGCAATAAATTATGCCATAACTATATTTAAGCATTTCTGTGTAAAATATATATATATTTGTAAAATTTATTTTATAGTTTTTAAATACATAATCTAATAATAAAATTGCATATTTCGAGCCACAGAAATATGTGAGCTTTAAAATTTTGAAATATTTTTGAATGTTATACATTTTGAAATACAGGAAGCATTTTCTCGCTAGCGGTCACACTGTGCGACGCCTTCGCAGCGCGGCTCTTTGTTCGCATCGGCTTTAGCTGCGCTTTAGCCATTGATTAAATGGAGTTGTCGGTATTTAAAATAACAACTTGGTCATGTTGTCTGCACAAACCTAATCGGTTTTGCGTACAAATTTAATTTGCCAAAAGTGGCAGCAAAATGCAACCAAAAAGGCGAACCGCGCATTTGAAATTATAACACACACATAGACTAGGCCGCGCTACTCCAACTGTGCAGGCGGCACAGACAGACGGACAGACGGACGGACAGACGGACGGTCGCTCGGTTTGTCGCCGTAGAAAGTGCGCTTGATGTCGGAGTCGGAGTCGGAGCATCGATGTCGATGCTCAAAAGCCGCAGACTTTGCTAGCTGTGGAAGCTGTGTTTATAGACTTGTCGACTTTTAAGCCATAAATTTTACGCCTGAGTGGCGTTGCGAATAAGGGTCACACACACACGCACACACAGGCACACACGCACGCACACATAAATAGATGAGCTTTGGCGGAGGCTCGCGTGCATGAAGAAAATTGAGCGGTGCAGCAGCCGGCAAAAGAAAGAGGTCAGTAAGTGAATGTTTACAGTTAGCTTTTGGGCACCCAGACATGTAAGCGGCATAATGCATCTGACAGCCGTGACACAGCAGCCAGCCTCAACCGCCCAGAACTAATGCCGGCGACCACACCACTTCAAAAAAGTCCAAATAAAACAAAAAATTAATTAAAAGAAAGCCTCTGGCAAAGAAAACCTTTGGCAGCATTGCAATTTCTTTTTGGCCATAACCAAGATTTGATGTCGCGGTTGCCAATAAAAATGGAAAGTGAAAATTGTAGCTGCACTGCCTGCATGCATATTAAAAACAAAAAAGAAAAAACCAAAAAAAAAAAGTGTAATAAAGATAGAAGCCAACGCAGTGTAGCAAGGCAATAACCACGGCCACGCACCTGTTCTGCAGGTCGTGCGAGTTTTCTTCGTCTCTAATCACAGGCTTAGAAAAAAAAGCCCGAGTATTATATAAAAAGTGATGATAGAGGAGCGCGGAAATTATATGGCAAAATGGTAAAATCAAAAGTGCTTGTTATGAATGCACTTGTGAAAATGCCATGGCTATGCCAATTTGGAGTTGATGAGCCACTTGCATGCATAGTTATTTGCTGATTTTCACTAGTTTCTAGTTTTTCTTGCAGTCTTATGCTAATTTTCTTACAAATATGCAGAGTTCGTTGTCGTTTTTCTTTTTGAAAAGTAACAGTCTTAATTTATTATGTTAACACTGGCAACGCAAATATGCGCTGCTCAACGCAATTTACAACACTGCCAGCAGTGTCGCTTTATGAACCTATCGATATTAGCATAACATCGATAGTAATGTTTAACATCGCTACCCACACACACACACACACATGCATTGGCACACACATGTACGCACACAGCCACACTCATTGAAAAAGTCAGAGAATTGTGTGGGAAATAAAATTCGTGTATAACTAACTACGAAACGCGCAAATTGTGCAAATGCGGATGCCCAGTGCCAAAGGCAAAGTGAACGTTTTGATAAAATCGGATGCGCTGGCTGTTTGGGCAGCTAAAAATTCATGTTGTCGCTGTAACGCAGCGCACTGAGTGAGCGAATGTGTGTGTGTGTGCGTGCGTGCCCGTGTGTGTGTGAAGAGTGAAACCTACAACTTACTCCCCAAACCAACAGCCACACCAACAACAACGACGACGACAACAACAACAGCAGCAGCAGCGCAGCAGTGTTGAGAGAAAAGATGGCGACGAGTCGCACCAGTCGCATACAATCACAACCAAAAATTTTTCCTTCAATCTTTTCGAAATTACATGGAGCCATCTCGGAGGCATGCGTATCCCAGCGTCTATCGACGGACAAGAAGACGCTGGAGAAAACGTGGAAACTGATGGACAAGGTGGTCAAATTGTGCCAACAGCCCAAAATGAATCTAAAAAACAGTCCACCCTTCATATTGGACATACTGCCGGACACGTATCAAAGATTGCGTCTCATCTACTCGAAGAACGAGGATCAAATGCATCTGCTCCATGCGAACGAACATTTCAATGTATTCATCAATAATCTAATGCGTAAATGCAAACAGGCCATAAAACTGTTCAAGGAGGGCAAAGAGAAAATGTTCGATGAGAACTCACATTATCGTCGCAATTTGACCAAACTAAGTTTGGTCTTCTCCCACATGCTCAGCGAGCTAAAAGCTATATTTCCCAATGGTGTCTTTGCGGGCGATCAGTTTCGAATCACCAAAGCGGATGCAGCCGACTTCTGGAAAAGCAATTTTGGCAACAGGTAAGCTTTTAATATTCAACAAATTGGGCGCAAACATAAAACAAAACACAACAATTTTGACAATATTTGTTTTTAGTACACTTGTGCCTTGGAAAATCTTTCGTCAGGAACTAAATAAGGTGCATCCGATATCATCCGGCCTGGAAGCGATGGCCTTAAAGACAACAATCGATCTGACGTGCAATGATTATATATCGAATTTTGAATTCGATGTATTCACACGTCTATTTCAGCCTTGGGTCACCTTGCTGCGCAACTGGCAAATTCTGGCCGTCACCCATCCCGGCTATGTGGCCTTTCTCACCTACGACGAGGTGAAGGCGCGCCTGCAACGTTACATCCACAAAGCGGGCAGCTATGTCTTTCGTTTATCCTGCACGCGGCTTGGCCAATGGGCCATCGGCTATGTGACGGCCGATGGGGAAATATTGCAAACAATACCGCAAAACAAATCGCTGTGTCAGGCGCTGCTCGATGGGCATCGGTAAGGATTAGGATTAAGACTATGATGACTATCAATAAGACTGCCATAGATCTTAGTTTAAGCTGCTTTGTATTGTTAACTGAATGTCTTATCTATTAGACAGCCTTTAAGAGACAGCTTTGATACTAATGCAATTGTTTAACTCAGCTTAAGCTGATTTATTTTTACAATTATGATTAGGATTAAGAATATAATAATTATCAATAAGACTGTCACAGAGCTTAGTTTAAGCTGCTTTGTATTATTAACTAAATGTCTAATCTATTAGACAGTCTATATTTATGTTTAACTATGAACATATTTGCTATTTGTCATTTAGAACTTGTAAATATTTACTGCCAAAGATTAGACTTAAGCTGAGGACTTTGATTTGTCTCTACTAATGCAACTGTTTAACTTAACTTAAGCTGATTTGTATTGACAAATGAATGCCTATCTTTAAGAGAGCTTTTAACTATGGTTTATATACTTTTAGTCTTTATATATATACTAACTAATTTCTGCCTCTCCACCGCTCTGTCTCACCTTTAGCGAGGGCTTTTACTTATATCCCGATGGCCAGGCCTACAATCCGGATTTGTCATCTGCCGTGCAAAGTCCTACCGAGGATCATATAACAGTTACACAAGAGCAATACGAGCTGTACTGTGAAATGGGTAAGTTTGTGAATTAAACTCCATCTCATACACCCACTTAAACAATCTTTATCAAACTCTTGCAGGCAGCACCTTTCAGCTATGCAAAATCTGCGCAGAGAACGATAAGGATATACGCATCGAGCCCTGCGGTCATTTGCTATGCACGCCCTGTCTCACAGCCTGGCAGGTGGATTCGGAGGGACAGGTAAGCTAGCTACGCTGAGCTGCTATAGCTAAAACTAATGCCATATATTTTGTGTAGGGCTGTCCGTTCTGTCGTGCGGAAATCAAGGGCACCGAACAGATCGTTGTGGATGCTTTTGATCCGCGCAAGCAACACAATCGCAATGCAACGAATGGACGGCAACTGCAGCAGGACGATGATGATACAGAGGTATAGTTTAGTGCAGCGCTTAAACAAACTCAAAAACAAAACAAAAAAGAAAAGAAATGAAAGCCTTTTGACGCCTGCCCCGCGCTGCCCGCCTGTGCTGCCTCTCTCTCTCTCTCTCTCTTATATATACACATAATCTTATTACATATATATATATACATATATATATCAATTTTGGTTCGTTTATATATACATAGACGTTCTATTAATATGTTAAGTTTAATGTTTAGCGATTTTGATTTATTCATACGTAAATTATTAGCTACAATTTTGATTGCAACTAACAGAGCAGTGCGCACACAAAACGAGAAACGCAAAATTTGTAGTGTAGTGTTTAATATCTATATATATATATATATATATATGCATATTCATATGCATATGCTTATATTTATTTATTTATGTATCGAGCGGAAGTTACTCATCAGTCGCGTTTTTTGTTGTTGTTTTTGTTTTATCAGCGCTCGCTTGTTTCTGTCGGTTTTGTTTGTGCACTCTGTTTTGTTGTTTGTTTCGTTTTGTTGATTGCTTCGTTCGTTCGTTCGTTCTTTCTTTACCCTTCAACAAACTACATTCATTCATTCATTCATGCGCTCGCTCTCGCCACTGTCTATGAATCATTTGAATAGTATGAACAACTATCATTAAGCAACAATCAAAACTATTTGATATATATATATATTATATAAAGCTGTATTTGTTTTTTCCCCTCCACTTTTGTAAATACCGTAGTTATTAGTTATTGTACTACGAATCGAAACGAAACGAAACGAAGCTGTTTGCGCAGTATACCCTGTATTCGCACTCCGATCTTCCCACAGTATATTATACCCACTTCCATAAAAAAAAACAAGATCTATGGTATTTTCACACACATTTTAGTTTATGATTTGATACTTCCAAAGATATGTTTATAATTTTTTGTGTTTGTTTTAGTTTTGCAAATCGGTTTTCATATATAGTTTATATATAACAAAATATATATATATATATATATATTATTGTGTGTTTTTTGTAAGCAGCGCTGCAGCTGCCCTAAGACTGTAATTTATTAATAATATTATTTAAAAAATTAAAAAAAAAAAAAAGAAAAGAAAATGGTCGAGGCCAATGCATATGTATGTATAATTATCATTATCATTATTGTAATTTTTTATAATTATAATTATTATTTTTATTGTAGTTAGCTTTAGTTGTTAATTGTCACAAGCCTAGGCCAGAATTTATAAAACAAAAACACACTTTTCCAAGTATTAACATTGTATGTGTGTGCGCGTGTGTGTATATGTGTGTATGTATGTACAGCGGTGTTCACAAAAATAGCAGTGCAGTAGATGCTAACAGAGATTTCAATATATTTTGAATATTCCTTCATATAGATTCAACTTTTGGACTTTGCTTTTGTAAAATTGAATATAGACATAGGAAAAACGAAAAAGTCCCGTTAGTGTTGCTGCGTTTTGGCCCGTTTTTCATACTTTTGTGCTTATTATAAACAAGAATTTCGCTGTTCGCAAAAATAGCAGTCTTTGATTTAATTGCTCCAAAAGTGAAGAAAAAGGTAACAAATTTGTCAATAAGAAGTTTAATTAATATTCTTTACAACTATTTGCATTAAAAATAATGGTAAAATTTTCATGATTGAATCTATAAGAAAGAATATGCAAAAAAAAATTTGAAATCTGTTAGCTGCTATTTTGTGAACAGAGCTATATGTTTCTTCTTTTATCATTATTATTTAAACTCGTTTTTGGCTCAGTTCGTTTCCTTAACATAGGCTTCAGCATACATCGATTTAGCATATTTCAATTAATAATTAATAATTATTTATGTTTTAATTATATATATGTATTTAATATATATATCTAATGCAATTTTTTATATATATATGCAAGTATATCAAGTTCTTAGATTTAATTTTTGATTTCCTTAAAAACAAAAACAAAAAACTGAACAGCAAAAAGCAAAAAAAAATATATATCTATATGTGTATAAATATTTATAAATATTGGTTTCAATTGTTTTCATTATTTTCGAATTGATTTATGTTTTGAATTTGTCTACAGTTATTGTTGTTGTTGTTGTTGTTTTTGCTCCTGTTTTTTATTGATATCCTTGTTGCTGTTGCATGTGCAAAATGAAGCCACTTTTGCTCTAGGGGCATGCAAACCTAACCCACTAGCCACTAGCCACAACTAGACAAACCACAGCCAACCATTTTGACTACTACAAACTCGAACATCCTACTCCACATGCTCCTCCACCTGCAGGATATGGGCGACTTCAATATAGCCACCAGTTCGCTGCATGCGCTGAGCACCTCGTCCGCCTCGCAGTCCTCCATGGAGAAGCATAGTCCGCACACTTCGCCGCGTTTGGGCAGACGCAGCACCACGCCCAGTCTGATGGCGGTGCAGAATGATCTCTATGCGGGTGGTGCGGCTACATTTAGTCTGCCCAGCAGCAGCAACAGCAGCAGCAGCAGCAATAGCAACGCTGGCAGCTCCGGCAACACAGCCAACTGCACGCAGCAACCACAGCCGTCCGCACCACCGGCTGCAGCGGTCATTAGCAATGGCAATGGCAATGGCAATGGCAATGGAAATGGCAATGGCTCCACGCAAAAGTCGACGAATCGCATGAGTGCACCACTCATGGGCTCCAGTGTGAACAACTCCACCTACGGACAGAAGTTGCCCAGCAAAACGGACAGTGGTTCATGTGGAGACACAGCCTCCATTAGCTCCTATGCCATACTACAGAATCTGCAGGATAATGTCAGCACTCCAGTGGCTCCGGCTGCAAGTGGTTCGAATACTGTTGCCGCTGCTGCAGCTGTGGCTCCGCCATTGCCACCACGCAAGTCACCGGGCATGGAGACGCCCGTCAAGCCCAGTGGCACGCCCTCGAGCAGCAAGAGCATCGACAACATACAATGCAGTTTGGACAATGTGCCGCCACAGACAACGGCACCACCCATACCACCGCATGTGAGCAGCAGCGTGGATACTTTAGCTGAGGATCTGATGCGACAGCAGCGCATTGCGAGCAGCACCACATCGCCGGTGCTGTCGCTGCTCGACGAGATGGTGGAGGTGGGTCCGGCGGAGACTATAAGTGGTGTCATCGATACACGTCCGCTGGAGGCGCGAGGCACGCTGCCCAGCACCACCAGCGCCACCAGCAGCAGCAGCAGCAACAACAATTGCAGTGGTTCACAGGATGCGGCCACTTCGCACTATACGCAACTGTGCACCACCACGACCAGTGCAGCGGCTCTGGCGGCTGCGGCGGCACTGGCCAATGGCAAAAAGACAACGCTGAAGCAGCCAACGCCAGCTAATCCTGTCCAGCAGCAGCAGCAGCAGCCGCTGCTCTATGCGAACGTGACGATCAATCAAAAAGACTGCGGCCCCACTGTGCCCTACGAGAATATCAATCTGGAGTATATAGCCCGCCTGATGAATGCCGGCTACTCCAAGGAGAATGCAATCACAGCTTTGGGCATCTCGAGGAACAACATCGAAATGGCTGGCGATATATTGCGCGAGTTTGTCTCCAAGAATAGCGCCTAAGTGCCACACACACCCCCTCTCCCCCCGCCCTCAGACAGTGTGATCCCCGGAGGAGTATTGTTGATGATGATAATGTTAATGATGATGTTGATGATATGATCCCAGAACAAAGCAAAAGGCAAATGATAAATCATAAGCATAATTTAAAGCGCTCTCTCTCTCTCTCTCTAACTAACTCTATATGAATATATATATATATAAAAATTTCTCTAAATCGCTTTAGGAGCATATACCCCCTACCACCCACACACACTCAACTTCATTTAGATTTACGCTACACACACACACACCCACACTCTTGGCGTAGCCAGCACAAGCAATTAGGCATTAAAAAACAACTAAAACCAAAAAAAATAAGTCAAATCGTTCGTTCTCTTCAAAAACAAAAAAATATTTTAAAAATTAATAAATTATTAAAAAAAAAATTCGTCAAATTCTCACGCAAAGAAATTTAAGCACAAACCATTTATATCAAATATAGCTATATATATATATATATTTATATATATATATATATATATATATTAAGACGTATCTACTTCCTATTAAGAAGACAATTTCTTATACGCAGCTCTAAATGAAACAAATATTTGCCCACCCCGAAAAAAACTTTATATATTATGCTCTCTTAATTAAAAAAAAGACAAATACAAAAAAAAACTCATCAACATCAACACAAAAAATAAAATTAAAAACAAATTTTAATTGGTGCATCGGCAATCATCATGAAAAAAAAAACCTAAAACAAACCCAACATATTGCCTTTGAAGTCGATCTAGAGATCGGCCCTAAGTTTTCTCTTATTTCAATGAAACAAAGAAACAACACCAACACGAAAATGACAAAAACCAAAAACAAGAAGCAAGATCCGATGCACTATCAAAAGTTTACCTCGATTTTTTATACAAAACTCAACGTTTTTTGTAATATTATATTTATAAGTCGAAAATACCCGAGCGATAGGTCGATTGCAAGTTGAAGCCGACGAAGAAGAAGCGAAGAAAACAAAAACAATATTAAAAGATATCCAGGAAAACCAAGTGTGTATTACGTAAATAAAAACCCTTTTTACAGAATTTATATATATATATATGTATATATATACATAAATATATATATGTATATGTATTGCGAATAATCGGTTTTTTAAATTCGTCGATAAAGTTCTTAAACCCTACATGCAATTTTTTGACATATACTACTAAGCGATATTAAAACTATATATATATATATAGGCGATATAATCATATTATAAACAAACAAACAAATTCGAAAGAAATCAAATGCAATATTCACTATATATATATATATAAAAACAAATCAATGCAAGCGTAAAACTTAGTACTAACATTTAATAAAATCATAAATCATAACCTCAAATCGACGCGAGTAAACACCACAAACAAAGGAAACAACATCAACTATTTATGAAATATTTGAATTTTAAGATACAGCAAGAAAGCAGCGTTAAAAACAAAAACAAATAGCATATAGAGCATAGCGACAAAAAAAAACAAAGCTAAACGGAGTCAAGTCAATAAAAAACATTTAAATAAAAAAAAAACAAAGCAGATCGAGTTTTAAGCCGATGTAGGAGCGTCTAAAATTAAAAAAACAAAAACAAAATGCGATACCATACCATAGTCATGTCATATAACCCGGAATTATTAAGCAGATATAAATTATTCTTATAAATAAAAATATAAAAAAGACAAAAAGAAAACAAGTTGCAGTTGCATTTTTTCTAAAAAAGATTTTTCCTATTGGAAAAATATTTTTGCTTTGTTTTAATCATTTTCTTAAACGAAAAATTCATGAAGTAAAAAAATTGTTTAATAGAGAAGAATCTCTGCTTTATAAAAATAAAATCAATTTTTTTTACTTAAATTTTTTTAAATTAAAAAAAAAGAAGTAATTTTTTATTGTTTGGCAAAAAAAAATTGAATAAATTTTTTTGTTTAATTTTAATTTTTTTTTGTAAATAAATAAAAAAAACTACAATTGTTTTCTTTAATTTATTAAAAAAATTCTTTTCGTTTACTAAAAAAAATGTTTTAAGTAAAAAAAATTAGTAAATGGAGATTTCGGCTATATAAAAATAAAAAAAAATTATTTTTTTTAAAAAATTTATAAAAAAAATAAAAAACCTTTTTCTTTTTAAGTGTTTTAATTTTTTTATGTCAAGCTAAATATTTTATAACTATTTCTTTTTTAATGTTAATGTTAAGAAATTATAAAAAGAATGTATTAAAAACTCTTTTTTTTTATTTCTTATATTTTTTTGTTTATAGAAAAGTATTTCTTAAAGATGAAGAAGAATTGAAGAATGAAGAATTAAACTTTATGGTGCTCTTTAAAATAACTTTATTTTATAACCTTTTTTATTGCTTCAGGATCAGAAGATTTCTTAAAAAAGAGTATTATCTCTCTAAACAAGTTTTTACTTACAAAAAAATAAAAAGAAAATTTTAAATTGATATATTTAGTGAAAAACTTATTCTTTCCACTAAATGTTTTCCTTCTACAATTTGTTAACCCATTAAGACACAAATTTTTTTTTTAGCTTTATTGAAATATGTATTTATTTTTTTTTGTATTATTTGACTTATATAGTTTGCGTTTTTGTATTTTGTTTTTTTTTTTTTTGTTTTTTGTTGTTTTTTTTTTCTTTCGTATTCAAGCACATATGTATTTGTTTTTTTTTGTAATTTTTTTGTTGCATTTTTTTGTTGTGTATGTTTTACGATTTTTTTATGTTTTATATTTTATAAATAAGGATTAGTTGCGTTTCTGTTTGTGTCTGTGCTGTTCATTTCATTGCATTGCATAAATCTCTAAACGCAGAGTATCTATCGCGGCATATCAGACGATAGATATATACACACACATATATATTTATATATATAGTTGTATATATATGTTCGTTTAATAGCGTTATACATATTTAAAGTTACTATTTGTTTTAATTCTTGCGTGTTGTGTGTTGCTTAGTGTTTTGTTGTTGTTGTTGTAGTTGTATATATATGTATAACATGGCTATAGTAGGACGTACTGATCCCAAATTTTGTTAGCTTCTTAAATTTTTTTTGTTTTTTTTCTTTTTTAGTAATTGAAATTCATAATTTGTTTCACAATATTTGCTCTTTGTTTCCGACACGATCTCTTTGTATTTTTTTTTTGTTGTTTAGTTTTATATTTTGTTTTATACTATATATATAATATACTTTAATATTTAAAAATACATTTTTAAAAATTAATTTTTGTTATCTTTCATTAAATAGTTTCAACAGATTTGGCGCAGCAAATTACATTTGCTCTTCTACATACTCACACAAGACTTTTTTGTTGTTGTTTTTAATTTAATAATTAATGTGTTTTTCTTGTTTGTGTGTTAGTTACAAAGTTCGATTTCTAAATATTGTTTTTGTTTCTTGTCGTTTTTATAAATAAATATGTTAAATGTATGCATGTATATATGTAATAAGTTAATGCAACCCTCTGAATGCAGAACAGAAATTCGTGAAACAACATACATAGAGTTAAGATACTCAAAACCCGATTTAGATCGTGTTTCTTTTGGTGTTTGAAATGTTACTAACGAAAAATTAAGACTTTCTTTTTGTTTGTTTGTTTGTTTATAAATACTTCATTCGTACATTTTTCTTGATTTCTTTATCATTCTTGTTGTATACACACTTTCATTATTCAATAAATATATATATGCCAGTTTAACAGTAAGACTTCAATGAAGCTGTGAAAGAACAGTTTGCGAGAATTATTAGAATAGATTTAAGAGAATATAGAGCATATATAATTAGAGAAAAAAAAAACTATCTACGCTTCTATGGCATATAGTGTTTTGTTATTTGTTTGTCTAATGCACATATGCAAGGATTTCGTTGCCATTATACAATAATTGTTTTTGTTTTCTTTTTCTTTTTTATCTCTTAATATGATTTGTTATAGATTTCATTTTATATATGCTAAAATTAAATTAAAGCAAAACTAGTTGAAAAATAGTATACGTATACACACAATTTGGTTTCATCTCTCAGACACTTGAATTTCAGTTTTAAGCAGCGCACAACTTCAGTATAACAGAAAAAATACAGACTGCATTTTAATTACAATTAGGATTTTAGGGCCCTGGTTTAATGGTTAATGCGTAAGTTTACGTAAAATTTCGTTTAGTTAGATTTTTTTGTATTTTCTTGTTTTGTTTTTCGTATTATATTATATATTATATATATATTCAGACACGTAGAAATTGTTTTTGGAGTTGCCATTTAGTATTCATCATAATTATACATATATGTATTGTGTTGTATGCCATATGCTTTGCTATCAATTATTATTATCGTTTCAAATAGTGTTTTGCATCTAAGTTAATATACTTAATAAATGTATGGTTGTTCGTAATATGGTTCACAATGTAGTTGTTGTCTGCTGTAGTTTGCGTAATTGTTGTTTATTTATTTATTTCTGTTGCAGTCCATCCTGTGCACATCTGTCGTTTTGGGGTAACGGTTAAGCCTTGTTGTATGTTGTGTAGCGTACAAGAATATATAAATATATTTATAGATATATGTATATATAGTTGTATATGTGTGTGTTTCTTGATGTATGCATGCATTGTCTTTAAATTTGCATCAAATATCTGATTTTGGAATTACTCCACCAAAGCGCCTGCAAGCAAAGAATACCATTTAATATATTTAATTATATAAAGTTAGTTAATTACTTCCGACACTCACCTGGAATGCGTGGATGGCGCGCGAGTATAGAGAAGCCCTTGCCCTGCGGCCCCTTGGGTGCGCGTATTAGTATCAAACGTGGCACACCGTCATCGCCATTGAGCTTAAGGCGCGAGATCAGACGATCGGGACGATCGTTTATTTTCAAAACATTGCAAGCCGAAGATTTGCCATTGCGCTGCAAAACATTTAAATAAAATATTTATGTTAAATAAAACTATATAGCTTAAGTGTATATCATTTGCCTGCCCACCTGATTGGTAACCACTGAGAACTCAACCGTGTCGCCTGGGTGTAGAGCCACTGTGCTGCCCTGCACCTCGGACATGTGAAAGAATAGCTTCTTGCCATCCTCCACTTCGAAGTTGAGAAAACCAAATTGTCCTTTGATGGAGTCAACTGTGGCACGTTTCTTTTGCCGCACCGCATTCACCTCCGCCGCCCGTCCACTCTCATCGATGCGAAAGCTAACTAGATCGCCCTTCTGCAACAGATCGCGTTTGTTCACCAAGCTGGTGATGCCGAATTCATGCTGCGATATGATTGTGGTGCGTTGCTCATCGAGTATCTCGATGAGGCCAGCATATTCCTGCTGATCCGGATTGATGCAGCGCAATGGACGCGCCACCACGCCATTGTGCACCGTCTCCAGCACCGCCGGCTGCGGTATCGAATTCTTGGGCAATGTGCGCACATTCTCGGCGGGCAGACAATTACCCGACACGGAGGTGTTGCCATTGGGCGCCAGTGTGTACTCCACTTCCTGACCCAGCTCCAGCCAATTGGGATTGCCCTGATAGTTGCTAAAGTGAAAGAAAACCTCCTCATCGTGCGACAACGTCTCGATAAAACCAAAATTCTCCTTAATCACGGCTATAAAGCCACGGTACAACTGCCCGTTAGGTACCTCAGCATTGGCATGATTATTATTCTCCAGCTTAAAGTCTTCAATGTGGGGTGTGCAAATCTGCTGAGTGGTTGCGTTGCTGCCCACGCTGCTGTTGCTGCTGCTGCCGCCACCAGGGCTGCCATGCATTATATAACCATTCTGCACGGGACCAGCATTCGAGCCGATGCCATTCGAAAGCAAAAGTTGATCGTTTTGATTCAAATTGACAGCGGGTTGTTGTTGTTGTTGTTGTGCAGCTGTTTGCTGGCTTAAAAGTTGTTGTTGCTGCTGCTGCTGTTGTTGTTGCTGCTGTTGCAGCGATATTTGCTGCACATTGACGGCAATAAATTCCTTGTTACGTTTGACCTGTAAGAAGGTAAGGATAACACGAGATTAGATTGTATTTATGATAGATAAACGAAAAGAAAAACGAACGATAAAGAATATATAGAATATTCTTGTTAGATCTCCCGTTAACCCACCATATAAATATCGAAGCGCACATGCTCGCCAACTCTTGGTGGTTTTTCGCAGTCTTTGAGAAAATACATAATAGTCTTTTTAACATCGCCATGTTCGTAGGTGATGACTCCCCCCTCAAAGCGATCCTGAGATTTAATGGGACTCTTGGGCGCCTCGCGTGTCACGGTGCCTGCCAGACATATCAAAAGTTAAGCAACTATTTATTGCATCAATATATTTTTGGTATAGTTACCCTCAATGTTGCTGGCCATTAGGGTTTCGAATTGCACAGAATTGGGCGGCAAATGTTTGATGCGTATGGCCTGCAAACGCGAATTATTGTAGGCTAGACCGGGCTCCTGAATGACAGTAAACTCCACCTCATCATTGACATCAATTTCACGGCTCTGCGAGGCAAACAATATTATATAAAGATAACTTTTAATTACGATGGCTAACTTACCGTATCGAGCACCTCGGTAAAGTGGAAAAACAAACGCACTTGACGATCGACGCAGCGCAAGAATCCAAAACCCTCTTTCAACGAGGCAATGGTGCCCTGTTCCCGCTTCTCACCCGACACCTTAAACGTCTCGTCCAGCAGCGCTATAGAGGTGGCACGCTGCAGCTGATCTCGCCGATCGGTGGCCAACAGGAATTGCACCCAATCGCCGTGACGCAAAGTGAAATCTCCCTTCTGATCCTTATCGCCAAATGGCACCTCCACCTCAGAGTAATCCGCTGCACGATAACGTATACGTCCCGGCAGCGGATCATTGTTCTGACGCACAGCATTATTGCGATCGAGAGATTTAAGCACTTGTCCCTTGTAGATGGTGCTGTCGACATCCTCAAAGATGACAGAGCCGGGCGGCAAACGAGTTATGTTGCAGGCAAACTCACGGCCCTGAGGCGGCACAGTGGCCGATTGCTATTGTTAGGAGTCATATGAATTGCTGTATCTAATTAATTATCAGCTCTACTTACGCTTCGCGTTTGTATGGTAAATTCGACATCGTCGCCGGGACGCAGCTCCACATTGCCCTCGGCCTCGGAGAAGTGAAAGAAGATTTCCTTGACGACATCGGCACGTTCAATGAAACCAAAAGATTCCTTCATTGAGCAGACAACGCCGCGATACTTGACAGGCTGTGCCGGATTTTCCAGGCGTATGTGGCAGGCGCCCAGGTTGCCTCTGTAAATACATAGCAATTAGTTAGAGCAGATATATAAATAATATAAGTGCTTTCCCACCTTTGGTTCGTAGCGATCTGAAAGCTGACTTTGTCGCCAGCACGCAAATTGACATTGCCCTCGACGTCGTCTTTGGTATAGGGTAAAAAGAAGCATTCACCGCGATTCTCATAGCTAATCCGTCCGGTTGTCTCACTGGAGCTGAGCACATTGTTGGCGCTATCGGTGCGCAGCTCGGTGGTTACAGTGCCGGTTACCCGCTCCTCAGAGAGCACCACCTCTGGCGCTATCTTCGAGACTTGACTAGCAATCGGTTTGCCGGTGCGACGATCATAGGTCATCTCGAACTCAACAGGATCGCCAATCTTTAAATGATCAATATTGCCACTGAATTGCGAGAAATGAAAGAAAAGACGCGCCTGTCGCTCGCAGCACTGAATAAAGCCATAAGAGTGCTGAAAGTAGAAAAGGAATAAAAAGTATATTTGAATAAAAACTGATGTTTAGGTTGTTTATAATACAGATATTACTGCTTAATTAGAGACCCACCAGTAGCTTCTCAATGATGCCCGTTTCGCGTGTTGACTGATTCGGATCGTTGGCACCGGATGCTGCGGCCGACGAGTTGCTCGACTGTGAGCCAAATATGGACGATGAACTGCCAGCGGTGTTATTCAACACGCTGTTCGATTGAAAGACGCCAATTTGTGGCGGATTCTGAATGATATCGTTCACCTCATTGGCATCAAACATTCCAATGCTGGGATGTTGTTGTTGCTGCTGCTGCTGTTGTTGTTGTTGTTGATGTTGCTGCTGCTGTTGCTGCTGCTGCTGTTGTTGTTGTTGATGTTGTTGTTGCTGCTGCTGCTGTTGTTGTTGTTGATGTTGCTGCTGCTGTTGTTGTTGAAGTTGCTGCTGATGATGTTGCTGCTGCATATGTTGCTGATGATGATGCATGCTCTGCTGCGGCGCCATGGCCAATTGTACGGCCGAAGCCGTTGGCGGTCCATGGGACTGCGGCTGCAAGCCCAACGTGGCCGAGTCCAACGTAAAGGTGCCAATGGTCGGAAAAGTTGTAGGTATGTTCAAGTTGCGTATGGCAGTAATGTCAAAGCACTGCATATTATCGTAGATTTCTGCAATAAGAGAGAGAGAGAGGGAGAAAAGGATGAGAAGGATTCATAATTGATAGGTAAGTAAATTTAGTTATAAAGTCTTAGTTATCTTCTACAATATCTAATTAAATGATAAGATTCAGCATATTAAGTGAATTTAACATTTCCCTAAATGTTATGTACTAACTGTAAATGTTAGTGGAAATAGACATTTTCTAGTTAGAAATGTTAAGGTCTAGATATAAATGCGCTACAGAGTTCTAGACAAAAGCAGCAATAATAAATAATAATAATAAAAAAAAATAGTTAGAAAATCTGCTTAATATCTGTTTTTTTTGTTAATATTAATCCTTTTTTGTTTTAAAAGTTTAGGACATTTGCATTAGATGCTAGTTAGCTTGTTTAACATGTTTATGTTACTAGCAGCAGATCAATTGATGAATAGTTTTAAAACAGACTCCTTTTATGTTAATTCAGTAGCAGTAGTTGCTAACAGCCTTATTGGAATACTGTTACTGATTCGGATAACTAATTCTAACATGAATATATAGCAACATTTGTTGCTTATGTTATCTAACATGTCAATAAAGTAACAACTGTTGGTTAACAGTCTTATAACAAATGTCATTATCTTAATGTTGCTTCTTTTATTAATTCTAGCATGAATACATATGCTGTTTAACATGTTAGCGTTAAACTAAACTAAGCAACATCTTTTGCTTAACAGTCTTATAACAGATGTCTTTATGTTAATGTTAGCAGAAGCGCTTCAGTTACTTAACAGACTTTTAAGACATCTTAATTTTTGAAGTTTGGGTTACTGATTATATTTACGAATTCTAAAATGAATACATGTAATAGTCTATAACATGTTAGTAGAGCAACAACTGTTGCTTAACAGTCTTAATACATATGTCTGTATGTTAGCAGCAGCTCTTCAGTTGCTTAACAGACTTTTAAGATATGCCAATTGGAAATGTGAGTTACTGAATCTGATTACTAAATTTAACATGAACGCATGTTATGTTATCTAACATGTTAGTGAAAGCAACAACTGTTGCTTAACAGTCTTATAACATATGTTGCTTAACAGTCTTTTAATATGTTCCAATTGGAAGGGTTAGCTAATGATGCTGACTACTAATTCTAACATGAATGCAACAACTGTTGCTTAACAGTCTTATAACATATTCCAATTAGAAATTCTATGTTAAATGTTTCTTACCTTCGCCTGTGCGATATCCTTTGGATTGCGTATTCATATTGTTTATTAATTTGAATTATCTTTGTTTTTTGATGTTGTAGAAAATGCTGATAGCGACTAGCACAAGGAGACTGGTTGTTGTTGTTGTTGTGATTCAATGTTTATTGTTTGTTGATGACAATAGTTGACGAGAATGTTGAATGATTTAAAAGAGAGCGATCGCGTTTTTTGGAACAGTTAAAAAAACTAAACTGCTCCGGTTTTTTTTGGAATTATTTATTATATTTTATTATTATTTTTTATGTTTTTATATTTTTTTTCTTTCGATTTTTTGTGTAATTTTTTATATCAAAGAGAAAAAACTAAGCAATAAATACGTATTTTGTTTTTTGTTTTTGTGTATATATATTTTGGCTAAACACTGGCACAAGAGGCACTGAAATTCCTTGTCTTCGAAGTTAATAAAGAAACAATCATTTGTTTGTTTGTTTGTTGTTGTTGTTATTGGGTGGTCAACTTGCTTCGATTATAATATTATTATTATAATTATTATTTTAGGGGCAAGCCCCGTCGAAACGTATGTAAAAAATGCCGTTCAAATTTAATGTTCTTTTTATTTTTTATTTGTATTTATTGTTATTTATGATTAATGTTTTAAAAAAAATATATATATATATTCGTATTCGTATTCTGATGAAAATGCATTAGCTGCTGTAGGCTGCCGTTGGTTGTTGTTGTTGTTGTTAAATGAATAAACATTAATTGTTGTTTTTAGCTATTTATTGCGTTTCGTTTTTTTTATATTTTTTTTTATTATTTTCTTTTTAGTTTTACTAGAAAAATACACTGGGGCGCTTTACTGAATACTTCTTTTTTTTTTATATTTTTCGATTAATTTAGATTATTTGATATTAAGTTATTTGATTTATTTTTATTTTTTGTTTGAGGGTTTGTTTTTTTTTGGAGGGGAAGTGGTTAATATGTTTGCTTTTTGTTTTTGTTTTTCTTTACTATCATATACATTTATATACTCTAAATATATATATATATTTTGTAGGCAATCGTTGTGGTTTTTTTTTAATATTTATTTATTCTTTAGGAAGTATTAGTGATTTAATTTTCTTTTTATTTACTTTTTGCTTGGTACACCCTAATACGCGTTCGCTCTATCTCTCTCTCTCTCTCGCTCGATCTCGCCAGCCAGGGGCTTCAAAAAGGGGGGTGTTGGGGGGTCTGGGCTGCTTTACAAGTGTTCCGTTATGTTTTTCGCTGTACTTAGTTGTTGTTGTTGTTGTATTTGCTATTACTTTTCGGTTACACGTTTTGTATATTGTTTATTGCTGTTTCGTTTACTATTCACTATGCACATATTATGAATTGTTATTTATATAGTTTATATATATATAGATAGATACTCTTTAATTGTTTTTTTGTTTTTTCGGTTTTCATTTACTATGTTGAACTTTAAGCCTACGTTTTGTTTACTTATATTTTCTGCTTATTCTTGTTTTTGTTTTAAATATATATATAGATATATATATTTTGAATGCGCGTTTTGTTGAAAGTCTTTTTTTTAACCTAGGGTTCTTTTATTTTGCTTTTTTGTGTTTGTTGTTGTTGTATTTTTCACTTATATGGTTTTTTTGTTTTTCATTTGTTTTTTGCTTATTTACTTAGAGTTTATATAATATAATATATAATATACTATAGTATATGTATCGAAGTCCTTTAAGATATCACGAATTTGTTTCAATGTTTTTATCTTTTAATTTGCATTTGCTCTTATGTATAAAGTGGTTGTGTTTTTTCTTTTTGTTTTTGTTTAAGATTTTCGTACTTCTTCTTCTAACTCGTTTTTCTATTGTTAAAAATTACAATGTTCTTTATTTAGTATTCATTTTTTGTTGTTATTTAATGCTTAGAGATTTTTGTTTTTTTTTTTATATTTATAAATTTACAGTAATTATCACAGAGTTGTTAAATCTTTCTTTGAATTTGTTTTTTTTATTCTTTTTTTTTTTGTTTTGTTTTAGTTGCTTTTAATCGTTATCGCATTTAGACTTTTAACATTTCTCACTAGGTACACTTATAAAAAAAATGAAAACTATTTAAAAATAAACAATTGTTTGTTATTAAAAATAAAAAACTGTTTGGTTTTTCGGGCACGAGGCCGCTCAGTTTTTATTTTGCGTTTCTTTTTATTTTATTTATAATTTTTGCTGGGTTTTTGCTTATTTTCATTTACAAATTTGTTTTTTATTGGCTAAGTTCCGGTGTATTTTTTTTTATTTATTTATTTTATTTTTTTTGTATTTTGTGTTACTCAGTTGTTTTTGTTGCTGGGGTCTTCATATTGTGTGTGTTTTGTTTGTATGTTTTTTGTTGTTGTAAAAGTTACTTAAAATTAATAGAATTCTTGTAGATTTTTGGTTTTAAATGTTTTTCTTTATTGTTACCGTTTTTAGTTGCTCGTTTTTTTTTTGTTTTGCTGTTTTTAGTTCATTTTTTTGTTGCTTTTGTTTTGTTTTTTTTTTTGCGGCACAATTGTTGCTTTATCGTTTATTTCTATTCTTCTGTTCTTTAACAAGGCGGAACTTTCTAACGGTGTCTCCCCCGATCGCACCGTTACTTCATGTGCGCTCTCCCCTCTCTCTCTTGCGCGCTTTCTCGCCAATGCTCTCTTTCTCTTGCACTTTTTCACACGGCCGCCGCACGACAGGCGACAAAGTTT
This sequence comes from Drosophila gaucha, assembly GCA_035045545.1. Taxonomy (NCBI): domain Eukaryota; kingdom Metazoa; phylum Arthropoda; class Insecta; order Diptera; family Drosophilidae; genus Drosophila; species Drosophila gaucha. Next base: position 12,334,552 of record JAWNOY010000292.1, on the reverse strand, counting down.
TCGTTTTTGTTTTTGTTCTTTTTTTGTTTTCTTTTTTCTTTTTGGCTTACAGACTATAATATTTTGTTGTTTCTTTTCTTTATTAAATAATTTAAATTGATGTTGCGTTTAAATAAAATGTTTTTAATATTGTTTAAATTAGTTGTTGTTTTTGTTTTCTCTCTTTTACTCCCGGTTATTTTGTACTTTAAAACTTTAATTCAGTTGTTTGTTGGTAGTTGTTGTTGTTGTTGGTGTTGCTTTTGCTGTTTGTGTTTCTCTCGCTTCGTTTCGCTTTGTTCCTGTTGTTGTTTTTGATGTTGGTGTTCTTGTTGTGGTTGTAGTAGTAGAGGCGGCGTTTTTGATGTCTTAATTTTAAATAATTTTTTTTAGCAAATTGAATTCACTTTTGACTTAACGAAAATTCGTAATTAAATTAAAGCTTTCAGGGAAAATAAATGAGGAATTTTGGGATTGTTTAACGTGTGTTCAACGGTTGTTGTTGGTGTTCTTTTTTCTTCTTCTTCTTCTTTTAGTTATTCGAGTTCGACGTCAACGCCAACGCCTCCGCGTCGCGTTTTTAGCTGCTTATGTTAGGCAGTTCTTGATAATAATTATTATTTTGTTTTTAGTGCGTGCGTGTGTGTAATTTTTTTTAAAGACTTCAACTCCGTTTTACTTCAGTTGATTTCTCTTTGTAGCTTTTTTTTTGTTGATTTTCTTTTGTTTTTTTTTTTATGTTGTTGCTTTGAGTATTGACGAGTTAATTTCACAGCGTTTGAATTTTGTTTGGTTTTTGTTGTTGGTTTTGAAAGTCTTCGTTTTAAGCTTGGCTTGTTTTGTTGTTAATTTTTTTTTTGCACAGATGCGCAGTCGCTATGTCGTCTTTCTCTCTCTCTCTTACTATCGCTCTCGCTCACACCCGCTAACAGACGCTCACCGCAAACGGCTACGTTTCCCCCTTTAATTTTTTCTTTTTGCAGTCTTTCTACGCGTTAGTTTCCGTCTTTTTGCTAATTTTTGTAGACTTTTTATGTGAGCTTTCTCGGCATGCAGTTGTAGAGTTTGAAGCGAATTTGCAAACGAAAACAAAGGAAATTTTCAAAATTAAAAGTTTATGGCAGATGCCCCTCCGGTTATTAAACGCCTCTTAGACTTTTTTGAGCTTTGTTGTTGAAGTTGTTGTTGTTGTTGGTTTGTTTGTTTTGTTGGTATGTAACTTGGTTTTTTGTTGTTGTTGGTTTTATTAGATGATTTATTATTATTTGCTTTTTGATTCGTTTTCGATGGTTTTTTATTTATTATTATTATTTTATTCAGATTATGATGAAAGTGATGTCAAAACGGAGTTTTAGTTACAAAAGCTGCAACGAAAAGAAATTTAAACAATTAGTAAATACAAATACATACGTCAATAGTTGTTTTTGTTTTATTAGAGCGCCCCCTGTTGAGCGGCAGCCACCCAGTGAAATCTACACCAAAAAGTCTGCATTGTTGTTGCTGCTGCATTTTTATTGATTTTTAGTGTTGAAAACCGGAGACTCGTACAATTCGCACTCACACACACACACACCTACACGCGCATTCATTTCCATGCGCACACACTGACACGCACACAGCAGCTGCATAGAGATTTTACTATTGTAATGGCCCCACCACTATCGCAGACTACCGGAAAAAATTGCACGCACACCTACAGAGTCACACCGACGTATACGAAAAATGAATTGAAGGCATATTGTAAACTATTTTTACACATTTTTGTTATGGTTTTTAGCAGCCAACTGTACAGGCACACACACTCAAACACACGCACATATACATGTCAAGTCGGTAGCAAAAGTTTTTTTTTCAAGTTTTTTTTCGGCCTGCGAATTGCGTACCCTTTGCACAGACAGTTGCGGAAAACGTCTCAAAGACACTAAAACGAACCGCCCAAGGCGACGTTTTATGTTAAATCACAAGCATATTGATTGGAACACATTTTGTGCATATTTTCATTGCGAATTTGAGTTAATTTATTGGCAAATTTGAACAAAAGAAAATTTTCACAACTAGTAATACGTACCACACGACACAGCACAACACCGGACGCCATGTTGGTTAGTGTTGCTAAACATTGTACAGAAATTGCAGAACAATTGTGACGTCAGCCAAATAAATGTTATTAGTAATGTGAGGCTGTCTAGTAAACAGCTAGATTTTGAAATTAATTAAAATAAGCATGTTATAATAATTAGTTTATTATTTAAGGATGTAATTTTATATTATTGTCTGCTTGCGCTGCTCAACACTGCTAGCCGCTACATCGCCAGCCCTGGTCAACTATCGAATCCGAGCACTGCCTTCAACCATTAGCTGAAAATCGAAATTTCACAATAGCGCACCGTAAAATCTAAAAGTTTTTTTTTTATTTTTAAAGCCATAACTTAAAAGAACGTTGTGTTACATGAGGCGGCAGGTTTTGGTTTCTTGCAATAACTCAACAGTGGCTTCAAAATTGACAAGTTTTTCGTTAGCATAAATAACGGTGCGTGCTTGTCGTTATTTAACCTAAAGAAAACCTACTGAGCCCCGTCCCCCGCCTCCATAGACAGAACCAAAGAGCGAAATGGCTTTCCGGCTCCTTAGCTCGGCGAGGGCAATGAAAAGCCTTATGAATCGCAGCTATACGCACGCTCCACTAACTCAAAAGGTAGACTAGATGATATATAATTAAAAGATTTACGATTTATATAGATTTTCATTTAGTTACAGCACAGCGGCGCCTCCTTTGAGTTGACGCCACTCGTGCGCTACATTGTGGAGCAGCTGCAGCTGTTCTGCAAAAAGCCGCCCAAGGGCTTTGAGAAGTATTTCGAAGCCGGCGGCAAGTCGAACAAAACAAAAGCAGCCGCCGAGGGGGATAAAAAGGCGGGTTCCACCAAATCGGCAACAAGCAGCAGCAGCAGCAGTAGCAGCAGCAGTAGCAGCAGCAGCGGTAGCAAACAAACGAAACCACCCGCGATGAAGCCTAGCACTGCCAGCGATTCCAAGTCGGACTGGAACTTTGGCATGTTCAGCAACAGTTCACGTGGCCCAGGGGCCCGCGGCTCGGGCACACCTGGTGGTCGTCCTCTAGGTGAGGGCGGCGGCGGAGATCGTGAACGTTGGATACTGTTTGGAGCCATTGGCGCTGTTGTATTGATTGGTTCCTTTGCATTCTTCGAGATGGGCTACAAGGAGATCTCCTGGAAGGAGTTTGTCAACAGGTGCGAAAGCTTGAATTTCATCAGAGTAGTTCGAGGATTGCATCATCATTCACAATTTTATATAGAGTGAAGAACACCTCTAGCTATGCAATCTATATTAGATTTTTAACTGATTATGTAATCTAATGAACTTTTTTTTTCTCTGTGTCCAGTTACCTGTCCAAGAGCCTCGTGGAAAAGCTCGAAGTGGTTAACAAGAAGTGGGTGCGCGTTCGCCTGCTGCCCAGTCAAAGCAGCAGCGGCGTCTTGTGGTTTAACATTGGCAGCGTGGACTCCTTTGAGCGAAACTTAGAAACGGCACAAACAGAGCAAGGTGTGGAGTCCATCAACTTTGTGCCCGTCATCTACCGCAACGAAGTGGAAGCATCCAGCCTGACGGGTCTTCTGCCCACACTCTTAATCATTGGCTTCCTAGTCTATATGATGCGCAAGTCGGCGGATATGATGGGCGCTGGACGCGGTCGCAAGGGCGGAGGTCTATTTGGCGGTGTCATGCAATCGACAGCGAAGCTCATCAATCCCACAGAGATTGGCGTGGGTTTCAAGTGAGATCTTTGCCTAACTTGATTCCGAGTGTTCTTTAATATGTTTTCTACTCTTGCAGAGATGTGGCTGGCTGTGAGGAGGCGAAAATTGAAATTATGGAATTTGTCAACTTCTTGAAGAATCCGCAACAGTATATCGATTTGGGTGCCAAGATACCAAAGGGTGCCATGTTGACAGGTCCGCCAGGCACAGGTAAAACCCTCCTGGCCAAGGCAACAGCTGGTGAGGCGAATGTACCGTTTATCACCGTGTCCGGCTCGGAGTTTCTCGAAATGTTCGTGGGCGTGGGTCCGTCCCGAGTCCGGGATATGTTTGCCATGGCACGAAAACATGCTCCCTGCATTCTGTTCATTGATGAAATCGACGCTGTGGGCCGGAAACGTGGCGGCAAAACGTTTGGCGGACACTCGGAGCAGGAGAATACATTGAATCAGCTGCTGGTCGAAATGGATGGCTTCAATACAACCACCAATGTGGTGGTGCTGGCTGCCACCAATCGTGTGGACATCCTGGATAAGGCCTTAATGCGACCGGGTCGCTTCGATCGTCAGATCTATGTGCCGGCGCCCGATATCAAGGGACGTGCGAGCATCTTCAAAGTGCATCTGGGTTCACTGAAAACGGAGCTGGACAAGAACGCCTTGTCCCGAAAAATGGCCGCCCTGACGCCAGGTTTCACCGGCGCGGACATTGCGAATGTTTGCAATGAGGCGGCATTGATAGCGGCACGAGATTCGAAGGACTCCATTGTGCTGAAGCATTTCGAGCAGGCCATCGAGCGTGTCATCGCCGGCATGGAGAAGAAGACGAATGTGTTGGCGCCCGAGGAGAAGCGAACGGTGGCTCATCATGAGGCGGGGCATGCGGTGGCTGGGTGGTTCCTTGAGCACGCTGATCCACTGCTCAAAGTATCGATTATACCACGCGGCAAGGGTCTGGGCTATGCCCAGTATTTGCCCAAGGATCATTATTTGCTGTCCAAGGAGCAGCTCTTCGATCGCATGTGCATGACCCTGGGCGGTCGTGTGGCTGAGGAATTGTTCTTCAATCGCATCACAACCGGAGCGCAGGACGATCTAAAGAAGATCACCGACATTGCCTATTCGCAGGTGGTGCGATTCGGCATGAACGAAAAGGTGGGACAGGTCAGCTTCGATGTGGGTCAAAGTGGTGATCCGGTGTTTAGCAAACCCTACTCCGAGGACACGGCCATGATGATCGACGGCGAGGTGAGGGACATCATTAAGTGTGCGCACACAACGACAACCGAATTGCTGGTGAAGCACAAGGAGGACGTGCGTCGTGTGGCCGAGCGTTTGCTGCAGAACGAGGTGCTCAGTCGCGATGATATGATCGAGCTGCTGGGACCGCGTCCCTTCAAGGATAAGTCGACGTACGAGGAGTTTGTCGAGGGCACCGGCTCCTTTGAGGAGGACACCACGCTGCCCGAAGGCCTCAAGAGCTGGAACAAGGAGAAGGAGGAGCCCGCCACAACGGACACAACAGACTCAACGCCACCCACGAAGCCGGCGCCAGCTTCCAGCTAGATCATTGCTTCGTCGTCGTCGTCGTCGTCGTCGTTTATATATATTTTAGTGGCTGTTGTTATCATTGTTGTAGTCTAAGCAGATCGGTTAACGGATGTGGACTTCGACTTGGAACGCTGAAATTCACGACGTGCTTTAAACAATAATAATTCAATTGAAATCTTTCCCTTTGCCCAACGTCGTCTTAAAGCAAAAGTAATTCCTTAATATCATTTAACGGGGTTTTTAGCCCACTTTGTTTGCAGACGTTTCGAACAGATTTTGTTTGTGTTTTTAAAATATAAAATAAATATAAAACATAAATTTCACACAGATTTTGGTCTATGGTCCTAAATTTACCGTTTACAACAAAAAAAAAACATGTAAAATGCAATAAAACTTTCAAAAATTTTCAAAAATCAACTAAAACATTTGAGGATGTTCATCGAGAGGGAGAGGAAATTAAGCATTTTTATTTTATGAGCTGTAAATAGTGAAATGTGTTTAATAAAAATTAAACATTAAACTTTGGGGTGAAGGAAAGGTTAATTTTTCGAGTGATATATAACAATGGGCGGAACCTAACTAAATTAACTTCGATTTTTGCAAGATATTCATTAATATCATCAAATGTTGATCAACAATTGTAAAGTGCTTATACAAATATTTAAATTCTCTGAAATTTCACGAGCTCAAAATGGCAAAAATTTTCCAAATCGGACTTCATTTGACCGAGTTATAGCCATTTCAAGTTTTTAAAAAATATATCGGGTAAATCTTAAATCTAACAGTGCAAAACTATCGATTAGCATTCAAAATCAAAATTCAATCAAAGCTTTACAGAGCTTTGGTTTCCAAATGTACATAGTGCAAGCTTTGAAAGCTTAAGCATCAAACGCAATGCAAACAAATGCGACGCTCTTAACTGTAAACTATGCGCTCTTAAACAGCGGCGTGCTCTCTCACTTAATCACGCACACAAACACACACACGCACACAGAAGCGCTCTCTGCACTGCTTATCACTTATCAGCTGTGCGCTGGCTTTTCGGTATGATGCAGCCGGCTGGCTGGTGCAATGTGAACATTGCACACACACACACGTGCGCTGTCGCTGCCGACGTCGACGCCAAAGCTTTGCTCAACTACTACGAACCACTACAACTGCAGCGCGTGCTACTGTGACCCGCTGTCGCTGCCGTCGCTGACGCTGCTGCCGCCTCAGTGTCAGTGTGTTGTTTGGGGGCTTCAGCTACGTTGGGGCTGGCTGCCGTGGCCGTGTCTCAGTGTCGTCTTGTTGGTTGTCGCGTTCGTGTGCGCGCACAAAATCAGCAGCAGCAGCAAACGCAGCAGCAACAGCAAGCAGCGCAGCAATTGCAATCGAATAAAGAATATATAAAATTTAGCTCGCTCGTTGCAGTTGTTGCAAGTGAAGTGCGTGCCAGTAACGGCCATAAACAACAACAACAAATACAACAATAACAAAATTATTTGTTTATTTCGTGAGGCGGGCGCAGGGCATTGTGTCAATGCAAAATTGACGATTATATAAAAGTGCGCGGCATTCAATTCTAATTACAAACAAACGGCAAATAAAGTGCAATCTGAGTGTGCGTGTTTGTGCATGTGTGTGCGTGTTTGTGTGAGAGACGGCAGAGTGTGTTTGGTTTTTTAGGCCAAGTGTTTGTTAGGCCGGAAATAAATAAAAGGCGGCGACAGCGCTGCCCACGCTCAAGAGCCAACAGCCAACAGCTAGCGGCAATCACATTTTCGTCGATCGCACGTGCAAAATGGCAAAATGGCGGCCGGCCGGCAAATTCGCCAAGGCAACAACAATGCCAGGCAGGAGCCGTAACTGAAACTCTCCAATTGCACACACACAGAGACAGACGTATATATTTGCGCGTTGATCGTGGCGCCAACTGGCGGCAGTTTGCTGCACTCGATCACATTTTGCAATTTTCGTTTGATTTTAGCAGCGCTGCCAATTGTCACAATTGGCGGGTCACGTGTTTGCTGCCGCCGCCAGTTAACTTCTGCTCTCGTTGTAACGGTGCATGTACCGTAACAGCTAGCTCCCCACCCACTGTACGTGTGTATGTGTGTCGCTTGCATGCTGCGCGTTATTATAAAGCTCGTTGTTATTGTTGTTGCTTTTGGGGGAGTCAACACGCTGTCCCAATTGCATGCAATACTCTGTTTACATATGTATGTATATGCATTTACGTATGTGTGTGTGTGGGTGTGGGAAAGATCAAGGCGTGTATTGAAGACAATGGCAACAACAACAAAAAGCGCATTGCTATGAAATCGCTTTCGTTTGCACACTTTGCGAAATGTTTTTTTCTTCTTCGCCTTGCGCTTTGCGCTTTCAATGCGTTTCGTGGAAGGCAGCTTGTTAAAGGATTTATCATTAAGTAAATTCTAACGGTGCTTTTTGCATAGATAGCTGTATAGTATAGAATATGTCATAAAAGCAGCTTAACAGATTAGTTGACCAGCAGTGTTGTAAAATGCAAATATTTTATTTTTGCACTGCTCAAGCTTAGCTTAGAGAGAGCTTTTTACCGCTTAACGGTAAATCTTTGACAAAAGGCAAAGATGAGGTCAAACGAATGCACAGCTGCTGTTTGAGAAGCGCATAGAAAAGCATTTCAGCTTATTAAAAGACCTTTTAAGCTTATGTAAATAGAGCAAAAAAAATAAATAGAGAAAATAAAAATCTGTTTCAAACAGCGATATTCATTGTAACATATCTAACTGTAGCCACGCCCCCGCCGCCCGTCCCTCAGCTCGTTTGAACTTTACGATTTAACGTTTCGAATCATTTGGAATTTACGGGCAGAGGCTATCGACTACAGCTGCTTAGAAATTGCAATTTGTTTTAAGTTTCAGCCAATTTGATGGCGTGTTTTTTCTTCTTCTTCTTACATATATTCCATATATATTATGTATATTTTGCAGTAATATGTTGCCTTCAAAACAATTAAAACAACAATAGTTAACGCAACGTTTCTAAACATTTCTTAAATAATTAAAATAAGAAAACCAAAAAAAAAAAACAAAAGAAAACCAAAAAAAACTAACTTGTTAACCAAAAGTGGCCTGCAAAACGAAGCAACAACCCAGAAATGTGATTCAAAGTGCGAAATGTAACAAAAAACGTAAACAATTTTGTTTTGGATAAACAAAATAGAAGTAAAAGAAAATAGATACAAATAAAAAACAACAACAACAACAACAACAACAACAACATCAAATGGAACTCGCGAGAGCCTCGAGTAGCGTATTAGCGGCCATTGTCAATGATTAAAGCGGAGAGTTAGATTGATAGCTCGCAACGTCGCCGTCGTCGGAGTCGCCGTCGTCTTAGTTAGCGTTAGACGTAGACACTCACACACACACTCAAACACACACACACACGCAAACACCTACACCCCCTCTTCAATGCAGCAGCAGCAGCAGCAACAACAATCGCATCAACAGTTTTTAGAACATTAGCCAAAGCACACACACACATACAGTTCCAGAGCAGCCAGAGCTAGACAGCGAGCAGCACACTTAGTAAGAGAGAGGGAGAGAGAGAGCGAAAGCGATTTAGCCAACATGGACATCAAGATTGAACAGCAGCAGCAGCAGCAGCAGCAACAACAACAGCAGCAGCAGCAGCAAACGGAGCTGGGACCCGTTTCGCCTTCGGAGGTGCCAAATGATCCTGGGTAAGTGTGGACGTGAACGTGGCATTAATTGTTTTTAACTGAGTATACCCTGTAAGCTAAGCAAAAAATGTTTAAAACAAGGGTATATTAGCTGGTATAACATTATGTAATATAAAGTTGAAAAGCAACAGACCGTATTTATCTATATGATTGCGTTTATCTAGAGCTGTACATACCCTGTTAATGAGGGAAATTTCCTACGAAATAGGGATATTTATAGGTACAATACTATTATGCTTGTATAAAGATCAAGATCATAGTATTTATATATAGAAATATTCAGTGATATCAGTTTCGTTTGATTACTGGCTCTATCTGGTGTCTAAAAATCTTAAATATTTCTTTTTTTCCTCCAATGTATCCAAAATTTATAAATGTAATTTGCTAAAACTGGTCTTAAAACATTCAAATGCTGGATACATAAAATTGTAAGCATCCGATTTTGGATATACAATTTTCCGACATCAGATTTAAGACTAATATCTGTATATAAAGTGTTGTAGTTTAAGGTCTTAAATTTTAGATCACAAATTTTAGACCACAAATTTTAGACTTCAAGTTTTTGACTGCAAACTTTAGACATCATATTTCAGACACGTAGCCTACGTAGATCAAAGAGGTATGCGTATTCACTTAAGTTATCAGAAATAGAGATCGAACCCTACTGAGATCGCATATAATACGATCAATTATCAACTAATTCCCTTAAAGTCTTAATATAACAATTGCAAATCAAGAGCAAAATTAAAAAAAAAAAAATATTTTAGACACTATATTTTGAAAAATATTTTGAGCATAAGGTTAAAAAAACAAATTTTACTTACACAATTTTACACTTGAAATTTTAGACAATATTTTAAACAACATGTTTACGACAATATTTTAAGGCATTTTTAGAAAAAAGTTATTATATCTTGATCCGGATTTTTGAGACGTCAAAACTTCAGAAATCAAATTATTTTCCATAATTTGATTTTTGATCTTTTGACATCTCAAAAATCAGGATCTTTTTTAGTACATTATAAATGAGGGGATTTATTTAGAGATTTTTTAAATCCAATTTTTAATAATAATTTTTAATAACCGATAATAATAAAATTATCAGTGTTTCACATTGAGGTTCGAAGCACTTTGCCTGCTTTCAGAATTGGTTCGAGAATCTGCTTTACCATACACATAAAGCCAGTTCTTGATTATCAAAATATTATTTTGTTTTAAATTTCTGCACGTTTTTTGTGGTGAGTGGTCAAAGGTTAAGGTCGAAAGTTCAGGATAAAATATAAATAGGTTTCGGGTTCGCACAGGTTATCTCTTTAGAGCATCGAATGTGCTATAAATGAAATGAATAAATATAGTTTTATTCTACATAGGCTTTATAAGATAGAATAGAAGATCGAAATTTCTAGTTATAAAGTTCCAGAAAATACTACCAAATGCTTTTTTATGAGTTTCATAAATTCCTCCTCTACAGACAAGTCAAAGCAACTTCTATTAACAGGGTATCTGCTGGTCAATCACGCTACTGCCGTGCTCTCATGCTTGTTTTAGTTTTAAGTTGTCATTATTGAAGCCAAGTGCGAAACGCCCACGCGACTGAAGTGCAGCCACGCCCCCACCCCCCTGCTCCTAAACAGTGAGTGTGAAAGAACTGTTGACAGAAACTTTTTCTGTGTCAACTGCCCAGCCGGATGAGAGAGATTGAGCTCCAACTCCCCCCTCCACGTCGTCCCCAAACGTCCTGGCTATGCTGCTGGCTATCCCTTGGCTAGGGCCACGCTGAAACTAATTAGAAAACAATTTGCTAAGGACATCAAAATTCAATTAAAGCCATTGAGTTTAGTGCTTTAGTGGACTGCAGTTGCAGTTGCAAACTGTGAGACATGGACCCAGCCGACCTTCTGATCTCCCCCCTCCATCCTCCCCCTCCCCCTCTCCCTCGTTTGGCAACAGTTTATTATCGTTGTGTGCCTCTGAAATGGGTTAAGTTGTGATTGCGGTGTCATATGCAGCAGATTAATTGCAAGCTGCATTGCTGATAATTTGCATCAGTTGTGCATTTCGGGCGCAAAACTGTCAGAAAGTCAGACAACGGCAAATGAATGGCAAATGATTGGCACTAAACTGTGCTAAATGAGCTGCCCGAAACGGAATAGAGTGCAAACTGCGAGAGCGAGAGAGATAGAGAGAGAGAGGAGAAGAGGGAAGACTGTTGTTTGAAGGCTAAATGAGAGCCAAGTGTGAAATATACAAAATATATATGTGAAAAACAGGTGCTGCACACAATGACAGCGGTCAATGATGCCAGCTAATGTGTTTGAGAAGCGCAAAGAAGGGCGCACTGTGGGTATGCATGAAAAGTAGGTGACGATAGACAACATTTATTTTAAGGTATAATCAAATGAAAATTGTTAGAACTTTAAGCTTCAATTATAATTATGCAGTAATTGGGAGGGAAAAGAGGAAGAGAGAGAGGAAGATATGGACTGAAAGAGAGTGATAGAGAAGGATAGAGACCGTAAGACAACGAGCGAGTGAGGTAGTAAAAAAATAGATTTAAGAATATCTATAGATTAATAGTTAAACGGATAGTTAGATAAGAGATAGATTAATAGGGAGATGGAGATAAAGATGGAATGGCAGAGACAAGGATAGATATATATATATATATATATATGTACATATGTGTGCATAGATAGGGGGATAGAAAGCGACAACGAGAGATTAACACAGAGAAAGATGGATATATATTTATGAATATCTTAACCTTTCTCTCTCTTTTATATATGAACTCTGTTTCTTTTTCTCACACTCTTTCTTCCTCTCTTGTTCTCTTTTTCTTACCTTTTTTATATTAATATCAATATATAAACAGATATATATATATATATATATATGTCTAAAATATATATTTATTTCTGATGTTAATAGAGAGAAGGAAAGGAAAAGACAACAAGAGATGAAGCAAGAGTGAGGGTGAAAGAAAGATAAAGAAAGAAAGAGAGAGATACATGGATAGGTAGCATGATCGTTAGATAGGTAGATAGATAGATGGAATAGATATGATAGGTACATGGTATGGATAGTTATAGAGTTATAGTTAATTGTATTGATGGAAAGAGAGAGAGAGAGAGAGAGAGAGAGAGAGAGAGAGAGAGAAAGAGAGAAAGAGAGAAAGAGATAGCGAAAGCAACGTAATGAAAGAAAGCAAGAGATAGATGGTTAGGTAGAATGATATGTAGATAGATAGATAGATGGATAGGTATAGAGGTCTAGCTAATTTTATAGATGGATGGAGAGAGAGAGAGAGAGAGAAAAAAGTTTAATAAAAGAAAGAGATTGATAAATATGTAGAATGATTGTGACATATATAGATATATGGATTGATAGATGGATAGGTATAGAGTTATACTTAATTGTGTAGCTAGATAGATAAAAGTACAAATACATTAAGTAAGAGAGAGCGATGGAGGGACTGACAGAGAGAGAAAATGGTGCATGAGAAAAAGAAAGAGAGCGAAAGAGAAAAAGATATACATATAAGATATACGAAAAATTCGATGAGAAAGAGATACATTTATAAATAAATAGATAGATAGAGAAATAGAGAGTCAGAGTGTATAAGTAAGATAGACAAAAAAAGCGAAAGACAGAAAGAGAGAGAGAGAGAGACAGATTCCATGAGAAACAGATAATAGATGAATATATAGATAAATAGAGAAATAGAAAGTCAGAGTCTAAAAGTAAGGTAGAGAAAGAGAGAGAGACTGAGAGATTCGTTGAGAAAGAGGGATATGGAGATATAAAGTGAGATATATATAGGTATACACAGATAGGTAGATATATAAATGACTAGAGAGAAAGAGCAAAGCAAAGCTTATAGAGGCAACAAAAAAGAATTAAAATAAGATCTGAAAACAGAAGCAAATCTTTTGAGGCATTGCCTAAAGTTCAAACATTGTGAATTGTCTGGGAGCACTTCAGTTTTTCAGTTTTCAGTTCCAGCGAATTGCGCACGGTAATCAGCATCTGCATCTGCCACAGCGCTGCTTTCTATGCGGATGCCACTGCTGCTGCAGTTGCTGCTGCTGCTGCTGCAGTTGCAGTTGCATTTGCAGTTCGTCTTTGCCATATGGCCAAAGCGCTGTCGCCGTCGTTGCAACCCATTGAACACGCAAAGCCTATAAATTATGCAGCTCCTACTTATATAGTATGCACCTATATCTCTTCAAATATATATGAATACAAATATATTTGTGTGTGTATATCAATTTATATGAATATATCTGTGGAAAATATGTGCATACGCATATATCTATTATCGAAGCGCTGCAAATTGTATAACCCGAGCGAATTTCAGCACTCCCCAAAGGCTGGCACTGAGCTGGTCCCCAGCTCATCTTGTCTAACTGCATTAGTTGCCAAACACACACACACACACATGCACACACATTCACACACACATACAGAGCACACTCGAAAATAGGCTCTTTTCGGGGCACAAAGCGAAGAGTCGGCAATAGCTACCGGATAAAAGAAATGGATCACCTGCTGCTGGCAGCTCCACGCTTCACGTCGACGTCGACGTCGCCGTCAGCAGCGACAGCGACAGCGACAGCGACGGTGGCAGGTGCAACAGGCAATGCAACATTGGGGCAATGTCTGCGATGGCGGCGCGAATGGCAAATGCAGCACCTAGCGCATGTTGAATGCATAAATCTTGAATTAATGTAAAATACCTTTTGATGACGCTGCGAGATACACACGCACACACACACGCACACATGCAGTCGCCGTCTGAGTTACAGATACAAATGTATCTTTTAGCGCAAAACGTTGTGCAACATTGCGAATACAATTCCATTCACAGTTTCTTTGGCTTGCTGCGGCCCGGCGATCGCAGCTCGTTACGGCTCAGTAAATTTGGACGTCCTATTCACTGTGGTGCCCTCCTCCCGCCGCCCCCTTAAACTCTTGCTCCCCTCCCTCGAGCATTTACCTAGCCGGCTAGTTTATAAATCTTTTGAAGGGCCCTAACGAAAAGATTTGCTGGCAACGCGCAAAAACGGCAAAGTAAATAAACACAAAATGCAAAACAACAAATGAAAAAAGCAACAACAACAACAACAACAACAAATATATGTGTTGTGTATATAAAAATAAAAATAAAAATAAATAAAAACAGCGAAAAAAATAAAACAACATAGAAAGAAATAACTAAATAAATGCCCTGCTATTAATACAATTCACTTTGCCAAAGTATTTTTAGTACAAATACAGAAACAAGTGAGAGACGCATGCCAAAGCAAATGATTAACTACACGAATACCCTGTAAAGCGAAGGGTTAAAAGAGTCTATAAGTATATAAATCAAAAAATGATTATCTTAAAAATTTGTTTGATATATATATTTTTTTTGTAATAAAAATATATTTTAAGTATTTACGTAGAATTTTTTCTATGTACATGAATACCCTGTAATTCAAAGGGCTTAAAGTTTCCTTGTAAATAAATATAAAAGATTAGGATTTTTTTTTTTTAATTTTTTAAAATATTTTTTTTATAGAAATGAATTGCAGTTTTTAGATAGAATATATTGGTTATTTATTTTTTGATATCATAGGTATAATATTAAAGTATATATTATGTATAGCTTAGTATATAAAAGTCTTGGAAAATTTTTAAGTAAAGCTTAATGTCTACTTTTATATAAACAAACTTAGAAAGTAAATTTAAATATTCTTTCAATTTTTATTTCAATGTCAGACTTAGATCAATTATTTTAAAAGTTTTGATAAACAAATTATAGGCAGAAAATCAAATTTATAAAATTGGTAGTGCTGGAAAATTTTAATAATAGGCAGGGAAATTGTCAAAACTCAAACAAACTTGGAAAACACTTTTTTTTCTCTTAATCAATTTGAAAAATAAATTTAAAATAAATAATATTTAAAATATTTTTTTTTAAATTTAAAATATTATTTTGAAGAAGTAAAAAGTTTTTTTTTATAGTTATTTTTTTACATGGATATAGTAAATTTATAAGTCATCAAGTAAACATATAAATAAGCTAGATTATATTAAAAACATATATTTCTTGTTCTATAAAATTATATGTATATAAATAACAATATTTTAAATATTTTTTGAAAATATTTATATGCAGAAATGTGAGTGTTTTATTTAAGAAAATAGTTTTTACTTGCCTATACAAAGTTTTCAATTTAAATTGTTTCAAAGTATTATCATTGCTAAATATTTAAATTATTCTTAAAAACTATTCCGAATTATTATTACTTAATTAAAAGTAAATTTATAGGCACTAAGCAGATTCGCTTTACAGGGTATATAAAATGAGCTACGACTGGCATCCGAGTTCGACAATTATCTATTACAACTGACACGCGGGTCCAAAAAAAAAAACCAAAATAATAAAAAACAAGTAAGAACATTGCAGTTGGGATTAAGCGACTTTATGATACTTGTTCGGGGCTCAATTAGAGTTGAATTTATAAAAATATTTGAATTTTTTTTCGGATTTGCCACGCTCCACCTTGCATATCATAAATATATCTATGGGTATATCTCTATAGCTGGTGAACAGTGATCAAAGTGCAAAATTTGCTGATCCTAGTTATAAAGCTGCGTAGACTATAGTTTTTTTCTTCCTATAATATATAATATTCTTTTGATATATAGAGGACCTTTTTAGTAACTTACTTCAGTTCAACTTATTCAGTTTTGAGATTCTGACTCTAAACCTGTAGAAGATATGTAGCTAACTAACTATATATTTAACGTTAAGCTCAAAATTAAGCATTTACAATATATAGAAAACTGTAAAGCAATACTAGACTTGCTACGCCCCCAATGAGTATGTTCAAAAAAACAAACAGAGAGACTGATATGAAAAGACATAGATAGACTAAGAGAGAGCTCCCAGCGACAGAGCGAGGGGTAGCGGGGGAGCAAGAGAGAGAGAGAGATAGAGAGAGCAATAGAGAGAGAGGTAGCGGGAGAGAGAGAGAAAGAGAAAGAGAAAGAGAAAGAGAAAGAGAAAGAGAAAGAGAGAGCGAGAGCGAGAGAAAAAAAGATCGAGAGAAAGAAAGAGCGAGAGAAAAAAAGATAGCTAGAGAGATATAGTAAAGTATATGAAGCTGATCTATATATTTAAACTATAACTCTCTATTTCCAAAACGCTCAAAATATTATAGAATATATATATACAGAACACTGTAAAGTATTATTCTACCTGCCACGCCCTCAATGGGCGTATTATAAGTCTAAAGTACTTAAGAGTATAGATTCCAAATATGAAGTATCTAACTGACAAACGGAGGGATAGCAAGACAGGCATTCCACAAAAGCCAATATACTCTTTTTTTTACTTCATGAACGAGTATTAAAATATAAATAAAAAAAAAATCAACTCGCGCTGTCGCAAACATTGCGGTCTTCTCCTCTTCGTCGTCGTTTTCGTTGTTGTTGTTGTTGTTGTCTCCGATGTCGTTGTCGTCGGCTCTGGCTAAGTCCACGGCCCCACCGCCAGCTGCATGGGCCGTCGCATCATTTAACGCGTGTGCCGGGCCCCGAAAAAAAATAGAAAACAAAAAACAAAAAAATAGAAAACAAAAAACAAAAACAACAACTGCAAATGCAACTGCAACAAATGCAACTGCAACAGCAACTGCAATTGGAAATGCAATTGCACTCGCTGCTCTTTTCGTAATTGTCGTTTTGTTCTTGTCTATGCTCGCTTGTAATTGTGGCTTTGTTACGTTTCGTAAATTGATTCATTGTACACGGTCGTCGTCGCCCTTTTAGCCCGCCACCTCCCGCCGGCCCCGCTGGCCCCGCCCAGCCCCGTTACCGTCCGGCGGATCGGGCGGCCATGCCGTAATTGCTTTCAAATGATTTTGTGTTGCTGTGTGCGCAATTCCATATTGTTGTCGTCATTTTTGGTTTATAACTGCCGTCTGACTGCCAATAAGCTCATCTCTCTCTCTCGCTCTCTTTCTAACTCGCTCTCCCTCTCTCTCTCATGCTGTATGCATAATGAGACCTGTGGCAATTTGTGCCCAGAGGGCAGAGCCATTAGCACAAAGTGTTACAGCGGCTCTGTACGAAAAATCTGCGCTGTGTCCTGCTTTGAGTGCGCCACAAACCGTTAAACAACACTGAATGGCAATCGATATCGTTTGGCTATCGATAACAGCTGCGCGTAATTATGAGGGGGTCTTGAACCCAGCTAGGATTTTAAATGTTTCGCTTTCGAGTTAAGCCTGTTCCTGCTCTGCTTTGATTGGTGTATAAACCGTTTAACAACACTGAATGGCAATCGATATCGTTTGGATATCGATAACAGCTGCGCGTAATTATGAGGGGGTCTTCAACCCAGCTAGGATTTTAAATGTTTCGCTTTTAAATTAAGCCTATTCCAGCTCTGCTTTGATTGGTGCAACACTGAATGCCAATCGATTCTTTGACTATCGATAACCGCTGGGCGTAATAAGTAGGGGGCCTAGAACCTACCTAGCATTGTATCTCTTTCGAGTTAAGACTGTGCTGCTCTGCTTTGATTGCTGCTCAAGTCATAGAACAACAATGGATTTTTTTGTATATCGATAACAGCTATTCGAGTTATCCATAACCACGATTGGCTTCATTTGAATAGTTTTCCGAACATGACCCTTCAAACTTAACCTGTCCGTGCGTTATTCGCATTGTTGCAGAAGTCTTTGAATAACACTGCAGTGCTAATCTATGCTGGTTGCCTATCGATAACTTCTAAGTACATCCATATGGGCTGGCATCGTTAGCTGATATTGCTTGGATTTTTGATTATTATTTCCTAACTCGAGAAGGCTTTTAAATCAATCCAGTTCAGTTCCTTTTTTTTAGGTGACCAACTCTTTGAACAATTTCTATTTATGGATGCTGTTATCGATAACAGCTAACAGCTAAACCAATGGTTAATTCAATCTTTAGCAACAATTCCTCGTTATATATATGCAATCAAGCATTTTCATATAAACTGACTCAATTACGTATTAATTTTTCTTGCATCACATAACATTTCACAACACTGCCTGATGATCAATGTTGTTGACTTATCGATAACAGATGATAACAGATCATTGAGTTTATTCAGTGAATCATTTATACAGTTATCTGTTATCGATAAGTCAACAAAAACTGAGCTAGCATAGGTCCTATGAGCTTTTGTTAAGTAAACATAAATTTGTAATTCAGAAAGAAGAGTTGACCTTTACCAACACTGCCCGTAGATTGATGCTGCTTGACTATAGATATCATTTATCATTAATATATCACTTCTAGCATAATTTAATTTCTTGCTTCAGTATTTTAATTGCTTCACATTGCATTTAACAACACTGCCCCCAGATCGTTCGACTATCGATAACATTGGAGCAACAGTTGTCCGCTTCCGGCGCCAACTCCATTTGAGTTTATTAGCATATTTTGTTATGCATGTAATTTTTTTCACACGAATCCGTGTTAGGAATGAATATACATAAATTGTTTATGCACAAATATTGACATGTTTTTATATACGAAATGCCTGCGGGCCTTTTATTTTTGTGGTTGTTTTTTTGTTTTTGCTGTAGAACAATTTAATGTTTCGTGCCGCATTTGTGATTTGCTTTTAGCATGTATTTTTTTTTTTTCTGAATTGCCTTGTTAGTCATGTGCATAAATTAGCTGTGACTTAAATATGTTGTTTGCTCGTTGTTTACAAATGTTTTATGGCCAATTAAGAACTAAAAGAGGTGGCACTGTAAATGACAGTGTTGTAAAGTGCTGGCAGGGTGGGTGGCAAAATGAGCGGAAGATAGAGACAAGGGAATGATGAAGAAATTTAGTTACGCTCTGACACTTTGACTTCTGCTTTGAGCTACTGTTAAGGCGTAGATCTGTTAACATAAGGCTGTTATGTCTGCTATAAAAAATGTAAGTAGAAGATAGATCGTTAGCGAGAAGAATATATAGAGAGGGAGGCGGAGAAAAGGAGATCAACTCATGGTTGATTCGCTCTGACACTTTAAGCATTGCTCTAAGCTACTATTAAACTTTTTCTCTATTAACATAATACTGGTAAAAACATAGCTTGGGTACAAGCTCTGCCAAAGAGAGAGAGAGAGAGAGAGGGGGAGAGAGAGAGAGAAAGACTGGGAGGAATATAGAGAGAGGAACAGAAAGCTGTTAAGAAACTTAGTGACAACCTCTTCCGAAGACAGAAATGGAGGGAAGCAAAACTAGGTAGCAAATAAGATTTCATGTATGCCTTAAGCTGCTGTTGAAGCTGAGCTCTGTTCACTTGGCTCTGTTATATAACAGAGGTCGGAGCATATCGAGCATATATTGACTTTATTGAAAGAATATTAACAATCACTGGCAGAGGTACTGACACGGAAATAGCGACCAGCTGAAATGCATCTTGACACTTCAAACTATTATTTTAGGCTAATGTTAAAGTTGTTCTATGTAAACTTACAGCTGTTATGTAAGAGAAAGCTTTATTCTGCTTGTATCCAATTATCCAATACACATTATTAAAATAGTTATCTAACTCATTGACAGAGAAAGGGGACTTAGAAAAAGAGAGAGGTATATTAAAGAAGGAGATATTTGACGCTCACTTGAAGTTCTTGTTAAAGCTCTGTTAACATATATATGTTATGTAATAGAACATTATTCTATTTCTTGTCCTCTTCATTGTGTTTAACAGATATTATCAAAATAAATACTTGCTGTTACAGCTCTGTTAACCTATATATGTTATGTAAACGAGCTGCATTTAAAATAAATTAAATAATAAATGGCAGATACGCCACAGAGAGAGATATAGATATATAGATATGCAGAGATAGAGATGGACTGTGGAGGATGAGAAAAACTTTGAAGCTCACTTTAAGCTGCTGTTAAAACTAAATTCTGTTAACATATGTCTGTTATGTAATGGAGCTACGCTCTGCTTATTCTCTAAGCAATTGCAACCGCAAGCAAAAACTTCATTGTATCCAATTGACATTATCAAAATTCAATTTACAATCTCTGTAAGTGAGAGAGAGAGAGATGGAGAGAGAGAGTGGGGGAGATAGACAGAGTGGGAGATTGAGAGAAACTTAGACTCGCTCTGACACGGCATTTGCGAAAGTTTTCATTTGCTTTAGCTGCACTTTTGGGTAAACAGTTCGATTAAAATGGCGCAGCTTGACAGGCTGCCTCTAGAGAATGGGGGCGTGGGCGTGGGAGTGGGCGTGTGTAACGCTTGAATTGCTCACTATAATGCTTAGCCTAAATGTATATAGAATTACGTATACGTATTTATTTCCACTATCCTTTGGCAAATCAATGCAAGGCAAAAGAAAAACTTTTGCCATTGCCTTTGCTGCTAAATGCAGTCATAACTTTTGGCAGCAGCCGAGCCAAAATAACAAGTTAGCAAGTGCAGCTCGACATTAGAAAATGTTTGGGGGGGCGTAGGGGCCTGTAACGCTTTATTGGTCGCCTACAAGACGGCTTACGCAATAGAAAGAAAATATATAAAACCGTAGCAAGGCAAAAAAGTTTTTCTATCTTGCGGCTAAGAAAAATGTATCGCCGACATTTTCACAATGCAGCCTTTCAAGCGCAAAGTGCATGGCCACATAGCCACCCAAGCCACCCGCACCACCCACCATATTCATTATACATAAATTGCATGTGGAGCAGGCATCATGTGTGTGAGAGAGAGAGAGAGAGAGAGAGGGAGAGAGAGGGCGAATTGCTTTAAATGAGCCCAAAAGCTTGCGTTGAACGAAGCGTATCCCAATTTTTAGGCCGCTTCCAGACGTCGCCGTCGCCGGTTGTCCGCTTGCAGAAAACGTGTATTTAGCTTTCCGCACGATTAAATCGATGCAACTGTAAAAAGTTCTTTTTCTATTACGCACACAGAGAGAGGGAGAGGGAGGAAGAGGGAGGGAGTGGGAGTGGGCGCTGCATATGAAACATTGCCTGGGCTCAACATTTAGACGCTGCTCGAGCTTTGTCTGGCACCTTTTCACTGCACACACACACACACACACACGCGAGCGTCGCCACATTGCAGCACACAGTTGCGTGTCTGCCACGCCCCCTTTCGCCTTGAATGTGTCGCTCCCGCTCAGACAATTGTCGTGTGGCAAACATATTTATGCTTTAGCATAGCTACGAACGGCTCTTGCTTAGTTTTTAGTTTTGTTCATGCAACACACACACACACACACACATACACACACACAGAAGAAAAAAGGTTGTAACCACGCTGCAATTGCAGCAGCTCTCCATCATCATCATCGCTCTACAGCTCTCCAGCTTCATATCCATTTCCATTTCCATTTTCATCCTTGTTGTTGTTGCATTTTGATGATGTTGTTGATAGTCATCGGACGTTTTGACTTAACCGGGAGTCAAATTGTCCAGAGGTTACTCTGCGTGTGTGTTGAAATCGGAAAGAAAAGAAAACAAACTCTAAATGTGACATAGAACGAAGATATGCATACGCTTTCCCAACTATTTACTAAAAGAATATAAAGAAAATTGCTGAAAAAAATTTTGAATAATTTTAAAAAATATTTTAGATTATAAAAAATTTTGATTCATCAATGTTTCATTAAATTTTTTAAAATGCAAGCAATTGCCGAACATTAGTCTGAATAAGTATTTATACAACACTTATATTAATACTTTTCATAGCAAGAGTTTTATAGAACATCTAGAGAAAGAAAAAAAAAACAAACTCTAAGTGTGGGGAAAATTTCCCAATTATTTACCAAAAGAAATTAAGGAAAATTGCTGAAAAAAAATAGTTGGAATAATTTTAAAGATAATTTTACTCTATCTATTTCAAAGACCCATAATAGCTTAAGTTTATAAAAATTTTATATTTTATATTCATGTTTTATAAAATTTAAATAACATCAAGCTTAGTAAGCAACTGTCTAACACTGGTCTGTCTAAGTACTTATATAGCATTTATATTAATACTTTTTAAAGCAAGAGTTTTATAGAATATCTTGAGAAAACAAACATTAAAGATATGCATACTCTATCCAAAATGTTTGAAAAGAAATGGAAGAAAATTGCTTGAAAAAAAAATTATAATTATTTTGAAGAAAATACAAAACAAGATGTCTTTCTATTTAGTAGCTCTATAAAAGTTTCAGCTTACAATAATTTAAGATTCTTCAATATTTCATCAAATCTTAATAACATCAAGCAAACTTGCTTTGTAACTGTTCAACACTGGTCTGACTAAGTACTTATACAACAGTTATATTAATACTTTTTATAGCAAGAGTTTTATATACTCTATCATAGTTAGCAACTTCTTTACTTCTACATATGCATTTCAACATTTAACATGCATATTAAACTGCCTGTTAAACTTAAGCCACCCTATTGCAGAGTACTTCAAATGGTTAGCAAGAGATTGTGCATTGGTTTTGTGGTCTGATGTTTATATGCATGAAAAATCCTTTCATAATTTGTTTAAAGACCAGCCATTAGAAGGTACGAAGAAGAGAGAGAGAGAGAGAGATGGGAGAGACTGAGAGTGAGAACAAAATAGATTTGTGTAGTGTTGAAAGCGCAAATGTAAAGTGAATCGATACTAGAATTAATAGACACAAGCATATTGTGTGCTTTGTTACTGAGTGTCGAGCATAAATGGATTTGCTTTGATTTTAATTATATTAAAAGGGAATTTTTCGGGACTGAAGCCGATTTTGTAATGTTGAAATGAATTAAATGTGGGTGCGGTGAGCAAAATGAGAAATATTTAAAAAAAAATAATTAATATAAATTGAATTAATTCTTTTGGAAAACATGTGGGCATATGTATATATATATATATGTATATATATATAATATATAGATATATATCATTTATACGACTTCCATATTACATCTTATGCTAAAATAAAGGCTTTGTTCATTCTAAAAATCTTCATAGCTGGTAACTGAAAATACCTAGGAAGTATATTTTTTCCTTTTTCGAGGGCCTCTTTGAACAATATGAATGGAGGTATTCTTTAGCTAAAGAAAATGTTTGGTGGTTTGTAGAAGAAACCTTAACTGATTATTGAATTGAAATTATAAACTATATAGAAAGTTTATTAGCTGAATGCTTTTGTAGCCATGGCTTTTACATGTTGGCTTGCGTTGTTAAAGATGGCAGCTCGTCTATCGTGAACCCATATACCCTGACCCATTGAAAATGGGAAATCATTGAATAATGATTTAGCAAAAAGTATGTAACAGGCAGAAGGAGGCGTGGCAGACCCCATAAAGTATATATATTATTGATTAGGACGACGAGCTGAGTCGTTTTAGTACTGGCCGTCTGTCTGTCATATCGAGTTTGTTATTTGATAACTTTTCCGGTTTCGCTGATATCGATTAAAAATGTTATCAGGATTCAGTTTTTGAACTATATCTTTTACATCTTTTAAGCTAAAGTCAAAGGAAGGATCTCGTAGTCAGAAAGTCCCGACTAGATCGTTTTTATTTGTTTTAATTTATTCTTCGGCTCGCCTGCTTTTGGAGCAAGTATTTTTTAATCGAAGTTTAATTCCTAGTAAAATCCACCTCCTACTTCAAAACGATTTGCCTCAAAATTGGTTTTCAAACTCATGTAACTTTTGATTCACCAACTCAACTCATCATTGATGATCGTTGCATATTAAATCTCCCCTCTCTATCTCTGCTTGCCACGCTCAATTGCACTTGCAACCCGTGTTGCACACACACACACTCACACTTAGCTTCATCTCTTGTCCAAACCGAATGATGACCAGCCGCAAGTCTGTCGCATGCCCCGGCGCTTGCATAACGGTGGCCCATTTTGCAGCTTGGTCTTTGTCAGTGCACTGTGCGCACCACTTCGCAGACCACTTTGCACCACTCCGCGGCTCCCACTTGGAGCTGGCCCTTTGTTGGTTGCACCGCTCACATAATTTGTCATGTGAAAAATTACTAAAGTTACAAGATCTGCACTTTTATTTCCATGTGAGTCCAACGATGTCTGCTCGCTCTGCATGCGTGTGCTCCCAAGGGCGGGGTGGGGCGGTGCGGTGAGGCGTCGGCTGTTTTGCTATTTTCTTGCCTCTCGTTTGTGTGTATTATTTATATATATATATGTATATATTTTCTCTCTACTTTTTTTTTTCGTTACTATTTTGCACATTTTTCTATTCAACAATGAAGCCACAATAGAAAAACGTCAACTAGTGCAGGGAAACGCAGCTTGAGTGGGGCGTGGCATTGCGAGGGGCGGTGTGTGTGTGTGTGTGTGTGGAAGCGAGAGGGCAACAATTTTCTATGCGCATAGAAAGTCTGAACGGATTTTGAATGGCAAACAAGCGGCAAACGGCGGTCGAGGTTGAACGAGTGGTGGCAGAGGAGTAGACGAGGTGGGGGAAGGAGGAGGGGGGGGGTCTGCTTTATAAAGAGCAAAGCGCAGAACTCAAACCCAGAGCTCAGCGGCAAAGCCCGGCCAGAGCCGAAGCCAGCGCCAAAGCTAGAGCCAGAGCCGCAGTCAGAGAGCGAAGCAGTGAATGGGCGACGACTTGCGCATGAATGGCACAAGTGTGCGTGTGTGTGTGTGCGTGTGTGTGTGTGTGTGGGGGGGTAGTGTGTGCATTTGTATTTGTCTGGCTGCTGGGTTTGGGGATCCGGCTTCGTTTGCAGGCCTATAGAAAAGTGACGTGCGCTTTACAATTATTTCGTAATGCAAGCAAATGTGACCGAGGCTAAGAGAGGCGCCGGTGCCGCCCACCTACCCCTCTCTCTCTCTCTCTCTCTCTCTTTCTCCTCCCTCCGCCCCCAGCCCCGCTGCAACGTCAGCGGTGACAAATGTCAGTCGGTGGTTGCACTACTAATCGGACATGTTGCGTTGACTTGTTTATGACTGCCAGCTTAGCACGCACATAAACACATTCACAACACACACACACACGCAAACACACTTGCACACACACTCGCACACACTCGAGACGTGTTTTTTGTAATGTTTGCGGACTTGTGGGAAATCTGTAAATAGCTGCAAAACTAGAAGCCATCGACGTCGCCCAAGAGACAAAGCACTCGTCATCAAAGCTGTTGTCGTGCTGCGGCTGCTGCTGCTGCTGTTGCTGCTGGTTCCCGGCTTTACCCCCGGGAGCACCACCAGACAGTCAGTGAGATAGGCAACAACAATCAACACATTGACTGCGATTTTTGTTGCGTCGCACGCGGCGTATGCGTAATCTTTGAATGGCAAGTCCTTCCCCCTTCGAAACTTGCTCAAGTTTGTCCGAAACTGAAATGATTTTGGTCAATGGCAACAGTTTCTTTATGGCTTCAACTTTTTCTTGCTGCTGCCTTTAAGTTTTACTTAGATTTGATGTCAAAAATTTTCATGTCTTTCATGTCAAAAATTGCATGAAAAGAAACTTAAAACTGATTCTGAGCTATTTCAAATTTGGTTACATGTCATGGCTAAAAGCAAATTTTTATGATTGCAAATTATTAAGTCCCGTATTCTTTTCTCTAAATATACATAACTTTGTCAAAACTAAACCAATTTTAATGAACCAAAACATTTTCTTCATGTTTTCTTCTTTAAATTTATTCTACATTCAATTTTAAGTTAATTTCGAAAAGGAATTTTTTTTGCACAAATATCATGTAAGGGGGGACCCCTACTTTTTTGGAAACATTTTTTTTCTTCAAAATTTAGATTTTTTAAATTTTAGCTTTATGCAATTGTGGGTGCTTAAATTAGCATAAAAAGTAACATCTTAACTGATTTTGAGGGTTACCAAATTTTAATCAAATTTCTTGTCGAAAATCACAAAAATGTTGACATAGTTTTAAAGTTCTCATATAAAGTACTAATTTTTAAACCCACATAACTTTGTCAAAACTTAAACGATTTTAGTGAACCAAACCATTTTATTCATGTTTTCTTATCTTGATTGATTCTACATTCAAATTCAATTCAGTTTCAAAAATATATTTTTTTTCGAATTTTGGGCAAAATATCCAAGTAGGATAAACGGCTGAGAAAAAAACGGGAAAAAGGGACAAACATTTATTAAAAAGGGCCAGAAAACAGGACAACAATTTTCAAGTTTAAAAACTAAATAATTTACAATCTATACATGAATATTAAAGTGATTTCAACTCATTATCAATAGTTTCATCGTTTGTGACACTTGATTCCATATAAACTTGATCTGTGCCCACTTGTTTTAAGTATTTTTCTGGCGCCATGTCGCTAAAGCAGTGGCGTAGCGTGGTTTTCGGCTGCCCGGGGCGGAAGACGATTTTGCCGCACCCTTAAAGAATGAATTTTAATGTAGTACAAAAGTTGCGAGCAACAAAAAAGTCGAAACTTTTGACATTTTTGCCGCCCTACTACAATAAAAAAAGAACAAAAAAAAATTTAAAGAAACCTCGCTATTCTTCACATTTTGCCGCCCCCTAAAAAGTGACGCCAGGGGCGCTCACCCCCCCTTGCCCCGCCCACGCTACGCCACTGTGCTAAAGCTCAATATATCATAAATCGTTAGCCTACGATTACAATTCTTATACATTTCAAGTGGTAATACGATGATTTTTAGATGGTGTTCTGGATAATGGAGTTGATATTTTTTCCGGCTAGACTAAAAAAAGAACAGATCTATCCGGAAAAAGGCTGAAGTGGCAACACTATTGCGTACATAATTTTTAATATTTTTTAAAAAAAAAATATGTATTTAATAATATATAATATTTATTAAATATATATTTACGATTTATGAAAACATAAAAATTATTTTTTTTAAATATGTAGTTCTTCGCATTTTAAAAACTTTTCATACTTTTTTTCCAATTTTAGCATGAATTATCTTTTACACGTTTCGGACTATCCAAATGAGTATAGAAAGTAATATAAAAACTGATTCTAAGTACTCAACTTACAGTTTTGAATAAGTTATGTCAGTTGATAAACTCAAGCAGGGTATGTGCTAGTCGAGCACTTTTTGCCATCGCATTGCCACTTGTTCTGTTGTGCATTGGCTTTCGGTTTCTTTTATATTTTGTTGTGTTTGTTTGCAGTGGCAGGCGGCAATTACGCGTCACGCAGCTGGACGTCGCGGCAAGCAACGCGATTTCCGAACTGCGAACTGCGAGCTGCGAGCTGCGAAAGTTCCGAGCACGCAGCTCGTTTCGTTCGGTTCGAGCTGCACAACACACAAATTGCCAGTGTAGGACAAGGTCGCATTTATTTGGTGCAGCCGCAATTGGGCAGCGGAACAGGGGCTGTGGGCGGGGTGTAGGGACGAAGCAGTTGATGTGGGAGGCAATGGCTGTGAGTTTGCAATTTGTATGGATAAGTCGCGAGGGTTGGGCAAAGGGGCAGCACCACGGTGCATGCTGCGTACGAAGGTTACCTGACACACACAAACAAACACACGCACACCCACACGCACACACCCTCAGCTTCATAGAGAAACGTTGACAGAAATGTTGAAAAATTATGAAATGAATACAAATATTTGCGGATCAGAGCAAAAAAGAGTCATCGCCATTGAATGTTGCCTTCAATGGGGCGACAAACTGCAAATCAAATGTGATAGATGATCTCAATGCAAAAGAGAAAATAAAAATGGAAAAAAATGTAAAAGAAAACCAAATAAAATTGGAAAAGCTGGCTGAATGAAAGACAGTTTGAAGATGAAACATTTGCAGGTAGATAGCAAAGGTTTAGAGGGTATTATATTTTGTGTATGCAAAGGCAGAGACAAACAATAGCTTAGGCTTTAAATGCATTCAGAACTATATAGAAACTGTTAGATATTTTCTGAATGATTCACGTTTGGGAAAATATTTAAACATGGAAATCCATGGAAAACGATTGCAATAGTTATTATTAGAACTAGTTTAGGTTCTAGTTAATAACTAGCAATTAATTTGTTTTTCTGTAGAATTTAGATATAAATATAATTTCAGAAATTTCTCACGCTAATATTATATAAATTGTCAATTAAGTAATGCAATGGATTTTAGTTTCGAATTGGCTAAAACCCTCGTCAGCTGTAGCCCAGTCATAAACGAGTTTTTTGTAAGCTTTATATATGGGTTTTAATTTGCTATAGGAAAAACAATCTGTTTTATTAGTTGTGGGACATATTTAATGCTATTGTATTAATCTAATATTTAATGAGGAATAATATTTATTGGATCTTCATTAAAGTTGATCTGCAGAGAGTGTCTTTTTGGTTGGGCTTATAAGCCAGCTCTTCACTTTTAGAATTTAAATTCAATAATTATTATTATTAATTTATTAAATATTAATTTTTTTTAAAAAAAATAAATTTATAATTATATTTATATTTATAAGTATAAAATTTATATTTTTTGTATACATAATTTATGTATATATATACAGTCATATTTTTTACGAATTACACAGGAATTCGATTTATAGAACAAGAATCCAAAGGAATCTTTTTCACGATTTTTTTTTACGAGTTATTCTTTAATAACTCGATTAAATTTTTTGATTTATATATATGTATATATTTTTTTTAAATATTATTTTTTACTTTATCATCAGCATCAAGCAAATTAATTTCATTTAAAATTGATAATTACGAACTAAACACAGTAGGGTTTGAACCGTTCATCTGTTGTTTTTTGTGCCAATGAAGGTCTATAAAGGCTACTTTATATACATACATACATAAACAATATAATTTTTATATTTCAATCCCTCTTTACATACTGAAGATGTTCTGAATTAGATCTCATACTAAAATTTGGTTCTATAAAATTATATTTGGAATCTAAGTTGTTTATACTAAGTATTCGATTCTAACTTAAAAGCTTAGTATCGTAAGGTTTATTGAAGAAAATTATGGTATGGTACAACTTCAGTTTTGGTTATTGTTCGACAGCATTAAATATCTGGTTCATAGGTATAAATAATTTTGAATTTTTGATTGAAATAGTTAAGATTTTTCTTGTTTTGTTTTTTGCCGTATATGACATCAAGCATTGGCATTGATCGTATTATTACGAACTGAACACAATAGGGCTAAATCTCTATATCTAATGACTTGTGAGCCAACGCATACCCCACAGCTCTACGAAGACTATATAGTTAAAACTTACAGAATATTTTGCAGATTTGCTTAGCTAAGCTTACAAATGTGCTATCTGAAATTCTTGTCATAGATATACTATTTCATTCACATATATTATCAGCTCTTTAGGGTGCTTCTCTGCAAACTCTTAGCTATAAAATACCTTTAAACTTTTTACCAAACATAATTTAGCAAATATGTCAATTACCCTTCTGCTGCTGCTCTATTGACACAGAATTAGCTAAAGTGCGCTGTTTGCCTCAACAAAGCATAAGGCATAAAGCCTGCTCTTAATACTTTGTCAATCTAAAGTTTGCAGTTTCTCAATTGGGTATTTTCGATTAAAAGTTTATCCTTTTTGGCCAAAAAACAAAAAAAGCAAAGACTGGCCAAATATTCAAGCAAAACTATTGCGAAACACTGATTAATGACAAATTGTGCGGCATGCAAACAGCAAAAATGCTTCTTTTTTCTAGACCCAATTCCACTGGCCATCATCCAAGTCATTTAAAGTGGTTGCAGAGCACACTAAAAAAAAAAGAAGGTTGTTAGTAACCCAGCTCAACCAGCTCTCTGCACCTCTCTCTCTGGCCCCCTCTTTGCCTGCCTATTGCCAGTCTCCTCTCTCTACCTTCTCACACCTCCTCTGGCCTGCTCTCTCTTACTCTCATTGCCTCCCTCTCTCTCTGCCCCCACCTCTCTGTCTGTTGTTGACGCTTCTTCCGTTCGCTGGTTTAGTTTTTCTTTTAGCTTACTTTGCGTTCCGCTGCTGTTGCCGTTGTTGTTGTTGTTGTTGTTGTTGCACATTTTATTAACATTTTCATTTAGTTGCATGTGCTCTCTCTCTTTCACTCTCGTGTTTTATTTTGCTTTTCATTGCAATTTGTGTTTCTATGCATTTTTGTGTGTGTTTTACATTCGTTTTTCGTGTCGCACAGCCAAAGCCACCCACTGCCCAGTTGCAGCAACAACACGACCCACGCCCCCACCCCCGCGTTGCAACATTGTTGCCACTGTTGCGCTCTTTTGCAGTTTGTTGAAGTTTTCATAATCATTGTCGTCGTCGCAGTCGCAGCCTTTGCTTTTGTTTTTGTTTCTATCTGCAGTTGTTTTTTTTTTCCATTTTTTTTTTTGAGCTTTCGGCTGGGTCTGTGAGATTTTGCAGCTTGGAAACAATGCCGGGAAAGCGGCTTATTTTCTATGATTTAAATAATGACGAAGACAACAGTCAGCAGCCACCTTCATCATCATCATCTCTCATACAATGGCTGCGAGACATCATTGATATAAGATATAAGTCTGACTTGTTGTTATTGTTGTTGTTGTTGTTGCTTTTTGCTTGTTCATAATATAAACATTTATCTTTTGTACTATGTCACTTAGAGCATACGCTCCATTTGTCTATATATATATATATATTTATATTTCTATATTCTGCTAATGTCTGATTCTCTTTTTTCTTTCGTTTCTTTATAGCAAAATGTTCATTGGCGGCCTCAGCTGGCAGACCAGTCCAGGTAAGTCTTGGCCCACATCTTGAGTGAATCTTAGAAATTAGTTAAAATATGCTAAAAATTTGCGAACTCTTAATTAGCATTACTTTTGGTTATATATATGTCCATATTGCATTAGAGCTAACAGTTCTATGCTAACAAGACGCCTACAAAGTGTTAGCTATTGATACCTATACCTAAACCTATATCTGTCTATATATATCTTATAGCTAGATAGCAGATATGTAGAAAAGTTCTCTTTTCTTTCTAAGTCTTTCACTCGGAAAAGAAGAAGATTAAAAGATTTCTCGGATTTCCATCTAGGCGGAAATGGAATCTAGAGCAAAGGTCTGTTCGAAATATCTAATAAAAGAAATATATGATATAATATATAAGATATTTTAGAAATATAATATATGCTGCATTAGAATTTTGAGACTTACCTCGTATATTCAGAAACTGAAGATATGCTGGCGCAAGTTGAATTTTACTTTTCTTTAATACAATCTAATTGTACTGCGGGAATATCTATTTGCCATCAGATAAAACAAAACATGTTTAATGCCTGCATAGCTCAGACTACAAATACTGTTTTTATATGTATAGATAATTCTTATGATGTATTGATAATTTTTATAAATGATGTTCTCGAAACATTTCTTTTTCAATCACTATAATTGATGGAATACCCCTAATACTAGTTTTAATATATGATTTATGAAAGTAAATGCTTCGAAAGGCTTTAATTAGGCGACGCGAATTGAACAATCGAAGTAATATTCAAGCAAACAAATATAAGATAAGAAAAAAAACTCAAAATATTTAATTTGAAATTTAATTTTAGGATTTCTAAGTGTACAACTCATTAAAATAAAATTTTAGTAGATTTTACTAAAATTTAAAAAAAAATTTAATTAGATTTTACTCAAAGTTAAAATACAGAATTCGAAATGGCAAGGGGATCACATTTTTTACGAATTACACAGGAATTCGATTTAGCGTACAGGAATTTAAACGATTTTTTTCAGGGAAGCAACATTTTTTACGAGATATTGAGGATTTGATTTAGCAGCGGACGAACTATAGGGATTTTACTTTATTAGAAATTCATAAAAAAAATATATGAAATATTTTTGCTTAACTGCAAACTGTTCCAATTCAATTACTCAATATAGATATATAAATATATATATATATACAAATATCTATATAAATATACGTATAGATATCCATAGCGCAATTTAAATGAGGCAACGAATTGATTCATTATTCAGTTGAGTTGTTTATTTGACGATCGAATACAATGAACGACAACGGGTTTTTGCTTAAATTGAAATTGTAATTGATGAAATGCTTGAGATTTTGCCATGCGGCGACGTAATTTGACGTCAATTGGCGGCAGACACAGAATGGGGGCCCTGGCACAAGGCAGGCAGGGAGGGGGGGGGGTGGTGTAGACCCCCATTATGTGCTGCATAGTTTTCATTAGGCTAATCAAAAGGCGGCTTCACTCTGTGCCACATATATTAACCAAATTTGATGCCCCACTCGAAAGGTTGGCCAAAAAAAAAGAGAGAGAGAAGAGACGAGGTGGAGGAGGACGACTGCAAGATGCCTTTTGATGGCCAACTTGGAGTGTTGCAGTCTGTGCTGCCGCCAACACATCCGCCGCATTACACATACACACACTCACACACACACTCTCACATTGCTACAGTCGAGTGTAGCTGCATTGCCTTTTTTTTGTTGTCGCCCCGTTTGTGTTTTTGTTTAGCAAAATTGTTGGCTCCGCCCATCATCAGAATGGCACTCGGCATTACGCTAACATATTATAACCTATAGCGCATATCTACACACACACACACACACACACATGCACACATGTGCAGCAATAGTTGAAGAGTCAATGCGGTCTTTGGGTTTGTCTCTTTATTTTGGCCGCTTGCTTTTTTTTTTTAGTTTTTTTGCTCTCGTTTTTCTTGCTTTTATTTTTCACGTTTTTTGTACCTGTGCCAAAAAAATTTTCAAATTTTCAAATGGCTTCTTCAATAGTGGCCCCAACTTGAAATTTTTGTTGCATATGTGTGTGTGTGTGAGTGAGTGTGTTTTCCCTCTGCTGCCTTTTGTTATCTTTGCCCATTTGGGTGTATATACATACTTATATATGTCTTCAATCTTTTTTTTTTTTAATTTTTATTGTATTTCTTGTTGTTGTTGTTGCAGTTTTTGTTTTTGGCATTCGCTGGTTGGCTGGCTTGTTAAATTAGCCAAAAGTCTGAAAGATCTTATGTTAAATTAAAGACTTGCCCACCAAAAATGTACATTAATCTTAAGTCTGTTGCAGTTGTGCAGAAGGTAGAACAGCCGAGTAACGGTTAGTTGAGAAACGGTTATTCAAATTGTGAAACGGTTTTTGATCAACTTATGATAATAATATCAAATCTTTGAACAAACTGAAAAATCAAGTAAGCTTTATAATAAAAGTCTATAAGCGAATCGGTAGAAATAGCTGTGAAACGGTTATTAAGCGCTTATATTTTAAGCATAAGAAAAGCAAGGCTCTAAGCAATAGCTATTGAAACTCTAGAAGGGTTAACGTTGTCCTGGCTGTGTAACCCAGTCGAATCGGCTAAAAACGGTTAATAATTTTGGTATATTAAAAGAGAAATAAAGAGGGATAAAGGAAGAATATGTAGGCATTAGATATATGTATAATAAATCAAAGTATGTGTAAATAATAAAACGTTATCGAAACGTTATGTAATAGTTATGCAATTAGACAGAGTAAGAGGAAAAGAGAAAGAGAGAGAGAGAGAGAGGGAGAGAGAAAGACAGAGAGATATCTCTGGATGGAAGGCAAATGAAATTATTCTTAAAATATGATATGACAAGATATTGGAATGCCTGAATGATTTGAAACGATATATGCTAATGCTAGACTTTTGAAACGGTTATAAAATGGAGGATATGTGCATGCAAATATTATGAAACGGTTATGGAACGGAAGTGATAATTTATGTATGTTATATATAGATTTTGAAACGGTTGTGTGTATGCATGGATTATAAAACGGTTATGAAAAAGATAATTTAAGATATGTAGAGATTTTAAAACGGTTATGAAATGCAGGATATGTGCATGCATGGATTATGAAACGGTTATAGACTGAAAATGATAATTTAGGCTATATAGATTTTTTGAAACGGTTATGAATTATTAAACGGTTATAGACTGAAAGTGATAATTTATACTATATAGAGATTTTGAAACGGTTATGAATTATAAAACGGTTATAGAATGAAAATGATGATTTATGTTATATAGAGATTTTGAAACGGTTATGAATTATGAAACGGTTATAGAATTAAAATGATCATCCGTTTTGAAACGGTTATGAATTATGAAACGGTTATTGAATGAGAATAATAGTTTATACTATATAGAGATTTCGAAACGGTTATGAAACGGAAATGTAATTTTTTTGAAATTTGTGTAGGACTTTTTTGTAATATGATTTCAAAATCTTTCTATAGCATTTAGGCAACGTATTTGAAGCATTGCAAACACTGTTACGAACCCTTTAGTTTAAAAAAGAACTTGCTGAACCGGTTAAGCGACGATTATGCTTTTGAGCACTTGAAACTTTACACTGTCGCAGACTGCGATCCTATGCCATTTGCCATAGAATACATAACTTTAGCTATGGCTGCCTATCTTAGCCTTCGACTGGGTTGCACTAGCCCGAACCTCTTCGCAGCTCGGCGGCGTCTATGGGCCAGCCGGAACAAGCAGCTGAAGGCACGCAGCTCAAGTGGGCAGCCACTCGCGTTGCAGCTTATGCTTTTTGGATTCTGTTCAGCAGCTATCGCCACTCGAGCACACACACACATAAAGAGAGATAGAGAGAGAGAATAAGACAAGTCTCCCACACAGTAGACACTCGAGAAATGTGCTGACAAAGACCTAATCTAGGGCGTCTATAAACATGCGCCTGGTCTAACTGCAATAGTGGTAGACAGGTCGGCGACGTAGTGCTCAGAACGTGTTGATAGCTGGCGAGATGTCCGCATTGCAGTCAACGTTTGGCCACTCAAAGCGTTATGCTCCCCCAGATTTTTAATGATTGGCACGATTGTCTTAGCTACTTAATGATGTGCACAAGTGGGACAGCACCCACTACTCCCTAGTGCCTTATATGGTAGGTGCCTTGCTTTGTGTCATTTTTCGTGTCAACTAGCAGAGTGCACACACACGCACACACACGCACACACATACATATACTTATACATAACTTAATGAACTTTTGCGACCTGCCCAGCCCCCCATATTTTTGCCGCCCTGCGGCGTAATTTAATTTTAATTTCGCAAGCAGTTCACTGGAAGTAATTGTATGCATTGAAAATGTATTTGTTGCTATCGCATGGAAAACACTCGACAGACTCGCAAGACTGAAAGACAGACGCTCTCTCACTCAGTCAATTGAAACGCATAATGCGCGGAAGTCAAAGAGTCAAGAAGACCTTTTTTAATGCCCTTTACTAAGAGTATTTCAGCTTTAGTGTATTTCATTTCATAGAAATAATATAGTATATCTGATATAGCATTGGGAGATTATTATTTGAGGCACGTTTCCTTTTTCTGTCTGTTTCTCCTTTGAGTTTCTATAGATAAATCGATAGATAAACAAATATCAGCTAGCTATAGTTCCGTAATCTACTATATTTCTTTTGTTTTTTTTTAAATATCTTTACTAAATGAGGCTTTTACGAGCTCAATGAGCTACCTTTTTCGAAAGAAAACTACTGACAACTATATTTCTATATAACTCCTGTAACTATAATGCTGATAAAGATTTCTATAGGATAAAAAATTTGTCTTTGTATAGAAAGTTGTTGTATTTTACATAGTAAGAGAACTTGACAATATTTATATTATTTTCCTATGCTCCTATAATATCTTCAATTATTTTTTAATATCTTATCATATCATATAGCACTCATAGCACTTATTAGTTAAAAATTAAAAATTGGTTAGAATTCCTGTTCGATAAATCGATTTCCTGTGTAATTCGTAAAAATGTGATCCCCTGGCGATTTCGAATTATCGGGATTCAACTGTATTTAGAAATATAGTTCATATCATCTTTTAAGCACGATTAGGGCTTAAGGCCGTATAGGTCTATGAAATCTTTTGCTCTAGTTCCCCAAAATACTTTTCCGAAAGTTTTTAACTCGCTGAATATAAGGAATAGAAAAGTTCTATAATCATATGATGTATTCTATTCGATATTCGGGGGTATCTAGATATTCTAATCCACTTATTGTTCCAAAATGAAGTTTTACTTCCTGAAAGTAGAACTTTTTGCCTTCAAAACACTCTTTTAATATTTAAAAAATAGTTTTTGTATAAAATTTGTATAACACATATTGTTATTCTCTGCCATTAAATCTTCGTCTGACAAAAGCTGATTGCCATTGCATTTATATTACTGCTGAGGATAATATATAATATAGAAACTAATTGAATTTCTGGAATCAATATAAAACTTCTATATGTGAATATAGCTTAAAACTTCAGTTTCTGTATTTACGTTTTTGTTTTCTTAGAAAATCTTAGCAAAGACCTTCAAACACGAACTTAATTAAGTAAAAACATACTCAGTGGAATAATGTGTATCAAATGTCGTCGTTGACATATGTCTGCAAGTGTATTTAAACTTTCAACACATGCTGTATATCAATTTGCTCCTCTTCTTCTTATGTCTCACCTCTTGTTTGTGTTGTGGAGCAGGAAGTTTCAAGGGGGAAGAAAGGGAGATCGCAGATTTGTGTCAAATTGAAACGAAAATTTGTGAAATACAATACGGCGAAGCAAAGAGCAAATGGCGGCAGGCAGAAGGCCAGAAGCCAGAAGGCGAAAGGCTTCCCGCCTTTTGCTATTTTGGCTGTGCGTTCAACTGAAATACTATTTATATATGCGCTCAGATGCGCAGATACGCAGATACATTTGCATCTGCAGCGCAACAAACAGACGCCCATTACTCATGCAACAAGCAACAACAGCAACACGCGCAACAAAAGAACAGCAAATGGAAAATCTATTCACATATCGCTCACATTTCGATGCCGCTTAGCGATAAAGTCGCGCAACTAGACGCAGATACAGATACATTTGCAGATACAGATAGAGATACACGGCAACGGCTACAGATACTTTGCGCAAATAAATATGCATTCTCTCGATTTACCCGAATCGCGTTGCCCCTTTATTTTTTATTTATTTGTTTGTTTTGTTTTTTTTTCTCCCTTTTTTTATCATGCAAATGAAAATGGAGACAGCTTGTAAAGCAGCTGCTTTGTTTGCTCAAGGTATTTCCGTTTGGGTTTCATGTTTTTTTTTTTATTTTCTGACTTTTTAACTTGGTAAACGATTGAAAGCTTAAAAAGGTAATTGAGAATTGATTTTTTGATTCCTTAATTGGTTGGAAAGCATGCAGCTTATGATTTATTAGTGCTCTTTTTAAGTGTTACCAGAGAGAGTTAATCCATAGAATTTGTTTAATAAACGGTTATTTGCAGATTATGAAACGGTATTGCATATCTTATAAAAGGGTTTGGTGTATTAGATCTAGAATATCACGTAATACCCGAAAACACTTTTAAGACTGTAAGTTCACTTTGAGAAATATAGTTTTCTTATAGTTAAACCATTTTGTTATGACTTTGAAACGGTTAAAGCAAGTTTGTGAAACGGTTCTAAAAGGGCACAAAAATCCTTGAATATAATTAAAAAACTTTTTGAAAAACACTCTTTTAGCTAATTTTAGTATACTTATAGTTTAAAGAATTTAGGAAAAAGTGATTTTCACCATTTGTGAAACGGTTATGGCATGTACTTTGAAAAATATTTGATTATATTAAAAAACGAATGCCTTTTCGATAGATTAGCTGCTCTCCCACAAAATTTTGCTATAACTTAAAGTAAATTAAGTCAAAGAATTCTACTATCGAAACTGTAATAAGCCCATTGAGACTAACACTAGTTGTGAAACGGTTATGTATAGTTGGTTGCTAAAATCTTGGTAAATATTTATAAAAATTAATTCCGTTAGCTGATATCGAACTTAAAACTTTCAGAATTGAGAAAAAGTTCATTGCTCTAAGAATATTTTACACGAAAACTCTAAGAATCTATTTAAAAAGGTTTTGGATGAGTTGTGAAACGGTTATTGATACTTTTTGTTGAAAATGTATTTGAATATATACTTTAAAACAGGTTGATCTATAGTCAATAAGCTGCTCTTCTAGACAAAAAGCTTGTAAATTAAGAGATAAATAAAAATAGGTTGATTATTTGAGAATTTCAGCAATTGAAACGGTTATGAACCGAGTGGAATATTTGCTTACAAAAAAGCTCTGAAACGGTTACGAATATGTTTTAAAAATTATTTTTGAATGGGTATTATTGAACGCTTAAGCTAATATTATTAACTAAAGCGTATATCTAATTTGCGGAGCCGTGCTGAATCGGAATAAAACCGGTTAGAATATTTTATCATATTATTATATGAATAGATTAAGCTAAGAAAAATCTTATAAATATAGATATTAACATAGTTTTAACTAAGTAAAATTTGATTTTACCTAGCAATTATAGCGCTTCAAATAACAAATTTTAGTTCTAGCCTAATCGGTAATTCCTAAGAGAGTTATCGAGGCACATAGACACCCAGTTTGATTTTGTGTTAGAAATATTTGGAGGTTGGAGCTTTTCGTTTTCATAGAAATTCTATTGGGGGCAACGGAAACGGGCAATCGAGCAGTCGGAATTCAATCAGGAAACGAAACGTTGATGAAAATATTTGCGTGACTTTCAAAAAAAATAGAAAAGGTGATAGAAAGATAAATCTATGCGTCTAAAAATTGTTGAAATATCCTGGGCGTTATGCGACTAAGCACTTCAGGAAGCAGACAGGTGACAAAAAATATTAGAGAGACGGACTTTTGCTAAAAAGACACTGAAGGCGAGGGGTGGTTGTGTTGAGTGGTTGGGTGGCTGCTCGGGTGGTTGTCGTAGTCGATTTCCTGATTAATTTATGCAGTCGAGGGCAACGCTGGCAGCCAGTTAACAACAATTTGCCGCAAGCTTCGTTAAAATTGAAATGCTGCAAAAAAAAAAATGTCAATAAAATAAGTGAGCGACTGTCAGTGAGTCAGTCAATCAGTCAATCAGTCAGTCAGTCAGTGAGCAAGTCACTCAACGGCTCGCTGCGTCCATCAGGCAAAGGTTCAGTTAGGTGCTGCCTTCACATCCTTAGTCAACCTTTATGTTTTTTCTAGCTTCCTGTTTGCCCCACTCAGCCTGCACCACCCCCACTTTGCTGTCTGGTGCAGCTGCCAATCTTTGGTCATGTTTTTGCAGCTCGCTTCATTTTCCTTTTGAATGTGATTATCCTAAGGCTGTGGGCAAGCGCATCTTCGCTTTGATAGATGGTCGCCTCGCTGACTCGCTGCCTGACTTGTCTGTCAGCTTGTCTGCGCTGCGCTGTCTGTCTATCCTTTGCTGTCCTGCCTTTTGCATTGCATTTAATGTCCTGCACTTGTCCAAGTGGCTACCAGCAGCAGAAGCAGCAACAGCAGCAGCTGCTGGCTCCTTGTTCGCTGTTTTGTTGACTTTGGCACGAGTTTGGTTAAAAAGTTCACACATGGCCGCTAGGCCCCCGCCCCCTCCAGACATGCACAAACACACACATATGCATATAGTGGGCTACTCGTTTTTCATATGTGTGTGCGACTGTGACTGTGTCCCGGTCATGTTGTTGCGCCTTAGGCGTACGCCTCGCTCTTGTTTTTATACCCTTTGCTTAGACAGCGACTAGAGAGAGAGAGAGTATAAGAAAGTTAGTGAAACGGCCATATAGGGTATTCTAAGGAATTTGGGATAGTTTTCTGAAGAGAATGCTAAGGTCTAAGAAACTATGAGCGGTTGTCTACAGTCTTATCAATATCAATCTCATCTAAGATATATGATATATGGTAGAAATTTATAACTATAAGCTTCTTATAGGCGAAGATCCAAAAAGCTATAGTGATATAGGTTTACATTCTGTAGTTTTTTTTTACTTGAGGCTAACTTGAATGTGCCTGCTGAACTACCATCCCAACTATACTGACTAAAGTCCACTCTAAACTTTTTACAGGGTATCTTAACAACAGCTATTTATTAATCTGCTAAAGTTTGTTGCCTTTGTTAATCTAAGCGCAACTTAGCTATACTTACCTATTCCTTATGATTCAAGTTAGTTTCAAATTCAAACTCTAAACGCATTACAGGATATTATATAGTTGTACAAATTATTGATTTACGTAAACTAAGCTAAAACTATTTTCCTCCATCCTATATAGGTTAAGCTACACTCTCCACTTGACTATAATATTTTTTACAGGGTATCTTATAGTCGTGTATTCTTTTGTTTTATATCTTATTCAACTTGAAGCATACTCCATTTTCCTATACGATAAAAACTTGATTTATAACTAATAAGATTCATGTGTGTTGCAGCTGAATCTTAAGCTCCTAACAGGGTATTCCTATGCAACCTGAACTTTGTGCATATCAATAGAATCAAAGCTAGATCCATTTTGCACAGGGTATTTCGTAGTCGTGCAGCTATTGCTTTTACCTCCATCAACTTTGACTAGAGTCATATATATATATATATATATACATACATATATGTATATATGATTCACAACTTCCAACTTCTTACAGGGTATCTCATAGTCGTGCATTCTTTTGTTTTATATATTATATTCAACTTGAAGGATACTCAATTCTCCCTTATGATACAAACTAGATTTATAAGCATCCTGAACAACTTTCATAGGGTATCTTTAAGTCATGCACTTGCTTGCTTTTACCTTTACCTACTAAAATTACATGCATGTAACTGAAATGATTTATGTGCGTTTCTCCACAATCTCAGGCTTCTAACAGGGTATCCTAATGCAACCCGAACTTTATCTATATCAATAGAATCAAAGCTAGATAAATTTGTCACAGGGTATTTCGTAGTCGTGCAGCTATTTCTGTTACCTACATTAACTTTAATTATACCCATATATATAAATATGTGTATGTATGATTCAATACAACGTCCAACTACTTACAGGGTATCTCGTAGTCGTTCAGCTTGCCGCTAGACCTTTTTCCTTGATTTTTATTTTTTTGTTGTTTCGCAGAGTCTTCTTCATGGTGTGTTGGTTTTCAACTTTAGGGGGCGTTTGTCTCCGTTGCGGTGTTGGAATATTTACATAAGTGACATAGGACACACACACACACACACATGCACGCATGCAGTAAATGGTGTTGGTGCTGGGCAACAATTAATTAACTTGTACGAGTATCAAACGTCGTCGTAGCCTTTGGTGGCATTTGGCAATTTCAAAGTTCTGGCCGGGGCCTAGATGCAACTAACGTAAATTTTAAATTAATAAGCATTGCGCATACGCCCCGAGGTGTTGGGGCGGGGGTGTTGGCGTGGGTTTGATGCAGGACACAAGTCGCTGCGCAGCTCGATTGCAGCCGCATGTGGCGCTTGTCATATGCCATTATCCTGGAATGTTCATTCGGGCCCAACTAATAGACAATTTTTTGGCAACCGAAAAATGGAATAAACGTGCCGCAGGACGACAGCACAAACTATGTCGAGCAGGCGGACACGGTGGGCGTGGCAGGAGGTTGGATTCTCGTGATGTTGCCAAGGATACGGCCGTGTGCAGCGGAAGCATTTAAATTAAGGACGACACATTAAAATTATGCAATAACAACAGCTATTATTATGAGAGGGCGAGCGAGGAGAAGAGCTGCTGCTGAGAGAGCGAGAGAGAGAGAGAGAGAGAGAGAGAGGGGAAGGGGCTGCCTGTGAGTAAATTGTAGTTAAACTTTAAGCAGCTGGCAAAAAAAGGACTTTTTTGGTTGTCTGCAAAAGCGGTTTAATGAGCGCTGTGAATGTCAACACCCCAGCGGCTTCAATATATAACAAAAAGCCAGCCGGCAGTGCGGGACTGCGGGTGGTTGGGTGGTTGTGGGTGGTTTGGCAAGTCATAAGTCGCAAGCGCAGGCTAAAAACTAAAATAGGCAAAGCAGAAGAGCAAATATGAAGGCTCAGGCAGAGGCACAGGAGCCACTCGCCGTTACAAAAGCCAACGGCAGTGGCTATAGCTGCCTCGTCTGCCACACACACACACACACACACACACACACACATGCATGCCTGGCATTGGCGCTGGGGATTTCGGGTGTAGCCGGTGGCACCCAACCGGGTTATCGACTTTATGTGTTTGTTGTTTTTTTTTTCGTACCCAGGCGCCGTTTCCTTGTCTTTTGGGGCCCCTTTTCAATTGCAGACGTTGCTGCTGCTGCTGCTGCTGCAGTTGCCTACTGCCTGCTGCCTGTTATTGCCAGGCTCCATTTGTAGGTGCTGCACAGCTGCATTGATTTGCTACAATTCTTGTTTTTTGTTTTTGCTTTTTCTTTGACTAGACTGAGATTTTGGAAAATTTGTTAAGTCTAAGTCTTGTTTTTAGCTACTCGATTACAGCAGCGATAACAATTGCAATAAATTAACAAATTTATCGAGCTGAGTTTCTTATTCAAGAAGTTTTAATTAGAACTGAATGCTAATTGATTTGGTATTGAAGTTGAGTTTACTTGTACAGTGAAGTTGCGTGAATATACATATATCTATAGATTTTGTTCATCAAGTACCATACTATAATTTCTGAAGGGTATTTATATGCTCAAATCAGAATAGCCTTATTGGCTTTCGATATTTTTTTTCGATATTCGTCAGAGTTTTGAGTTATTTTACATTTTAAGTTCGACTTTTATTTCGATTTCATTTGAGATCCTCTAGCATAAGGACCTCCAAAAATACATGTTAGGTAGCAGAAATTGCTTATTTTCCTTCTTTCGCCTTCTTTTGTCCCCGAGATATCTCCTAGTCTG
The DNA here is from genome assembly GCA_035045545.1 of Drosophila gaucha. NCBI lineage: Eukaryota > Metazoa > Arthropoda > Insecta > Diptera > Drosophilidae > Drosophila > Drosophila gaucha. Next base: position 12,291,877 of record JAWNOY010000292.1, on the reverse strand, counting down.
ATTATGGGTTAAATAATTTTATTGTTACAAATGCTTGCTAGACAAGTACTTGATGCTTCAACAACTTCAACAAGGAGTGAGAGGGTATATTCTACTTCTAGTAGAATTTTGGAAGAAAGGAGAACACATGTTAGAGAAGAAAATTTTGAGAAAATATTATTTTAAAGTAAAAAACTGTATCTATCATATGAGTTGTAAATGTTGAAAAAAAATTTCGAGAAATGTCGGGACCCGCGGGAAAAATGAAAAAATTGTCGGGACAATCGGGCGAGAAAATCAAAAATTATTTAGGGACAGGATGGGCCCGGAATTTCTTTCCCGATCCCATCTATAGTTTAAACTTTCATCTACCTATAGCTATTATGTTTCGCTGTTTAACTTCTGTATTTATAATAGCAAAATTCAATTACATATCTTTGATCTGATAGGCGCTGTTAGCATTCGCTAAGTAAGTATTAGCTGGCGCTGTTAACTTTCGCTGCTAAACTGCATTAAATAACAGGCAAATCACTCTTCTAAGTATTTTCAATGTACACTTTGCTTTATCTCGCGCTGTTAACTTTTAACTGTTAACTCGAGTAAATATAACAGTCAAAAATCATACAGATACTGTAGGACCTGAAGCCCTTTGAGCATTAAAATAAGTATGGGAGCTTGAGCAAGTGAAATGCAAGCTTTGCTCTGCCTGACGCTGTTAAGGGTTTGCTGTTAATTTCAGCTAATTAACATAGCCAGAATGCATTCCCATAACAATGTTAGCTCAGCTAATCGCATTGTAAACTTAACTCTGCCTGACGCTGTTAGGCCTTGCTGTTCAACTCTCTCATAGCCATAGAGCATTCATGTAAATATTTTAATTGAAGCAATCGTACTGTAAACTTAGTTCAACGATTGAGTAATACTAGGTTATGTAAAGCTTTACACTTTCAGAAAATTTATACGCGTATTTTTAATCTGTATGAAAATTAACCAGCTTTGACACTGTTATTGCTCTGTTAGTGAACATTGAAAGTAACGGAACTAGTTTTTGCGTAACCTGAAAGAGTAGCTATTAAGAGTAGAGTAGTAAGAGTAGCTATTAAGTTGTGCTGTTAAGTGTTGCTGTTAAGTGTTGCTGTAATCATATAATTCTGTTAAGCCTTTACAATGTAAGCTTAGCTCTATCTGGCGATGCTTACTTTTGCTGTTAAACTTAACTTATTAATAACAGTCAATTATCTTTCACAAGCTATGATAATTTATATACGTAGAGCTGTCCAGAGCTTTCATATAATTAACATAATATGCTGAATGATCTATGACTATGTTAACTTACGCCTTTACAATGTAAACTTGGCTTAGCCTGGCACTGTTAAGTGTGAAAGCAAGCGCACTGTAAACTTAGCTCTGCTTAGTCTCTGCCAGTTAAGCCTTTTATATTTTAATGTTCCACGACTATGTTAACTTACGCCTTTACAAAGTAAACTTAGCTTAGCCTGGCGCTGTTAAGTCTCGCTGTTAAAGCAAGTGCACTGTAAACTTAGCTCTGCTTAGACTCTGCCTGTTTAAGCCTTGCCCTTTTCCTTTCGATAATTTTGTTCGATCTTCACTCTAATCCCAAATGCTTAAATTTTTAAATTTAATGTTTCTTTATTTATTTTTGAATAGTACAACTAAATATGTCAGACGGAGCATTTCAGAGTAGACAAAATTTATCACTCAGCACACAAGTGTGATTCAGCTGCAGTTGCTGCACCTGGTAGTTGGGTTTTGTCTGCTTTTGTGGCTTTCGCCATGTTGCATTTGAGGCGAGGCCTCCTTCTTCCACTGTCGCCCCCTCTGTTGCCTCGTCTGCTACTTAGTTGCTGGCTTATCAGCGCCTTCTTCTTGCCGAACCGAACTTCGACAACAACTTAGCCTTCATTGCTTCCAGTTGGTTGCACGACTCGGCTTGTGAGTAGTAGAGGCGACATTTGCCGCTGGCTTTTGTCACCAGGGAACAGGCCACCGAGAGAGGCAGACAGACGTACAGACAGACAGAGAACTCTGTGCCTCAGTCGCGCTTCCGCTTGCAGTGAGTCAAATATATTGCCAACTTCCTGCAGCACCGGCTAGTCAGGAACCCCGGCCACAGCCACCTTCTTGATAGGCTTTTTGTCGACGACAACTGCGACGACGACGACGACAACCATAACAAAAAAATGCAGTTAGAACTGCTTGGGGTTAGAGTTCAACTTAAATATACCACGCGAAACAGTTCTATAAAGAATGCTGTGAGGTATATAAACTTTATTATGATAAAGAAGCTTAGCTAAAGATCATAATCAGGCAGCAAACAATGCTAAGTTGTTTAAGAATGTTATAGATTTTGTACAATTATTACATCACAAGCCCCAAAAAGTATACTATATAAATTATATTTTTGTTTCATTCATAGTTTTATGTATTTCTGATCTTATTGCAGATTATATGATTTTTTTCGTTGAATCTGCTTTTTGCTATCGACGATACATTCGATAAGTACGCGTTTGTGTATAGTTTTAATATAATTTTAAATAGTTTCTATAAGCGTAACTACATCTATAACTTTCATTAAATTTCTATATTTTTGTTATTTTGTTTCGATAAGCACAGCTTCATCTTTAATTTCGTTATAGTTATCGATAGTTTAGATAAGAATCATGTGTATCATGTTTTGTTATCGATTGTTTGTAATTTCGATCAAATTTCTTTATTGTCAATAGCTTGGATAAACGTACACCCCCAACTACATCTTTACCCGCACCAAATCTATAGATATAGACTTGATCTAACTTCTATATTTTAGACAGCTTCGATCAGCAGAGTTTCACTTATAATATTGATATGATGATTCCTTTTGACTAACAGTTTACTTAGGCATAACTGCGTCTATAGCTTCCTTTAACCTATATATATACATATATATTCCATAGGTATTCACACTTTAGCTATACATTTTGTATAATTTTTTCTAATTGATAGATTCAAATTTATAAATATATATAGAGTTAATAGTTTCGATAAGCATGAGCTCAAATTTAGTTTCGATATACTTATGAATAGTTTCGATAGGCATGACTGCATCTATAATTTCCACATAATTAGTTTTTAGTCAATTGTTTTAATATGAATAACTTTTCTATGAATTCGATAGAATTCACTTTTTATCGATATTTTCCAAAAAAAGAATATTTCAATTTCAAAATTTTCATAATAATTCTTTCATTCGTTGATCAAACACCTTAGTCAAAATTTCAGTGATAATATTAGAGGAAAATCGATTTTTAAAATAATAGATAACATATTCAACAGCTCTGCTCCTCTGTTCTGCCATTGCTTATATAACCTACCTAGCACATTCCTACAGGGTATTTAAAATGTACTAAAAATTCTAGAGCCGGCTCTCCACATCGATTAAGTTATTACGAAATGTGCGCTACGTGCAGCGTCTTCCACACACACACACACACGTGTATGCTGCGCCTATGCACAAACACACACACAGACAGTCAGCATTTGTGTGGCTGAGTCTGAGTCCTGCTGCCTGCCGCCCGCATTGCACACAGGACTCACGTAATTTTTGCCTTAGCCTTAAACTGGGTCACAAATTTTCGTACTCGTTTCGCTTTGCATAACCGAAAAATTGTTGTATTGCTGCAGACAATTTTTGTTTACCTGCGACCCCACTCGAGCCCCCCCTTGTTGTTGTTGTCTGGGCTTTGTTATTATGTCAGCTGGGCTGCCTGATTGACACGCGTACATATTTTCGAGCTTCTGTCTGACTGTCTGTCTGTCTGTGTGTCTGTGTGGGGGGAGGGTCTGCTTGGCTGGGAGGCGAGGTCAAGTCAAAGAGTGTCACAACATGTCTGCTTCCGGTGCACACACACACACACACATACACACACACACATTAAATGAGAGAGTAACATGCACTGCAATTCACAGTTAGACAGAGACACGCGCCTGCTGACGGTGTTGTTTACATATAAAAGTTGCATGACCCCGCCAACTGCAGCAGCAGCAGCAGCAACAACAATGCAACCAACAACTAACTGTGTTGTCTGTTTACGAAGTTTGCCAGCAGCAACAACAACAACAGCAGCAACTTCACAGCACACACAGCTGTTAAAGCATTCTGTTAACTTAACAGCTCTAAAACTCTCTTAAGCGCGCTCTCTCTTTGCCGTTGCGCGCTCTCTTAGCTAATTCGCTCGCACACACGTGCGAAGCTTTCGACTGCGCGCTTTTCATTCATAAAAATGGCCGTCAAGCTTTTTGCTTGCTCGCCGGCTGTTGCGCAAAAGCGACGCTAGCTGGCGCCACTGTGCCGTCTACAAATTCAGCTGGCGTCAGTCGAAATGCAAGCCAGTAAAAGAAACGAAATTCAAATATCAACAAAAAGAAAATATGAGAAAGTATGAAAAACGTATTGCAATGTGTCTTGTGTCCTGCATCCTGGAGCCGTGTTCTATGGACACATCCTGACGATACTCATGTCCGCCCCTAATGTCAGCGCTTGTTTTGATGCAAGCTCACGCGCCGTAAACAACTTATTATCATTGCCTTTGGCCTTTTCCCCCTCTCTCTCTCACTCTGTCTCTTCGCTTCGTTTTTTTGTGGCCAATTTAGTTGGCTGGCTTTCAAGTTGCATTGAGACCAAATATTGCACACATACGCCCTAGCGGAAACGCATAGCAGACATTTGCAACTGACTTCTTTTATGTATACCCTGTAACTGTGAAAAGTGGCTAAGTAGAGATGATATGATGGATTTTAGCTTGGTTTGATAAATGATATACGTGGGAGGTCTGAAAAAATTTGTATTAGCTTAAATTATTTTAGTTTTATATATTTTTACATATTTCTATCTTCTATCTTCTATCTTTCACGCGAAGTTCGGAATTTGCTTATGCTTACTTAGTAAATATCAATAGTTATTTGTTCTTTGAGACTTAGCTGTTAAATAGATTTTTTTTAGCAATTGCATTTAAAGTTTACTGCTGATTTTCACAAAATCGATAATTATCGATAACACAAAAATACCATTAAATAGCTATATATACTTCATTTTATGTGTTTTTATACTAACATGCAACTGCAAGTAACATCTGCTATTCACATGTGAAGTAAGCTGATCCGTTTTCTTAAAATCGATAGCAATCGATAACCAGCTTGGGCATTCTTATCCATGAAACATTTTTGTATATATATTTAATTAGACTTTTATGTGATTTTAAGTATTTCGTAAAGTTAATTGACAGCTGACATTGAGATGTATTGATTGTGGACTTATTTCTAAAAAATCGATTAGTATCGATAACTAACATAAGCGGAATCAGCTCATAAAATAAATACACTCATAGGCTTTAAGTATTTTTTTAAGTATTATGCAATTTCAGGTAAAAACTTGCATGCTTATGTGAAGTTTATGGATCCATTTCTTCAAAATCGATAACTATCGATAGCCAGCTTGGACACAAAGTTGCCATATAACGCATATATATAATATATACCATATTAATGATTAGGCATTTGAGTATTATGACTGCAGTTCGCCTTCATATGTGAAGCTAATAGAGGCATTACCTCAAAATCGATAAATATCGATAAAGTTAAAGTTTTTTTTGAATGCCTGCAGGCCATCGCAGGGTCTATCATACTTCACTGTAGCTGTTTGAGTCATATCCTTTTTGTTTTTTTGTTACCTTTCGCGTCGCCAATCTGCGACGCTTGATCAGGCCAAAAAGTAGCTTAAGTGGCACCGTCCCGGCTCCCTGGGCAAACAAGCGCCACCAAATAAAATTGCAAAAACTGCAAATAAACTGTAAAAAACTGGCAAAAAAATCCATCATGCCGCGTGCCAAGTTTCAAATTTCACGACTTGCATTTCATGAGAGACCGAATGATGTGCCACGCCTCCAAAACTGGCAAACTTTTATCTCTGTTTGGGAAATGTTTTATTTGCGCTTGTCTAAGCCAAGCACCCACTCCCCCGCACCCACGCCTCCTGGGTGATAAATCATAAATACACTCACATTTCATTTGAAATAATTTGTGGCATATTGGCAATTATTCATTCTTATTGTTGTTGTAGTCCTTGTTGTTCTTGTTGTTGTTGTTGTCCTGGCAGCTCCTTTTGAGCCCTTTGCAAAGGCAGCCGAGCTTAAGTGCGACGAATTCTCTTCTCTTTTTTTCCTGTACTGATGTGGATTTTGTTGTGGATTTGTTGTTGGCTTCGGTTTATCTTTTAGTAGCAAACAAAAAAAAGTCTGCGGTGACATCGCATAAAAGGTGTAGACCATAAAAAAGAATGCTTGGAGGCAGCGGAACTTTTGGAACGTCCTGGAAGCTTTGCAGGTGTGGGTTTTTTCTTTTTCAGGGGGCTCCTCAAAGCGGGCATTGAAGCAAAAGTTGATTTAGTGTCGGAGCTGCTGATAAGCATGCCACAACAGCGGAGCCAAACATGAATATTATGTAATAAGAGTTCGCTTGTCTGGAAATGCATTTATTACCTAGCCATGTAGCTAAAATCGTAAATAAATGGAGAATTTATGAGCTAGTGGGCAACTATTAAGATATGCCGGCAGAAAAGAAGTAGCTAAAGTTAGCGTGGAGCTGTTGAATATGGCGTGCAAAAAGTTAGCTGTGAAAATTAAGGATATCCGCAGGATGCTCTATTAGAAACTTGAAATAGCTTGAGAAATGTCTTCTGTTTAAGTTTTATTGTTGTATATGAAGTAAACGTTTAAATTACAAGTTATTTAGCAACAAATTCTTTAGTAGCATTGAAAAGGTTGGGCTTATCCTAAAATGTATGTATAGAGAGAGAGAGAGAGAGAGAGAGAGAAAGCGACAAAGAGAGATTTCTTACAAGATGAGTTCCCATAGACCAAATAAAAGATTTACTTATTTAAGAAACAGAACAACGGTAATCAGAGTTCGAATCCGAGGTTAGTATAGGGACTCGGATTCGAACTCTGAATTTCATTGTTCTGGGAACTCATCTTAAAAGAAATCTCTCTTTCTCTCTCTCTCTCTGTCTCTCTCTGATTGCACTTGATTAATATTTTTATACTTTTAAAAGAAACATTTCGGGATTTCAATTTGAACCATGTGCTTTAACCTATTCTTTCGCCAACTTTGTTGAATACGCGCATGAACCCAAATTTTTTTTTTTTATATATGTACATTGTATATAGTCTGTCTATATAATCTTTATGTATGTAAATTGTCTTATATCAAATGCAAATCAAATCAAATAAGCTTATCTTTTTTGCTAATACTTTTCGCTACATAACTTATTGATTAAACGTAAACTTAATAATCACCTTTCTATGTGATTCTCATGAATAAGCGAAGAAGAGAGAGCAATAGAGCTCTCTCTTATCTTTGCTATTATGGTCTCCTCTGAAATTCCTCTCTTAACTATTTAGGCCGCATGACTTTTGGAATACACTTACTTTCGCATATCGGCTTTCTATGTGATTCTCATGAATGTTAATGTAAAGGTATGCTCTATTGCTGTCTCTTCTTTGCTATTATGGTCTTTTCTGTAACTCCTCTCTGAAGTCTTTGGGCTGCATGACTTATATAATACACTTGATCTCGTATACTGCCTTCCTAGGCGATTCTCATGATTGTTGACGTGTATGCTCTATTGCTGTGTCTTCTTTGCTATTGTTGTCTCCTCACAGTTCTTTCTTAAGTCTTTAGACTGCATGTCTTATGGAATAAACATTGTTTTGTATATCGCCTTTCTATGCGATTCTCATGTTCAGAAATGCTCTTTTAAGTTATCTTATTTTGCTTAATTTATCTGTTAACGCGTCCGTGACTGCTCTGTTAAATCATGTGTTTAATGTACGCCATGCTTGCTTTATTGAACAAGTAATTTTTAAAACTGCTTTCCTCTGTGATTCTCAGAACTTTACAAGCAAAAGTTTGTTTTGAAGCTCCCCGGTTAAGTTTCGTGTTAACTCTGCACTTAACACACCTATTAACTCCGCTGTTACCTGCTCTGTTAATTCCTATGTCAACCCTTCTGATAACGAATAAAAAAAATAATGAATACATAATTATAAGTATCGCCTTACTATGCGATTTTCATTAATTAAAATGTAGAAAATTGCCATGCAGGTCGCTCTTTACTCTCCTATTAGCTTTACTCAATTAAAATTAAATGTATTTATTAACAATGCCTTTCTATGCAATTCTCATGCATCAAAATTCAAGACTTTTCTTTCTAGTTGCCTTTTCTGCACAACTTCCTTATTCTCTTATTAAGCTGAATTGTTTTCATTTATTTTTATGATTTTTCTAATCTCTCTCTCTCTCTCTGATTCAATTCACTTGCTTGCAGTTCGCTAAGCTTACTTTATGAACTAGTTCAATTTGAGTTTTAAAAATACATTTTCGTAAGCAGCTCAATCGATAAAAATCCAAACGAACTGTCCAATAGATAGACTTTAATTTATGTTAAATTCAATTGCTAATACACACACACACACACACTTACACCCACGCACACGGAGTCCCGCTTATCCCGCAATTGCCAGAGAGTGGAAAGAGACTTTGGAAAATTCAAAAAACTATGAACCAAAAAAAAGGAAAGGAAAAAGAATTGATTCGATTAACCTATTCAGCTGCAGCTGCAACAAAAAAAAAGGGGAGAGAGATGAATATTTGTAAAACGTCGTAAAGTTCAGGCGAACCCAATCAAAAGGCAGCAGTAGCAGCAACAACAGCAACTGCTGCTGCTAGCAGCTTAGTTAAGCTTAGTGGGCGTGGCAGCACGCCCTCCGCAAGTCTATTGAAATGCTTGAATGGCAGGTGCTAATGTATCTGGGCAAATGTATCTTTCAAATGCTCTGCCAATGAATTGCAATGAAAGCTAATTTGCCAATTGCTGACTAGCTCCCGCTCTCGCTTAACTATCTCCCCCACTCTCTCTCTCCCTCTCTCGCCGTCACCCTGCACAATTGAGCTGCATTCTGAATCAGTTGCCAAAGTGTGATTAAATGTGTTTTCAGCTTTTGTTGCGTGTTTCGTTTTTTTTTTGTGTACAAAGCGAAATAGATACAGCTACAGCTGCACATGCGACATTAGACAACACTGTCGAGCACACAACATTTTGTAAAAGGACAAAGCCCTGACTACCCCTGCCCCACCCTGCCCTAAGCTCCCCTTTTAACTTCCCCCTCGTTGAGGCCCACTCAACGCTTTTGTATTTCCTATTTATACTTTTTTTCTGCTGAGTTGCTAAAAAACTTCTTTGCGGTCTAAGCAGTGGGCTCTCTCTCTCTTTGTGTGTGTGTGTAAGTGTGTGTGTGTGTGTTGTTGCTTTGTGAAACTGTTTGGTGTGGGTGGCGTCAACCCCCAATGAAAGTGAAAAAAAGGAAAATAAAAATCTGTTTGCATATTACACAGCAACAGCAACAGCCGCCGCAGCCGCCGCAGCCGCAGCATGTGGCAGAGGCTAGCTTCCAGCTGCGCACGCTAGGTGTCGCCAGCGTGCAGCGCGTTCGAGCATCTTCAAAGTTGAAGTAATGCGGCCTCAAGTGGCAGACGATGCCATCAGCAGCAGTCGCTCAGCTCCTCGTTGATCGTCCTTGCTGCGCTGCATGTAGCCTAAATGTATATGTGTGCGTGTGTATATGTGTGTGTATGTGTGTGTGTGTGTTTGTGGCTGCCATTTAAAATTGCTTGGCTTCGGCGCTTGTCCTCACCTGTGTTATGTTTTGAATGAACGCCTGCGTCTTTTATCTTTTCATAAATTTTTTTTTTTTTTTTTGCTTTCGCTTTTGTTGCCGCTGCCGCCCAACCTGCTGCCACTTACAATCACTTTTATTTCGCGGCGCGTTTCCTGACTCCGTCCCTTAGCCAAACTTCTACCTCCGTCAGCTACAGCTACAACTTTTTTCTTGCAGCCGCATTTTAATGCTCAACAAAATTTGAATTGAATTTGCCGACAGGCCGCGCGGATGCGTTGCTCCAGCGAGCTTTCTTCTTCTTCTTCTTGTTTTTTTTCGTGCTCTTCTTTTCGTTTTTATTTTCGCTTTTTTTTATTTCCAATTTGCATCTTGGCTGCCTTCAATTTGCCGCCCACCGCCCCCCGCCCCGCTCTCAAAAACCTGGCAGCTGCAGGCGCCAACTTCAACTTCCAACTTCTAGGGAAAAACTACAGGTAAAGGTAAAGGTGAGCGCAGCTGCTTTATTTTTTTCTTTTCGTTCGCTCTGCTCTGCTTCTACTTTCGCCTAGTTTCACGCTTTGGTTTCCTTAATCGTTTATCCTTGGGATTATGGTAACATAACAATGCCCAAAGCGACCCGAGCCAGCGCTGGCGTCGCTTGCATCCTTGCGGCTCCTGTAATTGGATGTGAAATGCTTGCTAAACTTGCCCAAGCAACTGCCAAGGGGGCAAACTAGGGGTGTATATATACGCATGTAGTAGGAGCTTGGCTCCTCCTCTAGTTTTGGAGTGTCTGCAATTGAGCGCTGCAAATGCGCATTTAATTCGTTTTTGTGCATGCAAATGGTTGAGCACCAAGAGCAAGACAGAGACAAAGAGAGAGAGGGAGAGGGCGAAAGCGCGGGTGCAACTCGTAACCCACTATGATAGATGGAGTTGGGTAAAGCTTTTGATTTATATAGCCATCGCACTATATGCCAGAGTCATAAATATGGTTAACAGAAAGCGCTTAAGTTGTCACGGCTGGTAAACATTACACACGGCACTGCAAACAAATAAAAATGCGAGCACAACTAAAGTCGTGCAGCTCGCGAAGGGGTTTTTTCCTGATATTGATTGATAAATCATTTGACAGAGGTAGCTCGAAAAAAGTGGAGAACAGCTTAAACGAACTTAAAGTTAACAGCTTTTGAAGTGCATGTTAAAACAATGCTAAATGTGTAAAGCAGTGTTGTAAAGTACATTAATTTGTGATTTTCACTGTTGGTAAACTATGCATAGGAAGTTGAAAAAGGAAATGCAAATTATTATATTTATTTAGTTGCTTAAAGAAAATAGTTTAATAAAATGTGATTAAATTTCGTAACCAAGACACATAGGGGCAAAAGATTTCCACGAATTTTAAACTTAAGTCAAATCTAAAACCAAAATCTAACCCAATCATATAAGCTTTTAGAGATATGATAGTCAAAATGTAAAGAAAATCTGAGTTTTCGACCTTTTTGAGGTTTTTTGAATGAAAAGATTCAGTAGCTAAAAATATCAATGAAATTTCTTAATAATTCATATATCATAGAAATATGGTCTATTGAAACAGACTTGCTGAAGGAAAGTTATAGGTTAGAGTTAGATTACAGTCCAATCCCGATAATTCGAAATAACAAAGGTATCACATTTTTTACGAATTACACAGGAATTCAATTTATCGAACAGAAACTCGAGCGAATATTTTTCAAGGGGAGAACATTTTGTACGAAGTTATTGAGGTTTTTGATTCAGTGGGGAGAGAATTATCGAAATATTGAACTAAGTATTAAATAGTATTAGTATAACTACATAGATTAAATTTGTTAAATAAAACTAAAATAAATAGAGAGAGAGCAGGAAGGCTGCTTTGAGGCAGCTGCTCAGCAAATTGAACTATATACTCTTCTATTGTATTTTCGGATTCGGTGTCAAAAACCTTCGAAATACTTGATATTCAGGGACTAAATTCTGCACATCTTGCTAATTGTTAAAAATAAATTCTCAAAACTTATAACTAATCAGGAAGTCCATAAATATTACCATACATGAACTGCAGCTGCATTAAATTAACCTCAATTCTCTTTCAAGTGTTGTAAAACTATGAAAAGTGACTTTACAATTGTAGTTGGTCAAAACTAAGTGAGTTAGTTGAAAAGCTGGTTGCAGCTGCTTGAACAATTTCGAAAAATATCTCAGCTTATTGAAAGGGCTGCCAAATTTCACTGCATTAAAGTAATTTAAACCCCAATTGAAGTGTTGCAAAACTATGAAAAGTAGATCTCAGTAAGCCAACGATGATACAATGGACTCGAAACAAATATTTCATTTAGTAAAAATGCTTTTACTTATTCGAATATATTTTGTATTAAGAGTTGCATTAAAGTTAGCAAAGCACAATTTCAAGTATTGGAAAACTATGAAAAATTGCTTCAAAATTTAAGCTGAGAAGCTTTAGACTAAGAAAAATTGTTAGGTAAATTATAAAATGAACAAATAAACATTTTTGCTCATTCAAGATGAATTGTAGTATTAGTAAAATTAACTCAACTCAATTTTAAACGTTGCATAACTGTAGAAAATCATTTTAAATAAAAGACAAAACTACGTTAGGCCAAAATAATCTTTTGCAGCTTGCTAAAAATTGCTTGAAGTTGGGTTAACTTCTGTTTTAGTGTTGTTTAATAATGAAAAGTGACTTTGAATAAGTGATAAAGGTACGAATAGCCAAAAAAATCGTATACAGCTTACTAAAAAATTGGCAAGAGCAAAAGCTTTCAACTTGTTAGGAATTTTCAAAGCATTTTTAGCTGTATTAAATGGTTTTTAACTCTATTTTCTCTGTTATATAACTATGAAAAGACACTTTTAATTATAGGCAAATGTTTAAAAATTTTTTTTTATCTTATTAAAAAACTCGAAAAAACCTTTTAACTTATGAAAAAGGCATTCTTAATTGTATTGAATTCAAATTAATTTCACTTTAAGTGTTGTAAAACTTTAAAAACAGAATTCAAGTCAATTTCATTTAACTCTAGTTCATCTTTCTTTGCCATATTAGTGTTGTAAAACTATAAAAACTGACTTCAAGTCAATTACATTAAACTTAAGTTCACCTTTCTTGTCATATTAGTGTTGTAAAACTATAAAAACTGACTTCAAGTCAATTACATTAAACTTAAGTTCATCACCATATTAGTGCAGTAAAACTATAAAAACGGACTTGAAGTCAATTTTATATAACTTCAGTTCACCTATCTTGCCATTCTAGTGTTGTAAAACTATAAAAACTAATTTCAAGTCAATTTCATTTAACTAAGTTTACCTTTCTTCACTTCAAGTCAATTTCAGTTAACTCTAGTTCATCTTTCTTTTATATCTTACCATATTATTTTAAAGAAATTTCAATTCCACTTAGTAAATATAACTACGCACTACTCGCAACTACCCCCCACCCCTCACACCCCATTGATTTGCACATTCATCATTGCCATCAGTCCCAGTGCTTGTATCTGTGCGCAGCACTTATCCCAAGACCATTATGCAAAATATTTGCGTAGCCAACTTAAAGGCAACAGCAGCAGCAGCAGCAGCAGCAGCAACAACAAACATTTCGCTTTATCATTTAAGCATTCCAATTTTACGCATACCATTCGCCAAGTTTTGTTGTCCATTTTGCAACACGGGCTTCTACTCCCATTCGGTCTCTCTCTCTCTCTCTCTCTCTCTCTTACTCCTTCTCTGGAGATACTCTGTAGAAAATTGCACATATATATATATATATATATATATAGGGTATATATATCGTATACAAAAGTCTGCCACAAAAGCCGCACTTACGTAATACATCACAAAATGTCCAAACAAGGTAAAAAGGATTTCCATGGCAGTTGCCTCATTGCCATTGCCATTGCCCATGCCCACACCCACGCCCACACCCACGCCCATTCGCACGCCCACTGCCTTCAGCTCTCGGTCTCTTCCATATTTTTGTAAGCCAAAATGCAGCTTAACATATCAGCACGCCAAAAACGAACCGCTGACCGAGCTACGTCGACGTCTATAGCCGGCTCCACGACGTTGCCCCAAGCACCTGCCAGGTGAGAGGGTTGGGGGGGGGGAGGTTGGTAGTGGAGTTGTCGTTCCATACGTGTAGAGGCTGCTGCGGTAATTAATGCAGCGCGTTTGCGAAAATGCGAATACATTTCGCCATTTTGCCCGGCTGTCTCTGGGCTGCAGCTACAGATACTGTGGCAGAGGTGGCGCAAATGTATTCACGCTGAAACCATTTTGGGTGCACGGCGACACCTTGGTTTGGCGCCCGCTAACTGTAAACACATACATATGTATGTACACACAAAATATTCAGACCCAGCTCCCTCTCGCAGCTCACATGTGTGAAAAGTTCCACGTTGCGCTGTTTTGGCAAAATGCAAACGACGACGTCGACGTCGACAACAATGGGGATGGGGCAGCGGGGCGGAGGGAGGGAGGAGAACCGATGCTTGGAGCTTGTTGGAGCAACTGCACGTTAAGAAAATCAAGCAGAAATTTTAAATTTGAATATGTTTTTCTTAACATTTGCTGAAAAAGATTTTGCTGTCCGATGCCTTTGCCATTTGTCTGCCCCGTTTGTTTGTCTTACATATTGCTCTCTCTTTCTCTCTTTCTCTCCCTCTCCTGCTATGTGCTTGTGTTATTTATTTGTTAGTTTTGCGATTCAAATGTATGCAACGCCTGTCGCCCAGCCACGCCCCGCTCACTACATATTTGCCTTGCTTTTCTTCCTCTACTCTTTTTTTTGGTATATTTTTCTGTTATTTTTTTTCTTCTCCAAGTGCCGCTTATTATGCACATTTTAAATCATCTACGCAAGCTGAGAAGGACGTCGTCTCGCTGGCAGCAGTTAAATTAAGCACACTTTCTCGTATATATCTATATATATATTTGTATATGTGTAAATGTGATGAGAATTGCGAATGCGTATCTATGAGATACAGTAGCTGCAGCAAGTGCTTTGCATATGCATTTCTGTGGGCGGCTCAGCTCAAATAACAAACACACACACACACACACACAGTCGTTCATCATCATCATCATGTGGGCGTGCCAAAAAACATTTGCTTGTCCAATAATTTCAAATGCATTTTTGCTTTTTCTGCAAAGTTTTCTGCAAAATTTCGTAAATAAAACTCAAATCAAATTTAATAATAGAGTTTATTTAGGCTTAGGTGTTGCCATAAAGCAATATTGAAACAAACAAAATTATCTAATTTATTAGTTTCTTTAAGTCTTCTGATGGGTTTTTAGAAGTTTGCTGTGAAATAAGTAATTCATAGAGGAAAATTTGTGTCTATTTTTGATTTATATTGAAAGTTAATTCAATTCATTTTTACCTAACTATGTTTATATGTACATATATGTATATCAGCTTCCATTGGCATTTACCAATAAAATGTATATGCATTTATGCAAATTGCCAAGCGGAAACTTAATTGTGGTTTTCCATACAAAAATTATGCTCATTCATTAGAGCTTACCTTGCGTTATTTGTCTACCCTTGCCAAAAGGAGTATATTCATTTTGGTCAGAAGTTTGCAATGGGTTCAAGGCAATGACTCCGATTATATATATATGCTTGATCAGCTCGATGAGTTGAGTTCTTGCAGCCACGTCCGTCCGTCCACCTATCCATTTATCCATTTATCCATTTATCCATATTTACATCTATCCGTCCATCCCTGCGTCTACGCCTCCGTCCGTCCATGTATCCGTCCATCCGCCCGTCTGTCCGTCTATCCGCCCGTCTGTCCGTCTGTCCGGCCTTCCTTCCATCTATCCGTTCGTCCGAACGTCTATGCGTCTGTCCGTACGTCTATCCGTCCGCCCGTCTAACCGTCTGTCCATCTATCCGTCCTTCCGTCCTTTTATCCGTCCGTCCGTCCGTCTATCCGTTCTTCCGTCCGTCTACACGTCGTTAAGTCCTTCCTTCCGTCCTTCCGTCCGTCCGTCCTTCCTTCCGTCGTTCCGTCTATCCCTTCGTCCCTCCGTCTATCTGTCTGTCCATCCTTCAGTAGGTTGCTCCGCCTACCTGGATCTACGCAAACAGATCTCGGAATCATCCATACCGGACAACTATATCACAAAGCTCCCATTGGATTCATCGGTTCAAAAATTATTTTTAGTAAGCAAAACCTTTTTTGTTTCTTTAGCTTGAACGATTTTTTTTCAGTTTAGACAAAATTTGTAAGTTGCGAGCGTATACAAACTTCGATGTCAGCCCACCTTGCCAGTAAATATATATATTATTCTCAAAATATTTGTCCAATAATATATATATAATAAATATGTTTTTTCCCAAAAATACTTTTGGCAATCACTGCAAGGCAAAATTGCCTTTGAAATATTTCTGCATTATTCTACTATTTTTTCTATATTGTTGTGCAATTTCTATATTTATTTCGAATTCTTGTTGTTCGGAAATTGGTAAAAAAAAACTTATTGTTGTTTATTTGATAATTTCTTTACAAATATTGTTATCCTTATTGTTCAATTACTGGAACTTTTATTGCTGGAAATTATTTCAATAAACTCTGTTGGTCACTCGAACAACTAGGACAGCACAACAGGACGATAGGACAACAGAACAACAGGACAATTGGACAATTGGCCATGAATTGCAAATACTTTATACAAAATACTATTTGCATTTGATGCCAATGTGGAAATGCAATGCGATTGCAATTATTGGACTTGATTGACTCTGAAATACCTCAACTTGTCTTTGATCTATGATATTATTTTAAATAATCAACTATGTGAATGAGTAGAATATTCTCTAAAAGTTATAAAGTTGAAATTGAGATTAAGAGATTCAGATAATAGGCAGTTCCTTAAGGCAGTTCCTTCAGTTTAGATTCAAGATATGGAGCTGTAAGTCTTGCAAGCATTTGCTTTTAGCCTATAGATTAAGAAATATTCTTAAAGCTATGATTGAAATAGTATTCTAATTGTTATATATTTCGATTATGAAGCTTTAATTGAAATAGTATTCTAATTGTTATATATTTTGGATCAGTGTCATCAAAGCTATGAATGCTAATAATCTTTCAGTCTATACTAAAATATTAAAAAAAAATAATAATAAATAATAAATAAAATAAATAAAATAAAAAAATAAGCCTTTTGCCAAAAACCAAAAGACTCAGGCAAATTTCAGTGCATACAGTCTAAATGCAGAACTATTCTAAGTTTTAAGTTGTGTACATATGTTACCTAATTAAAATCAGTTTTATTTTGTCACAGAGATGATAATTTTAAAAAATCAGAGTTCTAAATTCATTTTTTAAACGAGTATACAAGAAATAATATTTTAGAATTTTTTAGACTTAAGACTTACATGTATAATAAACAAGAAGCGTTAACAAAGACCAAATATTCCACAAAAACTTCAGCAAAGTTTTTCAAAAGATTTAAAGAGTTGGAATAGGGCTATCTAGTATTTCCAGACTTCAAGGCAAAATATTTTAATAAAAATTCTATACAAATACACAGAAGTTGGAGATAAAAAGAGACAGAAAATTATAAATTTGCTGAAAAATGAGTCTAGAGTTGTTGGATCTCCATTAAAAGTATTTGCTTATTTAAATCGTATTTGTTTTGCCAAAAATATAAAAGTAATTTTTAGAAGAGCTAAAAGTATGATCTTACGATTTCTATTTAAACATTTTCTATAGAAATTATAACAAAAAAAAGTTTTTAAATTTAGTTTTTAGATTAAAATGAAGAATGAATAAGAAAAAGAATGAGAAGCTCAAAATCTAAATGTTCACAAAAGTATGCTTTATAAAAATTGCTTAAATTTTGCTTAAAGTCTTGGAGCAGCTTTAACCATTTCAACTGTGAGCACATCGTTACGCTACAAGCAAATCAGCACATTTAATTGACTTTTATGCGAACAAATAGAACACAGAAAAAACGCTAATTGAATCAATTTGATATGCCCAATCATAACGGATGCGGTGCGCATATTAACTGTATCTGTTTGCACTGCCCATTAAAAACCTGCATTTTATTGCTCATACGACGCGTGGGCCCAATTGGCTGGCAACCATAATAACAACAACAACAGCAGCAACAACAACTGCCGCTTTACAGTTAACAAAAGTGGCTACAAATTGTGTCGCGCTTTGGGCTCTCTCCATTTGCAGCGCAGCGAACTATCAACTCAGCCAGGTGCATAGCCAGCGGCTAAAGTCTGTCGGCTAACTGCCACCTGCCACCTGCCGCGCCCCCCTTCACGTTCCTGTTACCGTTGCCCCAGCTCTCTGGTTCATTGTCAACGTCATCGTCAGCGTCGTCAACGTATTTAATTTGAAAACATTTTCGTGTCATTTACGTGAAGTGCAGCGATTAGATGCGGTTGCCATATCACAAAACTTCTCCTTCTCTCTCACTCTCCCTACCTTTGTCTCCCTCTTTCAGTACGTCTTTCTCTTTCGTTGTTTGCAGCACTGTCTAGCTGCTCTGTTTATACGGTTTGCTTTTGTGCTAGACATATGATGCTTTGCTTGAAGAATTGTATATTTGTATATCATGGGTATAGATAAAATGCATAGCTTACTAAAAATGTTGTTGCTGCGCTCTGTATATGCCCAATAGAAAGAAATCGATAAAAATCGATCAATTTACACACTTTTTCTATACAACAAAATATCACATAGTCTATATATATTTCATCGAACAAGAAATATAATAAAATCCATTGTTTTATATACATATTCTATAATTCGAACTATCACTATTCTAAAATATATTCTGTTCTGTATATATTTCATAGAACAAATCGATAAGAATCGATTATTTTATGTACTTTTTCTATACATCCAACTTTCATAGATACCATATAGAAAGAAATAGCTTGTCTTAAATACCTTTTCCTATCTATCGATCTGTTTGATGACATTTTCTATGTATGCCCAACAGAATAATATCGTTAAGTATCGATTATTTTATATTCTTTTTCTTATCAAAATAACTATATTATATTTAACATATATATCGTTAAAAGTGTTTTAAAATATTATTACATCGAACTTTCATAAATGTCCTGTAGAAGGAAATCGATTGCTTTATATAGTTGTGCTATCTATCGATATATTCGATATATCTCAGAGCAATATCAATAAGTATCGATTATTTTATATTCTTTTTCTTATCGAAAAACTGTATCATCAGTAAACATTTCTTAAATATTATTTTTGATTAACTAGCATTAACACAACTACAAAATTTTTAAGCTGATTTAATTTCAGATAATCTATATAGTATATCCCACAGGGTATCTAAACTTTGGCTCGCTAAACATATAAGCTCTAGTCTAGTTGTTGTTGTTTGGCAAAAAGTTTTCAACTAGCACAAACACACTCCCTCTTTCTCTCTCTCTCACACACACATATCACCTATTCCAGGTAATTACGGTGCAAATGTTTGTGATTTTTGCTTGAACAACAATTGATTACAGTTGTTGTTGTTTAACTTTCTATGGCTGAGTTGACATTTGACAGGGCTTCGCTTTAGTTGTTTATAACAATTGCAGTTGTTGTTGTTGTTGTTCCTTCTGTTGTTGTTGTGTTTGTTCCGTTATTAGTCGCCCACGCGTCACATTCAGCTTGTTGCAATTATCATAAGAATTAATTTATAAACGTGACGACAAACATGTGGTGAATGTTGCAAATATTAATGAACTATGATAGAATGCACTTTAAAATGTATATGGTATCTATGGAATTTTAAGGGATTTACGTATGGTTAAACAACGAATATTCATATACACTTTTCAGTTTAGAGAAAAGTATTTGAAGTTGGTTCGAAAATTCTTTCTGAAATTTTCATTAAATTTTGCCTTAGTAAGGCATTACCTTAGCGAGGTAAGCAAAAGCAAAAGCAAAAGCATTCATGTTATAAGCTACAGGGCTCTAACCCTACTCAATAATAAAATAATTTCGTATAAAAATAACATTTTTTATGATATAAAAGAAATAGAAAAGTTTTATTTTCATCTTGTACTCAAAATCTTATTTCATTTAAGAACTTATTATCTAGTAAATCAGTTATTTTGAAAGTTATGGTATCTAGTAATTGATCAAAACTTTTATAACTCCCACAAAATCTACTTTATATAGCTCATTTATAGCTCATATAGCTCATATATCACATATTTATATATAGAAAAAGACTATATATTTATTTTTAAATATTTAACATTTATATATTGCTTTAAAATTCTTTCTTCTTCTAAGTTTTTATAATGAAATGCATGATATAGCTAAAATACCTCGTCGCTGGCAGCGTCATAAAAATTTCAACTTTGATATTTTACCTTGGACTGTGCTACTTCTAATGCATGCCAAATGGCGCTCGCATCAATAAAGCGTACGTCACTCTAATTGCACACACACACAGATATAAGACACACACACACACACACACACAAACACACGCATTGCAGCTCGACTTCAGACTCTTTGCCAGCTCTTTGTATGCAAGCAGTGGATAAGACCGGACATTGAAAATGTGTTTGTATGCGTGTGCATGTATGTGCATGTATGTGTGTGTGTGCTTGTGTGTGTGTTTAGGTTTTTATGGGTAACTGGTAGCTGGTAACGTGTAGTGTAATGCCATTAGCTGCCAGCCGCGCGCAAAGCCATTTGAAAGTTCAACACGTTCAAAGGTCCGACATGCGAAGCGTTGTCTGTCTTTCTATCTTCCTCTCTCTCTCTCACACTCTTCGTCTCTCTCTGTCTGTCTGTCGGTTTGTCGCTTTGGTGTCTTGGCGTGTCCTTTTTGCGCAACTTTCACTGTTTATTCTGCTAAAAGCGCTAGCCAACACACTCATGCACTTGAAACGCTCGCACACACACACACACACATGTAGCGAAAGGGCTGTGTGGGCGTGGCAGACAGTCAGACACTCAGAAAACTCAAAACTGAACGCAGCTGCAATAGCAACTGGCTTCGCTTTTAATTGACTTTTTATGCGCTGAGCTGCGCACTTCACTTCCACTGCCAATTTCCAAAGTTCCAATTGCATGCCGCCATGCTGCCATGCTGCATGCCTTCGTGTCCAGGTTGCAAGTTGAATTTGAACGCGCTTTAAGGTTTTTGCAAGGCATTTGCATTTGCCAATCCACAGGCGCAGCCACTGTGACACTTTGCAAGCCATTAAGCATTTTCATTACCTGCTGCCCGAACTGCTTTGCATTTTGATAGTCCCAGGCATTGTCCTTGGTCCTTTGGTCCTGTCGTCCTGGCTGTTTTGTTTACGTCTGCGCTATTAATTGCCACAGCACCAAAATGCAAATTGCAAATGCAACTGCAAATGTCCAGTTTGCCAGGCAGCCAGTCAGCCAGTCAGTGGGGCCGGGAGGCGGTCCTTGTGGCCGTTAGAGCCAAGTTAGTCAACTGCCAAAGTGAATTATTGTCCTGGTTTGCATATTATGCTAAAGTTTTCGTTGTACCCCGAAACGTTTTCGTTCGTTCGTCCGCTCGTGGGTAATTAAAACGCTTAAAGACGCATCAGGGCGTGACAAATCTTGCTTTTCACTTTTCACTTGGTCAGCGCTCTGTTGGGTGGTGCAGTGGTGCGGCAGAACTTAGCCAAGTACCAGCAGCAACAGCAGCAACAGCAGCGGCAGCAGTTGGGCGTCTATTGTTTGTCTTGTCACTCAAATGTTGAGCCAAGTTTTTAGCCATACACTTTCCATTGAAACAAATGCCCCAAAAAATGGGGTTTCTACACTTTATCGAATCGTATGTGGGTTCTTCGCTTTGAACTCGCATTTGCTAATTAAACATTTTCTCTTATCTGTGGGCCATAAATTTTGTCTTTGATTTGACTTGAAGCAAAAACTAAACTATTTTATCGATAAGTTTATTCTAGTGAAACTTGAGATATTCAAGAGAAAAGGTTTATGAATTGTGCTTCCTTTATGCATTTACTAATTATATTTCCTATCTTTTGCTATAAATTTGCTTTTGTTTTTTTATTTTGAAAGTTTTCTTCATTTATCGATTAGATATTTTTAAGTTGTCTTAAAATATTGTTTCATTATAATAATAAAGTTTACTAATTTCAGCTTTTTTAAAATTTGTTTAGTCTGTAGTTTCATAGCAATCAGCTCTCCTTCTAAGCGCACATCGTTAGCACATTATCATAGTTGCATAGCAATCAGGTCTCTTGTTTAACTTTAAACTTACTTTAGTTGCATAGCAAGCAGCTCTCGCTCTCTCTCTCTATTTAAGCATACGTAGCGGGCTCATAGCAGGCAGCTATGTAACTGTCTGCAAATTGGTTAATAGTAAATGTTAAGAATTCTCAAACGCTCTCTTAACTTAAGTCAAGCATTGAGCCGAAGTTTCACAGCAAGCAGTTATATGCCTATATGTTAATTAGCTAACAGCTAATATTCAAAATTGAGTCTCCCTCTATTTCTAATTTCTGCTTAAGTTTCATAGCAAGCAGTTATGTTCTTGACTGCCAATTTGTCGGCAGATAATGTCATAAATGTTTTCTTTTTTTTTAACTAACTACAAAATTTAAATGAGGTAGAATAGCAAGTCGTCATTCATTCACAATTGTATTAAAATAATAACAAATTTTGCTAAGTTTCATTCGCTACACTTATTTTTGAAACCAAAGTTTCATTGCAATCAGACATGTACTTCTCCGCTAATTAGACAAAACTAAAATAAAATTGAGCTGAACTTTCTCAGAACTTACTTAGTTTTAGAATACGTGTCATAACAGCAAACTATTCAACTGTTTAATCGCTCAGAATAAACTCTCATTTAACTTACCACGAACTTTAAACACAAGTTTCATACCAAGCAGCTGCAGACTTGTCTCTTAATTTACTAAAATCAAATGTTACAAACTTTTTCTCTATTTACAAGCGACTTTAAACTCCGCTTTTATAGCAGGTAGCTTTTCCACGAGGTTTTAAAGCTGTCAGCTAAAACAAAAATGCATTTTTCTTTATTTCTGATACAAATTAATAGCGAAAATTGAGAGCATTCTATAGTTGAGTAGAGCTCGCTGTATCCATTCTATTATCTTGTCATTGTTATGGAAGCTTTGCTGCCTGCTGCTGCTGCTGCTGCTGCCTGATGATGTACTACTACTACCTCCTTCTGCTAGCCGGCACTCCATCTACTCAGACTGCTGCCACTTGAAGCTTCATTCAACTAAATTCTTATAAAAGAGTTGAAGTTGTGTGCTCAAGCAGCAGCAGCAGCAGCAGCAGGAGGAGCAGCAGGAGGAGGAGCAGCGTCAGCAGCATCTTCGATTGTGTCTTGTACAGTGTCCGGCACTTGGTAGCTGGGATGATAAAGTGTTTCTCTTTGGCTAAATTGATGTCAGCATTAAACTGTTTAAAGTTGCAGCATACAAATTTTATGTAAAAATTTGTGGCAGCAGTGCGGGCAATTAGTGAATTTGTCGCAAATCTAAAAAGCCAAAAAATGACTTAATAGCCAAAAGTTGTGCATGCGACAAAGTAAGCGTTCGTGCGTGGCAGCGAGTCGAATTTTCGAGCTGGATATGAGTAGCAGAGAGAGGAGTGTTTGGGGCACTCGAGGTTGGGATATTTGCGGCGCATATGAGTGACACAGGCAGGCTGACTTGTCGCCACGACAGCAACAGCAGCAGCAGCTGATGTGGTAAGCGGCAAGCGGCAGGCAGCGCGTGCCGTTGGGAAAGTTGCCAGCCGAGGAAGACCAGAAGTCGGGGCAGACCAGGCCGCCGCAAGAGAATGCGTGCCTGTGGACAAAACATGTCATCAGCCTCGTCTCGGGCAGTCTTCGCCTTCGTTTTAATTCATAACAAAATGGATGATGAACCCATGAATGGGGAGCTAAGAATTCAGAATGAGCTGTGGTATGCCCCAAAGGCGGGGTTGGGGGCGGGCAGCACCGACAGGGCAGAAGGCAGCTGCTCGAATATGAGGAGTAGCTGTTTTTGGGTGTTCAACAAATATTCAGTTGGCAATTATAATTTTCATTTGCGTGTGTTAAAAATATGATTCAATTTATTTGCCCCGGGGCCAAGTTTCATAACTTTGCCCTATAATCGGATTAGATGAGGTATATGTGTTTTGTGGCTCTACAAGTTGAAATCTAAGAAAGATAAGAAATTTTTCATTATTTATATATACTTAAATACTTCATATCTTTAAATGATTATACATTTCTTAAAGTAATGCATGATATATGCATGAAAATGGTAGGGAACTATTCATGCATACCTTACGATCATTTATATGATCTTTACCTATGCTAATTAATCCTTTGCAATAGCAAATCGATTGATTGACTTGAGTTCTTTCCAATACCTCTGAGATTTCACCTTACAACGTACTGAATAATCACTTAGTTCAATCAATTATCATCTAGTCTGGCTTTAAATTATAATACATTTTTTTATAGTAAAGCATGCTATATGCATGAAATTGATAG
Source organism: Drosophila gaucha (assembly GCA_035045545.1). NCBI lineage: Eukaryota > Metazoa > Arthropoda > Insecta > Diptera > Drosophilidae > Drosophila > Drosophila gaucha. Next base: position 12,267,650 of record JAWNOY010000292.1, on the reverse strand, counting down.
GGAACTATTCATGCATACCTTCAGATTATTTATATGATAAATATATATACTTAGTTACTTGCTATCCCAATTTCGTTATACATTTCTTATAGTAATGCATGCTGTATGCATGAAAATGCTAGGGAACTTCTCATTGGCATAGCTTACGAATATTTATATTACCTTTACCTATGCAAACCTTTACCTAGCAAATCGATTGATTAACTTGAGTCTTTTCTAATACCTGTGAGATTTCACCTTACAACGTACTGAATAATCACTTAGTTCAATCAATTATCATCTAGTCTGGCCCAATTAAACTTGAGAGCCATAAAATTATTATTTGCTGCATGCTTTTTAGCCATTTTCTCATTTGGTTACACAAATCTATGCAACAAATGCCGCATTTAAATTGATTCGCTTATCCGAACAGTGTCCCAATGGGGGCGGACGGCGCGGCGAGATTGAGCTCGACTGGATTGTCTGCGCTGTCTGTGCTGATTAGAACTGGAGACGAGGATAGACGACGGCGTGTAAATGGCGCCAGTAGCAAAAAAAAAAGAAAAAAAAGAAAAAAAAGAAAAGGTGTTGATGATGACGATGATGATGATGTACATAAAGTGCCGTTGGGCTGACAATCCTCTGCTCTGGCATTCCGTAGAAGCGAGGACAGCGGGGCCAACTCTAGCTAAAACTTGTCGCCGCGCACGGAAGCACGAAAATTGAATTGACATGACAGTCAGTCAGTCCCTCCGTCCGCTGTCCGTTCGTCCTACGTACCTTCGTCTACTCATTCCCGATACCCCAATTTCCTCCCCGCCGCCACGCCTCGCGCTGCCAGCAACTGACAACAGTTTATGTTGGGTACGACAGTTCGGCGTACGCTTCATAAAATTCATTTCCGCGCCGCGCTGCTGCAAAAGTGATTAAAATTATAATTAAACTGTGACGGCAGCAGCTGATAGAGTTTTATCTTTCTATATAGATATGGGCGCCCAGGTTCAGCTCCATCTTCAGCTCCAACTTCAACTTCAGTTTTTGCCCTGGCAGCAGCAATAAGTATTCAATTTGAACTAAGCTTCTCAACTAACACATACGGCACACGCGGCGTATGAGCAATGAGCGAAATTTTACCGTTTTATGCATTCCCAGCCAGCATGCTCAACAGAGCCCTGCCACGCCCGATGCCCGCCGCCCGCCGCCCCCGTCTCTCTGTCTCTGACTCCTCCTCTCGTGCATTCAACGGTTCATTGGTTGCTATAAATATATAATACGTGACAAATACGTGCCGAGTTCCTTTCAATCCGTGTGTGCCCGCTACCAGAGCTCCCCGTGTACAAATCCTTGCCAGCGCACAAAAAGGACACACAAAAAGGGAAAGAGGAAGGGAAGGCAAAAAAGAAATTGTTAGCAATAAAAGCGTTCAGCGTCCTGTTGCATATATGCTGAGAGGCGTCCTTTTTGCAACTCCTCTGCTGAGGCTTGGCCTCAGCTCAAGATGGAACGCACTTGTTGATTGGCACTGAATGTTGCGTCTTAAAGGATTGATATACTGTCAGACTGTCTGTCTGTCTGTCTGTCTGTATGTCTGTATGTGTGTATGTGTGTGTGTGTGTGTGTGTGTGTGTGTGGCTGCCATGGACAACGTCTATGATGCACGTGTCGACAACGACTTCTGTTGCTCCTGGTTGCAAATGCCCTGCAATCATCTGCAGGTGCACATTATTACCAAGTCCATATATTACACGATAGACACATAAGTGCAGGCAAACGCTGACAGCTTCCTAGCTGTTAACGGCGGCTTAAATGTTAAAGGGCATAGAAATAAATATCAAAGTCTATATATATATTAAAATATATTTGTATTTGTATCTACTTGTTGTATTTTTATATCACATGCACTTTGCTATTTAATGAAGGGGGATAAGGAATTCTATATATGTATTTAGTATTTATTTACGTCTAACAATTGCTAATGATGCATAACTATTGGGGGAAGCATCAAGAAGTTCGAGCGGAAGTCAATGAGATAGTCGCCTCTCTAAGCGATTCTCATGAATTCGAGTGGGGCCTAAAGGTCTTAATGCTTTGACTAGAAGTGTTAATGATGCTCAGAGGAAAATGTTTTGGTTGCATGCATGAATGTATGCATGTCAGTATGTTTGCATGTATGCATGTACATCAGTGTGCATGTTTACGTATGAATGCGTGTATACAAGTGCATATCAATGCATGTAGCATACATGTGCATATGAATTCAAGTTTACATGTATGTATGAATGTATGTAAGAATGTATGTATGAATGCATGCATGTATATATGTATGTATGTAACTATGTAAGAACATATGTAAGAATGTTTGTATGTATGTTAGCGTGTATGCATGTATGTGTGTATGTATGTATGTATGTATATATGTATGTGTGTATGTATGCATGTATGCATATGCATATGTATACTTGTATGTATGTATGTATGCATGTATGTATGCATGCACGTATGCCAATACATAAGTATACATTCATGTTTGTATGCATATACATATGTATACATGTATATATGAATACATGAATGCATGTACGTATGCATGTATGTTTATATGTATACTTGCATGCATCTATGTATGCAAGTATGTATGAATTCATGCATGTATATATGTATACATGTATTTTTGTATGCATGTACATATGTATACATATATACAAGTATGCAAGTATGTATGTATGTATATATGTTTTATGTATCTATGTATGTATGTATGCAAGCATGTATGCATTTTTACATGTGTATGTGTGCATTTTTGTATCTATGCAAGTATGAATGCATGTATGCAGGTATGATTATTTGCAAGTAAGCATACTTGTATAATGGCAGGTACACATGTATGCATGTATGTATGTACATATGCAGGTTTGCATATATGTGTACGTATTTATAAATCGATATAAACATGCATATATATATGTATGTATGTAATGTAATTGTAATCATATTTGACATTAGATATCTTAGATATTTGCTTTACATTAAATTCGATTTTCCTCATATATCTTTGTCCTTCGACTGTCATACTCAATCTCTTTGACAGTTCGTATAGTTTATTTTCGTGCCCCGCTCTCCTTTTCTGTCCCCCTCTTGGGATCAGTTGCATGCACTTTCACTGCTATGCTTTCACTTTTGCTTTGACTGCAACATTGCTCATTGTAGCGCATTTCCGTAATCGCCCGCATCCTCCAGGCTCTCCATGTCATATATCCAGCCAACCAACCAACCAACCAACCAACCATCCATCCATCCATATATCCATATATCCATCCATCTTTCAGTAACAAGCCCAACCAATGAGCGCGCTTATTCCATTTGCTTAGACACAAACAACAAAAAAAAAAGAAGAGGAAAAGTGGCAAAAAAAAGGGCGGCGATGACTGCTGTAAAAAACTGGCGCAAAAAGGGAAACGGAAATTGAAAATCTGAAGCTTTTGGAGAGCGAGTGAGCTGTGAATCCTATTTCAAGTGCAATCTTCAGTCGCAGTCGCAGGTTGAAAGTAATTCAATAGTTGGCGGCTCCTGCGGCTGCTCCCGCTCCCCTCATCTGCCAGCTCCTGCTGGCATTGAATGGCAATCGAGAGTGGCACGTAATGCCAACAATTGCTGTAGTGCAGCTCACCAATGCAAACAGCAGCAGCAGGCGAAGGCAGACGACGTAGTTTACTCATTGGTTGCATTGCTTGCATGTTGCACGTGTGTAGATAACATGGCCCCGGCCATGGTGGGGGCCATGGGTTTGCTACTTTGGGCTTATGCTTCATCTCCATCTGCTGCTCTTTCCGCAATGGCAGCTCCATCTTTGCCATGTGCGTCTCATGCTCGTCGCTGCTGGCGGCGGCTGCGTACACAAAATTCATTTATGTGCACGCAAATCCCTAATCCCTAGTTTTTGCTGCCTGTTTGTTCTTGTCCTCGGTGTCCTTGCTGCGTGTGTATTTGTCTGTGTGTGTGTGTGTGCGTGAGCTGCCGCAGCTGGAAACGTTTGCGGAAATGACTTTTGAGCGGCTCCACGGCATATGGCGTCGCCGCCGCCGCCGCCGCCGCCAGTGGACTGCCACAGCCCAGCCGGGCGGCTGTCAACTGTGGCCCGGGCTTAGTAACAAAATTAAAGTGCCGCCTGCCTGCCAGTTGAGCCAGAGCCAGTGCCAGCGCCAGTTGGCCCCTTTGGCTCCATCTTCAAACGCACCTGACGCAGTCGCCTGCGCTCGACACAAGATTGATGTAGCATTCATTTGATGCGGATTAGTATTTTATAGCTGCACTTCAGCAGCAGCAGTAGGAGCAGCAGTAGGAGCAGCAGTAGGAGCCGGAGGAGGAGCTGTAGAGAGTGTTGAAGGTGTTCAACGCACAAAGGCAAAGCTCTTGTGCATTTTTTGCGCTCTTGTGCCTCGCATTCCTTGCAATTGATTGCCTCCGTTTCGTAAGGATATCAGCGAGTGTGTGTGTGTGTAAGTGTGTGTGTGTGTGCGCATGCATTGTCCGCTGTTTCACTGATTGGGGTCAGAGCCATTCCTGTTGGTCGGTTTTGGCGATAGCAGCCCGGCATTGTGCGTTGCTTTGGGGCTATTGTTTAGCTGTTAAGTTGCTTACTTGATTTGTAGCACAAATTCAATTCAATTGGCGCATTTGGCGCTTTGCAACACTGTGTACAACAAATTTTCCAAAAGGGATTTCATTCAAAATCAACAAAACGAATCGACATTTAAGGTGAAAGGAAAATGGAAATGAAACATTGACATTATTTGATTTTTAAAGAGTTTATATTCAAGTTGAAGAGTATGTGATGTTCGGTTAGGTATATAAAGAAACTTCTTGAAAAGGAAAAAGGAAAGGATTCCTCAGGGGAATTTTATAGAAAGCAGAAATCTGATTCCTGCAACTACTTATGCAAACAAAGAGTATCAACTATTCGACTGAATAAGCAAAGGAATATCGTAGAAGCAGAAATCGAGAAAAATGACAGATAATAATAATAACAAATAACACGGTATTAGCTGTTCGGATAAAGAATCTTAGGAATCTTCAAGAATCTGAAAACGAATAGTTGAAAAAATCTCGTAGAGTAAGAAAACGCGAGTCTTTCACCAACTAACCCCAAAAAAGAGTATCAGCTGATCGTATTTGTAGCCAAAGGATTGTCAAAGCATGGGAAAACGAATCTCATGGAGTAAGAAACTAAAAGTCTTTCGAAATAGAAGAGCTTAACCTATTTGTATAAAGAATTAAAGAAATCTTGTAGAAAACAGAAATTAGATTCTATAAATCTCCCATCCTAACAAAGAGTATTAGCTTTTCGAATAAGAAGTCAATTAAGGAAAGGAATCTCAAGAAATGAGAAGACAAGAATCTTTAAAAAAAAAGGATTTTCCTTGAACTACTTTTGAAAAAGTTTTCAAAGCAACCTTATCAAATTCCTTCGACCACTTACATATACATATATGAATATCCAAATAAAAAGATTATTTAGGTAGTTAAGCTTATCTTGTTTCCTTATACGATATTCCCCAAGACTTCAAAGAAAAAACATCCTTATTCTCCAAAATTCACAAAAATATTGTTTGCTTCTTCAACAAGTCATGAAATTCCTTTGACCAATTAACTCAAATAAAAAGAGTATTAATATAGTCAAATGAATCTTATTTCCCTATATTTTAAAGAAATTTCGTATCTACACTCTCCCAGATTTCTTCTCAAAAATATCGCGAAATTTCCTTCCTACGAGACTTCCTTCCTACTCTTTGATGCTAGCTCTCTCTTTCCTCTACCTACTTTAACCTACTTATTTAACAATTAAAGCTCTGCATACTATATAAATAATTAATTCAAGTTTATGTTTCATATATACCTGTTGGCAGCAGCCGCAGATTTGTGGGCGTGGCACAGCTTGAACCCAACTCGTGCTTAGTTTAGATTGTAAGCGAGACATTTGGCACTTGTCGTTGCGCTGCTTCCAAAGCGTGGGCGGGGCTCTGCAAATTAATTAACTTTGACGAGACGATGGATGTCGGAAACCATTTTTACTGTTCGCCCTTCTCGCTTTAGATATAACCTAAAAACTTCCATAGCAAAAACCCCGTTGAGCATCAGCAGCAGACGAAACTTTGCCAAATATAAATTGTGGAAGCCCGTATGCAAAGGTTTCTTACGTTCTCTCTGTGTGTATGTATATGTGTGTGTGTGTGTGTAAGTGTGTGTAATTACTTGCACACCTGTCGACAGCTACACATTTACTCACTCATTTAACAGGTAGAGAAGAGCGTTTTCCCCCCGCTTTTCGCTTTAGTTTCCATCTGCAGCTGCGGCTGCTGCTGCTGCTTCAGCTTCTGGTTGGGTTAAAGTAATTTGGAGCGCTCTATGGCAGCCATTACATGTAACGGCATTTGGCGCCGCCTGCCACAATTGCAAATGATTTTCACTTTCAGATCGAAATGAATGCCCCACTAGTCGAGAGGTCTCACAGGTCCGACGCCCCAGCTCCATTTCCATTTCCAGCTGCCTCTGCGTATCCATATCCAAAGCGCTTTGGTAGGTGCGACCAGGGCGCATAAATATTCCTTGTCGCACACACACACACACGCACACGCAGATACTCCTGCACACATACACACACCTATGTAGCCGGCGCTAAATGTTGCCGCTCTGCCTGATAAATGACCCTTGAACACCTTTAAGGCCCCCATCTCCAGCTTGGCTTTTGGGCATGGTCTGCCCTCGAGGCATATAAATTGAAAGCTATTTATCATACATATACAAGTGCTGTATGTGCGTGTGCGCGTGTGCGCCTGTGCGTGTGTGCGTGCGTGTGTGTGGGAGTTAACTAAGTTTTTGGTTGCGCTTCGCTTAACTCAAAAACCCGGCCCCAATTGTACAGCAAACTCGATGCTTATTACCACATGCCGGGGCATGCTTCATTTGCGGCCAGACTTCGAAAAAAAAATGCCTGAATTTGAAGGATTTGCAAGCGGAGGCCTCTGTTTTTTATTAACTCAAGCATTTGACTGAACATTTAATGCAACACTGCGCCGCATAAATTGTTGCCCCATCTGCCCCCCCTTGGAGCTAGCTAGCATTTTCTTGGCAAGCTGCGCTTCGTTCCATTTGTCTATGAGTCTCATATGTGCCATAAAAATTGGTATAATCGTGGCCGTTTTTTAATGCCATCGTATCGAGAGCCCAAGTCCATGTTCACGTCGATGTCCATAACCCTAACTCGGCTGTGGCAGCTGGATGCCATCCAAGGCCATTGTTTTTCCTAGTCAGCTGCCATTGCAGTCATTGTTGTTGTCTGTTTGTTCTGAGGCCAAAAGAATAATGAAAATTGTGCATAAAATGGCTTTTAGAAAGCGGAAATAATATGGCACTAGCAGCCAAATGGTATACAAATTAAGTGAAGTTCACTCTAAAGAGCCAAATAATTGTTGCCATGGGCAGAGCTTGAGAGTTTGCATTGCAATTTAATTAATATTTTGGAATATAAAGCTGTGTATATATATATATGTGGATTATCTATATGTATTAAGTATAATATTGTAGCTGTGTCAAAGACAATTGAATTCGTTATTAGCTGGGCTTTGATTATGTAGAGTGCTCTCTCGGTACTTTTTGGATAAGCTAAGCCATTGCTTACCTTTGTTGATGACCTTATGGAAAGATAAATGTGTATTAGGCATTATTTTCGAAAGAGAGAGAAAGAGAGATGGGGAGAGAAGGGGGAGAGATGGAACTAGTGAGAGATGGAAAGAGATAAAGATGGGAAGAGAGAGAGAGATGGGAAGAGAGAGATGGAAAGAGAGATAGATAGGAAGAGAGAGATATGGAAAGAGAGATAGATGGGAAGAAAGAGATGGTAATAGAGATAGATGGGAAGATTGAGCGTTGGAAAGAGAGACACGGAGAGAGGGATGGAAAAATAGATGGAGAAATAGATGGGAAAAGAGAGAGATGAAAAAAGAAATAGATAGGGAAGGAGAGAGAGAGAGAGAGAGAGAGGGAGAGAGAGAGGGAGAGAGAGATAGAGAGAGAGAGATGGAAAGAGAGATAGAAACATATGGGAAGAGAGAGAGAGAGATGGCAAGAGAGACAGTCAGAGAGAGAGAGAGAGAGTGGGAGAGATAGAGAAATGGAGAGAGACGCAGGATACAAATTTATGAAGTTATATGTATATATATAAAACAGCAACAGACAGAAAAGAAAACAAGTAAGAACGTTGCAGTCGGGCGCAACTGACTGCGTGATACTCTGTTCCCTTAAGTGCGTGTAAATGCACTTTTCTTTGTGGCGATATAAAACTTTGGAAGAAAGGCCTAGTTATACATACCATATATTTTTGTCTAGGGGTGGAATCCATAGCTTTGTATATTGGCAAAATATATTGGCGAAATTAGAAGCATTTCTGCCTTAAAAGATATGGTAATTTCCGATTTACCACGGGTCAACACGGAGGTCAACAGTAAGTTTCTTGCCAAATTTGTCAATCTTCCAATTCCAAAAATAACACTGTTTGAGTAAAAGATATAGTAATTCCAGATTCGCCACTCCCTCAGTGGGTGTATCTAAAATATTTTAACCAAAACAAAATAGAATAAAATTAAATAATACTAAAGTTTATTCAATAACAGTTGAATCAAAGCATATGTGATCTTTAAGCTCTTTCACACTAGTCATGAAGCCCTGGGTTCAATCCCCATTGGGGTTTTATAAAAAAAAAAATATATCAAAATATTTTGACATCTCTCTCTCAGTTCAAATAGGATATTTGTTTAGCAAGATTTGGGGCCGGGTGTGGCCCAGTGGGCTAGGCATTAGGCCTGGCAATTCAGAACAAACACACCCGGTTCGAATTCAGAACAGACATCGGACAAATGCTGCGTTGAATTGAAATTTGAAGTGAAGTTTAAATTTGAAGTAAAGATTAAATTTAAAGTGAAGTTTAAATTTGAGGTGAAGCTTTAGTAAATCGGATATCGTGCTCTTTGAAATGTTTGGCATTTTTAAAGAGAAGTCGTCGATGAATTTTTTTCCAAAACAAAATATGGTTTTCGAGCCCACGAATATAAAACAAGTAAGAACGTTGCAGTCGGGCGCCACCGACTGCGTCAGACTCTGTTCCTGTTAAAAGTGTGTAGGCTCAATAAATATGTAGACCGTCCGTCCGTCTTTCCGTATGTTTGAATGCGAGATTATTGAGATTCCTTTTTTGAGCATGTCTTTTACATCAATTTAGCTACAGTCATAAAATTTTACATATAGCTTTTCTAAAATAAAATACTATTTTGGTTTTTATTATATATTTTGGATACTGGCTCCACATTTCACAAAATCAATTTAATAAAAGTTTAGTTGCAAATAAAGCCACATTTACATTTTTTTTAATTTTTTAGGTAAAACCGTATTTTTAATAAAATATAAGGATTTATGCAGAAAGTTTTATCAAAATCCATTAAGTAACATAGAAGTTATAAAAAAAAAAAAAAAAAATTTTAATAAATGATAATATCACGCGGCAGCGATGGGAATAGAACCTGGGTCACGCGCTTCGCATGCCACCGACTCTACCCACTACACCACGGCGTCTCTTGCGCCAAATTGAGTTTGGTGTGTTGATTTGGTTAAACAGACTTGCCCCAGTTAGGTCAACTAGAATTTGTTTTAATAAATATAAGGATTTATGCTGAAAATTTTATCAAATCCATTAAATAACATAGAAGTTATAAAAAAAATAAAAAAAAAAATTTTATTAAATGATAATATCACGCGTCAGCGCTGGGAATCGAACCTAGGTCACGCGCTTCGCATGCCACCACTCTACCCACAACACCACGGCGCTTCCTGCGTGGCTATGTGCCAAACTGAGTTTGGAAGTGTTTTGATTTGGTTAAACAGACTTGCGTTGTGGTAGCGAAGACCCTGCTTCAATCCCCAGTTAGGTCAACTAGAATTTGTTTTACGGAGGCTTACATTATGATTATTATTATTTTTTTTTTCGTAAATTTTAATTTCATGAACAGTAACCCACATGTCAAATTTGGATGCTCTACGTCTAAGACTGTAGGAGATACAGTTTTACCCTATTTGCCACGCCCCAAATGGGCGTAGCTATATATAACATACATTTTTGGGTAGAGGTAGGATACTAGTATATATATTCCAAGTCCCAACTCTCTGACGGAAATATTGCCGAAATTATCACGGTTTTAGTAAAAGATATAGTAATTCCCGATTTGCCACGCCCCCAGAAGACGTGGATACATAACTTTTGACTTATCTTAAGAGGAGGTCAACAGTATCCCACATGCAAAATTTGGACGCTCTAGCTCCAAAACTGTAGGAGATACAGTTTTATCCGATTTGCCACGCCCTTAATGGGCGTAAATATCTATAATATATATTTTTGATTCCGAGTGATCTACTTGCACATGTATTCCAAATTTCAAGTCTCTAGCTCTTAATACGCTCAAAATATTATAAGATTTATACAAATAGCTATATATATATTCCCGATTTGGTACGCCCCCAGGGGGCGTGGGTATATAACTTTTTGATGTAACTTAAGGGAAGGTCAACAGTAACCCACATGCCAAATTTGGATGCTCTAGCTTCAAAGCTGTAGAAGATATAGTTTTATCCGATTTGCCATGCCCACAATGGGCGTAGATATATAATCTATATCTTAAAACGTCCGCGTGGTGTACACGAATATATATTCTAAACCCCATTTCTTAGACTGCAATATTGACTAAAATAACAGCGTTTTAGTCTTAATAGATATAGCATTTCCCGATTTGCCACGCCCCCTGTGGGCGTATCGGAAAAATACTCAAACTTGATCTGACGCGGATACACACGAGTATATATTCCAAATTACAAGTCTCTAGCTTCTATAGTGTCCAAATGCTGCGCGTTCATACAGACAGACGGACAGACGGACAGACGGACAGACAGCAAGACGGACATTGCACAAATCCAATAGACTCTTTTCCCTTTGGGAACAGAGTCTAAAAAGAACGTTGCAGTCGGGGGAGCTACCGACTGCAAATACACTCCTTCAAAAAAAAAGATCTTATTTAATCAAATATTATATCAGTATCTGTCCGAGGACTCTACCTTGAGGTACTCAAGCTCTGACTGGAAAGACTAATTTTGAATTTCAATTTTAAGATTCATAAAAAAAATATTTTAGAAAGTTTTAAAGTCTTCAAATTAAGTTCTTAGAGAATTGTTTTTTTTTTTTGTTGGGGCAATTTTGTTTTAATTTTTCTGTTATTTACAAAAACAACTTAAATTAAACTAATAATAATCATAACAACAACATTATACTATTTTAACTTATAGTATAATTAGTAGGAATATATTTAGTTTTTGCTTTAAATTTTCCTGTTTGCCAGATCCGCTGGATGCTGCCTTCTCAGTCTTCTCACCACCCCGTGTACTCTCCTGGAGCCATTCTCCAAGAGGCGCCTGGCTAAAATGTTTGGGTGGGTTTTCAGCCGCTCAATGTAGTCCGAAGCTTGCTTGTTAATAACGTCCCCAATTTTGGGGACTTTTAGATCTGATTCGATTTCACAGGTGCGCATGTACCACGGTGCACCAGTGATCAATCGCAAACTTTTTGCTTGTGTAATCCTAACCTTAGAGAGGTGTGACTTAGCAGCAATACCATAGACTTGCAACCCATACCGCCAAGCAGGAGCAATGATAGTTTTGTAAACTACCACCTTGTTTTGAAGTGATAGTTTACTTCTACTATTTAAGAGCCAGTACATTTTTTTTATCCTGGCGTTTATCGAACGGCAAATACAAATAATATATGCGACTTAAATGTAAGTCGTCGATCCAAATGAATTCCCAGGTATTTATAAGACGCTTTGTGGCATGTGCGTCTTGAAAGTCAGCCTTCTATCAAGGGTGACGCCAAGATATTTGATCTTCGAGATCCCATTGTCACCTTAGGACAATCTCCTCTTCTTGTGGGAAAAGTCGTATCTACCGATTTTTGTGTATTGATCGTGATCTTTTGGCCCAATTTTCAAAGGAGAGCAGATATGCCTGAAGGGATGTGGATGCTACTTGAAGGCAGCAGTCACGCGAGATGATAGCTGTATCATCTGCGTAGGTCGCTATCAGTGTTCCAGTCTCTGAGGAGACAGTTGGCATATCTGTCCGAGGACTCTACCTTGAGGTACTCCAGCTCTGACTGGAAAGACTAATTTTGAATTTCAATTTTAAGATTCATAAAAAAAATATTTTAGAAAGTTTTAAAGTCTTCAAATTAAGTTCTTAGAGAATTGTGAATGCTAAAAAAGTAACATGTTTTCTCAAAGCATCTAGAGAGGAATATATGCATAATAAATACGTATTCCTTATATCCTCTATCATACCGTACTAGTTCATTTCATTAATTTCCTTAAGCGATTTCTCGTTGCTTTTCGCTTTTGCCAAAAGTTTTGGTCTAGCATTAATTTAGTTTATCGCTCGAATCGCGTCTGCATTCATAAGTGCACACTCGACTCGCATATGTATTCAGATGTTGCCACGAATGTCCTTTTTCCCAGACGTAGCTCTGCGAGTCTCTGCTCAATTTTCAGTCTCAAGAGTCTGCCGAATGCTTCCGGCATCAGTTTCGGCAACTTGGCAAACTTTGAAACGCATTTGCCATCTCTCATTCGGTGCGTAGGGGCGCCTTCAAGAGGTAGGTGGGGAGAGGGGTGAGGTTTGTTGGCGTTGGCCACGACAATTACAGCAGCAAAAGCAACAGAAGCAGCAACAATAACAACAACATTTACAACAATAGCAAAGCAACAAGAAATGACAACAGATTTACGGCTACAAAGTCTAATTAGCGATAAAGACTGCTCTAATATTTGTCACTTGAGACCGAAAATAGCAGCCGGCATTCGCTTCCCTACGCCACGCCCCTACTCCCCAGGGGCCAAGTTCTCTGTGGGCAAATGGCAAAGCGAAATCGCTGCCAAATTGCAGTCGCGGCTTTCTGGAGCGGGTGCTTCAAATGTTTCCTAGCTGCTGCTGCTGCTGGCAGCCAGCAGATTTCTACAGGATTTTGTTTATGAAAAACTCGGGGGGAGCAGACCAAGCTCCTTTAGAAAAAAGTGTAGGCGTGGCTGGGCCACGGATTAATTGCAAAGGTGCGCTGTAGCAGAGCGGGGGCGTTGGCCCACACTTTAGGGGCCCATTAGGCAAATAGAAGGCGTGGCTGAAGGGGCATGCGGCAGCAGCTAGCTCATTTGGCATTTCGAGTGCTTTTTGACTGTTTTTATTGTTGTTTTGGTTTTCGGTGTGGCTGCCAACAGCGATAAAATAAAGTACAAAGCAAACGAGCAGAGCAAAACACACGCAGAGCAGAAGAAGAAGAAGGGCAAAAGGAGTGAGAAAGATGAGTTGATTTTGGTCTAGATCCAAAAAGTCGTTGGCCATAAAAACTTAACGCGTTTGCCATTTTGACCACAAATGATGCATTATCCCTTCAGCTGAGGCTGTGGCACAGGATTAGCTCAAAAATTTGCCTCCAGGGACAACAGAGCAACAACAAATCCCCATAAAAAGAAAGTAGGGAAATACAAAGAAAAAGGAAAAACTCCCAAACTATTTGTAATCTATGGACGGCAGTTGGAAAAACTCATTTGAGCCGGAGGACTCAACGCGCTTATTGAAATTTTATGCAAGAAGTCACAAGTACGTAACGTGATGTCCAACGTAATGTAACGTAACGTAACGTAACGAAAATGAATTGAAGAAAATGAAAAACTCGAAACTCACGTCATGACTGGCCAATAATTTTCATGCTCGACCCCCCAACTCCCCCTCCTCCCAAGCTGAACATTTTCCAATATTGCCTGGCCCCTGCAATTGGCGTTCAAAATTTATTTCACTTTGCACTGCCAAATAAAAATAAGGCGAACGCATCAAAAATGTTAACTGATTACAACGAATGTTGCATACACTCTTTGAGAGGAGAAGTTTAAAGAAGTTGAAGAAGTTGACTTAAGAGTAAGAGAAATGAGAGCGTTTATTAATTTTTATTTGTAGAAAAATGATGTAGAAGTAAGAAACAATTGTGGCATAAGAGAGAAACTTGTCTTTCATAAATATGATATAATTCAATTTAATTCATTTATTAACATTATCTAAACGATTTCTTTTTTTCTGTTAGCTATAATATAATATTACAAAGGAGTACAATATATACAAGTATTTTCTAAAGAAAAGAGATATACAGTAAAGTTGAGAGATAATAAATTTGTACAGGAAGCAAATGTTTCATAAAGATATGTAATGTTTCTTCTGTGAATTAATATTTGATCTAATGTAAAAGCTAGTATTATAGAGACTATATTAACTTTTATATGTTGAAAACTTATGTAGAAACTATAAGTAAGAGATTAAAGCATAAGAGAGAAACTTAAAAGAATATTTATCAATCATTTTAAGATTAGGTGGTAATTCCTAATTATACCCTCTGGCATTAAATCTAGAAATATTAGTAGGTATATATAAAATATTTTATTTATATAAACGAAAAGATGAGATTAAAAATAAGAGAGAAATTTGATGGGGAATGAAGTTGAAGATGACATTAAAAATAAGAGAGAAACTAGTTGGAGAATAAAGTTAAAGGTGATATTAAAGTTAAGAGAGAAACTTGATGGATACGTGAGATATATAGAAGATTCTTATAGAAAGACAAAGTGCTTAAGTGAATAACGATTTCAATTGACTTAAAAGCTAGAAATTAGAAAATATTTTCATTAAAAACATAAGAGATAAACTAGAAGGATGCTTTAAATATATAAATGATTTATTAGAGATAGGAATTGGATAAAATTTTATAAATATTTAAGTGGTATTCTGAACTTGTGTATCTTTGGGTAGGTAGAAATTATAAGAGAGAAACTTGAAGCATGTTTACAGATATTTAAATCGAAAACCTTTAAGAGAGATAGTAGACAGATAGTATAATGCAGCTAGTTTTTTGCATGCCATATGAATCATAGCAGACATTCCCAATAAATAATTCCGAAAATTTATAATCAATTTCCTTAGCAAGTGTTACAAGGTTCAGCTTAATGTCATAATATGCTAGAGCCCTAGCTAAGGGTATGTCGGAGAGCGTGCTGAAGAAAAGAGAAGGAAAAAAATCGAGTGCGCGTAACAATGAAATTGATACTTTTCTTCTTTTTTTAAATGAGTCTAGAAGATGTGAGCGGGGGCCGTTGGATGCGTGAGCCGTGATAGGGGGGCAAATTGTGCCTCAAGAGTTGCTCCTGCTGCTGCTGGGCCCCTCGTAACTCAGTCAAGTGGGCGTGGGCGTGGGCATGGACGGGGGTCTGAGGCGTTTGCTACGTGCTGCGAATGCGTGAGAGATTTTTATTTGCCTGCCAGTGGAGGCTATCGATACACTGAGAGAAAAGCACACACACAAACACAAACACATATGTGCGTGTGTGTACGGGTGTGGGTGCGGGGTCAGCTCAGACATCAAGCATTCAAAAACAAATGGAAAAAGTAATGATTATTTGTTTAGCTAATGCCGCACAAAGTGGCCGCGGCTGAGGCTGAGACTGAGGCTGAGGAAATTGTTGGACTGGACAAGGTCCATGCCGTTTTCCTGCCAATGCGCATACGCCCCGTGGCACATTTGATTGCCGTGCATAAATAATGTAATGCTATCGATTTGCCACAGTTGCACAGGGCACAACCTGCCACGGCCCCCGTCCCCGTCGCCAGTCTCCTCTCAATTGTTGCTCATATTGTTTTTGCTTTCTTTTCAGCTTCTTCTCATTTTCTTATTTTTTTTTTGCTTTTTGCTCGCTTAGCAAATTAACAGCTGTGCGCAATATTTGCATATTTGTTGGCCTCGGTGTGGGCGTGACTGATCCCTGGCCATTTGACTGCCCAGGCCCCGCCCCACTGGCATTTTGTTTACCATTTCGATTTGGCACAATTTGTCACTGGCTGGCTGTCATCTTATGGCTTGTTAGTTGGGTTTGTTTGCCTGTTTGCCCAGCCAGCTTATGGACACCAACAAGTGCCCCCTCTCTCTCTCTTCTTGTGCAGAAGTTTAAAGGCGCCCTCAGCTCTGACTGATATGTGTCCTGCTGCACGTTGTTCTCGTCTTTGTTTACACAGTCGCCGGGGCGCTCTTTCCTGCTGCTGCTGCTGCTGCTACTGCTTCTGCAACTGGCTGCTGGACAACGTGTGGCAGCTTATTGTTGCTCTACCTCTCTCTCCCTATCTCTGTCTCTATCTCTGTCTCCGTCTCTTTGGTTAAGTGTCAATTTGATGCTGCCTTCGTTGTTGTTGTTGCTGATTTTTCATGTTTCATGCTGGCTAAATGCCCCTTGTCGTTGCTGTTTGCCATAAGTGCGGCATTTTGTACACCAACTTAAGCCACTAATGAGCCGGCCACCTGCCGCTGCCAATGCCAATCAAAAAAAAAAAAGAAAGAACTGAAGGGGGCTGGTCGAGGCGTGGCACACTCTGTGTATATAAACACTAAAGTAAATTGCTTGGTAATTAGTATGAAAAATTGCGTGAAAACTTGAAAGCGCGTTGATATCTGAACTGGGCTGACTTGATGAGCTGGCCAAGTGGCCACAGAGTGGTGCATATAAAGTGGTTTTTTCAGTGGGGCTCATATTCTGTAGAGTTAGATATTTGAGGTGACTGAAAAGCAGGGCAAACTTTGCGGAATTTTTGGGTACTTTTAGGTTCATGTTGGAGACTGAAGAAGATGTTTAGAAAAATTTAGATAAAAAAACTGTGTTGGCTTTAGAAATATAGGGTAAGATGAGAGAGTCTAAAATTATATATTACATATAAAACAAATTCGCAGATTTCATAAAAAAAAGATTAAATGAAATAAGAGTATAATTTTAAATAAATATATTATGAAGCAGTTAAAAAATATATATCAGAAAAAAAGTTCTTGATTCTAAAACAAGTAATAAAATTTAATGAAGAGAAGAGAGAAGGAGAAGACTTCATTAAAAAGAGACTAAAAATATAAAAGAAATGAGAAAATTTGAATAGGTTCTATGAAGTAAGAGTACGTAGAGAAGGAAAAAAAATATATATCTGAAAAAAAGTTCTTACATTTGAAACAAGTAATGAAATTTAAAGCAAACCATATCCAAATTCTAAAAAATTAGAGATTGAAAGATTAAAAATATAAGCGAGGGTAGTTTAAAATATGTGTTAACTAAAACAAGTCAACGTTCTAGAAACTAAGGGCTTAGGGAGGAGACTACACATATTTATAATAATAATAATAAATAAACCAAATAGATAGATCTCATAAAAATGAGACTAAAAATATAACAGCATATAAAAATATATGTTGATGCTATAAAATAAGAGTATATACTATGGAGGAGATAAAAAATAACATATCAGAAAAACAATTTTGATTATAAAACAGGTAAAGAAATTTAAAATAACACATCCCAATTCTACAAAAAAATTGTTAAGAGATTAAAAATAGAAACAAGGGTAGTTAAATAAATGTGTTATCTAAGGTTATCAAAGGTCTACGTTCTAGGGGTATACTAAGGGTATATGGAGGAGACTACAAATATTTATAAGAAATATATCAAATATGTAGCTTTCATAAAAAGAGACTAAAAATAAGACATTCTATAGAGATCTTACCAAATTATAATATGTAAAGAAAGCAAAAAATAAACTTCAAAAGAAATTTAATAAAAATCATCTCAAAATTCTACAAAACAAAAGTTTTAGAGACTAAAAATATAAGCGAAGGTTGTTCACGTTAGCTACAAAAACTTTTCAGACTTGAGGAGACTAAAAATATAGGTATTAGGCAAATATGTTCAGGTTTTATAAATTTTGAATCTATGACGATATTTGAAAATATATATAGAATAAGAGTCTTAAAGTTGAAATATGAAAATAGATATTAAAATTTCTAATCTGAACTAATCAAATCTTTAATCACAACGAAATGTTTTTTATGGAATCCACTCTTGATAAGTCTCATTAATGCAAGCTCACATTTTAGCAGCTCTCACGAAGTGAGAAACATTTTCTCACATTTGCCAGCTGCTTAGGCTGCAATCATTTATTCAAATGCTTTAAGCAACTGAAATCAGCATCTAATCCATTTGCTCATTACATTAACTTGGCGTTTCTATAGATTCGATTATTATTACCATTGTTAGACCCAAAGAGCCGGGCTAACCCCTTTGGGTTTGGCCCTGCTTAGGTTAGGGCTAAGGGCTATCTCTCTCACTCTCCCTGCATATTGGAGCATTTTTAATTTGTTTGGGATAAGCCTTTAGCTGGAAAACCCACTTCATTTTTAATGAATCCAATTTGGTGTGTGTGTGTGTTTGTGTGTGTCTTGCATTAATTTTATAATTTTCTGCTATTAATTATAATAGAATTTTTCAGTCAGTCAACGGCTTCGACGCCGGTTGCCTTGGCTGCAAACTTTTGGCGCTCTCTTTCTCGCTCTCTCATCGTATTATCGGCCACCATCATATGCCCGTAATTAAAACTTATTTCGAGGTTTTTGTGTAGCCAACAAACCAAAAACTTAATTCGCCCCGCCACGTCCCCAGCCTCCCATTAGTAATCAGTGCGGGGCTTGTTGCCTGGTTCTGGGTGTTTTTTTTTTGTTGTTTTTGTTGCTCTCTTGATGGTGGTTGTTGGTTTAACTCCAACAAGAATTGCCGCCTGCCAACACTTTAATACATCGAAATCTTGGCAAGACGCCTGCTGCACGTTCCTTAAGTAATGGATTCAATTATAAAGTTAAAATCCATGGCGGCTGAGCGCAATCCGACTGGAAATGATTCGCATAAATTCACAATAATTTATAAGGAAATCCTTAGAAGCTTCAGGTCTGACGCACACACACAAACATACAAACATACATAGATATATATATATATATATATAATACAAAAGGCGGCTTCATTTACGTCGCATTTTTGGTTTATTGGCACCCCAAAACCTGCGTATATCAAATAAACCCCCAACCCAACCTTACCCACTCTCAACCCTCCCTCCCTCCCTCCCACCTCCTCCTCCTGCAGTTCATTCGCAACGCTTGACCCTTTTGTTCGACTCTTACTTATGCCATTTATTGACTTGACTTGTCCACCCAGCTATCGGAGCTTGGTTTTGCTATGCCTTTTCTCTATTTTCTTTACGCTTTTCTTTTGTCAGTTACTTTTTAATTTGCCTTCAGTGATTTCCACGACGATTTACCTGCGCTGCGCAAAAATTTATTCCGTTCGACTGCATTCGCAAAAACAAACTTTGCATTTCCCGACCGACCTACCTACCTCCCTCCCTCCCTCTCTCTCTCTCTCTCTCTCTGTCTTTCAGTTCGAGACCCAATCGGGGCACCTTTCAGTTCTCTGGTTACGGCTCAAAATCAATTGATTCGCATATCGGAGCTCTCTAAGCTTTCATTTCTTGACCCTTTTTCGTGCTTGACTTCGCCAGGGCGTTTGCGGCCAGAGCTGGACATTAGCATGCTTTTGATGCGCCCACGTCTTTCTCTCTCTTTATCTTTCTCCAGAGGGGGCGATCTATGGGGGTATATATTTGGTAGATAAGCAGGCCTCGCTCACTTGACTGAAAGTTTTTGGTTTTTGCCTTTGTGCGAAAGTTTTTGGCCACCTTTTGTTTTGCCAGCGACTTGTGTTTGGCTTTTGTTTTCGCAAGCACTTTAGCTTGGACTTTGATTTTTGACATTCTATTTGGTTTTTAGGGCCCGTTTACCTTGTGCTATTTATACGCATAA
The DNA here is from genome assembly GCA_035045545.1 of Drosophila gaucha. NCBI lineage: Eukaryota > Metazoa > Arthropoda > Insecta > Diptera > Drosophilidae > Drosophila > Drosophila gaucha. Next base: position 12,247,834 of record JAWNOY010000292.1, on the reverse strand, counting down.
GTATATACTACATATATATGTGTGTATGTGTGTATTTGTGTGTGCCCCATTGTTTTGGGGTCTCTGGCAATATCGGTTATCGGCGACCAGCAACTGCCACGTCCTGCCACATCCTCAATTCCCATATAAACTATTAAAACAAAAGGCGTTGGCTCCCCTCGTGCGGGCCCATTCATCAATCATTTTGTGCGTTGATTTTAATTTGTGCGTCGTTTCAACTTTGAACCAGTCAGCCGACAGGCAGCCTCACATAAATTATGCAAAGTTGCCTGCCACGAGCGCCGCTCTCTGCGATTCTCAATTCAATGCAATTATCGTAAGTGCGGCATAAGTCAAAGGTAAATCCATAAGTTTATGACTTTTCTATCCATAAATCGCGCCAACTTAGGCAAATTTCTTAGCGCAACTTTCGTGGACTGAGCAAAAGCGCAAAAAAAAGGTAAAAAATGTCGACGCATGTAAACAACTTTTTTTTGGGGTTCTACGCTTTGTGCAGCTGTAGATGGGGTTTTATACTCCTTCACGAAGTGAAGAGAGTATATTGGTTTTGTGGAATGTTTGTATGAAAGGGGATTTTAAGTAGATATTTGTTTATATCACTCCTAGACAAAAATATATGTTGTATATAACTACTAGGCCTCTTTGGGGCGTGGCAAATCAAATAAAACTGTAACTTCTATAGTTTTTGGGCTAGGGAAAGGAGAAAATTGAAATAAGTAAATGAATATTGAAATGAAAAATAAATTTTGCAGTTACAATACTCTAAATCCTCTCTACTGATAGTCAAATAATTGATACTGTCAGAAAAAAAAAAATATTTGATTAAATTTAGCTGTTTTTTTTTCATAGTTAACGAGTATATCTACAGTCGGTTGCACCCGGTTTACTTGTGCGTTCACAAAAATGGGTAATCCAATTTCTTATTGTTTAACATTTTGGAATTTATTAATTTATAAAAACTTAAAAGCTTGTCAACAAAGGAGGTAGTATTTGAGAAGAAGAAAACAATATTTACGGATGCTGCAAAAATGCAAGTTAAGATCTTAAGTGCAGAAAAGCGTTAGAGCTTCTATATTTATATAAGTGTAGATATTTTTAATTTAATTTTATTTTCAACAAAATACGTCTTGACTCTTGCCTCTACGTCTGTTTCTTTCTTTGCTAGTGTTATAGTGCCGCTGGGGCCTATAAATTTGAGAAAAACCTTAGGGAGCTTAGACTATTGAAAACTTTGTGCGTTTGCTGTGAAAAAAGCAAAAATTTGCTACAATATATATATACATATAAATAATACAGAGAATATGCTTAATAATACTTATCTTAATTCTCAAAAAAAGGCAAAAAAGTTTACTTATAAAACTAAATTCAGTTTATGCTCAACGAGATAATATGATATTCCGACTTATCTAGTGTTAAGTTTCAACAATTTTCCTAATGGATTTAGGGCATCAAAATGTCAGTGCGAAAAAGTGGCGGGATTTACTTTTACTTTGTGTGTGGGCGGCCTTTGTCTAAATATTATTATTTACGGCTTAGGGCCAAGAGCCAACAGCGACAACTGTTACCCGGTAGCGCTCACTGGCCTGAACTTTAACCCCTTAAAGTCGACGTAATTCACTAAGCGAAAGCTGCTGGCAGCGAGACGCAGATGCAGATGCCACTGTCTATGTGTGTGTGTGTGTGTGTGTGTGTGGGGCGAGGGGGCGTGGCGAGGCAACAGGAGATGAAACGTGCGTTGTCTTGTCGCAAAGTTTTTAAGACTTGCTTGACCGACCTTTGTCAAAAGTTGTTCGAGCGCATGAAAAATGATGCCACACGGCACGGGATGTGTTACAACAGGCACATCGTACCTCTCTTTCACTCCTATACTCTCTCTCTCTCGCTCTCTTTTGTTGTGTGTGTGTGTGTGTGCAGGCAAAATAGCAATTTGCGTTTTCAAACAAAACAAGCCGAGAGCAGAGCTTTAGTTTTTGTTGCTGCTTTTTTGCCTTGGTTCACAATTGATTGAAATCCCTTAGCGCACACCTTTTTTATACGCTTCCAAAGAGGGTATTATTACTAAGCTAAACAGTGTGTCACACAGAGAAAGGTATGTGTTTGCTGTCTTATCATATATATATTTTATCAATATTGCTTCAATTTCTTTCAGTTTCTATGCAATCTTTTCAGTTTTGGAGCTATAATCATATAACTTTGATTTGCTTGAATAGGTTTACCATATCATTTAACTGTCTTAGGCAGCAGCCTTCAAAAAATAATTTCTTGGTTTTGTTTGTAAAGATATTTTATAAAGATTTGGAATATAGGCGTCTTGATATCAGCTCTATCTATCAATATGGAACTATTCTTATAGCAACTATAATATACCATATAGTAGCTATATATATGTATAGATGCTATAGCTGATAGACGCAAAGCCACTGAACTTGCAGCTCTGGCAATGAAAAAACTCATTCCTTTTATAAGATTTCTTGACGAACCTTTGAATATAAGAGTTTTACTTTGCGTCCTACATATAACCAAAATAATATCTATACTATAAGATTGCTACTATATCCTCTAGCTCAGATTGCATTAGAAGTGATCGGTTATAAATAAAGTATACTGTTAGTTATTTCTATGAAACTTGGATTTAAGGATCTTAAGTATGCTACCTACATATAAGCTAAGACTTATTAATATCGTAGTACTATAACATATAGCTTTATAGAATGAATCGTAGAATTTAAGAATTTAAACTATGCTCTCTGTAGATAGCTAAGATTTGAATGAATTTATTTTGAGTTGAATGAATCGATTGAACAACGAGCTCTTGTATGAATGGTTTTTGTCTGACTCAAGTTATCAAGAAAAGACTTAGATATCATGACAAGACTTATGACATTGATCCATTAAATTATATGACAAATCAAGAAATCATTTGTATCATGAGAAGACTTATCACATTGATCCATAATATCAAATGACAAATCAAGAAATCATCTGTTGGAAGTACAGTCTTTGCGTATTAAAGACCTTTCTCTATAAGGATATTCAAACTTCGGCGATGCTTTGCTAAAGTTTGACTCTATAGATTTTGCTTTGTTTCTGGTTGTTGTTGTTGCTGCTGGTGTTGTTTGCTGGTGTTGTTGCTATTGCTGGCTTAGCTGCGTCACAGAAAACACACAACTTCCGCTTTCTTTGGTAAAAACAATAGAAAGCACATAAATTTATGGTTTCAGCATTGTGCTTTTGACATACAACCATGTGCGTGGGTGGGGGGAGGGGAAGGGGGAGGTGGATTGCAGGGATTGCTGTTGTAACGTTAAGGGGTTAATATGCCTGCAACCGCAAACGGGATTCGGATTTGGGTTTGCCAATGTAAGGCGGGGGAGGTAGCTGTAAGTGTGTGTGTGTGAAGGGGTGGAGGGGGAGGGCTTGACTAGAGTTGACTTTTCTTATAAATAATTTTACTAAATGGATTTGGTATAAATGCTGACATTAAGCATGTGTGTGTGAGGGTGTGTGGGTGTGTATGTGTGTGAGTTTGTGTGTCTGGTAGCTGCTTGAACTAATTACCTGCAAATTTATTTTATTTTTGTTTGGCAGGCAAATTCTGCTTACCAAATGCAACAATCAAAATTGGCCAAATTGAGAGTTGGCTCTATAACGTTATTTATATACAGTTAAGTGTATATGTGTGTGTGTGCGAGTGTGCGAGTGGGCGTATATGGTGTGTATATGTTGTGCTGGGCCAAGTTTAATGGTTTTTTGGGGCATTTTCTTGCAGCTGTTTCGCTTTGTGGTTGCCAGCGCTGTTGTTGTTGTTGCTGTTGTTGCTGTTGTTGCTGTTGCTGTTGTTGCTGTTGTTGCTGTAGCTGTACGTTTCAAAATTTATGTTTGCTGGCTATGAAAATGAAATGACTGTGGTAAACATTTTAATTAAATCCAAGTTTGGCTTCTGCCTTCGTTACAACAATATATTTTGTTGTCGTTGTTGCCACTTTGTTGCCCTCGCTCTCTCTCTCTTTCTCTCTTTCACTCCCTTTGCTATTTTATACAGTTGGTTTTTTTTGTTGTAGCAAATAAATTTTAATTTTATGTTGGCCGCGTTTTAATTTGTTGTCCACTTTTTTTTTGTCATTCTCCATTTGTATATACAAACACACATACATATATATATATATATATATATATATATATATTTATTTATTTTTTTTTATTATTGTTTTCCGTGCTTTTATTCGCATTTACACTTTATGCATGTGCGCATTTATTTTATTTGCTAGCTTTTCTATTGGCTCTGATGCGGGTGGCTGAGGGGGCCAGGAGAAGGGCGCAACGCTGACAGCCGGTCAAGTGACAGTTGCCACTGTACACACACACACACACATACAGAGAGAGAGAGTGAGAGAGAGAGAGCACGCACGCAAATATGAAATGCAAAACAAACTTTGCAGCTGTCACTCAAAAATGAGCGTCGCAGCGAACGACAGCGAACAAAGCGTTGCAATGGGCAGGAGGCGGGGGCGGGCTGGCAGGAGCTGTGCACTGAGAGAAATGTGAAATGGTTAATTGGGCGGAAAGGTATTTGGGTATGCGAAGCGGCTGTCGCTCTATGAAACGACGAGTTCGCAATACCAGCAGGAACAACAACAACAACAGCAGCAGCGGCAGCGACAAAGTGGGTTAGAAAGGTAAATGAAAGGTTGACGGACAGTTAATTTCGGGCAGTTGATTGAGTTATGAGCTCTGCACACACTGCAAGAAACCAACAGAGTAAAAGGGAGCCAGACAGAGACAGAGATAGATAGAGAGAGAGAGCGGGAGTTGGCAGCTGTTTGCGGATATACGATTTTACATTTTTGGCACATGTGATATGCATGGATGCTACAGATATATGACAGTTGTTTGCTGTGGATTTACAGTTGAAATGTGTTTCAAAATGAAGTGGGAAAAGCTAGAAGAAAGCTTTAAAACGAGTTTATATTGTATTAAGAAAAAAAACCGGGATCTGTGCGCTATAAAGTTAACAAATGTCTAATTATTTTTGAGGAAAATTATAAAATATATTTTTAATTGAAAAGAAATTTGCTCGGAGTGAGCTTCATTTATATTAAGTGTATTTTTTTAGTATTTTTAGAGTAATATTCATTTATATTGCTGTTTAATTTTCTGTTTGTGTGAAATTTAAAATATATTTGAGTCTTAAAGAAACAGAATAGAGCTTAACTCACATTCAAATTCAAAGTTTCAAAAGTTAAAAAATAACAATATTTTTGACAAGCAAATTTTTTAAATAAATAATTTAATATATCAATTGTAATAAGCAAAGATTCCATATGTTTTGCATGTTTCAAAATATATTCATTTTTTAATTTAGTTACTTTGAAATATCAGATAGATAGATAGTTGAGCCAAAAAATTTAGATTTTTTGTACTGTTTTGGAAAAAAAATAAAAATTATATAAAAACAAAACTCAGAAATCAGAAATTTTGCAATTTCACAAATGATTGATTATTTTATACAACAAAATTTAATTTGCTTCAATTAGAGCGTTTGTTATACAGATATAACGTTCCAAACCTAAAAAAGAAAGTCAAACCTATCTGAATAGGGCGGCACTGTTTATGGCTAGGCTAAGCAATTATTCAAATATAGGGCTGAAATTCATGTTTTAATCAAGTGTCAGTAATATATTTATAAAATTTTATAAGACTTTGCTTTGAAGCTAATGAAAACCTGTTGTTTAGCTGCTGAGCTTTGGTATGAGGAAGCAATTTATAGTGGAGATCTAAAAAGGTTTAAAAAAATTATAACATTATAATAAATCAAACTCTTAACAATTCTAATGAAAAGTTAATAAGTTTAATATTTTCCTATAAACTTAAGTTTTATTTAAATAGTTCATATGCCTTCTTTGTATAAAATTTTACTCTCAAACAAATTTCCACAATTTTCAATTACATAAAGTAAAAAAATTTTACTTGTACCTGAACTTTTAATCAGCTTTCAAAGTTTGCAAGTTCATAAATCTGACAGCTGCATCAAGTGTGACTAACTTACAAAAAAGAGAAACTTAATATAACAGTAAAGTAAACTGTTAAACGACATGAATTCGCATATTCTAAAGTGCATATTCAGTGTGAATAAAACCAAAACTGTGGCAAACCCATTCATAAATGGAGGTCGTTTGACTTTTTGCTACACAATATAGAAAGTTGTTGTGCACCTGCAGCTAATTGGCAGGTCATTCAATTTGGAAATGTCGAGCGAGCCGCCCCATTAAAACTTAAAGTGTAGCATGCCACATATTACCCATACGACCCATTGTACAGAGCAGTAGTTGCGAGTTCTCTAGCTTCCTTCTGCTCTCTCCCGCGCTGTCATCAATTTACATGCCACACACGCATAGCGAGCTTCCCCTTTCTCTTCTCTCTCTCTCGCTGCAGTTGCGCCAGTTGCTGCTGTTATTTATGGCCACCGAAAACTGTCATAAGCAAACAAATTGTTTTTTATTGTTCATAATTATTGTGCATACTTATGTAAATCACGCGACGCATTTCGACTGCGCGTTGCATGCCACACTCGCGTGGCTGGCGAGCGCAACTAGTTGCTGTTGCCTCGCCGACAGCGGCGCAAAAAATTGTTTGTTTTATTGAATTTTTATTGTAGTTTGAATTTATGACGCAGCGCAGCCCCGTCGACTGGATTAGGGTATTTCTTTGCCAGCTCTGGCAGCAGAGATGACTTTATCGGCTTTTTGCTGCATTAAATCGCAGCCAAACTGTTAGCTGGGCCCATCAGCCGTCCTCCTCCTCGCCGACTCGCTGTTTGTCTGGCAATTTTGTTGAAACAACTTCAGCTTCTGCGTTTGTGTGCGTACGTGCCACTGAAGTGCGCTCGACTCTGCGCTCGACTCTGCGCTGCTCTGCCAGATTAGCTCGGCAAAACCGCAGACAACAGCTGCCATGGCAGAGCTCCCGGTTGCTCCCCTCTCTCTTTCCCTTTCTCTCTCGCTCTCTGCAAGTGGCAAAGAGGCGGCACGGAATGGGTTTTTTTTGCTGTTGGTTTTTGTTGAGCCTTGAAGCGTGTGCATGTGAATAATGTCCAGCAATTGGCTTTGGAGTTGGGGCGCTTTATTGGAGCTTGTGTGTGCCACAGACGACGTCATTTATTTATGAGGGCAAACGCGCGCGCGAATTTTTATGAAGACCGTAACAAAAATTAGTAACTTTTGCCTGACGGTGATTTGGTTCGCTTGCTTGACTGCTCCCTGACATTTCATAAACTTTCGCTTATTGATTATTTACCACAGTTGTTACATCCTGTTGCTTTTGCTTCTTTTCTTTTTTGTATTTGCAGAGAGCTTACGCGATTACTTCGGACGCTACGGCGATATCTCTGAGGCAATGGTCATGAAGGATCCCACGACACGCAGATCCAGGTGAGTTCAACAAATCAAGCTATCAAAATTTGCCAGTTTTTGATGGGTTGAGCGCTTTGAATGAGAGTAGAGCTTAATATTTTTAAATAAAAGCTTACTTGATATAAATTTAGAGAATATTTTGTGGGCAAAACTCTACTTAAGCTAAAAAATTTATATGATATACTTCTTAAGTAAAAACTTTACTTTGACTGAGAGTTAAGAGTTAATAATTTTTGATCAAATACAGAGCTTAAAATATTATTAAAAAATATTACAAAATATTAGTAAAGTACTTTACTTAAATTATGCCGGCTTAACAATGCGGCTGCACTGAGAGTGCGAATTAGGACGAAAGAGGGGAGCATGAAAGGCAGCGATTAACTTAAAAGAGAGCAGCAGCCACATAAACAGCTGCTCTTCTAATTGTTTTGCTCTCTTTAAGCTGACGGCTCATCAAAAATCACACTATTTTTACAAATTTTTGTTCACTTCGCAAAAAGTTAACTTAACTTTTTTTTCCTTATTATTCTTCTAAGAGATTTTATAGATTGACAGTCAAAATTTTCAATGCTGACAACATTTGCTAGCAACTTTTAATATATAAAAAAAAATTTTGTTTAACTCTGTTTCTGTCTGTTGCCTTCAGCTGCAGCTTTAGCTTTACAAGCTGGAAAATTACTTTTTAAATTAGTTTTTGGGTTTTTTGAAAAATTTGTTATACAATTTTAAATTTTTGTTATTATATTTATAAGGTTGTTCAAATTTAATTAGAAATAACCACTAATTAATAAACTACGCCTTGTTGCTCTGTAAAGCATAGATGCATTAAAATGTCCCAAATCATATAACCTACATATTATATTGTACCTTTAAAGCAAAGGAAGGACAATATTTGTTTATATATTAATGGATTGTCGGCTTCTTGTTTGAAAATTCTTTTATCACTTGTTAATCTTTCTTTCCGCTTCTTATTAACTGGAATCACAAAACATATTTTCAGAGTACATATTTTCATTATACAGTGCTCCAAAATTAAAATTAAAGTAACAGTGTTGACACTTCAGCCTTTTTCCGGACAGATCTGTTCTTTTTTTCTTTGTCTATCCGGAAAAAATATGAAACGCCAATTGTCCGGAAATATGTCCTTTTTTATTTTAACGATGAATGTAGTTGAATCGACCCAATAATCATCGTACCACTTGAAATGTATAAGAATTGTGATCTTGGGTTACCGATTTATGATATATCGAGCTTTAGCGAGAAAAATTAGCCAGAAAAATACTTAAAACAGGTGGGCACATATCAAGTTTATATGAAATCAAGTGTCCCAGTCGACGAAACTATTGATAACGCATTAAAATCACTTTAATATCCATATATATATAGTTCAAGTTTAGTTTTTACCCTTATAAGTTGCTGTCCTGTTTTCTGTCCTTTTATAAAAAATGTTTGTCGCTATTTCCCCCTTTTTTTCTAAGCCGTTTGTCCTTTTTTTGTGTCCCGTAGCTGCACTGTAAAGTAAACCAATTTCTTTACATATTTTGAAAATTTGTTGGACTTAGACTTAACTTCGCTCTAGCTCTTGGTCTAAAATATTTATTTTCAAAAATCTGGCCAATTGTAAGATTTTAATTTTAGATCAACTTTTCAGGTCTAGCCTTTTTTTATTATTATATTATTTTTTTTTTTTTTATTGCAGCTTTCTTGTCATTTGATTCTATAGCGCAGTGTCTAATTAAACCATGAATTTTTAGGATGGCTAATTTGCCAACGCTTAGTTGTTTGCTTGCGAAATGCGAATTTTATGCTTATAGAATTGAACGTATCATCAAGAACTGAACTCAGTAGGGTTTGAAAATTATGAAGTAATTCATAGATTTATTTACTGTTAGCAAAACATCAAATCAAGCTCAGAAAAAGATTCCGATTCCTTAAAGTTAGTTTCCTTTTTACTTATCACAAAACTTGTGAACCTCATTCAATTATTCATTGTTTCCATTACCCTTTTAAGCAAATCGTATCGATTTCTATTTTCAGATATTCTATTTTTAAAAATGAAAATATCATATATTCGCGTTGTAATTGTTTGCATGCCTTGCGTTTGGCTATCTGACCAGACTTTGATTATTATTCTGGTAAATCTCGGTGACCGCGTTTACCTTTCCAGCTTTGTTATTGACGCTTGTTAGCTCTGCTCTCTGCTCTACTCTTTCGACAGCAATTTCCATATCCGTTTTTCGCGTTGTATTTGTTGTTGTTGTTGTTTATGACCATGCGCGACTGCATCCATTTCCAAATTTGAACAGTTTGGTTAACCGCTAATTGGTTTTCATTTTCATTGATTTTCCTCGATTTTTTTTTTGGTTCCACATGATATATGGGTACGAGTGTGTGTGCGTGTGTGTATGCTGGTACTCTACTGTTGCCATCTCTTTCCACCTTCCTCTCTCTCTCTTTCTCTCTCTTTCCTGTGCGTGTGTTTATTCGAATCGTTTGTCATTTGTTGCGGTTTCGATCAGCTTTTGGTTGACTGCACCAAAGCCACCTGCCACAGCCACGCCTCCGCAGTCAAGCCGTTTGCCGTTTTTATGCCGCTGACCTTATTCAAAAATGCTTAACGTAAATTAGCTGGTTTTTGCGGACGGGTTGAATAATGAGCGGCATTTAATGAGTCAATTGCAATTGAATTTGAGCTGCGATAATCACGAACAGCAGCAGCAGCAGCAACAATGACAGCTTGTAAACGAATTTAACGACTCTGCGTGTGTGTGTGTGTGTGTGTCTGTCACTCAAATTAAGCGTTTTATGGCGGCACACGCGGCGTATGCGCAATGTGAGCTAAGCGTAGCGCGTGCTAAAAGTTAAGCGCATTCTTTTTCTTCGACTACTTTTGTTGTTACGAACTGGCAGCTGGTATGCCGTAAGCGAAATACATCCTTGTTTTAATTGAATTTCATCTAATGTCCTGTGAGAGGGTCTGAATGGGTTCGAGTCAGGCTGAGGCTCAGGTTAACAAGCAGCTGGCTGCTGGCAAAAACTTTATGCCACATTCTCCAGCTACAGCGTGTCCTGCTGCGAGTGCTGCTGCGAGTCCTGCTGCTGCCATGTGTCCTTTGCCTTTGTGCATGTCACGTTGGCTGGCAAAATTTTTATGAACTGCGTGCAGCAGCAACGGCAGCAACGGCAGCAACAGTAACAACTCCACTGATTCTGAGAGCAGGCAAACGCCATTGGCTGCTGTCTTAACAGCTATAAGGACGACGAGGACAGCGAGGACAACGAGGCTGAGGATGTGTTTGTTGCCTGCCTGATGAAATCTACGGGCTCTGGTAGTTGTAAATTCCGCAGCTCTATTTGTTGCCGCTCGTCGTTGTCGTTGTCGTTGTCGTTGTCGTTGTCGCTGCTGATATCATCGTGTCAGGGATTTCTAGCAAAATTTAATAAAAACTTTATGTCGCTTAAAAGAATGTTTATGGAAATTTTTCACTTAAACTTGCGCAAAGTAATAAATGTAAACAGAATTCCTGAAAAGGTGCGACAACAAAATTCAAACTGAGAGCACAGCACAGCAACAAGCTGCACAACTAACTTGCTGTTGTTGTTGTTGTTGTTGTTCGTGTTGGTGTTGCTCGTGTTGCTGGTGGCGCCGCAGCGAGAGTCAACAGTGCGGTTAATAAATATGCGCACCAGGGCAGACATTTTACCGCTGGCAAAAGAAAGCATTGCCTGCTTCTAGGCGCCTTCTCTCTCTCTCTCTCTCCGCCTCCGCCTGTTGCTGGCTTAGGATACAACAAGCAGTCAGATAGATTGAGATACATGCGCCACAGATATGGCAGCAGCACTCGTGCTCTCTGTGTGCAAATGAGATTGTATATTACAATAAAATGGAGTGAAGTACAAATTAGAAAACTTGCAAATAAATTTAAAAGCACAAAATGAAAACAGAAAAAAAAGCAAAGGCAAATGGCAAATGGCAAACAAAACACATTCAGGCAAAGGCATTAGATGGAGCGGGAGCTACGAAAAAAATAGCAAAACTTTTGCAACTTAAGCGAGTTGTTGTTGCTGTTGTTGTTGTTGCGGCAGCAGAGACAAAGCGGGTCGCTGAAGTGCAACAACAATAAAAATTGAGTAAAATGGCAAATGGCAGCTGTAGCAGCACAGCAGCAGCAGGCTCCCTCCCCCACACTCCTCAACACGCCCCCAAACAGCTCCCCCAGCAGCATAAGTAAATCCAAACAATTTATTGTTGTACTTTTAACATTCTTCTCATGCGCATTGTTGTTGTTGCTGTTGCTGTTGTTGCCTGCCACCATTGAAGCAAACATAAGCGACTTTTCAATGAGTTTGGAAAGTTATTGAAACATAAATTATATCGCACGGCGCACGCACGCCAAACGCAGAGACCCAGCGACCCGCTGCCAACAACCACAAGCAAGCCCACAAATACGCCCGAAGCAACAACAGCAACTACAACAACAGCAACAACAAATATAACACCCCTTTATGACTGCCGGGCTTTTTTGAGTGGGGGGCATTTGGCCACCTCACGCATTTCTGTGCATGGCAATTAAGTTAAATTTTTCTTTCTCTTGTTAATGTTTTTTTATGCCCTTTCGGCAAGGGCAGGGCTTATGACATTTGTCAAGCAGCTTGCAACGCTACACAGAAGTTTTTTAATAACCTGTCGAGTGGTGCGAGCAATAAAGATAGATGTGTTTACTAGTTGTTCCTCCTCTAAGTGGTTCAAATGTCAAAGTTTAGGAATTGTTGAAGCTATAAATTTGCATTTAGCTAATTGTACAATATATGAATGGAAGTTGGAGAAGTTGCTCTGTTTGAAATTTAATTTGTAAAGTATTTGTTGAGCTTCGATTGTGGGAGATATAAATGGGAATGAGTTACGTTTTTTCGTTTCATATTTGATCAGGATAACATGTATTATATAACAAATAACTTAGAAACTTTGGGGACATAGGTAGATATATGTATATAAGTATATCTTTATATACAATATATATTAGCTGATTGCTGCATCGTTGCTAAGAAGTAACCTTCAACTCATCATCAACTGTCGAACTTGCGATTCAGCCTTGAAAGTTGTGGGAAACATTGAAAAATAGATAAAAAGACATTGCACGAAGCACATATAGCTCATTTCTTTTGAATAGAAACCTCTTTAAATTTTAGTTAAAATAAGTGTATAATAATAATGACTTCGTTTTTCGACAGTTCAATAGAGGCTTCATGTATATCAGCTGTATATACATATAAATATATCTCCTATCTGCCTATTCCTCTCTCCTAACTCCTCTCCTGTCACATTTTTGTAGACTCTCCACTCTCCATCTTCACTCTCCACACTCCATTTTTAACTCTCCACTTTTATCTTTCCACTCTCCACACTTCAATTTTAACTTTCCATTCTCCACTCTTAACTCTCCACACTCCACTTTTAACTCTCCACTTTGTACTATTCACTCGCCACTATCCACTCTTCACGCTGCACTTTTAACTCTCCACTTTCAACTCTCCACTTTCCACTCTCCACATTTCAATTTTACTCTCCATTCTCCACTCTTAACTCTCCACACTCCAGTTTTAACTCTGCACTCTTCAAACTACTCTCTACTCTTCAACTCTCCACTTTCAACTCTCCACTTTCCACTCTCCACTTTTAACACTTCTCTGTCCAAACTTACTCCCCACTCTCTACTCTCCACTCTTCACATTTCACTCTCCACTCTTCACACTTTACTCTCCACTTTCCACTTTATATATATATATATGTATATATACAGATATTACAACACAATTAGCTATTGTATTAAGTAAATAGTAAATAGGATACTCTTCACACCACATTCCCTTAAAATTTTCTTAGAATTTTTCCACAAATATTTTATATTATATCTACCTAACTCATATAGAACATTCACAGCTTCGACTATACCCGCAACTTTCAGTTCGTCGTTGTGGTTTTGCTCGTTTTTTCTTACACGCGCCAAAAATTGTATTTTTATTTATTTGCTGGACGCTCAGCGAATGTTTTATATGTGTGTATATAAATTTTACCTGGATCTGTATCGAGACGGCGATATAATTCAGAGCAACATTTGGTGAACAATGCTGCACATAAATTTAACGGGTCTTAGATAAGAAGTGCTTGTCGAAGAGTAAACACAACACGAAACACTTTCAAAACCATTAACTGTTTAGAATCTATAAACATTTACACTCCTAACTGAAATTCTCTCTCAATGTGTGTGTGTGTGTGTCTGTGTGACTCGTGTGTTTTACATTATGTACAGATTGCCGATGTTAAAGTTAAAAGTCATAAATAGATCTGTTGAAATGACACTGAAGGGATTTTCAAACACAAGCTGAAAGAGTTGTTTGTGTAAAGAAATACGATTTTGTGAGAGATTTTAGAGCTTTAAGCTTTAAGGTAGATTAATTTAAAGAGCTTTTTAATATAAATCAATTTGTAAAGTAAATTTTATGGTATTTTTTTATTAATATGTTTGTTTGAAATGAAATTGAAATATTAATGAATGGAAAGAGTTTTAAGTGTCTGAGTTTACAGTGTGTGAAACTTCAAGAGCTTTTTGAGAAATTGATTTTATAAATATTTTATGGTTCATCTGTTATGAGATAAAACACAAATTTCTTGAACGAAATTCAAATATTGTAAACGGTTTTATAGCTTAAAGCTGAAAGAAAAGCTTAATATCTTGACGTTTTTCAGAGCTAGTTTAAAGACAGCTTTTCATTAATATGTTGTTGAAATGAGATATGTGTCAGATATAGTATAAGGTTTAAGCTACATCTGAGACATATGTATATAGTAATAGATATAGTATAAGGCATAGGCTCAAAGAGAGAGAGGGAGAGAGAGAGAGCGGGGGAGAGAGAGCTTTTGAATTTTTAAGCTCATAGTTGACATAAAAGAATCTTTCAAGAAAACTTTGTCAGTATCTTTTTAGCATCCTCAACTTAACCCCATCAATAAGTTACCGAATATATTTATATATGTTTATTTTCCAGAAGTCTTTTCTAATATTTAAAAGTAAGTTAAGATGGTTAGAACAAGATATACAATTGTGTTCAAAAAATAGCAGTTCGTTTTCACACATCAGTAAAAGATCTTTTTCGACAAAGTTTAACTTTGAAATGGAAGAGTGTTCACCGTTTTTGAAGAGTGGAATGTTAACAACTAACTAACCGTTACTTTGCATCCCATTAATATTGAGTGTAAAGTATGTTTGTCAATTATGCTATAGCTTTCAAAAGTTTTAACTTATGATTAATCCTAAATTCAGTTGTTAATTGTAAGCTCGTGTCATTGATAAAATCTTCTATTATATTTGCTATGCAAATACACAATTTCATATCTTTCGCATAATTGAAATTGATTTTAAAGTTTCTGTATAGAGTAAAGCAATCCCTTTTGATCAGGGCAAAGCAATCTGAAATGCCTTTGCAATTACAGTGAGCATATCTCGAGCAAGCATAATTGCAATATTCAGGATTTACTTTCGCTTTTGGGCATTTCACTTATCAGCAAAACGCTTGAGCTTTGCAGCCATTAGGATAAGTTTCATTTCCATTCACATGCGCAGGCACTTTAATGTTATTTATGAGGCTTTTGTTTCTGGTACTCATCACGAGCTTCCCCCCCCCCTCTGCCCGCCTCCTGGCTGTCAGCTTCAAATCACTCATTACACTTACCACAACAATCCAAAAACGTGGCCATAATTAACTCAATTTAATCGGCCCCAGATCCACGTCCACACGACGCTTTAGTGGCTCACTTGTGTTTGTCATGCGGCCCTTTATGTGACTCCAACTCTGACGGCGACTTCTGGATGCTGCCTCTGCCTCTGCCTCCTTCCTGCCTGCTTTGACCACTCGACGGCCTGGTCAACGGCTGTTTTGGCAACGCCGCTTTGCCCTTTTCATGTTAATTTGCAGCACAATGCCAAATGGGTTTATACATATACATATATATATATATATATTTTTTTTTTTGGTTGTTTTCCCACACCCACTATCAGCGCAGCTCAACTGCATATGTTATGTGAGCATGTGTGTGTGTCTGTGTGTGTGCGAGTGTGTAGCAATTTTTCATCATTAATTATGGCGTTGGCTGTGGCAAACATCAGTCAGCCGCACCAGCAGCAACAAACGAAGCCAAAGACCATTAGGACGTTTGCTCCCCACCCCCCTCAATGCCTTGCCCCTCTTTCAGGCCCCTTCCTCCCACGCGCTTTCACTTGCGCTTCTGTTGCCCAGGGATCGCCTTGCTCTTGTTTGTTGCTGCTGTTGTTGAGATGTCAGTCGCACACTCGGATGTTGTCAACTCGCCTCTGTGTGTGTGTGCGTGTGTGTGTGAGCATTACAAGCGGCAATAGCAGCCTCTGCCACCCCCATCCCCTTCTAGCTGTCCCTGGTCACCCGTGTGCTACCCATCAGCTCGCACCATTGTGTTACTGTTGATTATTTCATGCGCTTTCTGCGCGTTTTTATGCGCATTTTATGTTTCGTATTTTTGCCGCTCTTCAACACGAGTTTTATAAAGAAAGCCCAAAAAAAAAATAAAATACTCGTATGCCCAGCGAATTCGCTTTTTATGTCCTTCCGGCAAGGGTATATTGTGTCTGTGCAAAGCAACAGCATCAGCTGCTACCAATTGAGGTTTAAGTTCTCAATTAGCTATGGAAATTATGTGGCAGGTAACTAAGGTATTGTTAGGGATTGAGAAGCTTTTAATAGAGTATTGCCATGTGATGTAAATATTTACAAGAAAATGTTTTGCAAAGTTTTTAAAGTATAAAAAAAATTAATTCTATAGAGATACCAAAAAAAAAATTCAAGTATTTTTCTTTTATTATCAATTTGAGAGATGATTTTTGGCTTAAGGTCTGGGATCTGGGTTATTTTCTGAATTGGATGGCTGGAGCTTCTATTTTTTAGAAGCTTTTTCATTCATAAAACTATTCAGAAAATTTAATAAATACATTTCTTTTTAATATTTGATATAATAATAAGGAATAGAAAAGATGAAGAGAAAGAAAAAAAATAACAAGAAAAGAAAAGAAAATGCAAATAGTATATACAATAAATAAAGCCATTGTTAAGTATTATAAAATCAGAAAAACTGTTAAAAAATGTATAAAATGCAATAAATATCTTTTTCTATAATATAAGATATAATAGAAATAAAAACGATATTGAAAAAGGAAAGAAAATAGAAATTTAAGATGTAAAGAAATATAATGGATATAGAAAATTAATACATATAATCTATAAATATAAAATGAAATAGAATATAAATATAAATTGAAATAGAATATATATAGAAAAACAAATAAAAATAGAAATATTAGATATATTAAATATAGCTATAGTAAAGTATTAAAAAAACTGTTATAAAATGTAATAAATGCAATAAATATCTTTTTCTTTAATATAATATATAATAGAAATAGAATAGATATAGAAAAAGAAAAAGAATAGAAAACATAAATATTAGATATAATAGAAATAGAATAGATATAGAAAAAGAAAAGAAAACATATATATTAGATATAATAAATATAGAATATACATAGAAAAAGAAACGAAAATAAAAATAAAAGATATATTAAATATAGTTATAGTAAAGTATTATAATATCAAAAAATTTGCTGTTATCCCTGATTATGTATACAAATCCATAAATATAAGTCTTTAGATCAGTCTACTTATCAAAATTTTCTTATGAAATTCACTTCTATTTTATAGATTTTTATAAACAAAGATTTTGGAATTCCGAATTTCAGTTAGTTCATTTAAAGAACAGATTATTCATTTATAACTACTATCTGATATAGTATGCTTATCTTTTAGCTGCTATAAATAACTTGAATTCAGAAATACTGCTTAGTACATAAATATGTATACAGAGGAACTCCCATCAACTACAGAGCATTTGATGAGTCGCCCACGCACTTTTGCATTACCGTTACTTGTTATATATACATATACATATATTTTTTTACGAGTTCCCACTCCATTGTAATTGCTGTGCCGCAGCACTTTTACATAATAATAATAATAAAATGAATTATAAAATAAAGTTACCTTTTCGTTGTGTGGGCCAACTAAATGATGTGCCCCACAGCCCGAGCTGGCCAACAACAAAAAAAAAGTGAAATATAAAGAAAAGAGAAAAGAATTTAATGTCTGCGTCGCGTCACAAAAGAAGGCAACACTCAAAATTGACATTAGCAGCAGGCATACGAACCATAAAAACATAACAAATGGGCGCCATAATGTGTGTCCTTAAACTGTCACTAAATCGATAAATTTTCATAATGGCCGGGCCATTTAAATATTTAGCCAGGCAGAAGAGCCGCACAGGCACAAGGCGCAAGGCAACCCCTTGTGCTGCAAGTAAAACCAATGGCCGCCTTTCTTTTTCGCTGGATTAATCAAATTACCAACGACCCGCATAGATAGCCCAAGCAGGACTCGAATGTAGGTGGTGGGTGGGGCGTGCTGCCATATCAACGCAAGGGCACGCACCAGCCAACAGAGAGAGAGAGGGAGAGGGAGAGAGGGAGGGAGGGGGAGCCGTTCTTAAGCAGCGACGAGAATGCGTCCGACTTGAAGGCGGTTACCCGACTTTGGTCTTTGGTGTATGTCCTGTGGCAGCGGGTGGGGCGGGGGTGGTGCCTTTTTGAGTAGCTCAACTGCCAGAGCAGCTCGGCACTCACGCAGGCCCAGTTAAGTGTGCGTGTTCAAGGATGCATTTTGGTGTGCCCAGGAAAGCGACAAGCGACAAGCGACTGCGACGACGACGACGACGACGACAACGACAACGAAACAAGACAAAGGCATAAAAACGTGCAAAATGGGCGTGTGTAGGCGTAGGCTTATAAAGTGCGAGTGCCAAGGCACCAAGGCAGGAAGCCACTTGTGAAAGTTTCATGCACGCGGCCCCACTTCACACGACAGCAGCTAGCTAGCTGGGCTGCAGCGCAGCGGTTGGGACGAGGTCAGCAAGAAAGCAAAAAAAAAAAAACAACAACAAAAAGTGAGAAAAAAATACGGTAGGAAGCACCACAAAAGCATCGTCGAGTCGCCAGGACCTGCGTCTTGGGCCCTGTCGAGGCAGCTGCAAGTGCTTGTTAGTGCGGGATTGACGTTGACTGTAGCCAAAGCTTAGAAGTGCCTCAGTCCAGCCGCCTCCCACTCAGTCAGTCTGCCTCTCTCTCTCACACACACTTATAGTCCCTCCTCTCACCCTCTCACCCTCTCCCTCTCGACTGTTCGTCTTGAGTTGCATTCCTTTGCAATTGTTTGGGCGCTTTTGTTTTGTTCTGAATTTTTACACGAAAAAGTCATTTGAATATGCGTCCTCGTCGTCATCCTGGCACCTACAGCCTCCTCCTTCTCTCTCTCACTCTCTCTCTCTCTCTCTCACTCACTCTCTGTCGTTTTCTCAGTGGATTGAAAGTTTTGTTAGCCGTCAGCTACTTTGCTCGTCGTGCTGCCTGCCTTCGTGCTTGTAGCTGCCAGTTCCAAGTTTTTAGTTAAGGTTGAGGGCATGACTTGCGGCTGCCATTAATGTTCTTCGTGCAGCCTTGACAGGCGACTGCTGCAACAAATGGCGACAATAAACAGTACATTGTACATAAAACACTCTTGTGCACTCATCAATGCGACTGGGCGTCATTTGTTGCTGCCATTCGCCATTCGCTATTCGCCATGCGCCTCTCTTTGCGATTCTCATTGATTGCAATACTTTTCGGCTAGGTCAGTTGAGTTATGGCCACTGAAATGTTGTGTCTTCAAATTGATTTTAAAACCTGACAAAGCGTTGAATTTTATATTAAAATTCTAGCTAAGAAAGGAAAAAACTGACGAAGTTTGAATATGCGTGAAGATAGTTGGGCTATAATTTGAAAACCCTCTTAAAAAGAGGACTTGCTATAAACCATCTTGAAGCTAATCTTGATTCAAGCTGAAGATCTTCATATTGTAGCTAAGAAATACTTAAAGCTTGCTTTGAAGGAAATGCTTGTGGAACTTTGAATAAGCTTGAAGATATCTATTATATATTTATTTATTTGTAGACCTGCAATAAAGCTAAGTCCACAAGCATTCAGAATCTAATCGAGATTAAAACTGAAGTGGTTAAGATACTATTCTAGCTATGAAGTTTTCTGTGAAGCAAATAGCTGAGTAACTTAAAATTAGCTTGAAGATATCTAGGCTAACTTATGAATCCCTTAATATATGAAGGTCTGCTATAAAGCTCAGTTCCTAATCATTCAAAATGTAATCTACAAATAATCAGAAGACTTTATTCTGTTCTAGCTAAGAAATTCATGGAGTTAAGCGAACTTTGAATCAGCTTGAAGATATTATAGCTACATAATGAAATCCCTCTTATTGATAGACTTGCTATAAAGCTAAAGCTAAATTCATTCCTGTTAAGAAATTTATGGACTTTGCCTTGAAGGAAAAGGTGGAAAATATTTGAATTAACTTTAAGATATTAAGCTTTTCTTATGAAACCCTTCCTATGTGTAGACCTGCTATAAAACTTAAGTTGTCGAAGCATTCAAAATATAATCAAGATTTCGACTGAAGACTTAGAGTTATATTCTAGTTCCGAAATTCTAAAAAAAATTTTAAAGTAAATAGTTGAGTGAGGTTTGAATAAGTTTAAAGACTTGAAACCCTTCTTATTTGTATATAATACAGTTCTCAAGCATACAGACTCTAAACAAGATTTCGTTTGAAGACTTAAGATTCGATTCTAGCTAAGAAATTCATGGACTTTGTTTTGAAGCCAATAGCTGAGAAACTTAAAATAAGCTTAAGTATATTTAGGTTACATTTTGAAATCCCTCTTATATGTAGACTTGCTATAAAGGGCTAAATGTATAAAGATTTTATCTGAAGACCTAAGGTTCTACTCCAGATATTTATGGACTTTGCTTTGAAGGAAATGATGTAGAAACTGTGAATAAGTTTGAAGATGTTTAAAGTATATTATATTCTATTTGTAGACTTGCTATAAAGCTAACCTCATCAACATTTAGAATCTAATATAGATTTAAGCTGAACAGTTTAAGATTATATTCCAAGAAAATCATGGAACTTGTGTTGAACAAAATAGCTGAATAAACTTGAAGATATTTACTTTATATTATAAAACCCTTCCTGTTTGTAGACCTGCTATAAGGCCAAAGTTCCCCAGCATTCCGAATCTAAGCTAGATTTTAATCCGAAGACTTTAATATTCTATTCCGCAAGAAATCTGTCGACGGGGATAAACAGTTTTTGCTTTAAACTACTTACGTAGATGCTTAAGCATGCAAGACGTATCAAGGAGCAGATACCGTTACCATCTAGTTAAGAGTCCTTTGGGACATTTTCGGGGCTAATCTACTATCAGTATGGTAAATGTGCTTACCGTGCGCAGTGTTTAAGGGCCGCACATTATCATGCTCACTGGACATATGTGTAGTGCACAAATATTGTATTCAGTTTGCCTGGCAGCTACGTAAGCATTAACTAGTCGTAGACCTGTTTGTTTGTTTGCTTTTTTGTTCTCGGTGTGAGTTAAACTGGATGCTGGCGTTTATCTCAAGTTTTGTAGATGCCGTTGGCTGCTTTAGTTTGGCAACATATTCAGCTAAGAGAGAGAGAGAGAGAGAGAGAGAGAGAGTTAGAGGACGCCTTTTGGCAACACCTCGACTGAACTTTGACCGTTTGGTAACTCATTTAGTTAGATTATTTACGGTAATCCAAGACGCTGCCAGAGACAGGACCCAACTGCACACACACACACACTCACACACACACACATGCTTATGCTGGCGACTTCGGCTTGGCTCTGGGAGCAACAGCAAACAACCAGCCCATAGGCTAAATACATGCAAGTTGTTTTGCTAAATTGTGCGTAAGCCAGCAACAGCAACAACACCAACAACACCAACAACAACAATAACAAACAACTGTAACAGCAACAAGGATCTGCGACTAGGAAACTTTCTCAAGCTCTGCAAGGCAATTCAAATAAGACTTTTATGTTGCTGCCTTGCAACACTGCGGCGCTGCTCGACTCGTAGCTGCTACGTGTTTGCGGCGTGTGTGTTACATGATTGCCACGCCCAGCCCTGCTCTGCCCCTCCAGCAGCCCACATTCAGCTGATGCTGCTGCTGCTGCTGCTTACCTTGGCAGCTTGTGCGTGCGCTCATTAGCATTCTGAAACGGCTTTATAAAATTCAACAAGCAACAATCCAAACGAACCAACAACAACAACAACAACAACAGCAAACCAAACCAAACCAAACTGAACCATATTCAGCATCAGCATGAGACCTGCTCCTGCCGGCTCTGCCTTGGTTTGCCCTCTGCCACTCAGACCCAGAGTCTGCCTCTGCCTCTGTCTCAGCTTAAGGCTCTGCTATATCGCCCACTACAGCGACTGCTCCTCCCGCTCCCCCGCCACCTGCCCAGTTTTGGCTGCATGTTTCTAGATCCTCTAGTCTGCATGTCTCTGTTTGTTGTGCGAAATATCCTGCAAAAAATTTTGAAAGGGTTGTTTTGGGCAGAAGTTGTAAGAACTTCTCTTGTAGCTTCTTGCATTTTTAAGAAACTTTAAAGCAGCAGCTGCTAGCTTAGGTGGAAGATTAGCTTTTGTTGAGTTATAAGAGCTTAAGCTAAAAGCTTTGATTAAAGCTTAAGTCAAAATGTGAAGAACTTAAAGTAGAACTCTAGCTTACTAAAATTCATAAAACATTGCTTATAATGTTAAGATATATAGAGCTTAAAGTTAAATACAAGCTTTCATAAATTCATTAAAATTTTGTTTAATGTTTAGAGCTTAACAGAAAAGACAAGCTTTCTTACATAGATAAAAAAAATTGGCTTCCACTTAAAGCTTAAAAAAATATAAACTTTCTTAAATATATAGAAATCAGCTTCAGGGTAATAACTTAAAATGTGGGCTAAATATAAATAACATCTTTTCCATGAAAAGCTTTATGAAGCATATCAGAGTGTAGTTAGTGTTGCACATAAAATCATGTTGTGCTGAGCTTTGAGCTTTAAAGCTGCTTAATTGCATTCAGAAGATATAAAGCTGTTTGTTGATCAGCTTTAAGCTTTATGCAAATATATCAATGCTTGAACTTGCTTGCCAGAATAAACCTTAAAGAGCATAATAGTATATTGTTTATATAAGAAAAGCTACATCAAACTTAATGTGTCTATAATTGAAAGCTTTAAAGCTTTTAGACAGATTTCTTGAGGTACAACAGAATATATATATAAATTCTTCAAAATTCCATTCGATATTATAGAGTGACAAAAGCCTAGTCAACTTTCAAGATACAGCTTAAGCATTAGCTAAGAAATCTTAAAGCTCATAAAAGCTGAAAAGAGCAAAAAGAGTCTGTTTGATCAATTTAGGCTTCAGTTTCATCCATTTCTTACCTTTTAGCTCTTCTCAAGCTAAAAACTGAAACTCTGCTTAACACTGCTCTTACAGGGTATCTGTTAATCGTAGCTGTATAGCTATTTGTTGTTATTTTGCTTTTTATTGTGCACGAAACACACACTCACACGCACACGTAGAGAGATGCCCACATGCACATCCTTATTCTGTTGTTATCCTGGCGCTGTCTGTCGCTGGGTTATTTTTTTTTTTTTTCGGTGCCTCTCGCCTGCTGCCTTTGCCTCGAGTTGCATAAATTGAATCTGAATTTGTGAGTAAATTGCACACAGGAGACACATTATTTTTGAGTTTTGCCTTTTAAATTTGTGGCTTTTCACTTTGAGAGAGACAATAGCCGTGCGAGTGAGACGCAGAGTGAGAGACGGAGAAAGAGAAAGACAGAGAGAGAGAGAGAGAGCGAGTGGTCCCTTGTATATGCAGCAGGCATTGCAACAGTCTCTGGGCCTCAACTTTGTGTCACTTTCCGTTTGGCAATTTTCTGTGTGTGACCCACTTGAGTGGAGAGGACACGCCCACTGGCCCGAGAAGGTCTCCCCGGCACGCCCACAATTTAAATCAATATTAATAGCGTAGGCCGCTTTTTCCAACAAATGCATTTGCACAAATCGTTCTGCTATAAATACCCACAGAAATGTTTATTTAATATGTGCCAGGCGCTGCCGAGCACAAGCCACCCCCACATACACACATATATATATGGTATATATTCTATATCTAGTTCGTAGTTCAAGCTTAGATGCAATGCAATCCGATTGCGTGCATGTGTGTGAGTGTGTGTGTGTGTGTGTGGCACAAGCTTTTCCATATGCAAATTGTTTTTATAAATTTGCAACAAGCTCTCATTGTTATTGTTATTGCTGCTGCTGCTGCTGTTGTTGTTGTTGTTGTAGTTGTTGCATAGCAATTTGTGTATAAAGTTGGTGCAATAAAAAGCCAAGTGGACAAGGAGCAGCTGTAGCCGGCCATTGGTTCCGGTTTCTGCGAAGAGTGGTATAATCAAAACCGTAACAATCGCCACAATTGCAATAGAATCGTCGTTAATTACTGTCTGTGCTTGCGGTTCTCTCTCACTCACACCCTAACAGACTTGATGTGTGTGTGTGTGTGTGTGCAGCGCCTAAAAGAGCAAGACAAATACGAACGCTGTGGCTGCTGTGTGTCTGGCAAAGAAGTTGGAGCTGAGTCTGGAGTCTGGAGTCTGGAGCAGCATCGTTAAGCGTCGCTGCCAAGTGGCAAAACTCAAATAAACATAAACGTGCACACACACACACACACAGAGACAGAGATAGAGGGGTAGCTCTGGCACAGCCAAAATCTGTAAGCTGGTTTGTTGTCTTTGTGTGTGTGTGTGTGTGTGTGTGTGGGGGGGCATGGGAGACTCATTAAAATGCAGTGCGAGATAATAAGCATTTTAATTAAATATTTAACAAGAATAAGTTTATCACAACACGAAACGAGGGGAGTATATCTATGTGTATGTGTCTGTGTGTGTGTGTGTGTGTGTGTAATGGCTTGTAAGCGTCTGTCAGGTCGAGCATTAGCGGCAAAGGCAAAACGCTCGATTCGGCTGGCTTTGGCAAAAGTGACTTCTACTTTTGCCTAGCCAATATTTTGATGTAATTTGAGCTTCTAATTGGCGCACGTGCGCTGCCTGGCACGAAAGAGCTCGAGGTTTGCGTTCGAGTTTATCGAGCTGCTTCTCAAATATTTAAGCAACTTGTCTAACCGTGTTGATATTTACTTTCATCTCACACTCTCTATCTCTTTCTATTGCAGGGGCTTTGGCTTTGTCACATTCAGCGATCCAAATAGCGTAGATAAGGTACTCACCCAAGGCACACACGAGCTGGATGGCAAAAAGGTAAATCTCAACAAACACAAACACATACACACATATACATATATATATATACATATACGAAAAAAGAAAATAAAGGAAAAAACTACCCGGCAATCCGTAACTCGAACCCAACTCATGACGTTGGCAAACAAAAAACTTCACCAGCTATGCAAAATATTTGCACAAAGCAACTCTCGCGCGCGCGTTCGCTTCATAAATTGCCTCCCATCTCTGTCTCCCTCTATCCCCTCTACCACTCTCTCTCTCTCTATTGACAGCAATTAGAAACTCAAAGCAATGACAGGCAACTAACAAAAACAGTAAATCACAAAAGTTAAAAAACATGGCAAAAACAACACGCCAGAAGAAGAAGCAGCAGAAAGAAAACAATAACCTGTCTATGAAAAGCGCGGATTTTTGTAAAAGCCAAACAATTTTTAATTACGTCAGGTGCTCCATGGCATCGGTGGTGCAGCTGGTGGTGCGGGCTGCAGCTACTACACTTTGCCATTACTGTGTCTATTTATGTTTTTATATTTTCTGAATTTCCTAAGTAAATACTTGCATTCAAAATTAAATATTTGTAATTCAGAAATTTAAGAAAAAGTTCTTATAACTTTTTTAATATTTATTGGATTTTTTAAATCAAAAAAAAATCCAGGAAAAGTATTTAACGATAAATTAAGCTTAACATCTAGTAGTCAAACCAAATAGCATAAGGTTTGACAGAGTTATGGACCTTATGGCAAATTTTATTAACAAAAATATTTTCTCAAAATTGTCTCATATATCATAATATATGGTCAACATTTGGAACATGATTTATTAATAAAATATTCTAAAAACATATTTTTTTATATTTAAAAGAAGAATCAATCTAGATATCAAATCATACCCGTAAATACAGTGTTGATGAAAATTGCGTAGTTCTTTTTAACGGAGCTTTGAATATTTTAAGACTAGCAATAGATTTCTTGTCAGTTCAGGATATGCACATCAAATCGAAGGTACTTGGATAAAGCTTTAAGAGATTTCAGGACAGGGAACAGTACTTGTCAGGTTTTGAATCATAAACATGATGGACTGATAGGTCGATATAAAATTAGACTTAAGATCTACAAAGAAAATTGTCTTAAATTTGTTAATAAATTTAAATTAAATTTGTTAATTTTGTTATATTGAGCATTAAAGTAAAGGCAGAATATAGTATTAAGATTAGAGATGGTCGTCGGACTCGGGATTTTCAGACTGTCCCGATATATTTTTTAGGCTGATTGGGAAAGCTTCTAAAAAAGTCTGAGATGGTCGGGTAAGTGCTTGATCCCTAGATCAAGGTGGCATAGTAAGAGATTCTAGAGATATGCTTATGAGTAGAGCTGGGCGTCAGGATCAATTTTCGTGACTCGCGGGTCTGGAACGGCGGTCTCTGGAATACTGCTGTCTCAGAGCCTATCACTAAAATCTCTTACTATGATCTCGGGACCCAGCACTCATCCAACTGTACCGGACTATTTTAGAATCTTTCCCAACCAGCCCGATATCGAAGATCGTTTCGGCACAATTTCGGGTCCCGAAAATCCCGAATCGTAAACATAAATTTTATTTATTCATAAGGAATGGCTTAATATTATATATTGTGTAATATTTTTTAACACTACAGACAAAATAGTAAAATTATTTCTTAATGAAAATTGATTAATTATTGACAAAGCTATGAACACTTGAAGGTTATAAGTTTTGAGAAAGCTTTGAGCATTTGAAGACTGTAAGGGGTATAGTAGCAATAGATTCCAAGGAGTTATAGCAGAAGAGGCTAACACTCATTTCATCAATGAAATTCACTTGTAAACTAGTGCATATGATCTATGATATGATATATGCTATTTAAATATTAAAATACAAACATTTACTTATTTTAAATTGAATTCTAGATTAGAAGAAGAAAAATGTGCGCTGCTAGAAAACGGCTAGAATTTTATCAAAATTTTAAATACACCTAGGAGCTGCTACCATTCACATGACAAACTACAATTAAAAGATTAACTGTATATGTTTACATACTGTAAAAAGCACAGTCAACTGTAGATGAAACAGGTTCTAACCCGCTTCAATTCATGCCATTGACAAATTCGGTTTGATTGGCATTTTGGGCTGGAATTGGTGAAGACTGTTAGAAGGCAGATCATATTACGCATACGCCGCATTGGCATTAGCTTAATTAGCTGAAAGCGTATGTATGTGTGTGTGTGAGTGTGTGTTTGTGTGTGAGTGTCTGCGTTGGTCATTCTTTTATGGCAACACAGCTGGCCAACTGTAAATAAAATGCGCAGCCATCATTTATATGGATAAGTATTTTTTTTTTAAACCAACTGCAACACACACAAGAGTTGTTGCTGTGTGTGTGTGTGTGTAGCTCAGTCGTGCAGTGTTTCGTGTTTCCGTTTGGCTGCACAACACACACAGCACACAGCACACGGAAAACAGAAAACAGAAAACTGAAAACTGAAAACGATGCGAATTCATTTCATTTCATTTCGTTACGCTTTTTCGGTCTGATGTATTTTCGAAAAACGTCGACGTCAACGTTTGCCACTCAGCGCTGATTAGTTTTAATTTTAATCTAAAAATCAATTTCCCGCCGGGCGGACTAGCCCCCGTCCCCGCCCTCGCCCTTAACACACACACAAATGTAACTGTTGTTGGTTGTTTTTCGTGCTGCACACAGGAAATCAACACGGCAAACTGCCGTCCTGTCACCATTTGCTGCTGTCCTGTGACAATTTTTGTGCGAATTATTATCGCCAGAGGATATTGCGTTGCTTTCGCTGCCCTTGCCACGCCCCCAGCCCTATCTTGGCCAATATCTCTTCATTTTATTTGGCATTTTATTTGCGGCATTGGCTTAAGTTAACTCGCACTTGCAGCTAAATGCAGCGCAAAGTCACTTCAAAAAGATTTAGCTTGGGGTGGAGCTCCTTCTCCCTCTCCCTCTCCTCTTCCTGCTTCATACAAAGCTGCCCCTTCGTGGTTTACCGTTAGCTGTCAGTGCGGCCAAAATGAGAAGCAGCAAAGCACTTAAAATTGAATTTTTATGATTTTTAATTATTTTTAATGACGCTGCTTATTGAAGCAGTCAACGTGGGAGGGTGGGGGCGAGGGAGGGAGGGGCAGCTCCTCTGGACGAGCAATTTGTTATGCGTTAATTCGTGCGTGCTCAGCTCCAAGTTGAGCATGCCACAGGCCATCATGACACCAACGCCAGCTCCCGCTCCCTCTTCCTCTCCCTCTCCCTCCCTTAGGAGTAATTCTTGCTTAATGCGCAATGCAGGCTTATGCAAGATTTATGCTTGGCTATTAATATGAAGAGTTGCTGGAAATGCTTTTTCATTTAAATGTCATTAAGCATACGATTTCCTCACTACGCACACTCCAGCTCCAGCTCTATCACTCACTCTCTCTCACTCTCACTCTCACTCTCTTTCTGCTTGCAGGTGGACCCGAAAGTAGCTTTTCCGCGACGTGCACATCCCAAGGTAAGTACACACAGAAATATTACCAAAAAAAAAAGAAAAAGTTGTATATATAAAATATATTTTTGTGCGAATGCTGAGCACTTGAGTTGGGGGTCGGGGTGCCGCTTCATGGTCTGGGCAAAGGATGTGTCATAAGTAGCAGCAAATGGCAGATGAAATTAAAAACGGAAGATGCCAGCAACAACAACAACAACAACAACAACATTGAATATCAAAAAAATACTGGCAGGCAGATAACTTTGTGGCTGACAGGCAGCAACGGCTACAGCTTCAACTCCATCCACCCACCACCCTGCCCCACACTCCCATGCACCCATCAGCTTCAGTTGTTTCTATGCCTTCTGGCTGCAAAGTGATGATGACAACAAAATTTCGACAGCAATGCGTGTGTGTGTGGGTGCCCGTTTAGAACAGCTCCTTCTCTCTGGCACCATCTCTATCTTTATCTGTGCCCCTGCCACTGTCCCAGTTGCTGCCTACTAAATGCCACACGCACATTTCGCTGCCTGCCACTGCGCTCGGTTAGACAGAGTTACAAATGTGCCCATCTATGTAGCGGCTTTTCTTTTTTGCTACCCTTCTCTTCTCTTCTCTCTCCCCTGCTGCTGCCTCCTTCACGAAGAAAATACTCTAGCTCGAGAAGGAGTTAGGCGTGTCGAATGCTGCATATGACGCGTAACGCGCATATTCCCAGAGGGAATGTTTGCTAAATTTCTGAAAAATATATGCTATCAAATGTGGAAAAAGTTTGGGAGGCAGTTGGGGAGTGAAGGAGAGAAATGCAAGGTCAAACATAGAAATGAAGGAGGGTCGAGCCAAGGTGAAGGCTAAAGGTTTTTAACCTTATAAATAAAATTTGATTTATAAAATATAAATATAAATATAATAAATAGAAATATAAATATAAATAATTATAAAATATGAACTATGCTAAGAATTTCGGACTAAAAACCACCTATATTTCCAAAAAGAGAAGCTAAAACCAAAGCTAGATAACCTTCCAAGCTTCTATCTTTTTTGAAGTCTTTAATTATTTGATTCCAACTTTCATGTGCTTAAGTGTGGTAAAGCAAATAAATTTTAATAAAAATAGTGTTGGTAAATGAGTTAATTAACATAAATCTATGTAGTTGAAGTAAAGAAGTTACGAATATCGCTTAAAGAGAAAAAAGTACTTTAGAGTAAAATTTTTTTTTCTCCAGAAAAAAAAATCTTAGCAGATAACTTGCTTAAATCAAATATACAACTTTAAAAAAAAAACATATTTTTTTGAATGTGTAAAAAATAGAAGAAGCTATTATATTTTCAACTCTTCAGATTAAAATTCAAGAATTTAAGAAGTGGTTAATTTAGCTTGAAGGAAAAATGATTTTTAATTTTTAGACTAACTTTTTGCCTACATTTTGATCTAAAAAAAAATATCAGGTCTTTAAATCAGAATTCAAGACGTTATTAATTTAGCTTGAGTGGAAAATGGAATATGCTTTTGAGACTAACATTTTGTCTACAAAATAGATAAAGATATTTCATATTTTCAGCTCTTCAGATCAAAAGCTGACTTTACAGACTTTTTTTGCAACTTCGTCAGCAAAATTTCTAAAGGTCTTCAAGCTAAAGTCCTGCTTAAGCCCGACAACTTCTTAAAACCCAAAAATTCATCATATCTTAAAACCATAAACTCTTCACAACTTCCACATGCTCATTTGCTTACATAACTTTGAGCCCTGAACGGAACTGCTCACATAAAGGATTAATTGCTAATACTATTGTTTGCTTAGGGCCCAGTCGAAAGTTGGTTCCAATAACCTTTGCTTAAAACATAATTCTCTTTGTTGCAGCTTAGCTGTTATTATTCTAAGGGTATTTGGTAAGGCGGCTTTGTGGAACTTTTTCGATTTTGCGACAGCGATTCTGCGACTAACCGCAAAGCACACCATAATACGCACCCAAAACGACGTACACACACACACACACACACACAGATAGAGTGGCACACGCAAACGCTTAGAAAGTGCGAAAGCCTTGAGCAGAACAGGACCCAACCGTAGGCAGCGCCTGCTTACTGTCCCTCTCCCTCTCTCTCACTCTCACTCTCTCCCTCTCCCTCTCTCACTCTAGTGGAGAGCTCGTTGGCAGCGCTTTGCTTATCAACACGCAGCTGATTTCCGTTGCTATTCCTGCGGCGCGTGTTGCCATTGCCATTTGCCCGCGTCCTGCCACGCCCCCGACGCGCTCGCGCCTTTGGCTGTGGCAGCGGCAGCACCCAACAATTATTTACGTAATGTTATTATTATAATATTTTTTTAAACGCATTCTCACTGGATTTGCGCCATGCCACGCAACGCAACGCGGGGAGTGGATAGGAGGCAGAGTGCGGCGACTAGGACAACGAGGATGGCTATGCGGCATTTGCAAGTGGCTTTGTGTTCTGCTTTGCTCTGTTCCTTTTTTTCTGCTTCTGCCTCTGTGTGTTGCTGTTGGGGCGCGCGAAGATCCTCTCGCATATTAAAAGGCGTTTAAAAACATAAATCCAACGTCTAACGGCTGCTTATGAAAATTACGAGAAAAAAGTGAGTGACGCTAAGGGATGGGGTGGCAAGAGAGACAGAGAGAGGTAGAGCGTAGCTTAGCAGGAGCCAAATGGCAGGCAGGCAGCCAGGACAGCCAGGACACCCGGAGACAGAACCCAAAGGAGTTTGCTACGCAGAACACAAAAAAAAAAAAAAAAATTGCATGCGACATCAGAAGCGCAAAAAAAGAAGAAGAGATATAATAATATATATGTATATGGTAGAAAAAAAAAGAAAAACTGACGAGAGGACAATTTCTCGCACCGTTTGTCGGAGGCCCAGGCAGAAGGATTGCCCACAAAATGTGGCCCAAAATGTTTGCGGTTGCAGCGAAAGTTAAGAGCTCCTTTTTTTCCTTCCTTCTTCTTTCCTCCCTATTTTTAAAGTCGTCACAGGCTGGGGACTGAGCCATATAATGAAATGAAGCATACTAAATGAGGCTGCTAAGTTTTCAGTTGTTAGAGCAAATGAGATAGAGGCAGAACAAGAGCTAGAGTGAGGGAGCGAGAGCGAGCACATAATGAAATGCGAAAAAATGATGATGATATTTTTGGACCATAAAATGCAGATGAGCCGACTAAGCACAAAAATAGTGTGGAGAGCCGAAGCACATTTCGAGTAGGCCTTGTGCAAGGGGTGCACACACACACACACACACTTAGATGGCTAACACATTTTCATATTCAACATATTACACATACGCCGTGTGTGTCGCATCGACAACTCGACGAGTCGTCGACTCGTTTTCAACGTTTGTGCAAACTTTTGTGAAGTTAATTTCTTTGCTTTTAAGCTCTCAGACTATGAATATGAAATGTGTATTTGTGCAACTTGTGTTTGGCCAATGGGTGCCACCACAAATGCTGTCAACGTGGGGCCATGTATAGGGGGAAGGCGGCTCGGCCCGACTGGCTTACATATGTCATGTTAAAAAGTTCGCTTTAATGTGCAAAATTTTTGGTGGCCAAAGCCATAAAAGTGCATGGGATAAGTGAAATGGATTTCGCTTCGCTGTCCCACATAAGTATGCTATAAAAAACTATGCGAACAAAAAACATCCAAAGAATGAGGCACAAAAAAAAGCAGATAGAAGAGCGAGAACTATACAAAACGGAATCTGTACGAACGACAGCAGAGATGTCTCTCGCGCGCGCTCTGAACTTGCTGAGGATTTATGAATGTTTGTAAGCGCCATTGTCACACACACACACCAGCACACAAACACACATGCACACACTCAGAGACATATGTGAAAGCAAATTTTTGCTATGCACCTTTAGAATCTTGAATCTGTTTTAGAGAAGTCTTAATTAAATTGTAAAGGGAAACATGTGAACAGTTTTGTTTAAGTATTTTTTTTTGTAGTGCATGCATATATATATTTTTAAGTTTTTAATACCTTGTTGCCTTGATATTCAATTTGATTCGTTTTGTAAATCTGATTTTTGATATGCTAGAATTTAGCTTAGAGCTTAACACATTTTGAACCACGCTTTTCTCTTTGAGATATGGTTGGTATTGTGTTTTATTATTGAAAATTTTGGTTTAAAGACTTAATTTATTAGCTTTATTATATTTGTATATAAAACTAGCAATCAAGCTCTAAGGCTAAGACTGTATTTGATGCAGACAACCTGAAAATCAGAACTAAAACTTTATCAAGCAGGTTGTTTTAAGAAGTCAAAGCTTCGGCAATCAATCAGTCAAAGATTGTAGAAATTTAATAAGTTTAATAGCTACTTATATAGCTTGAAACTAAGAGATGATGCATAGATCAAAGATTTTATACGTATAAAAAATAAGCTGGTAAAATAAACAGGTAAAAAATAAGCTGATGCTGCTTATGGTATACAAGAATCGATATATCAAATTTCAAATGTCTAGCTTTTGTAGTCTACGAAATCGCTGATTTCATACAGACGAATAGACGGGCAGACGGGAAGATGGACAGATGGACAGATGGACGAATGGACGGACGGACGGATTGGCGGACGAACGGATGGACAGATGAACGGATAGACAGACGGACGGACGGACAGATGGACTGATGGACTGATGGACGGACGGACGAACGGACGGATGGACGGACGGACTGATTAACGGATGGGCAGACGGACGTTTAGGCAGACGGACGGACGGACGGACTGACGGACGGACGGATGTACTGACGGACGGATGGACAGACGGATGGACGGACGAACGGATGGACATGCGGAAGGATGGACGAACTGATCGACAGGCGGAAGGATGGACGGACGGACGGATTGACAAACGGACGGATGCAGAGACAGACGGACGGTCAGACGGTTAGATCGAGTTAGTTCCTGGTCTTGATCCAGAATATATTTGCTTTATAAGATCTGCCACGCCTCCTTCTGCCTGTTACATACATTGTCACAAAACCATTGATCTCTAAATTTCCATTTTTAATGGATTGCGTGTACAAATTAGTGTTGAATAGATAACCAAATAAACTGATATAAACTTAAAAAAATGTTTAGCTCACAAATCTCACTAATGTAGTTCCGTGCTGTAGGTCAATGCCTTATGAAATATGTTGCCCACTTCCCGTTGAACTTAATACAGCGGCATTTAGTCATTCGATTGACAATTATTTAACTATAATATATTAAGCTGTGCTGCATTCGGCATTCCTCAAATACAATTTTGTGCATGTAAAGTGATATTTTAGCCAAAAGGGCAACAGACAACAAACAGGCAGTCAAATGGTGGCGAAACACAGGCGAAACCACAGACAATGTTACAAACTGATGCCACCGAAATGTGGAATGCGTTTAAATAGTGGCAAATGGAGCTGTCAAATTATCGATTGTGATGGAAACTGTAAGCCTGTTGGGCTTAAAATTCAAAATAGATTACGAAACAGAGGCGAATGCAAAGTTGTGGCCACATAAGTATGCAAGGGCAAAAGTATGTATGCAATTAAGGCGCAAATCCTAACAGAGACTGCGCGTGTGTGTGTGTGTGTAAAACAATGTGGCTTCGATTGTATGACCATGTCATAATGAAGCACATTTTGCTATACTGGCCAAATGACAGATATCAGGCAAAAGCCTCACTCATGTTGCCATTAAATTAACACGCTCGAATGTCTGCTGTCTCTGTGAGTGTAGTTGTGTGTGTGTGTCTGTGTATGGCTGTGTGTGTTGTGCTTGTGTACATTGTGCAAACTTTTCTAATTTAAACCGGCAGTTTCAGTCAATTGCCACAGCTTACCGCCTTTCGACATGATTTTTACTTTTTACTACCTACGAAGCAGCAGACGCAAGGCACAAAGGCGCAAAGCGAGCCAGTCTATAAAAAGAGCAGTGCAGACATATTAGATATTTCCAATACATTAAAAGTTGTGTGAATACACTTGCCGGAATCCATTACAAATACACACACACACACACAGAGATGTGTATATATAAAGACAGACGGACGGACAGGCATGTTGAAAGCCAGCCATAAATCTAATAAATACGTGTGTTTCTCACCAACTCCCGCTGCAGGCACACACACACAGGCACACACACGCACACAATGCAATAACTTGTAAAATATGTAATCAATCAAGATGAAACAGTCGTTGAGGCAGCCAAACTATGTCGAAAGTATGCGTCTGACTGCAGTTGCAGACGACGGGGCTCTGTTGGGCGGGCGCAGCAAACGGGGCGATTAATTCAACTTTTGCACAGACAATAGCGCCACCCACGCCAAGCAGCAAGAAATCAAGACAGAGAGAGAGAGAGAGTATGTGTGTGAGAGAGACAGTCAGATAGGCAGCGAACTTCTCCCAACCCGAAAAAAAGTCAAAAGTTGAAAGTGCAATTTCGTCGTTATTATTTTACATTTACAACAAAAGGCTATAACAACAACAACAACAACAACAACAAATACAACAAAAAAAGCGCAGAGAATAAAAGTGAAAAGTTACTCAACTATTTCATGCAGCGGGGCCAACCGCTGAGCATGTGTCTCCTCCAGCTCCTGCCCCTCCTCCACTCATATCTATGCCATGCGTGTGTGTGTGTGTGTGAGTGGGGGTGTGTGTAATTGTCAGTTAGTTGGCGCTGTCAGTCCGAATGTTGAAATTAATTTATTTCAATTGAAGTTGAACTTTTGTGGCTTTATTACTTTGCAAAAGTTGTGCAGAGCTACGCATAATAAACGGCAGCCAGCAACGTCAACCGGTCGCTTTTTGAGATTGCCACCTAAAAACGTTGCCAGGTGCTGCCCTTCATCCTCCACCCACCACCCACTCTACCGCAGCACCTGACCCTTGCCTTTCTCTCTCTTCATACATACATACATATATATATATATACTATATATTTTGCTTTGCAAAATAATCAAATTGGAAAATTGCAGCGTTTGCTGGTTTTCCTTGCTCGCTTTCTCCAACCCCAAAGCTCGTCCTTCTTGTCATTGTCGCCGTCAACTATCATATTTTTTTTGGTTTCCTTTTTCTTTGTTCATCTGCTGTTTTATTTTATATATACCCTGTAACAATAGTAAGTGAATAACGGAAATGGCAATTGCGAGAATCAGAAACACAGAGAAAAGATTCGCAGAAGCCTTAAAGTAGAATTTGGTGAAAATGTATGTACACATATGATAATGTATGTACATATATGATAATATATGATAAGCAACAGTCCTGTTAATGCGTCTGTTCATCTTCCCTTCCATAAATCCATTTATTCATTCATTAATCGGTCTATCTATATAAACTTTTTAATCAATTCTCTGCTAACTAGTTCTTTCTATGGCGCAGTTAGGCGATAATTCGACTGAATCGATAACAATTGCTATCGATATATTGTGTTTTTACAAAGTCTATCTCTGTTTACAGAAGCTATAAGCATATAGCATACTCAGATCCTTAATATATCTCTTTTTATAGTAGCTAGACCAGAATATTTCACATTTTGCATAACTCTCTCCCCTTCTTTTCACTGCCCCAACTCTTCTTTCAACACAGGGTATCTCCCAATCAAACACATTCACTTTGAGCACCCTGACTTGTTTTTCATTGACAGGGTATAGCTATCAACTGCAGCAGGTGCTATTGACGGCCCTGCTGATAATTTGTTGCGAGATTTTGACATTTGCGAGTGGCAGCCGTGCGGCATTGATAGTTATTTGATATGCATATATTGAACTAAAAATCATAAAAACAATATTGAAATTCTTGTAAACGAAAAGCAGGTAAGCAAAAAAAGAATAGACACTTGTCAATGCTAGACCCGCAGATACCTAAGATTAGGAAGTTAGACTGAGAGTATCGAGATTGGCTGTGCGTTTTTTCCCTAAGACCCAACATTTCCAACTTGCATTACTTTGTCAAAATTTACTTTTATTTTTTGATATGAGAACCATTTTGTTCATGGTTTGTGGTGTTTATTGATTCTTCATCTAAATTTTATTGATTTAAACAAATTAGTTATTTTTTATATTTTTGGAAAAATAACATGTACTCCCCCCTTACTTATTTTCAAAAATTTTAGACTATTTTATCCCTTATTTTAAACATACATAACTTTGTCAACACTTTTTCGATTGTAGTACTGAACATCATTAATTTTATCGATTGTCGTTTAGCATGTTTCTACATTTTAATTACAGACAGATTCCCAAAAAAAAATTTATAAAATTTTTTTCAAATATAAAAAGGG
This sequence comes from Drosophila gaucha, assembly GCA_035045545.1. Taxonomy (NCBI): domain Eukaryota; kingdom Metazoa; phylum Arthropoda; class Insecta; order Diptera; family Drosophilidae; genus Drosophila; species Drosophila gaucha. Next base: position 12,211,280 of record JAWNOY010000292.1, on the reverse strand, counting down.
GGACCCTTACTGAGTTTCAAAATGATCAATATTTTCTTAAAAATTTTGGCATCTACATTTTCTACATTTTAATTTTAGACAGATTCACAAAAAAAATAATAAATTTTTTTTTAATATAATAAAATCAATCAATATTTTCTTATAACTTTTAGCATCTTAAAATTTGCTTTATTATTAATTGTAGTTGTAAACAACAGTAAATAAAGTAACAGAAAAAGTATTCTAGGCGTTTTTCAATAATGTTTCTAGAAATTGTTCATCTTCTCCGTAGTCTCTTAAGAGAAACTTTACATTCGCAGCAAAGTTTACTTTTTGCTAAAATACCTTTCGTAATTCCCTCATTTGATTACAAACTATGCCTTTAAGCTTATTTTTGAGTAGCTGAAATGCCTTTTCCCCATTTAAATGTGCCATAAAATGGAGCTCTAATGAGTCTTTGTTGTTGTTGTTGTTGTTGTTGTTCGCAATGCCTTTTTAAACTGAAATCAAAAATCAAAATCCGCACAAGCTACAAATGTTAAATCCGCAAATAATTGACAAAGTTTAGGCATAAACGTGGCTCTGTCTCTATATGTTTTTGGCGGTGGTGGGTTGGTGGTGCAAAAATGCTGCTGGGGCTAACTTCAAAATATGTTGGCCACAAATGGCAAAAGTTTGACAGGTAAACGGAATTTGGTAGAATGTGTGCTAGATGGCCAGCAGCAGCAGGAGTCGTGGCTGTGTATGTGTGTGTGTGTGTCCCGGTGGGTTAGCAAATGCGCATATGGGTGGTTTGCGATCTCGATTGTTGTTGGCGTCGCCGTTTCGCGGCTTGTAGTTGCGCTTTAATTTGTTGCCCGACTCAAAACTCGAGTATCTATTATCCAGTTCTAGTTGGAGTGCGGCGTCTGCCGCCTGCCGCTTGCCCATTTATGTTTAATGAGATACTTTTTAACAGCCTCATAAATGGCTATGATAACCACTTAATGTCGAGCTATAGCAGCAGCAACAGCAACAGCAACAACACCACCAACAGCAACACCAACAAAAACAATTTACATATTAAACTTGCTGCCTGCGCGTCTGCCAACGCCTCCTCCTCCTCCTCCTCCTCCTCGTACCCTGCCTCATTCCCATTCCCATTCCACATGCTGGCCAGGCATGGCGGCGCTTCTCTTCTCGCCGGCTCGTGCGAAATATGTTCGCCTGCGGCGCATTCACTTTAATTTGATTAAATTTTGAACATTTTCACGTAAAAGTTGCTCCTTTTGGCTCTTCAGCTTTCAGCTTTCAACTGCAGCTTCGAGTCGGTCTTCGGTTGCGTCTCTGGCTATGGCAATGGCGTTGGCGGCTTCGCGCTGTGGATATGGATGGATGATGATGATATGGATGGGCTGGAATTGTTTCGGCTCCAGCCTGTGCCCAGCTGGATGCCCTGCTGCTCAAAGGCTTGCCGCAGAGTCGCCACCGATGCCGCCTCCACGTTCAGCTGCTGTCTGTTTCCATTTCTCTCTCTCACTCTCTCTCTCTGTGTGTGTGTGTGTGTTAAATAGTTTTTTTCTGCTTTATTTTTTGCCTACCACTTTTTGTTGTATTTCATAATAAATAGTTGTTTAAACTTTTGCCCGTTGCCTCAACAGCCGTTTGCCACCAATGTGGTTGGCTCTCATTGTTGCTGCCCCACCCCCCGCCCCCCGCCCCCGTCTCCTTCTCCTTGCTGCTGCTCTTCAACTATTTTTTGTGCAATCTGCTCGGAGCCTTGCATTGTTGTTGTTCGTTTCCTTTTGCTGGCCGCACATAGTTATGGCCACGGTTTTTTGGCTTTTTCGGCAATGTGCACTGATTTTTCCTTGGCCCTCTTTTGTTGCTTTAAGCGTTTGCAACCCTCTCGCTTTGCCAGGTTGCAACACATTGAAAATTTTCAAATTAATTCGCATCATTTAAATCACAGAACAGGCCCCAAACACTCAAGCAACGCTGAAGCTGAGCAAAATCTTTGCTCCAGCTGCCATAAAACCGAAGCAAACGACACAGAAAGGCAGACAGAGAGAATAGGGCTAACAGTCGATGTGGAGCACTTTAGTTGTGCTAGAGATGGAACAAGTGTAATAGTGGAGTTCAGGCACAGCAAGAGGTGTCTTGACGAAAGCCAATTAAAAATTGTGGATGGCCACTAACTTCGGTGAGTGAATCTCATCTAGAGACTAGAGCTAGCAGAGTTCAAGGTCGAGTTCTTGGTATTTCTTATACTAATTGGAGCTTCGGCTAAAGCAACTTTGTGGACATTCTCAGAAAATAGTCGAAGAAATATGATTAAGAAACAAAACTGAGAATTAGCTGTAAGAGTATTTTGCAGAATAAAGCTATGTGAGATGGATTGTTGTAGCGGAACATGTGGTGGAATAAATTCATAGAAGTTTGCTTAAAACCATTTGAATATATGTATATCTAGACTGTATAAATGTATATGCTATAGTATGCATTACGTTTATGCTTTGAACTTAATGAATATGGAAATTCAGAGAAAAAATGGTTCTGTTGAAAGATATGTAACAGTCAAAAGAAGGCGTGACAGACGCCCTAAAGTATATATATTCTTCATCAAGATCGACAGCAGAATCAATCTAGACCTATACCCACCTGTCTATCTGTTTACTTGTCCTTATGTATGAATTAAGATGCAAAAACAGATCTATTGTAGATCGAATCGGCTGTTGATCCTGATGAAGAATTTACTTATGGGGCCTGTCACGCCTATCTGTCTATCTGTTCATTTGTAATTAGTTCATACATAAGAACAAGTGGACAGATAGACTTCGATCTCGGAATTTATAAAAGCTAGGGGTTTGAAATTTTGCACTAAGGTCCAATTCTATACCACGTCATCAAATATCTTTCTAATAATCGAAAAACTTTTTGCATTTTCATAAAATCGAATAAGAATGTTATCTATCTTTAGTTTTTCTGAGCATATCTTTTAGATGAATTTTGAATTTTGTTTTAAATACGTTTGGTATAATTGAAAACAGTTTGAGTGCACGCTTAATCGAATACCTCAATAATCAGAGAAAAAAATCCGTCTCCCGTCCCCGTCCCCCGCCCCGTCCCCCGCCCCGTCCCCGAAAAAAATTCGTTTTAATTCCTGTTCGCTAAATCGAATTTCTGTGTAATTCGTAAAAAATGGTATCCCATTGCCATCGAATTATTGGGAATCGACTGTATCTTTAATCTTCACAACAAGCTTTCAAGCCAGCCTCTCTGATAACTTTTGTGTCTTATGCTCACAGATCTACTTCTTTTCTCTATGGCTACATTCTACTTATACTTTTCAGATTAACCTTTTCATATGCAACTCTTCTAATTAATGCCTCGTGACACGATTTGTACATATGGATATCTATGCTGCTCCCATCTCTAGCTGTTGCTACCATTTAAGTTATGGAGCACATCGAGCTGAGCAAACGAACAGATAAACAATAAGTAACTGTGAATTATAGCGGCCATTACTTTTCTCCTGCTTCTGAGGGTGAATCGAGAATTGTTGTTGTTGTTGTTGTTGTTGTTGCTATTGTTGCTGGTGTTGCTCTGCGTCTGTTAGTTGTTTATGGCAGGACAATAATTAGGACAATAGCGCAACGCATCAGTTTGGACAACAACATGCCGATGGAGTTGAACCGCCCACACACATACACTGACATACACTGCCCATAAACTTAAGCCCCTCCCCTTGGCCCAATCACGAAAATGATATTTCGAATGTTCGTTGAGTTCGACTCGGGCCAAGTTGGCGCACAAAATTAGTTAATTAGGCGCCGCCGTTGATGGGGCAACATTCAAATATTCAAACGGCAAATTTGAGCTTCGACTGCTGCTACTTCAGCTCCATTTCGATTTGAGGCATGCTAATGCCTTTGCTGCCACTTGATGTGGCATCAACAGTTGGCAAATCGAACTCTGTCGCTTCGTAAATTGCTTATGAAATTGACATCCAATGCCAGCGACTACTCTCTGCTGCTGCTGCTGCTGTCTGCCGGAAATGGAAACAGCACTAATGACGAGCCAAACGCAGCCACAGTCACACATACACACACACACACACACACACTCACGCACACTCGCATAACCCACATAATTGGCAAATCACAAACATTGATTTCAACGTGTGTTGTTGTCGTTGGCATCGCTGGCTCAATCGTTCATATCGCAACCACAGCGCCTACATGCCGCTCAGCTGGTGGGCACCACCACCACCACCACCGGCACCACATCCGACGAGCCAAAATGCTGACAGAAAATATGGCGCATAATTTTAAGGCAATGGATACCAACCACTCGACGTTCTCAACCTCAATTTAGCCCAAGCTTTTAGGTGTGTGGCTGCCTAATGTGTGTCTGTGTGTGTGTGTCGCATCATTAATAACGGTGAAACATAGCAGAACAGAGACAACATCATTATCAAAAGGCCTCGTGCAGCAGCAGCAGTTCAATTTTCATTGTTTGGTTTTTCATTTGAGCTGCCTTTCGCTTTCTTGTCGCTTGACTTGAAATGCCAGCCGTTGATCTTAAATAATTAGGCAAACTTTTGTGTGTCTGCTACGGGCAGTCAACACACACACACACACACAAGCACACACGCACACTCATGTAGGCAGACAGTCATCAACTTTAGCCCCAGTGCCTTGTCAGGCAGACAGCAAAAAATTGCTTCATTGCTGTAATTTATAACATTCGCTTGTCATTAACAGCAATTTTAATCGCTGCCAACTCACACACACACACACACGCACACACTCCTATAGATATGTGTGTGTGCGTGTGTGTGCTCGGCATTTAAAGCGTGAAAATATTAATTTATGAGCTTTTAAAATGAGTTGGGCTGTTCAACAAATCGGCTATGAAAATACGCAATAAATGTGCGTGTGTGTGTGCGTGTATCTGTGTATGTGTGCGTGTGTGTTTTCGCAGCATATCCAAATAAATAGCAAACATTTTTTGGAGTTAAATAGCAAAGTATGCGATAAATACTCAATCAAATAAACCATAAATATCATATAAATATCGCATTAATGCCTAAATGAATAGCATTTTATATATACATATATATATATATGTTTATTGGATAGAAATTTCATGCAGCTGCTGTTTATAGAAAATAATTTGTGAGAAATTGTCACTTAAAAAGTTGAAATATTAAATAGAAATAATATCCAATGTCGATATGATGCCAATTTGCATTGCTTTTCATTAGTTGGCTCAATTGATAATCATTTTGAAAAAGCATTGAAATCATTTGTTTTATTCTTTTTCGATTAGAAGTATCAATTCCATTCCGTTTGTAGCTCATTAAATGCATTTAAATGTTTGACGAAATTTCAATGTTTCTTAACAGATTTATGAGTATTTTCTTTTTACAGTTTTCATATCTTATTTTCAGTTTTCCATATGGCAATTTTTAGTCATTTCGTTTGGGTATCCTTTCCTTTGAAGTGTTCCGTTTCAATTGTTTCATTTGTTTGCATTGTATAGGAGTGTTCCACTTGCCACTTTTAAAAAATATGTTAATTTATGAGTGTTTCATTGCCACTGTTTCAAGTACGCTGTTCTTTTTCAAATTAGCCATTAACCGTTTCTGAACTCTTCTATTCTGCTATTGATAGTTGCATTTGCGATTGTTTTCATGTAAGTGTTCCACAGCCACTGTTTCACTGACGCTGTTCTATTCCAATTGTTCCCATCAACCGTTTTTAGTTATTTTCTTGGTATTTTCATAATTGTATTTGTACTTGGTGAATATCTTCAGTCATTTCTTCTAATACAGTGTTCCACTGCCATTGTTTCACTTACGCTGTTCTATTTCAAATGTTCCTATCAACCGTTTTTTAGTTATTTTCTTAGCCTTTTGATAGTTGTATTTGCTAATGTTTTCATAAAAGTGTTCCACTGTCACTGTTTCACTATCGATGTTCTATTTCAAATGTTCCTATCAGCCGCTTTTTATTTAGTTTATTAATTGCTTTTTTATTTGTTAGATATTCTGCATTCTTTTCGACTCATGCAATGTTCCATTGTCATTGTTTTACTTGCGTTGTTCTATTTCCAATGTTCCTAATACCAATTTCTTAGTCTTTCTTCTTCTTCTTTCTTCTTAAAATAAGCAGATGTTATTTTATTGTCTTATAGACTGTTTTTGAATTATACACATTGCAAGTGTTCTATTTACAATTGATAATATGCATTGTTTCATTTCCAATTGTTCCAAGAATGCACAGTTTCTACATATAAAGCTGTTTATGTCTCTGTTTTCTATTTAATAAATATTTTTTCTAAGCTCTTTGATTACCATCTGTCTCACATGTCAGATGCGCTGTTCCACTTCCAGTGTTTCACATGTGAACGCATAATTTCTACTTCTCTGCACTCTCCACTCCCTATAGTTATTCTTATCTTAAACGACCAATGCAATCTATGCGCTGCCTGCTTTAATTCCATTTCTAAAACATTCAAAATGCTCGCAAATCGCAGCAGCAAAGCAACAACAAATGTGGTTAGATATATGGTGAAATCTATTTATGCCGCTGCTTAAAGCCCATAAACCACAGCCGAAATCCAGTGGTCGTCACATTTAAGTGCGCCAACAACCACCGTCGAGCAAAGCCGCTCGCCTTAATCTTCACTTGCTGCGCGTATCTTAATAAACTATTAAATCAAACTCAAGCTTCACTGCACGCAAGCACACACACACGCATAGCGATATGGATACGCACACACACAAACATGCACACAATCGCATATGTATAGTAAATAAATAAATGAGTTATATGCGCGTTGTTCGCATTCACATTATTCTCAATGGCATTGGCGCTTTCCTGTGTACTGAGCTTCGCAGTTTTTGGCATTGGTCGGGCGCGTGTCCTGTTTTATTTCTGCTTCTTCTGCTTCTTCGTTTTTTTCTCTTGGTTCTTTTTCATCTTTCAGGAAACCGATACGACGTGGCCATTATGGCTATGCGCTGGCCTGTTAGTAAGTAAGTCACCCAGCAGGAACCAGGAAGTGAGTTAAGGCTCAGCAAACAGAAATAAATTGAACTCAAATTGGCCCACTATGCATTATAAATGTTTCACAAAAAAAAAAAAAATACAACAACAGCATTTGTTATTGTCGCAAAGCCAACATATACATACATATACTGTTTGATATATATTTTTTGATAATTTCTTAAAGAATTTTTCGTTTGCTGAAGGTTGGGAGAAAATGTTTTATCAATTTATGTCTGTAAATGTTGAGATTGGGAAAATGTGTGGAAAGTATGAAAAATAGTTAATTTAAATAATTAAGTAGGTTCTTGAAAGTTGTCGTGAAAAGCTTAAGAATTACTTAAGACAAATATAGAAAAAAAATGTTTTCTTATACATTTTTTGAAACACCATTTAGAGACATTGAATATATAATAAATATTTACTTGAGAGAATTTTCTGGTTTTCTATTACAGCTGCTTATTATGGCTTATCGATATGTTTTTGGAAATATATTATGTGTTTTATAAGAATGTGTTAAAGATATGTTTTTGGAAATATATTATGTGATTTAGAAGACTGAATAGAAATATAAAGAAATATAGTTTTCTTTTAAATATTTCTATTATTTTTGCATAAATATTTTAAGAAAATCTTCAATTATTTGCAGAGATCTGCAAATCCGTATAAATATTGTTTGATTTGATTTTATGCCTCGAAGCAACATCTTTTTTTACATACAAAACACTCTCTATATTAGATCTCTAGCCAAAATTTGAACGTATTGACTATGTAGGCCCTGGTTAAATAGATTAAAAGTTTCTAATGCTCACTCTACCGTAACAGCTGTTTATTTAAAATTAATTCGCTATATCAAAAATATATTTTTTAATTGGGTTTTCTGTATTCTTTGGTTTAGTTGTGAAATCGATTTATAAAAAAATTGTTTATCTGATTGCAAATTGATTTTGAATCATAAAACTATTTAATTTTTGATATTAACTCAAAAATGTATGGGAAATAAATGCAGTCGAATTCTGAAATTTCGAAATGAGATCATTTTTTACAAATTGCACGAAAATTAAATTAATCGAACATTAATTGAAATGAACAGCATTTTTTACGAAATATTAGGGTTTTCCACTTTGAGGGAGACAAATTATAGGGATTCGACTGTATATTAAAATAATTTGTTTGGTTTTTTATTAATTTAACTTTATTGCTATAATTTGTATATCTATTATACAATTTGAAAAGGTTTACATTTGCTTAGTTAGAAAACTTTAAACTAAATAAGAAATAGCTCTATATTTAAATGATGATTATTTAAAATTACAAGAAAACATTTGTTAACTGCATCAAAAATGTAAAAAAAAAGATTAGTTAACAAAAGTTTGCTTCACCTACTTTGAGTCTCAAATCTTAAACAGTTAAACATCTTTATGCTCACCTTTGACCGATCTTCTACAGTTGCCAGAGACCTGTAGTCCGTATTTTTTAGCAACTATATTTTGTTTTGTTTCTTTATTTTGTGCCCCTGGCTATGGTTATGCTTTCCTGGGACAATATCTGAGTTGGCTACGCTTGCCTCGTGGCAGTTCCCAGCAGCCTTGGCTGCCATTACCTTTGCTGCCCCTTCCCCATTGCCCCCTGCCACTGCTTCCTTGCCTCCTCTGCCCGCTCACCTGCTGCTGTCGTTATTATTTATGTTTTGTTATCCGTTGACCAGAGCGTTGTTGCTGCTTGTTTTTTTTACACACAGTCACACACGCACACATATGCACATGCACAGAGCCAAATGCTGTTGCTCACCTATTTTACGATAGAATGAATATCTTGCGCTGCTCGGGAGTGAGAGCTGGGTGTGCGTGTGTGTAGTGTATGTGTGTGTGTAGTTTTTGCCACAGTATTTTTCTATAAGCTCGCAGGTTTTCCAGCTCTGTTCTATTCTGCTTCTACTTTTTTTTTGTGTTTTTGGCTGCTGCTGCTGCTTCTGCTTCTATGTACTTCCGTTTTGTAGTGAAAAGAGCTTTGCGTGTTGCTGCATGCGTGTGTATTTGTGGGCGTGTGTGTGTGTGTGTGGGGGCTTGCCTGTTTGTTTGTGCTTAGAGAATTGATGGCAAAAGGATGTGTGTGATTTCGCATGTGTGTGAGTGTGTGTGTGTGTGCGAGTTTTTGCCACTAGCTACAGCTACTGCTGCTAGCCGCAAATATCTGCTGAATGAAGTGGCATTTGTTAGTGTGGTTTAAAGTAAAGTGCGCGGCGTAAGCTTTTAACAAGCGAAATTGCTTAAATGTTGTTGCTGGACAACAGCAGCAGTACACACACACACACACACACATACACAGAGAGGGAGAGAGCTCTAGCTCGACTGGCTTAAAGTTAACCAGCAGGTGGGGAGCACATTGCGAAAGTGCCAGAGAATGTTAAGTAGTCATGTAGATGTCGAGTCTGCGGAATGACTAAATAAGTTATTCATATCAAGTATTGTTTTGCGGTTTAACGCAACTGAAGTGCTTTTAGATTTCGCTAAACACAGCACGCAAAAAGAAAGAAAAGACTAAGCAAAATAGTGCGATTGCCATTTTACCAGTTGGCTGGAGCGTGTGTGCTGGCAATAAACTAATTGGGATTTTAGCTGCTTTTTGTTTAAGCTACTTTATTTTCTTTTGAATTGAAGTTAACGAATTAATTGCTAAGAAAATGTTTAGCTCAGCTGTTGAATGCAGCAGCAACGAAATTCTCATATATTTCTGTATTCTATATATGCAATTCTTTTCTATGCATCTCTTATCAATTCAAATAAGTTTCAACAATTTAAAAATTATTTCTAACACTCACAATTTGCATTGGCATTCCTTCAAGGAAATGTGAATATTGCTCTTTTATGCAATTCTCATGAACTCAAGATACTTCTGCAGACTGTCAGCTATTCAAAATGGTTAGCAGCTTGAATCCCTTCATAGAAAGTCAAATATTTGATATATTGCCTTTCTATGCAATTCTCATGAACTCAAGTAAGTCTTTTAAATGCAGTGTGAGGCGTAGCAGTATCTGTATATATATTGGTATTTCTTTAAGGGAAATATTATTATTATTTTTTCAAATAACTCCCTTCAATGCAATGCTCACGAATTCAAGTTAAATACTCTAGCAAGCTCAAGCTATTCAAAATCAGACTTTATGTTCACAGCTTGATTCCTTTCATAGAAATCCAAATATTTTATGTATCGCCTTTCTATGCAATTCTCATGAACTCTAGTAAGTCTTGCAGGCACTCAGAATATATTAAATACAGTTTGATTAATATCAATATCTGTATTTGTTGTTTCCTTAAGTTAAAGCCAAACATTGTAAATATCGCCCTTCTGTGCAGTTCTCATGAATTCAAGATACTCTTGCACCCACAGCTATTTGTACTCAATTGGTATATTCACAGCTTAAATGTTCTCATAGAAAACCAAGTATTTGATTTATCGCCCTTCAATGCAATTCTCATGATTTCAAACACTACTAACAACTGTCAGCTATATTCAATTTGTACGCACAGTTCATATTGATAATCCTTTCATAGAAATCCATATATTCTGTCCATGGCTCTCCATTGCAATCCTGATGAATACAATTATGTCTAATAGACGCATTCAGCTGTTTTCCCATTATATTCACAGTTCACGTTGATAATCCTTTCATGGAAATTATCGCCTTTCTACGCAATTCTCATGAATTCAGAAGCATTCATTTGCATTATCAGCCTTTGCATTCACTATTTGCATTGTTCATGCTTTCATAGAAGCCCAAATATTTGATCATTGCCGTTCTCTGCAATTCTTATGAATTCATGCTGCTTAAACATTTGAACTACCGCTCTTCTATGCAATTCTCATGAATTCATGCTAGGTCTAACAAAGGTATTCATCATTATCCTATGCCCAAACGCTTTAAGCTCTTTATGTAAATGTTTGCATTTCCCTTGAAATCAGAATTTGAAAATGAGTTTGAGTGAAACATTTTTCGTTCAATAATTTATTGTTTAAAAATTCTTCGAATTAACTGTAAAATGCCACACGCACATTCCAATGGGATGCAACCCAACACGCGCATACGAATCGCTACTCTAAGTGAATGTAGTTGCTGCCGCCCCTTTTTCTTTTTGTCTGCCCGAAACCCCTACCGTGTTGAGGTCTTGTATATCAAGAAACACGCACACATGCATAAAATAATCTTTTTATGTGGCTGTTTTGAGCTGCTCGATAGCGCAATTTGAGCAGGGGAAGCAGCTCGAGCGTCCATTGTTTGATCTTGTGGCCCGCTTTGAGTGACTTGACGGACGGACGGACGGGCGGAGGCAAAGCGTCCCCATGGAGTCGTCAATAAATGCGATAAAACCAAACATGTTTCATTTGCAATGGAGCACAGCTGAGCTGGGCTGCACATCTCTCATCTTACAATAGCAGAGAGAAAAGAACTCATAAAATTGTGCGACGGGCGTCAAGTGTTTTGGATGCCCGAAACTCCTGTGTGGATTTTGACCCATAATTGACTTGTACACATGCCAACTCCCAAGTCGAGCTGCTGCTCCTCCAATGCCAATGCGTGTCTAGGCGGCGTTAGGCACACACACACACACACCCACACACACAGACGTCTAGAGACATATTTATATGTATATATATATATATATATTTGTATATTTGCTCTAGTACTAATCCTAAGCCCACTACCGGAAGTACTTGGCCTTCCCTCCTTCCCCTTCCGTCCTTCCCTCCTTGTAGTGTGCTGAAATGTCAGCTTTGACATTTTTAATGCCCCCATAGCTATCATTAGATGGGCGAACAAAGCGCAGTCAACGAACAAAGGCAATCGAAATAATCAATACAAATTTTATAACCTCACCCACACGCACGCACACACACACACAAACACACAACAATGAAATACATTACAAATCAATTGCAATCGCTCGAAAATCGGCGTACGAATTTCCATAGATGATGTCTGGCTTTGTGGGTTGCTGGCTGCCTGCATGCCTGCTGCCTGCTGCCTGCTGCCCGAGTCCTGCCTGAATTCCTGGCTAAGGCGAAAAGGGGCAACATTATTATCATCATCAAGCGTACAAAGTTAGTGCCGCCGGCTGCAGAGCTCGGCAGCTCGAACGGCAGCGGGGCGCTGCTTCAAATCGGCAAATGAAACAAACCAGGATTTACATGTACACAGTTATTGCTGCTCACACACACAGACACACTCACATGTGTGTGTGCGTGTGCAGCATTTCCTTTGGGTTATTTTCCGGGAACAACATTTCATGGCACTGATAAAGCTGCCATGGCAGCAACACCAGGCAGCAGCCGCTGCCGACGTCGACTGCGCTGCCAGCGGCAGCAGCGCAATTGGGGTAAAGCTGAGCAATGCGCCGTCGCAGAGAGTCCTGCGAGTCCATTCATATTCATTTTCGAGGGAAATTGTGCTCAGACAAGTGGCGCTGCGAGCGCTTTTCGGCACAACAGCAGCAGGCGGCGCGCGGCAGGCGACAACACACACAAAAACTGCCCCCGGGGCGGTAGGCAACAAAATATTTGACGCAAGTTGCGCGGCCTGTTCGTGTGTGAGTGTGCTGCTATGTGTGAGCGGTGCCGCGTGCACTCCAGGCAATGTCAAGTTGACACTTTCTCCAACACACACACACGCACACATAGGCATAGGGGCTCAGGCAATTATAATTATTGTTGTTATTGTTGTTGTAATGAATTATTAAGTATATTAACTAAAAATTATGACAACATTTATTGCTGCAACATAACTCTCAGGCAACAAGCAACATGCAACATTCATTAACAGCACAGTGGACACCCTCTATAGAGGTTACATTTGCTATTGTTGTTTGTTTGCACCATTTGCGCCTCCAACCCACACACGCCCCCCTTAACGCCCCCCTCATCGCACCATCTCTTTCGCGCTGCCAGCGTCGACTGCGGCCACCCACGAAAACAAACATAAAGGTGCAACAATGACGCGCGTAGATTTTTCAGCGCCTGCTCGCACGCTCTCGCTCACTCTCTCACACACACACATACATAGTCGCTCTCTGGCTGGCTCTTCAACTGCAATTAGCGCTCTCTCTGTTAACTCATTTCGGGCTGTGAAAGTGAATTTTTAGAGACTGTTTTGTGTGTGATTGCAACATTGTGCGGCTGTCTAGGCGGGGTGTGTGTGTGTGTGTGAGGCTAACAGCAGACACACATACAGAGACGCTCACAGCTAACAGCATCGATCGATGCAGCTGCATACAAAAAAGTGTTGCATACCCAAAAGGGGCAAATGAATTTTTATTTCTAAAAATGTTTAAAAAAAATTCTAAATAATTATAAAAAAAATTATAAAAATTAAATTAAGTGAATTCTAGCTTAGCTTATATTTTGAGTTTTCAATAGCAGCCTGGCAACCCTGTTAACTGGCCCGCATCTGCAACAACAAGCACGCTTAACAGTCTTCGTGCTGTCGTGCCTATGCGGGGGTGTTCACGAGCGCTCTCGCGCGTCACAGCTGTGTCGCCCTCTCTATCACTCGCTCTCACTCTCTCTCTTTCTCTCTCTTTCTTTCTGGCCCCCTCTTTCTCGCTCTCTCGCTCTCTCTGTGTTGCTTTCTCTCTCAGGCTCTCGCTGCCTGTGGCGCTGTTAGTCGCTTCCGTTGTTGTAATGCTTCTGCGCTGCGGCGCTGCCGCTGTTGCTGCTGCCGCTGCTGCTGCTGACGTCGCAGCTGTGGATGTGCTGGCTGCGTTTTTGCTTTTGCTAAAAATCCTACGCAATTCGCGAGAGTCCTTCAGTCGTTATCAGACAAGCGAGTCCAGCAGTCGTTGCGTTCTGTTCCTTAGCCGTGCAAAAGTAGCCTAGTGAAAACAACAAAAGCCAACAAGCAACAGCAACAGCAAGCCGAAGCAACACAAAAAAAACACACACACACCCGAAAAGGAAATCAATTCTCAGCCAAGGAACACCAACAACAACAACGCAATTTCAATTTATTGTCAAATTTCGGCGAATTTATTTCGGTAGGCGACGCGTTTTACTTAAAAGCGACATTTTTATTGACGTGATTCGCAGCGCAACGCGTGCCAGTGCAATCAACAAAAACACAAATCAAACAGCAAACAAGTAAGAAGCAGCATCAAACACTTTTTGCAGGACAAAACGTTGAGCTTTAGTAGTGTAAAAGAAATTTATAAAAACAAAAACAAAAACAAACGAAAACGAAAACCCAAATGCAATTTTAAGAGCTTCTCGATTTGTTGTGAAACTTAGCGATAAACAACGAAACGAACACAACAAAAACAACAACAACTCAAACAAAAGTAAACAATAATAAAAACAAACAAACAACAACAACAAGAACTTGCAACAGTTAGAAGGAAAAACGCGCTCTTCTTTTGTTGCTCAACGGCCGACGGTTTGTTCGGCGCTTCAATCAGAAATTTTCCTGTCGACAGTGTTGCTATAAATTCAATCAAAATTTCACACTTTGGAGTAAATCTGTTCTACGTGAAGCAGCCAGCGGAGTTATTTCAGCAGCCGCCGCCGCTTCCGCCGTTGCCCACGCTGACAGCGCCGGCGACAATCAAAGCGATTAGTCCGCCCGTGCAAGCAGCCGCAATAGCAGCAGCAGCGCCGCCTTTGACGCCGACGCCGCTGTCAGCGACAACCGCCACAATTCCAACAAAGAAACTCGTTGTAAGTAGAGCCTCCTCCCGCCTCCCTCCTCCCCTGCCTTCCCCTCCCTAATAGCCCCTTAAGACATTGCTTAATTATTTATGTTGTTTTTCGCCTAATGTTTATGAAAGTTCGCTCCCCGCCCCAAAAAATATGCAATGAATTATTTTTGTCCACTGTTTTTCCCCTCTTTCGCTCTCTTTATATTATTTTTTACATATTTCGCTTCGCACGCAATAAATTAATTTATGTTCTACGTCAGGCACGTTTCGCAGCCAAAAAAAGAACGCGAACTGACCCCGCTTGACTCCTCGCCGTTTCTCACCTGAGCTGCTCTTGCTGGGGGCCATTCATTACAACGTGTCGTTTATAAGATTTGGCTAGTAAATCGTTTTAAGTGTTTGCCTCCAGCACAACAGAGAAATTAAAATTCCAGCTATCCTTGCTGTTGCTGCTGCTGCTGCTGCTGCTGCTGCTGCAGGACATCGCTTCCACTGCCTCGTTGCTTATAATTTGCTTTTAATTTGTTTGGCAAATGCCAACACTTCAACACGGACGCAAAGCACAGAAAAAACAACAAATACATATACATATACATATATATATAGGAGGGAAAAAAATGTCATAAAAATAATTACGCACCGCGCGTATAAAACGTAACGCGTTGGCAATTCGCGTGTCTCAACGCGACTTTTCCTCTGACTTTGCTCCTTTTGGCCAACTCCCGTCTCCTGCCCATAAATTTTATGGCACAGCTGTAAACGCGCATAAAGGCTCGATCGAAAAGAGGCCATAAATAAGTTGATATATATAAGTATTTATAGTGTGGTTTCTCTCTTCTGCTTCTGCTTCTTCTTCTGCTACAGCCTACAGCTGTTATTTGATGAATGTTGGCTATGGCTCTATTAACTGCAAGTGGGCGTTGGACTTTTCGACTCAACTTTCGTTGTTGGTCAAAAATTTTTAAAATTAGTTTTCCGTAGATTGAACCAACAACTTTTATGATGCCATCAAATAAGTTGAAACTACTTGAAGTCTGTCGCAACTTTTATTTTTTGTTATTCTACTCGTTGTAAACTTGATTTGGTTAGCTCTGAAGTCTTTATATTGAACGTTAGATAATTAAATAAATTAGATTTATATAGTTTTGTAATGGGTTTTTGGGAACAGCTTAGACTCTTTACTGTTGTTGAGCTCAGCAGTCGCTTGAGCAGCTGACAGCAGTTTCATAGCAAATGACTTTAGTCTTGCTAGTTAGTTAGTCTAATCATAGTATTTTTTCGCAGATGGCAACGCTGCTGATCTCTTTTTACTAATAATACTTAAACCTTGTGAGTATTATAAGAGCTAATGGAACTTTTAAGGTATTCAAACTTCATATGCTCTTGCAAAACTGTTCACAGTACACTCTGAAGTCTGGCAACTCTAACAGCAGGCAACTCTTTTAGCAATCAATATAATAATATAACTTATTCGGCAATCATCTTTAATAATGCTCTTACAGCACAGCACTTAGAAAGCCGTAGTCTTTTCTAACATCTGGCAACTCTGCTCAGCTCTTTTATCTTTTTGAGATATATAAAAGCTATTGCAATGTCTTAAACATTGCCTAATATGCACTGGCAAAACTGTTTACTGTTCTGAAATCTGGCAACTCTAAGATCAGGCAACTCTAGCATCTGCCAACTCATTTCACAATGAATATTTAAAGCCTTCGAGAATTATAAGACCTACTCTAGCAATTATGCTTGTTATGCTCTGGCAACCTTTTAGACAGCAAGGCATAGTCTAGTCAAACATTTGGCAACGCTGCTCAGCGCTGTTTATAATTAAGACTTTAAGACTTTGGTAACTATCTAGCCGACCTACTTAGGTAGCTGGAAAGTAGGCCTTAGCCCAGTCAAACATCTGGCAACGCTACACTTAACTAGCCTTAGCCCACTCTAAGATCTGGCAACGCTTAAGCTCTTTAAGAATTATAAGCGCTCGTACAGCTTATGGCTCTTAAGCATTTAGCCAAAAAAAAGGCTAAAACTCTGCGCTTCGCTCAAATCTTATCAATTGCTTTGCATAGGAGGAGGTATATATATAATAGGTAAATATGTATTTGTATTTGTAAGACCCTTCAAAATCCGCTCAGCTGTTATCAGCAGCGCGCTTAGCTGCGGGCATTGCTTAAGTTGTCAGTTAAATTTAACTGCCAAATCTTCATCAAATATTCCAAGAATGCCGCCTGGCCTATAAATTTCAGCCCCGTCCCGGCCAGCTGCTGGTTGAGTAACTCGCTCGATTCTCTCAAGTAGTTGGCAATAGTGGTGGTGCAGGGTGCACCACCTATGGATGTAAGCCACATTAGCTCAATGCCTGCTGCCTGGCATGGCTTCCATGCTGACTTGGTTCGGCTCCGGTGCTTGTCTAACTGCCAGTTTAGATTTGTGTCTAGTGACTTTGGCTTGTGGTAAACACTTGAGTTTAATGGTTTGTTGACTGCCTTTTGCCCAGCCTGAGCCTGAGTCGGAGACGGAGACGGAGACGGAGACGGAGAGAGTATAATAAAATTCTCGTCTATTGCCGTATGGCCATAAAAGCTGGCTACATAAACGAGCATTAAACTGCCATCCACTTCAGCACTCGACTCTCGACTGTTTTATTATTTACTAACTATTTTATTTGATTTGATTTAATTTTAGACAGTTTTAAAAGGCCTTAAAGCTCCCCTTTTTAGTGACATGCCAAAAAGCTGCTCCTGCACAGGATTATCAATGTCTAGTCCTTTCCAAATTCCTAGCCAACAACAGAGAGAAAAAGCGAAGCAAGTAGCAAAAACTAAGCAATCAAATAAATGCGATGAGAAAGGTTTTTAGCAATAGTTATAATGGGTTCTACATGGCTTATGCGGTTGACAGCTAAGGGGTTTACGCTCGTACTCCTCGTAAGCTGACACAAAATTTAAAGTTCTCGAGAATTCCTTTGAGCATACACGCTATATTTCATTTGATTTTCATTTTTCACTTGCTATTGATTATTTTCCTTAGAGTTTTGGGCAAGCGTCGGAAATTTGTGCGTTTTTCCACTTACTTTTTGCTTTACTTTTGGCACGCGTTAGTAAGGTGCTTTGCTATTTCGTTGACTTTAGCGTATTTGCGAGTGGATCAGCTGGCGCATAACAGAGCTCATCCGACTGCTTACACACAGCCAACAAGTCAGCCAGTCAGTCAGTCAGACAGACAGACGGACGGACGGACGGACAGTTTGTTGGGAGGAAGTCCATGAAGTCCAGGCGTTGGCTTAGTCCCTTTTCGCAGCTGCCGTTAAGCGCTGCTTGAGGGGCTTAGGCAGTGCCTGCCTTACCATAAAACTGTCACAATGAAGCAGCCAGCGTGTGGGTGGCATATATGTGTGTATATGTGTGTGTGTGTATATGTGTGTGTGTGTGTGGGTAGCCACAAGCAATTAGCTGTCATGCAGATGGGAAGTCAAAGCGAAGAGGAAGCCGCAAATCAAAAGCAAAAAAAAAAAAAGAAAACAGAAAGAAAAATACCTAAAGCAATTGTCAGCCAAATTGGCATTGGCATTGACTGCGTTGAGATTTGATTTATCAACATGTTTCACGTGCGACACACAAAAATCGCTGGCATTGTCAGCCCAGCTGGGGACCAAGAAGTTAAGGCAATGCCAGATCCCCCCCTCTGGGTCGAGCCAATCACACAAATACGACGCTTTTCGTTTTACGCGTCGCCGCATCGAAATGTGCGTGCCACACACACACACACGCACATGGAGAAGTCGAGGCAGCTGGGAGACCAACTGACGCGTTTCCGTCAAGTGCAACAAGCAGAAGATGAGCAGATGAGAGGGGGAGGGGCATCAGGCAGCCAGCGTGCGTGGGTTTATTAAAATTTTAATATCAACGGGAAAGTCGAGAGGCAGCCGAGTAAAAAATGTGTGTGCGGCGCAAAGTTTTCTTCTCTTTTTTCTTTTTCTGCGCCAGAACGAATGTCGACGCACAAGCAATCAAACCCAGCCCAGAAGACAGACAGGCGCAAGCAGCATGCCAGGACACAGCCGGGCTTTGAGCGCTGAGCTGCTTCAATGTGTGCGTAAGAAAATAAGTCATTTTCCCTTAAGGGTAAAGCAGCAGCAGCAGCAGCAGCAACAGCAGCATTGGCATCAACCCAGCCTTGACTTCCAGCTCGTCTCGCGCTGCAGAAAATTCATCGATTGAATACAATACAAATATGTCAACGAGCCGCTTGAGATGTCGACGTCTAAAATCTCAGAGAGAAACTTTCAGCAGCCAGCCAGAAGACGGTCTTGGCTCATTTCAATGTGCCTTGGGGAGCCTTGAGTGGGGGCTTAGGTTCGCTCCTCGGCTGCTGCTGCTGCTGCTGCTCCGGTTGCTTCTCGCCTGGCAAAACCAATCAGTCAGCGGAGTGGCTTTTGCCGGGGTGTTGAATTACGGGTATTTTGTGTGAATTGAATTTGGCATGCCAAGCAGAGAGAGAGAGGGAGAGAGCATATGAAAAAAAACTTGGCTCACACCTTGCGAAATTATTTGCAAACGCATTCCATTTGAGTTACTTAGCAGGCGACAGGAAGCAGGCGCCAAGTGACAACCGCCGGCGGCAATCAGCGCCACTCTCCCCCTCTGCGAAAACAAAAATAACAAGCAGGATGTGGATAAGAAGTGAATCAGGCAGATGAGCTAGGGCAGAGGGCGGAGTTCGTGGGGGCGTGGCAAGTAGAGAATTGTTATTTTATGAAATTGCAAACACAATCAAGTTGACAAGCAGCCTTTGTCTTTATCTTGCAGACGCGAACACACGCTGCGTCTGTGTGTGTCTGTGTGTGTGTGTGAGAAGGAGTGCGTGTGTGTGTGTGTGTGTGGCTGGCTGACAAATAAATTGCACTAATGGAGCTGTTAACAGTTTTTGCTTGTGTAAAACTTAAAAACTAAGCACGTTAAAAAAAAGGATGCTTGTAAAATATATTTGAATTGAGTGCAGGAAACTGGAAAATTGCAAGAGAAAGAGAGAAAAAGAGAGAGAGAGAAACCCGAAGAAAGAAAAACAAAGAAGAGAAAATGCCAAAGCACTCGACCAACAACTTGCGCCAAGAAGACAACAATCCGCTTTTGCAACTTGCAACTTGCGGCAGGGTCAAGCCATTGTTTTTCGACTCTCTCTCTGTGTGTGTGTGTATATATATGTGAGTGTGTGTGTGGGCAGCCAAGTTATTAGATTCATTTCAAGTTGTACGGAAAAGTGCACTCGAAATACGAAGACCTGGCAATGGAAATGGAAATGGAAATGGAGCTGACACAAAGACAAACGCAAGACTGCGACTATTGCAAACTGAGTCAAAGTAAAATTTGTGGTGGTGCGGTGGTGCAGTAGCCAAAAAAGAACACGCACACACACAGCCAAAAACGAAAAACTGGAACTGGCGTTGACAACGCAGCAGTTGATAAGAAGAGCCGAAAGCGAGGTGGTGCAAGCAGAGGGAGCTTCGTTCGGTGGGGCTCAGTGCAAACAGAGACCGCAACACTATAAATGTGGGTAGTTGGCCCGCCGAAACGAGTGTGCGGCACAAAAGAAACCGCAAGCTCAGCAAAAAGCAGAAAAACCCCAGTCGAGGCCTTTTTGGATGAGTGGGCGTGGTCGAGCCTAGGCAATTGCTGTGTGTGTGGGGTGGGTGGTGGGTGGGTGGCACTTATTTCAAACAATTAACTTGATATTGTAACGGTCTTTGTAAAAAGGGAAAGCGAGCCACCCAACCAAGACCTAACTAGAGGTCAGAGAGGCGGGGGCGGAGACGGCGGGGGCAGGAGCCTGGGCAGCAGCTTGTAGTCTAAATAACAAAGCAGAACTTGGCAGCATGTGGCCAAAAAACCAAAGCAATCTACTGCCAGTTGGGTGGGGTGGGGTGGTGTGGGGGTCGCCAGTGGTTGCTTTTGGTGGTGCCAAAAGAAAAACATAATAAAATCAAACCAAGTGTAGCTGCGGCAACTGCTGCCACTGCCTCTGCCTCTGCCTCTGCCGTCACACGAAAGTAAAATAAACTGAAAGAAAAACAAAAACTCACGAAAAGCGCTGAGGCGACGCTGTCCACGGTGCAGCAGCACCCTGATCCCTACCTCCCCTCCTCCTGCTGCTGTTGTCTTTTGGAATTGCTATCAGTGTTAGAGCTGCCAGCAGCAGCAGCAGCAGCAGGCGTCAACTCTTGTGCTATACAACTTGAACACGAAGTTCATCAACTAGCGCGTCGCCTAGCAGCGGGAGGGAGGGAGGATGAGAGAGAGGGAGGCAAGTTGCCCGCAAATGGCAGCGTCCAAAAGCGTTATTATACTTGTTGTTGTTGCTGCGTGTTTGTTTGCCAGCAGAATGAATATTGCCCAAGTTGGCTGCGACGCCCCGAAGCTGTTTGGCTTTGGCCTGACACACACACAAACAAACAAACACACAAACACAGAGGGAGAGAGCGACCACCTGTCCTGGCAGCAAGTTTCTTGTACAACTACTGCTTTTTTTGTCTTTGACTGCTGTTGTTTGTTTGTCTTATAAATTTACTTACGCTTATTTGCGCTGGAAATGAGCTGGTCCCAAAGTGCAAAGACTCTCACAAAACAGCGGCAAATGTAAATCTGCCCAAGTTATTTTCCGTTGACAAACACACGCGGCGTATGCGCAATAATTTACAAAATTATTGTGCCAAATTGTTAAAAAATGGTAGCCAGATTGACAGTGGAAATGCTTTCTATATGATTAGTTGACAGAGCCACAAGACACAGCAAGGCGGCAGAGAAAATAAAATGTGTTTCGCAAGTGAAAAAGAAAAATGAAGAAAAAAATGAAAAATATAAGCAAGCAAAATTTGCCAGAAGGCAAATATTTGATATTTCACAGTGGCTGGGGCAGCGGCAGGACTCCACTGAAGTGCATTAACAATGTGTGTAAAGCCAACAACAATAATAATAAACAATCAAAACTCAAGTGGGGGAGTGCATTAAAAAATGAAAAGGTTTTTCTCTTTAAGTAGAAGAGGGGAAAAGCTGAGCTAAAAATAGAAAAGTGCGGAGATTTTACTCTGCTGATTTGCCAAGAACTGTTGACATTTATATTTATAATATATATAAATATATAGAGAGGTTTGATCATAAAGAGTTGGAAAGGTTTTGTAAGTCAGCTCAAAGCGCAAAGTATTGAGATATTCTTGAGCAGCTTTGCTCAGACTTGTGCTAGAAACATAATTTAGGAAGAGCCTAAGCTAAGTAAAGACTTATAGTTGAAAATTGTGAAGCGCCTCTTCTAATTGGTGAAAAAGAGTTGGAAATGCTTTGTAGCTCAAGTAAGAAAAGTAAAGTGTTGAGATTTGGCAGGGAAGGCTTGCTGTTTTGAGTAACTTAAGTAATTATTCTACTATAATTCTCATCACAATTCTCGACTTTACATTCTTTATTTGAGAAATATTGTAACATCCCTTACTAATACTATTCTGATTTGTGATCAAAACTCGATAAGTTTTTGTAGCTCTACTAAGAAAAGAAAATTGTTGAAGATTTCGCTGGGAAAGATTGCTGTTTTGAGTAACTTATGTGCGTCTTCCACTATAATTCCCACCCTAACTCTCAGTTGAGAATTACATGCTCTATACATACGACCAGTTGAGTATTATTGTATTAAACCTTATAAATACTTCTTCTCACTTGCGATAAAGACTTGAAAAGTTTTTGCATCTAAACTATGAAAAAAAGTGTTGAAGATTTTGCTGAGAAGCTCATCCGATTTGTGAAATATAATTTTGAAGGAATCTGTGCTAAAACCAGCTGAGACCTAAAGTCGTAATCACCATAAATATTTTTTCTGATTTGTGATAAAGCTAAGAGGACTAGATTTTGTTGAAAAACACTAAAAACTAGTGAAAATATCTTTAAACTGTTTACTTAGTTAGATATAACTACAGTCTAAGCTAAAACCAGTTGAATATT
This sequence comes from Drosophila gaucha, assembly GCA_035045545.1. NCBI lineage: Eukaryota > Metazoa > Arthropoda > Insecta > Diptera > Drosophilidae > Drosophila > Drosophila gaucha. Next base: position 12,188,597 of record JAWNOY010000292.1, on the reverse strand, counting down.
ATATTCAGGAACTATTAAAACAGTTTTTTCTAATTTGTAAAAATCAGTTGCAGAAGTTTTGTAGCACAACTAAACAGAGAAAAGTCTTCAAAAGTTGTTGAGAAGCTCTGAAGACTATTGAATAATTCTATGTTCTAAAAACGCAGCTTTTCTTATTTGTGAAAAATAGTTGGAAAAATGTTACAACTTAGCCAAGTGATATACTTTTTAAGATATAGCTGAATAGGTTAGAAGATTTGTGTAAGTTGAAATGTTCGTAAGATTTTCGAATAGTGTCTGCTGAAACTAGTTGAGAATTACTATGAAGAACCATGAATAAATATCCAATAAGAAATACTAGCAAAGTTTTTTGCTGTTGAGACAATATAGCAATGTTTTTCAATTTTACTGAAAAGCTTAGAATATGTTGTCTAAATAGTTAATAGTTGAAAGAAGCATCAGAATATTTTGTCTAAACTATTAATAGTTGGAAAAAGCAATAATCAATGTCGAAACTAGCTGAGAATTATAGTCGTAGACTACAAAAAAAGAGCTATATCATGTATTTTTCAGCTGTTGTTGCCTCGTTTAGCGCTGATTACAAATTTTTTACGCATCCGACGGCTGAGCATTGGCCATAAAAAGCTTTTACTATGAATCGTGACTGTAAACTAAGCTCAATTTGTCAATTTGCCGTCGTTCTTTTTATGGTTTTGCGCGTTTTTAATAAACATTTCATGGGTTTTTTTTTGCTACTTTTTCATTTCTATTTACGAAAATAAAAAATAATTTGATTGCAGAGTTAAATAGGAATGGAGCGCGCTTTACAACACTGGCAGCACAATCTGCCAGCTGAATCGCCAATCAATGGCTGGGCAGAGACAGAGAGAGAGCACATTTCGCTTATTTTTCAATTCGCAATTCGTTTGTTTGATTCCTGGTGGCGCCACCTCCTGCGCGCGCCACATCCTGCTTGGCCCCTTTTTGTGCACAGGAAATGTTAAATGATAATGCGCGGCACGCATAAAATGCAGTTGCAGTTGCCAGTTGCCAGTTGCCAGTTGCCAGTTGCCGGTTGCCAGTTGCCTATTGTTGTTGTCTCTGTGCGTCACACATTACGTATACGTAATTTTTATTGCGTATACGTAATGCATTTTGATTTCAGGACAACAGCACGCGAGGCCAAAGGGTGGTTAACAATTTAAATCATGGGCGGTCATTTACGTGCACGCCATAGCAATGTGCGGGTGTATCTCTGTGTGTGTGTGTGTGTGTGTGAATGTGTGCGAATGTGTTGTCTACTTTACGGCGCGTGGCCGTTATTTCCGCTTTACGCGCTGCCACTAATAAAAATCGTTTAAAAAACCGCATGACAGCAGCAACAGTAGCAGCAGCAGCAACGTTAAATAATAACAATCATGTGTAAATTTTTGCAAAGCAACTCCGTCTTCCTGTCCCTACCCCCTACCCTTCTCTGTCAGCTCCTGCTGCTGTCCCGACAGATTTATGTGCCCCGACAACTTCAAACTGCAACGTGGCGTAATAAATCTCAGCTTCAAGAGGCAGCACCCCTCTCCCCAACTCTCCCCATCTCTCTGTGAGTGTCTTGCAGCTGCAATGCTGGCTAAGCTTATTTGTCCCACTGTCTGTCTGTCTGTCTATCTGTCTGCCGTCTTCCTTTGTCTTCCATTACTAAAATTAAAATCGCAGGCAAACGCGTTTGGCGCGATTCTATTACCAAAAGTGACTCACACTCCAAATAACGAGAGACAAAAAAAAAACAGAAATGTGGCTCAAATATTTTTCTCCCAACTATTTTTTTTTCGAGCTCTGCTGCTTCTTCTTGACGGCTTTTACACTTTTAAACGTCGCATTATTTCCGCTGCTTTTAGTCTGTCTGGCAGATCTCTCTCTCTCTTTCTATGTGTGTGTGTGTGTGTGATTTTTCGTCTTGTCTTTTGGTAAACGAAAAATACGTTAAATTAAATTATGATTTCAGTCGTCGCATCTCATCTCCTTCTGCTTCTTTCTATCCATCTATCTACTCTCGTGTCTGCTTCTCCTGTTTTCATATTCTTTGAATTCATTTTGGCGCGTTTTTCTCTGCTTTTTAGTATGATTTTAATGCTCTTATTGAGGGTATATTAGTTTTTTTTAGAGATAGAATGAGAGAGTTCCGAGTTAGCTGAAGGTATCTGTATACATGATGGTTCTCTATGAAGAGTTGCTGCAACTGTCTGCTGTTATATGAAATTCTCTTACAACTTTAAAGGTGACCATACATTTAAAATGTTCTAAGATCAAAAAATTTCTTGCAAACAGTATATGATAATATCTGGACTTAGCTTTAGATCTAGCAGTCTACTTTCTGCTATTGACATTCCTACATCATATAGCTCTATAGACTGAAAACTAAATAAACAGAAATTATTTTGGCTTCTCTCAAAATCCTTATCTTAAGATATAAGTCGTTTCTATTTGCAAATCCATATTAAATCAATATATCCTGTTACAAATTTCTTTACCTTTTCTCTAAATTCCCATTTCAACTTATCTACAGGCAAATCTATATAGAAATCCATATTATATCTTTTTATCTTATCTTATTATAAATTTCATTACCAGAAAATCCCTATCTTTAGATATGTATAAGTCGTTTCTATAGACAAGTTTATATGAAATCGAAAATATTATATATTATTATAAATTTCTTTACCTTTTCTCTAAGTTCCCATCTAAAGCTATCTATAAGCAGCTTCTGCATGCAAATCTGTATGAAATCATAAATATTATATCTTGTTATCTCATATTTTTATAAAATTCTATATGAAGACATCTATAGGCCATTTCCACATACAAATCTATATAAAATATTAAATATTATATCATTTATAGACAAATTTGCTTTCTTTTATAACTCGTATTTCTATATTTAAAAGTGTATTCCATCTTCGTCATATCCTGGTCTCTATTATTTTTTTCACTTTGTGCCAAAGTATTTGCCTGCGCACGTTTCGGTCGCGTTTGTCCCTGCAGTCAGTCACTTAGTCAGTCAGTTAGTCAACACAGCCGCTCGGGACGACCGCAGCGAGGCGTGTTTGTTGGTGTTGGGTGTTGGAGGTTGTTGCTGCCGGTGCCGGCAAGCGGCATCTGGAATCTGGAATCTGGCAGCGCAATCCCCCGATTCCCGTTTGCTGCTGCGCAAAATTTTGTTATGCGGCTGCAAATCTTCAACAATTGCCCTGATTTATAATTTCTGCTTAGCAATGCAAAATACTTGAGCCGCAATAGGCGGCTGGCGGCTGGAGGCTGGCAGCGTGGGCGAGTGGCAGCTGCCGTCGCATGTGTTGGCTTAGCATACAAATATTTTGCTGTTTGTTTGCTTTAGTGCGCATAAATGGCAAAGCGAGCCGGAGGGAAGGTGCTGGGGCAACTGGGAGTGGAAGAGGTTGCGAGGCAGTGCGGAAGAAATGTGATGAGTACGTTGACAAGAGAGCTGCCTAACCGCCACACACACACACATATACACACACTCCCTCAGCCACCACGCCCACGCAGTGTCATGCATAATCCTGGCAGCCGCCTGCTGCTGCATCAGCCGTACGTCTCCGGCTCATCATAATGTGGCGGGTAGTGCGCTTATGCATAATTTACCCGCTTGTCAAGGCACACACAGAGAGCGAGAGGGAAAGCGGGAGAGGTAGACAGCTGAAGATATGTCAGAGCTGAAAAGCCTAGCCAAAGTCACAGGCACTTCGCATGGGAACACGCTTTGAGCTCAAGCTCCACAGAAGCCACCACCGCCTCTGAGCCACAGCTAGTCAAGTTCACAGTTTTGCTTTTCACAAAATGTGTCGCAGAATTAAAAAAATATTACAATATGTGTATGAAAGCATACAAAGTGATAGACAAATTGTTATATTACGTAATATAATAATGTATGCAAACAAAAGTTCTAAAAAAAACTTCAATTTTGCTTTTAAAAAAATTCGTTAAAAATTAGTGTTATAAAAATTGAGCTGCTGACTTAAGCTAAAAGACTAAGCCAAGAATAAAATGGTCACAAACACAAAAATCTATTGATTTTGATTTTCGAATGAAAACTAAATTTTGACTCTAAGAAATTCTGCAAAAATTATATTAAATTATCTGATCAGAATTAAGATGTATAATTAAGCTCAAGGATAAGCCAGAAAAAAATAATGCTGTACGAGAAAATCCTAACTATTTTCGTACAGTTATTTATGATGTAAATAAGCAAAGTTTTGTAGCTGAACCAACATAAATCTAGAATTTTTATGCTTAAAAAAATTCTATTAAAAATATATTCATTATTCTAACATTTAGGATGTAGAAAAAAAATTAGAGAACAACCTTATAAGAAAGTGGTGCCATACACAAAAATCGATTGAGTTTTGTCATATATGATGTAAAGATCATATATGATTTTTTATATATGATGTAAATAAGCACTTTTGTCTACAATTCCCCAAAATGCCACCAGAAATTTGACTCTAGAAAATTCTAAAAAAATCGAAAGATATTATCTGAGATGTAGAATCAAGTTAAGAAAGAAATGCTGCCAAAATACAATAATCGATTGAGTTTTGTCAAAGTTATGTATGATGCATAAAATAAGAACATTTTTCTAGCTCCACCAAAATGCAACCAGAAATTTGACTCTAGGAAATTCTAAAAAAAATCGTAATATCCAATCTGAGATGTAGAATTAAGCTTAAGACCTAGTGAATGCAGAAATATTGCCAAAATACAATAATCGAATTAGTTTTGTCAAAGTTATGTATGATCTCTATATAGGCACATTTCTCTATCTCCACCAAAATGAAGTCTAAATTTTGACTTTAAAAAAATCTACAAAAATTGCACTAAATAAACTAATCAAAGTTAAGATGTAATAGTAAGCTACGGTTCCTATATAGAAAGATATTTGTCCATAATGTGAAAATAGCTTAATTTATAGCAAAATTTATGTGTGATGTATAGAAGCACTTTGCTATACCTAAACCCATATAAAGAAAGAAATTTGACTGAAAAATTCTAAAAAAATTATATTATACAAACTGAAATGTAGAATTTAGCTTGAGTAGAAGCCAATTCGAAAATGTGAACAGACACAAAAATCGATGAAGCTTTGACAGAATTATGCTTCCCAGAAGCTAAGGTCTATACATATATAGTCTAACACTTCCGTCTCTTATTTGCTATTTGTTCAGACAGCCTTAAAGGCAACGATATATATCAACGCTTCCAGTGAAATTTGCAATTTAATTACTGCTTAGTATGAGCAAATAGAAAGAGAGTCCATCCGTCCTGCCCGCTGCTCGCTACTAAATACCCTATCTAGTCGTTGGCAGCTTAAGGTCAGTTTTGCCAAAGACAAATATTTGAATTTCATGTATTTTAATTGCACGTTTCGTGGGCTGTCGTGTCTTTGGGTTATTAGTGAGCGTATTTCCTTAAAGACTATACATATATACTATGGAGAGTGAAGTTTTGGAGTTTTGGTGTTTAGATTGGATCGCCTGCTCATGGTTGTTGACTGATTGCTTTGGCGGCGCCCAAGACAAAAGGCGAAGCACAGAAATGCGTGCGCCATAAATTAAAGTAGTTTTAAGTTTTTTCTCTCTCTCTCTCTCACTCGCTCTCTTTCTCTATTCATGTTGTTGTTGCTGATGGTTTTGGGTTTCGTTTTGGGTTTTAGCAATTCTGGTACCGCCCGCTGGTTTGCTTTTACCCTAAAAATAGATACACAAATGTGTTTTAATGGTCGCTTTTTGCTCGCGTTTTCCTTTCGACTCGTCCTTCGCATTGCGTCCCAATCTCTGCGCTTTTGTTATGCCGTCTGTCGTTTTTCTATGTGACTGAATTTATTTGGTTATACACACCCCTTCCCTCTCTCTCACTCTCTCTCTCTCTTGGCGTATCTTTGTGCGTGTTTGGCTGCCATTCGCCAAAAGTTTCCTGGCCGCTTTTTCCGAGTCTCGAGTTCTGGGTCTTTGCTGCTGGTGCTGCTGCTGCTGCTGCTCAAGTCCTGCTGTGGGGCGGCAAATGGTTTTGATTTGATTAATGAATGTTCTAATTAAGCAAAACCGTCACCTAAGCCCGCTCAGCTGCCGTTTGACCTTGGCCAAAAACAAAAATCTAACCCAACCAACGGCCACACATTGGATTTTGCCAGCAACTAGCTGTATCAACTCTCTATTACCGTGGAGTTTCGGTTCACGTTTGTTTGCGGCCGGAATGGAAGACAAATTATTTTGGCCAAGTCAGGAATTTCATTTTGTTGCCACCCACCGCCCCCCGCCCCAACGTTCCGTTACATTTGGTTCTGTGCGTTTCGTTGCTGCAAGTGATTAGCGTTAAATGAAAGTCGAGCTCGATGGCTCGGACGAGCACTAAAACTTTATCGAAATTGACTCCAAATTGTTTTTCGCCCCCCCCCAGCAGCGCCACTCGATTCGTGCGTTCTGTGATTGTCTTGGGCCACAAATTTCAATTATATGCCCAACTCTCTGCCTCTCTCTGCCTCTCTCCACCTGGCTATGATTGCGATAATTACGTAATGGCCACTGCCTAATGATGATTGGGGCCGTTGCTGAAGTTTATGAGCACAGTAATTGCCATAAGTGTAACTGCCCCACCTGCCCCGCCCCCTTCTATATCTAACTAACTGCAGCTGACTCTCTCACACTCCTCCTCTCTCTCTGTCTGCACTCAGCTATGCAAATTTAAAACTTTAAGCACAAGTTGCTGGCTGCCTGCCTCGCTGCATGTCCTGCTTGTCCTGTGTATCCCGTCTGCCATATAAATTTAAACAATGTTGAAAACATGCTGCCTTGGCACTTTTTAACCACGCGCCACACACACGCACACACATACACAGAGAGAGAGAGAGAGAGAGAGAGGCAAGCATTTATGCTGCACACAATTTACATACATCCTTCTTCTTCTTCTCTCTCTGTGTGTGTGTGTGTGTGTGTATTTAATGTCGAAATTATGGACGACAATTTTAATGACAATTCAACTTAACATTAGAACGACAACAACAATGTCGACATGCGACCAGCAGCAGCAGCAGCAGCAGCAGCAGACTTTGGCTGGTCGTTAGTCGCTGCAACAACAACAACAACAACAATGACTTGGCTTGGCAGGCAGCATCAACGGCAGCAAAACAGTTTCCGCATCCGCCAGCCGCCATTGTGCCAGGATGCCAATGCCACACACACACATACACGCACACATGTTGCTGCTGCTGCTGTCGACGACAATGCGTGTGAGTTAAATGTATGCGCATAAATTAATAATTAATTACACAGAATTACATTTCGGGCTTGTTGTATAATATTCATTATTGTTATGCATAAATAAGGAGACACACACACACACACACATGCAGACAAGTCCAGCTGTGTGTGTGTGTGCGCCATTTTAGTTTGTGTTTAGTTTGTGCAGCAGCTCATTAAAATGCCAGAGTAAAAGCAAAAGCAAAGCTTGTCCCGGACATTCGCCTTAACTCTTTTTTTTTTACGCCCGTCTCTGGCTGCGACATCAATCTTCAAATGTATTTATGCGGCGCTCGTAATATATTTCATTTGATTTACAAGCTCTGTCCGAGACAGCAGCAGCAGCAGCATTAGCAGCAGGAGCAACAGGACGACTGACAGGACACACGATTTGCATTCCTTTTGATGGCGCTGGATCCCTGGGGCATATTCAAATGCTGATTTGCCCACAACTACATACACATACAGCTATGTGTGCGTGTGTGTGTGTGTGGCAGGAAGCCCATTATCCCTTGTCAGTGGCACAAACGTGTTTATTGGCTCAGCACAAGGACACATTGCCGCATAAATATCAACGAAATTAAGGCGCAAAATATTTGCCAGGGCAATAAATCAACAGTGTGCGTCTGTGTGTCTGTGTGTGTGTGCGAAGGAAATTGACCAAAAAGTATTAGTAACGGAAATTGCACAAATTTTCGGTCAAGCAACTGTGGGATGTCCCTTTTTTTTCTGGGAAAGAGAGCAGACGCAGGCGAGCGGTGCCCAGTTTCCAGCTCTCGCTCTGTGGTCATTTTAATTGAAAGCAAGACAAAAGCACAATGCCATTGATGGAGCATATCGAATATGCACACACACACACACACACGCACGCAGATAAACATAGACTGGCAGCCAGACAGCTGAAGCGGGTTTCCAAATGGAACGTATCCCTATGCGTAGGCCTTTTTCGCCATTGTTGTGCATTACATTACGTTTACGTGTGTGTGCGTGTGCGTGTGCATGTGTGTGTGTTTCTGTCGAAACTTTTCCTTCATTCAATGCTCATATTTCAAATGGCGCCTCGCGCTCATAAGTAGGCAACACTTTTTCCCACGGGCTGCCTCCCGCCTGCGCCTGGCAGCCATTTTGTAAAATTTGCATGGATAATTTGTCACTTTGAATGATGTTGAAGCTTTTTGAGTGGGTTAGACTACTACCCCAATCTCTTCCCCCTCCCCCTATCCCACCGCTCGCTGCCGCATTCAAAAATGCTTGCGGGAAGTGCGGCAAATGTTACAAATTGTTGTCAGCCAGGCGAAAGGCGGAGGCCTGTAAGGGAGTTGGGTGTATGTGTGTGTGTGTAAATGCCTTGTGTCGCATCAAATTTTGGGCATACACCAACACACTCACACTCACACACACGCATAGCATACATAACATAACATAATAGGTACATGAAGAGTTTTGTCGAAAAACAACTTTAATAAACCCGCTTGCCCGACTAATTTGACAATAAAAACCAAATGCTTTGGGGACAAAAATAAGCAGAGCGAGCGAGAGAGTGAGAAAGAGAGAGAGCGCGGAAAATAAAAAGGGACACAGGCCTAGCGTACCCTTTTTTATGGCCTACATGCGCCGCGCTGCTAACAGGTTTAAAAATTACATTTAATGACAATTGGCGCAACCCGAAAAACCTTTCCCCGCCCCTGGCCTCAATCAGATATACAAATTTAAGGAGGGGGCGGGGTGTGAGGCTGCCGAAGGACATGTGTAGATGCTGAATAGCTGGCAAAAGTTGGCTGGCAATGGCATTCTCGACAGGTTCGCGCAATTTCCAGCCAAGTTGCTCCCATTAGCCACATAATTTTAAGTGTGTGCGTGGCGCGGCTTGTCGAACGCGTGGTGGAGTCAGAAGAGCAGGCGGAGGAGGTGCTCATTTAATATTAAAAGGATTTATGAGACATTTTCCTTTCATTTTGACAACGCAGAAGGACGCACGGACGGCAGCCGGACGGGCGGAACGGCGAATGGCGAATGGCAAATGAAAATTTCTCTCGTGCCGTTGATGAAATTTTCGCTTAACAGAATTTGTGACGCTTCGCGTGGCGCCGCTGCCTACGCTCGGTTAAAGGGTTTTACTTTTTAGTCTCAGTTCCACTTTAGTTCCCCTTCCCCTTCCCCCATCTAACAGCCTGTGTGTGCTATTGTTGTGCGCAGCGTGGCAACTTTTGCGCTGGTTTAGCTTACGCCTGGGAATTATTTGAGTGCTTTTTGCAGGCATCCCCCCCCCCCTCCCTCTTCCCCTTCCCCTCTCGTCCCTCTAGTCCCACCAGTCAACATCCCTATCGCGATCCTGAGCGTGTGAAAGTGCAGACGCCGACAACCGCTGAATGTATCAAATAAAAGCCTGCTTACAATGTGTGTGTGTGTGTGTGTGTGTGTGCGTGTGCCTGTGCCTGTGTGTGTGTGTGTGAATTTTGACAGATTTGAAAATTATTATGCAAAATGAATAATTTAGTTGAAAGTGTTAAATTGATTTTGCCCTTTTACAACACCCCCAAACACATCGGAGATGAAGGCAATGCTGGGCTTGATTGTCAGCGCTGATGGGCATTTCCGCAAACCTGCCTTTCGCTCAACCCACCTGGCTGGGGTGGCCATTAAAAGCAGCTTAAGGGGTTGCAAATGATAGCAACTATATTCGAGCTCAAAATATTGCACACGCAGTTATTTAAATTGATGCTGTTAAAACCCATGTTAGAGCGCTACTTACTCAAATAGCTGTTGGAAGTTTTTGGGGTTAGAGGTTTTCATTTGCTCAGACTCTGTTGTTATTTGTGGGCATATGCAGATTTTTGAGTGTGTAAGCTGGGCTGTTCTTCGTGAATCTCAATTTGATTACTGCTGGAAAGCAGGTGAAATCCCAAAGAAAAGTTTTTGTAGTTGGGACGGAATTTCTGTAGTGAGATTCGATTTGCTTTGCTAGTTTTTACAGTCTCATAATTTTACGAGAGCTAAGGTTATTATATAGTAGCTATAGTTTTCCTTATTCTTATTTATAAAGTCTTTAAAGCTCCCAAAAATTGAAATGCATTAGCTCAATTCAACTTGGAAGTCAAAAAAAAGTTTATCTGCTACAGTTCGGATGGAACTTCTGTCCAGAGATTTGAATTCCTGTCCTACAGTTTCTAGTCTCATAACTTTATGATAGGTTAGGTTTTAAAGATAGATTATTATATAGTATTTATATTTTTCCGTTTTCGTATTTATATAATCTATAAATATTACAAAAATAGTAATGAGACAGCTCTGACAACAGAAAAGTTGCTGTAGCTCGGACGGAATTTCAGCTCTGAGATTCGACATTCATAATTCTATAACCATGTGATTTTGCATATACTTGATTATATAGTATACATATCTTTCAAAAATTTGAATGCAACAGCTCAATTTTTAGGCAGTTTCTTCGATAAGTTTCTATAGCTCAGACAGAATTTCCGTCCTCAGATTCGATTTGATTTTCTAGTTTTCCACAGTCCTGATTTCAAGATAGATATGGTTTTCCGGAGTGATTATTGTATAATATCAATAGCTGACCTTTTTCTTGATTATATAGTTTATTTATTTTCAAAATTTTTTAATGCAACATCTTTTTTTCAAGCTACTTTTTAGACTTAGAATTTGAGTCATAGTAATAAGTGAATAGAAAATCGGAAATCAAGCCTAGTCAGAAGTATATAATCTCTATATAAAATAGCTACAACTTCAGTAAAAATACACCCCCGTCCCAGCTCGCTTACCCTTCTCAATCACTTCCCATAACTTATATCCTTTTCTCACTAGTCAAACTCAAACTGGTTCTAACCCGCACTTCGACAACTTTGACAAGGCCCAAACCAATTTGGACTTGTCTAGATTAATTTGCCTTTCGGATAGCTTTCATTTATAAAAGTTAAGCATTTTATGTGCTGGCAGGACATTATCCTGGCGGTGGACATGCCGTAAGCAACACCTTTTTGTAATCAGGCTGCGGGCAATTGCGCGTAGTTAGTTTTGATATTTGAGCACAGTTGCTGCTTGTTAGCTGCGATGTAACTTGTCCAGTTGCCACGCCCACTTCGGCTTGGTTACACTTAGCTAAACGCCCATTTCTGACGTCATTTGTCAGAAATTTGTCAGGGAAAGGGCAAGCCACACAAGTCCTCCCCCTCCTCACCCTCCTCCCACTCCTCCCACTACGCGTCTGTGGTCAGAGTCGTGGCTAATATTGACATTCCTAATCTGTGCAGCGCTGTGTGTTGGCCGTTAAAATGCCGTGTCACATCGTTAGTGTGTGCGTGTGTGTGTGAGGTCGCCTTGGCCCGATCAGGTTTTGGCTTTTCGGATTGAGCTCATAGCTGGCTTTTGTATTTCCCATTTCGGTGCTGGGTGTGTTTTGTTTTTGATTCATGCCGCGCTATCAGCGCTGGGCGTGTTTCCAACAAATATATTAATATATATACGTGTGTGTGCGAGTGTGCGTGTGTGCGTGTGTGTGTGTGTTTGATGATGACATTGCGAAGTTGAGCCAGTGGGCAGTTTATTAGTTTAAGTAGCTGCCTCATTGGCAGTGATTAGCGACTGAGTCGAGCGAAAGTAACAAAGTGCTGGCGCTCGCTGTTTCTCGAATCGCTTTTTAACAACGCTGCAATTTTGTGCGTCATTTCTGATGACCAGGAGTCGCGAACTATTTCTGGACGTCATGTTGTTACTTTCTTGCAGCGCACTCAACTTGACGTGTATTTTTTTTTTGCGTTTTTTGTTGCTTTTTCTCTCGTTTGCTGCAAATTGTTAGCAGCCCGCCCGTAGCGAGCAGGCACAGACCCTGAGCTAGACCCAGACCTCTGGCATGTATTTGCCCAACCTGTGTAAAGTGCAGCGCAGACAAATACACACACACAACACACACACACAGGGACTCTAGGGCAGACGGCCAAGCTGGCTGCCTGGCACAGGAACATGGGCCAAAAGCGATTTGCCTTGCCAAAAGCTGCATGACTAACTTTGTAGTTGTGCCTCGCTCTCTCTCTCCCTCTCTCTCTTTCTCTCTCTTTCTCTCTGTGAGCTGGTGCGACAACACAAGTGTTTTAATTTTACGACATTGTATGAATTTTACTGCTGGCACAGCAGAAACATCAGCACCGCTGTTACATATCGTTAGCTTCCTTAACGGACGTATCCCACATCTTCCAACCTTCTGTTGCCACGCCCCCCCTCTTCGCCTGCCGCCTCCCTCTCTATAGCCCTGCAGCCTGTTGTCTGTGTGCTCATAAATTGCAGCTAGCAAGCTTCAGTGCAATCAGCGTCATCAGCTTCATCCGGCCCTACAGCTGCAACAAAAACCAACCATGGGCCAAAAATACCCTTAAAAAAAAGAGAAGCAGATAAAATGGGTTTAAAAACCGCAAAAATTTCGAAACCAACTATGAAGAAGAAAAAAATTGTTTAACGAACCCCGTCTTAACTATAGACTTCATCAAGTGAATCATTCGATTTATTAACAATTGAACTTGAATTGAATTTTAAATGAAAAAGTTCAAAATGAAACGCTTTTAAGAAAAACTGAACTAAATGAACTAGTTTTGAACTAAAGTGGTTCAATTAGAAAAACTTGGTAAAAAAAAACTAATAAAAAACTTAGATTTAAATTGTTATAAAGTAACTTAATATTTGCTTTAAACTTGCTACTTCAATAAATAAAACAGTTCCCGGAACTAGCGCAAAGCTTACTTTGTATTAGTTAGAATAGTCTGCAGAAAAGTTTATTCAAATTGAAATTTCCAAGTTTTATGGCAACAATTTTAATAAAATTAAAATTGAAATAAGAAATATACTTGCTCTCAAAACTGAATCAGTTCTTGGAACTAGCGCAAAGGTAGCCTTTAGTTGTAACAGCATCCTGAGGGTACGTTTATCTTAGCTTCAATGTCTCATGGCAGTTTTAAAATACAAGAAAAAAGTTGCTCTCAAAACTGAATCAGTTCTTGGAACTAGCTCAAAGCTAGCCTTTCATGGAAAGAAAATCCTGAAAGAAATTTTATCCACACTCAAATGTGCCATTGCAATAAACTAGTATTAAAATACAAAAATATATTTGCTCTCAAAAAAATGAATCAGTTCCTGGAACTTGCTCTAAGCTAACTTTGTTATACGGAGAATTTTCTGAATTAAAGCTCATACAAATTCTATGTAAATAAAATTGAAATTAGAAATATAGTTGCTCTTCAAAATAGAACCAGTTCTTGGAACTAAATAAATAAAAAAGATGAAATTGAAACTTTTTGAATTCAGGAAACTAAAAATGCATTGATAATTTATGTGAACTTTAATAAAAACTTGTTTTCAGAAGCATAAATTGTTTGTTTGCTAAATTGAACCAGTTCCTGGAACCAGTTGGCATTTGGCTATGTAGCAAAGGCAAAGGTCATTTCCAGCTAAAAAGTTTTGTGACACGAATTTGTAATAAACTCAGTTTATTTTTCAATCAGCAACGAAGACTCAACTGAACCAGTTCTTAGAACCAGCTAGCAAAGCTCTGGCTGGTATATCGTTTGCCCCACTGTCGCTTAACTGCCGTCACTTAACGTTAACAGTTTACGCTTGCCTGCGGGCTAAAAAGGCTGCCGTTGCAATACACACACACGTACACACGCACACACATGGACACACACACATACAGGCAGAGGCGTGTGCGCTTGCATGCGCCATCTTTGGCGCGCCATAATTTTTGGTGCTGCTGTTGCGCTAACTGCGTAAAGTTGGCACTTGAAACTGTCAGCTTAAATATGCCAGCTGCACACACTCACACACACACTGACATACACTCGCACACATGCGGCTACTACATAAAGTGCACAAAATGGTCGACGCATAGCGAAAGTTGTTGCCGTAAGTTACAGAAGCAGCGACTCTTACGGCTCCTAGCAGTCTGGCGGGCCATAACTTTGGCTAACATGGCCAGAGCACACCTTCTCCTCGCCCCTACGCCTTGCCACGCCCCTTGCGAGTTACCATAAATGCATTTTTAAATGCCTGGCTACAGCTAAATTAAGCAGCATTTGCCACTTGCGTTTTACGCGCTCATTCGTTTCATTTATACTGATACTTTATCACAATTTCCCCAACTCTCTCTCTCACTCACTCACTCTCTCTCTCTTTCTCTTTCTTTCTATTTTGTTGCAGATGGTGACGAGAACGAAGAAAATCTTTGTGGGCGGCCTCTCGGCGCCCACCACGCTAGAGGATGTCAAAAGCTACTTTGAACAGTTTGGTCCGGTAAGTAAAAGAATCCCACTCCAATATCAAATACGAACTAGTTCTTTTTGTATATAGCAATAAAGCAACGTCTGCCAACTTGCAAATAACAATAATGAAAATGAAAAATCAGACTGACAGTTGCCGAAAAACGAATCATGCAATTTATGCGCACTGCGCGTGTTCCAACCATAAACTTCATATATAGCTATATATATATATAGTATATATTGTATATATCTGCTGAGCAATGACACCTTCACTGGCTGCCACTTGCCACCGTTTGTTTGATCAATAAAAATGCCGAAAAAAAAATACAGAAGCAATATGTATATTCGTGGCAAATTCAATCTTGACAAGTACTGCAAGGCACAGACGATGCAGCGCCTACTGGAGGAACCCTTCACTCAAAACAATTTATCCAAAAAATTCTCTGCAGCTAAACCAAAACTCCACTTAAACAGCAGCTCACACACACACACTCACACACTCTAGGCATGTGTGTGTGCGTGTGTTTGCGGCTGAGTGCTGTTCGAGTGCTCTTTAAGTTCTCCATTCAGTGAGGCAGTTCAGCTTGGCAGTCGGTGCCAGGTAGCGGCAGGTGAGGTGGGGCGGCCGCCCGCTCTTGTTATAGCGCACAAAACAAATTTTTAGCACGAGCACAAAAATTGTTGTGTTCTTGATTGCGATACTAAACGAAAATCGATTTGTTTCGACGCTCTTCGATTTTAATGAGCGGCTAGATGCTTCAGACTGCAACGAGCTCTGAATATGGCAGGTGTACGAGGCAGGTGTGTTAGTCGAGCCGTTTCGGATTTCATTAACGATATGCAAAATATTTGCTTAAGCCTTACCCAGCAGGGCTCTACGCATGCTTAAGCATAAATCCTTAATAAGGATAAGACTAAATGAACGAACACTGCGAAAATGTGAAAAGCTACATTAAGATTTTCCTTGAGATTGTCATTTCATTTCATTTCATTTCAATATTGTCAGTCAGCATAAATTCATATTATGAATAGGAATTAAACATTCATTTGCTTAAGAGCTGCTTTAATATTCGCATATTATTTGATAGCCTTTGGCTGAGCTTCGAGTAATATCGACTTATGTAAAGGGTGTTCATTTTAAGTAGAGTAATGATTAAAAAGTTTTCAACTTCAGTTGAGAATTGTCTTAGAAGCTTTTAAATTAATCATAAAGCTCCTTTAAATGTTCATACAAGCTTAATATATAAGCTAATTACTTAGCTTTTATTAACTGTAAAAGCTCTAACATTACAAAGCTTCAATTTTCAAATCTATAATCTAATAAAGCGGCTCTTTTAGTTCTTATTTACTTAAAAAATCTCCCTTTTAAGCTTTCATTTACTTTCATAATTTTGCCGTGCAGCAAAAAGCTTCTGTTTCAGAGTAGAATGACTGATTTACCGAGAAAGCTTTATGCTTTAGGATCATAAAGCTCCACGTTAAATTCATGCACTTAAAAAGCTTTTATTTCAAAGCTACCTATTCGATTAACATTTGTGTTAACATTAATCAAAAAGCTCTTCATTCAATTAAAATTTGTCATGTACTGTTAAAGCTTTTATTTTAATCGTATAGGTTCACAACCATTTATGTTTACATTTACGTTTACTTTCATCGAAAAGCTCTTCACTCAAATTAAAAATTGTAATGAGCTTTAAAAGTTTTTGGTTATCACTTTAGTTGCGCTCTAATATTTTCCTCTCAGAGCTCTCACTTCAATCAGAAAATGTCTTTTAAAAAGATTTCACTTCAATTAAAAAATGTCTTTTAATTCTCTTATGCTTCTTAAAGCTTAAAATTTTATAGTCAAGCTCTCATGTGCTTTCGTAATTTTAAATTGTATTTACTTTTACTTCAAACATTACTTAAACTAATCTATTTATTGTAACATAAAACAATTTTGCCAAGCTTAAATCAAAAACCCCATGTGAAATATACAGCAAATGCTGCTTAAAGCTTTAATTTGCCTTAAAAACTTTTAATTAAATATATATAAGATAATTTTGACTTTAATCAACTTTTATAATTGCTTCGCGCTTTTAAATTGGCTGTTAGCCACCCGCAGCAAAAAAAAAACAACAAAAAAATGTCATCTATTTACGCCAGGGTTTTTCCAGCTGAAAATTACATTATAAAACAGAAAACTCGCAACGCTCAACAAAATTTTCGCGCAGAAAGCCGTATATTCAGTTTTTTTTTTTGTTTTTTGTTTTTTTTTTTTTTTGCGTAGCTTTGGCAATATTCATTGTTTTGTCATTTAATGCTGCCCCACATTCTGCAAAAACTCTCAGCGGATTTCGAAACTTCACTCAACGACCAGGTGAAAAGTTGATGAGGGGCTGTAGGGGATTTGGGAAGAGGCGCTGACTGTGGGGCAGGGGCAGAGGGCAGGGGCAGCCTCCTGATAATTGACACAAATTGGCGCAACTTTTTGTCAGCTCTTCAACCGCCAGCACGTCAACTGGCATTTGCGATGCCTCATTGGGCCCGCGCCCACGTCACTCGATAATGCGAATATAATGACGACGTTCGAGAACTTGCAACAGCACAAGCACTCTACCTGCCCCCATTCATGCCACGTAAACGCCCATCAATCAAATCAGCGCTGCGCAAAATGCTTTTAAGTAATTTTCATCATGACTGCGAATGAAGCTGTCAAAATCCATAACGATCAAATAGTTGAAACACCTATCAAATGATATTGCCTAGGTGGGCGTGGCGTGATTTCGCTCTCTCTCTCTCTCTCTTTCTCTCTATTGGTCTGGCGAAACAAAGGCGAAGCAACTTAACCAAGCGCGAATTGCTAATGGCAAACTTTTCAATTAATCCGCATTTGCAAAAAAAAAGAGAGAACACAAAAAAAATTATAATAATAACTTGGCGCACAAAGGGCTCAGGTTGGGGGAGAATAAGTGGAGGAGGATTGGCAAAAGTTTCGACAGGCAAACAACAGAACTGAAGAAGGCCGACCAGCCCTGCTTACTTGGGCCAAGTTATTGATTACAACTAATCCCCTTTTGGCTTTTGCCTGCCGCCTCATTGAGCAGCGGCTTGGCAAAGAGATTTGCGCCATTCGTCCATAAACAAAATAGTAGCAACTGGCCCCGCCGGCTCAGACGGCCAGCTAGCTGTGCCTGTGTGTGTGTGTGTGTGTGTGTGTGTGTGTAGCCATATCCGTGTCCGGATCAGCCAAACAACAATAACAACAAGCATATCCCAGGGCAGGTGGCCAGCCAGGCGTTAATGACTTTATCGGCCATTTTTCTTCTATAAGCGGGGAGAGACAGAGGCAGAGATAGAGAAAGAGAGAGAGGCAGAGGTAGTGGGGGAAGATGGCCTTTGTCGTTGTCAGTGCCATTAGAGACGGCACACGGTAAAGATTGATTAGCCAGGATGACACAGTCAGGCACAGGCGCAGGCCAGAAACAGGAGCCATTCAATATGATTAATAGTTATTGAATGTTGCGTAGCTCGGCGACAATCACAACCCTGGGCACAACAATAGAACAAATACCGAAATGCCGGATAGTCGAATAGCGCAAACAACATCGAGATTGTCTATATAGAAATTTATGACCCGAGCAACCAGCCAATTTCATGTTGCCAGCGCAATTTTTTATTTCCTCCTCCCCCTTTTTCTATTATATATACATATATATATATATATATTTCTTCTTTTTTTCGCTCACCATTTTATTTGCATTTCATTTTATTGTATGTTTTAAATGTTGCATTGCATTGTTTGCGTTGCGTTGTTCATTTTGTGGGAGGTTCAGCTAAAAAGCCATAAAACGAATATCAAATGCCCTTAAAGAGTGAGAAAAAAATTTAGTTAAATTTTGAGTTGATTTAGTGAGACTAAGATTTTTTATTAGAATTTTTGATAGATATATTTAATGTTTTACAGTCTGAAACATTCAATAATATTTCTTTAAAATAGGCATATATATATTTTAAAATAGACATTACATATATTTTTAAAAATCAAAAGATTTGTCAAATTTTGAAAGAATTTCTATGAAAGCCAAGGTATCATTTCCGAACTATTGAGAATGTAGAAAAGTCTGATTTGTAAATCAAAAAGACATTTTATATATATAAGTCTTTTGTTTGCCTAGAGAATAAGCATAATTTCAATGAAGAACCTACTCAGAACTTAGAACTTAGTTTTCTCGAGCTATGCTTAAATGTTATTATAATAATAACTACTCAGATGCAAAAGAAGTTATTTTTCTCGAGATATGGCAAATTTTATCATAATAATAATAGTTTTCTCGAGCTATGTGCAAAATATTATTATAATAATACCTACTCAGAACCAAAAAAACAGTTATTTTTCTCGAGCTATAGCAAAATTTTATTATAAAATTACCTACTCAGATCCTATAGAACTTATTATTCTTATTATGTTATTAATATGTTATTATAATAATAAACATTCACACTTCTTCAACCTTTTTTTACACCTAACCAGGCTTTTGGCCATTATCAAGCTTTTAGCTAGCATCTAAAAGCCATTTGTCCTGAATCTAGCATTTCGAAAGCCTTTCCAGATCATGCTTCAAAAGTCTAAGCTCTCAGTGGCTGCATCTGACTTTTATAGGAATCTCTCACTCGCATATATTGTAGTTAAGAGCTCTTGTTTAAGAGCGTTACTTGCCTAATAGCAAAGTTTTGGAACCCCGCTGTGTGTGAGGTCATAAAAACTTTGAGCTCTTTCTCTCTCTCTCTCCCTCGCTTCCCTCTTTATCGCCAGCTCATTTGCAAAAACAGATACATTGAAGAGGCAGATACGGCTGGCAGGGGCCAATCATTTTGCAACCTGGCCGACCCCAAGCCCCGATAGTTGCCACACCTTTTAAATGCAAATCAGAGAAATGTTTTCTCTCCCTTTGAGCCCGCTCTCAACCAAATAGAAAACAAAACCAAACCAACAAAACAAATGGCAAATTTCAAATTTTCAGTGTGCAAGTTTTTAGTGCAAATGCTTCACATTTAACTGGCGCACCAAACACGCACACACACACATACACACACGCATACACACACGCACACACATATACATAGTGCAGTGGACCCCAAACTGACCTCAGCTGCTGCAACCTTTGCCACTGATTTTATTGCAGCTGCTGCAAGCGCTGCGATAACACAAATTTCACATGCCGCAAGGACAGAGAGAGGGAAAGAGAAGCTGTAAAAAAAAATAAAAGTAGAAACTGGCAACAAAACCAACAAAAATGCAAAGCTCTTTGGCTAAAAAATTGCAAATAAACTACACATTTTGCAAAAATCCCCCTCTCCCTCTCCCTCTCTCTCCTCTAGCTCTTGCTCTCGAACAAGCCTGAACTATGGCTATGGGGTATGGAAATTGCAGTCCAGCCCAGTATCAGGCAGCCTGCAGACATCGCCCTGTGGCTTTTAAAGGTGTTTACGGTGTTTGCTTTGCCCTGGCCCCAAGGGTTAGTTAATTTAAGCGCTTTTCATAAGCATTTTATGTGGGGCGGCGGCTAAGGCAAGAGACCTCGGCAGGCCAAGTGGCAAAAGTGCAGCCAAAGCTGCCAAATGTCCAGCCAACTGGCGTCGGCTACTTCTCAGCTTGAGCAGTGGCCAACCATAAGCAGCAGCAACAGCAGCAACAGCAGCAGCAGCCGCAGCCATCCCTGGCGCATTAATTATGACAAATTATGCAAAATAAATTGCAACAAAAGTACAATAAAAATACAAAAGTATTTTTTTATTATTTATTTAAAGCTAGTTTAAGTATTTGATATAAAAAGGCAATCTGAGTGAGGAAGAAAAAGGGAGAGAGAGAGAGAGATAGGCGGGCTGAGGTATTTGCAATGCATGGCATTTGCTTAGCAAATTATCAATTATTTTTTATACAAATAACATATAAAATCATTTGATTATGATTGCAAACAAAAGAAGAAAACTTAACTAGCGCAAGTCGAAATTTGAATACGCTTTTATAAGAGAAATTCACTTTTAACTGATTTATGAGTTAGTCAAGTGAGGTTGGCTTACCCAAGCTGCTGGTCTATATAGAAGTCTGTGAGTTCTCAAATAGAAAAAGAAATTCTGTATATGAACAGAGCTAGAAATCCTTAAGAAAGCTGTGGAATATTTCTATAGCAACTATTTGATATAGTAAAACGAATTCATTACTCAGAGAAAAATCAGCTAAAATGAATTAATCTATTAACTCAGATGAAGTATATACATATATATAAAAGATATTTTTTATGGCTGCCAAAGCAACTCCTTCAATGATTTTTAAGCTTTGGCTACTATAAAATTATATGTAAAATTTTCAATATTTTATTTTTTGAAACTCAATAACAACAACAATTACAATAACAGAGAAAAGGCATCTAAAATATTTTTTCTGACTTCCAATTAGTTTTTTCGATTATTTTTAAGCTAAGATTACTATAAAATTATATTTAATATTTTATATATATATTAGTTTTTTGAAAATTATTAATATATAGACAAAAAGCACCTAAGGTGAACTCATATATTCAGATTAATCTCTCTCTCTCTATATATATGTATATATATATATATACAAAATATAATTTTTTATGGCTGCCAAGGCATCTCTGTAAATGATTTCTAAGCTATGGCCATTAAAAAATAATATCTACTATTTTATATATATTTTTTTAAAAATACATTAATTTTATATAAATACATATTTTTTGCTAGTAAAAGAATCGTATATAAAATAAAATAAATATAAGACAAAACTTATAAAAAGTATATACATAAGTCAATCATCAATTTATCAGTTTTTACTGCACAAACTACATTTATTATATTTAAATATATATATATAAAGTTATATATATATTACTTCTGATAGTCAGCTAGTTTAATACAAAACTGAATATATTTTTTTTCTTTATATTTCCTAGAATATCTTTTACCTTTGCTGTGTCTCGGCATATCAAATTTTGCTCATCATTCTTTTGCCAACTCATCTTATATTATATTTACTTTCAAATGCATTTATCTTATAACATAACCTGCTCTTTGTAGCATAACTCGTTATATTCATCAATTTCTGTACCTAAAAAAAAGAACAGGGTATATGGGCTTGTGAGTGCCCCTGCTGCAGATAGAGTTTCAATCTTGTTTGTTTGCTCACCTGCCTCGACGTATCAGTCAGTCAAGCAGTCAGTCAGTTCTGTTTGTGTTGTCCTTGTGGCCTCCTGCATGAGTGTGTGTGAGTGGGGGGGTGTGTGTGTGACATAACTGTGGGCAATTTTTGAGGTACTGCGAATGCGAAGTGCCTCTTTCCAGCTGCATAAATTATGATGAAGCGCAAATCTTCAGTTAGCCGTATGTAAATGTAAATGAAGGCTTTGTGCCTATGCATGCATGTGTGTGTATGTATGTGTGAGTTAGTGTGTGTGTGTGTGTGCACGATGAGTGGCAGATTTGCATAATCCTTAGCAAAAGGTTCCATGACAACGCCGCTGCTGCTGATGCTGCTCGAAATGTCAATGTGGCTGCACTGGTGGGTTAGATGGTTAGAGATGGTTGAGGTTGGGGTCGGGGTGGGGGCTTGGTGGTGCTTGTGGTGGCTGCCTGACAAGCCACAAATACTTCAGCACCTCCACCTAAGCTCGTAATTAACAGTATACATGTATATGTTTATATGCACTATGTATGTGTGTGTGTGTGTGTGTGTGCACTCAAAGCCTGCACTAGCAGCTGTCATTTACATAGCCAATTAGTTGTACATAAGCACAACAACAACAACAAGCACACCTGAGCTGCAGCTTCAGCTGGCAATTTCTAGCTTAATCCCCGCCCGGCCGCAACTAATTTAATTGTGTTCAATTTGGCATAAAGGCGTTTAATGCCAGCAAGAGCTGATAAAACCTTGTAAACACACACATGTACATAAACACATCCATATATATATATATATATATTATGTCTGGCAATATATTATGGATTTTTCACATGATATGCAAAGCACAGCGGCGTCAAAGCAAAAGAAGAAACGAGAGAAAAAAAATGGAAGTATAACCAAACGAGCCCCCAATGCAGACGAAGACGTTCGTTGTTAATGCTTTGATAGACACATTACTTCCGTCTCAGTGGTTAGGCAGTGCAGCAACAGCAACAGCAACAGCAACAACCGCAGCACCACCAGAAATCTAATACGTCTTGCTAAGCGAGGGATAACTGTTTGTTTACACAGCCCGACGACTATTTGGCCTGGGCTAAAAACCTGAGCCCTTGCTCTGCGACTAGAATTGGGTCTGGGTCGGAGCTGGAGTAGGAGTCGTAGTAGGAGTCTGTTGGGTTATGGGCTCTAGGTCTCTGGACTCGTCTGCCGTTCTGCATATCTATCTGCAGGCTTTGGCAAATTGCGCAAAAAACATTGCAAAAGGCAGCAGCGGCAGCAGCGGCGGCTGCAGATTTCATGCACAACAAATTGTCATGCGGACAGGCAGGCAGCCCACACATACACATACAGAGCAGAGCTACGCAGACAGCCAGCGCTGCGGTTGGTCTCACCATCTCACCATCTCCCCCTCTCTCTCTCTCTCCCTCTCTCTCTGCCGCTCCAGTTGCTGCTCAAGCACATGAAATCCTTACCCAGGCGCAAGTCAAGCAAACAAACAAACCGCAATGACAAGCAGGCAAAGCACAAGCTGTATCTCCCTGCTGCTCAACCGCCCCCCCCCCCTGCCTGCTTGCCACGCCCCCTAGTCAGCATTGCCACAGTTGTAACCGGAAACTGTCGCACTTATTTGGCTACGCGCTAGTTTCGCATATTTCACTGTCAACTTGCGGTAAATAGACTTTAAACAAATATGAAAATAACTCGCAAGAAGCTCACACACGCACACACACATACTCTCTGTGTGTGTGTGGGCAAGAAAAATGCAAAAATCTGCAGAGCCAAAAGAAATTTGCAAGTAAACGTTGGGTAAGCAAATGGCAAGTTGTAAAGTTTGCGGCTTCTCGTTTCCCTGTCAGCGTCTGAGCCCCCTCCTCTCCTGCAGGATTTGCGCTCCCACTGGGAGTCTCGTCTGTGTGTATGTGTGTGTGTGTGTGTGGCACTCAGTGGGAGTCTGGCCACGTACGGAATGGAAATCAATTGTTTACTTTATATGAGTTTTTCAAGTGCTTATTCAATATCATTAGATGAAGATGAGGTAGCAATGCGCTCCGACTATAAATGCCATATGTTGTGTGCCTGAGTGCATGTTTTGTAATAGTTCTGTGGCATCAGTGGAGTGCATCAAAGTGGAGACTAGAACTTGAGCTCGAGCGAAAGGTCAAAGCTAAGCAAATTAGTTTGCGAAGATTGCGCAAAATGTTGAACTAGAAATAAATATGTTAACAGGCTTGAGAATCACGGAGAAGGGCTTAAAGAGTTGATGATGAAATATGTGAGGCAGCTGGCAGCTGGAACTAAACTTGATAGAAATATCAAAGTTATGTCAAGTCTGCGTAAAGAGCTGGGCTAGAAGCAAATACTTAAACAGTCGTGAGAATCACCGAGAAGAGCCCATAGAAAAGACCTTTAAATGTCTTGTGTGCAAATGGAAACTAGAACTGGAGTTTATAGTTAACTTAAAGCTAAGCTTATTGCTTTGCTAAGTCTGCTCAAAATGTAATCCTTAAGCAAACTTGAGAATCACCGAAAAGGAGCCCAAAGAGTTGACTGTGAAATCTGCAAAATGCATATTTAATAACTAAAATAGAGACTAGAATTTGAGTTGATAGAAATGCCAAAGCTAAGCTAAGATATTTGCCAAGTGTACGCAAAAAGGAATCTTTAAACAGTGTTGAGAATCACCGAGAAGACCCCAAATCTCTAATCTGTAAAATGCATATTTTATAACTAAAACGAAGACTTGACCTGAACTAGAGCTAACAACACCATCAAAACTTACTTTGCCTTTTCAGTGCTTGACTACAAAACATATCTTTCTCAGACTTGAGAATCACCGAGAAAAGCTCAAAGAGTTGAATGTGAAATCTGTAAAATGCATATTGAATAACTAAAATAAAGACTAAAACTTGAGTTCATAGTAATGTCGAAGCTAAACTAAGTCTACGCAAAAAGGAATCATTAAACAAACTTGAGAATCCCCGAGAAGGTCTCTAATCCTAAAATGAAGACAACAACATAAAAACTTAGCAAATTACTTTACCTTCTCAGCGCTTGGCTAGAAAATCAGACTTGAGAATCACCGAGAAGAGCTCAATTAGTTGACTGTGAAATCCATAAAATGCATTAAATATAACTAAAACGGAGTCTACAACTACAGTTGATAGAAAAGTCAAAGCTATGTAAAGTAATTTGCCAAAAAAAAAGAAATGCTTAAACACGCTTGAGAATCTCTGAGGAGGGCGCAAGCAGTCGTCTGGCTGCATAAGCAAACTAGCTGCAGGCCCGCAAGCGACAAGCTCTCATCTCATCGACTTGGCCGAATTATTGCCCAAGTCTGTGGGCAAACAGCGCACGGCCTGGCCTGCAACTCAACTTTTCTCATTTTCAACGGGAAAATTTCTTTTTGCTGCTTTTATTTTTTTTTGTCAGCGAAATCTTAATTTAAAAGACCAGCTGTTGAACCAAAGGTTAACCTTTCAGCACAGCCCTTTTACAAATAACACACACACATACACACACGCAGCTGCCGTAAAACTCATTTTGTCAGGCGATGCGATGCGACTCGACTCGACTCGCCTTGACTCCAGCCCAATTTCAAGCACGCCTCAATCTGCGCACACACAACTTAACCAGCCACAGAGACTGCTGCGTGTGTGTGTGTGTGTGTGTGTATCTTAGGGCAACTCGCGGGAGATGCAAATAAGCGAATATTCATTTGATGATACGAATACGAATACGAATACATATGCGACTGCAAGTGTGTGTGACTGTGTGTGTTACACGTGCGTTGTTGCCAACCGACGACAATTTAAAAGTACGTTTTTATCGCAAACTGACAGCAGACAGCAGCAGCATCAGGCAGAACCGGGTTGCAAGGACAGAGAAAGGAGCTGCAGCCAGGACCCTCGCTCGCTGTTTTGGCTGTGCTTCGACAGCTTGAGATAGTCACGTACTCGCCTTTTGTTTTTCTGGCTTTTTATTTCGTGCCAATTGTGCGCCTAATTAGCGTCGAATCGCAATGCCAAGCGCGGCATCTTTGCAATTAAAACGCACTTTTCATGTTCCCTGTCTGCCCAAAAAAAAAGAAAGGAAACACACACACACACGCACGCAGAGGCAGCGGAAGTATGCGAAATGGGAAGCAGCTACAAAATGGCGCATGTTGCCGCCTACAAAATTAATTTGATTTATGCTTCTTTCAGTTTGTGCTCGTGTGCGTGTGTGTGTGTGTGTGAGTGTGTGTGTGTTTTGTGTTTTCCAATTGGTGTTGTTGCTGCTGACACTGACTGGCTTTGCCGTTCGGTCAGGTAACGAATTTCTGGCTAACAACGCAAATAAAAATAAAATATTGCCCTGGCGAATGTAAAGTGTCGACTTTTACGTGGCACATATGTATTGGAGTGTATGTCTGTGTGTCTGTGTGTGTGTACACGTCTTTGCAATAAAACAACAAACAACAACAGTGCACAACAACTGCGTTTCGGGCGTTGATCTACCGGGCTACAATTGTGGATACTGTCAGGCCCCGAACCCTCTTCAGCTCTGCTGCTGAGTCTTACATGAAACAGCCCCCCGAACAAATGTAACAAACAGATGCGAAAACAACATGAATACAATCAAAACAACAACAACAACAGCAACAAACAAATATATGCAAATTGGTAGCGACTAGAAGATACCTACATTTGCTTTTAATTCAAACTTAGCTAAGATGCTGCAAGCGGAACAAGGGTATTGTCGTTTATATACTGTGTGTGCTTAATTATTTCCAACACTAAGAAAAATTTATATTAACTGTTTTACAACACTTTAAGACTCTGAAAACCAATTAAGAAACTTTAAGTGTTAGCAAGTGTCTTGGCTTAAAAGATAAGAGCTTAGACTTTCAGAAGCTGCAGAAATGTATGATTCCTCTCTAGCTAATTTTCAGTATCCATATATTTACTTATTTGACAACACTACAAAACAGTTTCATCTTATACAAAAAAAAACAAACATAACATATTAAAAAAGAATTTATATTAATTCAATAAATTTATAAAAACGTCAAGCTTAAAGCGTCAACTGAGAATATATATATTTTCACGAAAATGTACACTTTAATTAGATTCTGGTTTCAAGTTTAGTTCAGTATTTTCTTAGCAATTTCACAAGACTACAAAAAAGCATTAAAAATATAATATAAATATTTTTTATATAAAAAAGAATTTTTAAGAAACTTCAACCTGAAGTCTTCAACTGAAAATATGTATTATATATTTATGAAAATTCTCACATTAATCCAATTCTGACTTCAACTTCACCTCGGAATTTTTTTGGGCATTTTATAACTACAAAAAAAAGTGTTAAACAAGAAATCTCTAAAATTCAACAAAAATATTTTATATAAATAAACTAAGTTTAAGCAAACTTCAAGCTTAAAGCTTCAATTGAAAATATATTTAATAAATTTCACACACTTATTCAATTCGCTCTTTTACAACACTACAAAAAAGTGTCATATAAGAAATATGTGAAATTCAACATAAAATATTTAATAATAAAATTTATTTAAAAAATCTTAGGTAAATGAAATAAAGTCAAAGAAACTACAAGCTTAAAGCTTCAACTGAGATATTCTATATTTAATATTCATTCCCACTTTAATCCAATTCCGAGTTTAAGTTAAGCTCCGTGCAAATCAGTTTTGCGCTTAATAAAAACTTATCTGCAGCTCAAAGCGAATGGAATTCGGATATTAAATTTCGTGGCAGCCAATGCAAAAAAAAATAAGAGAGAAAAAAAATAGGTGCGTATAGACCCCAGCTGTGGCATATGCGTTCTGCAGGTATAAACATGGCAACAGGACAGCCGCACAATGCAAATAAAAAGCCATAAACTTTCATTTAAGTTTAAAATGGCATTAAAATGAATGAGTGGCTGCTGCCACCACTTGCTGCCAGCCAGTTCCCATATTCATTTTCATTTCTTTTTTGCTGTTTGTTTGTTTTTTAGCTGCACAGCCTTTTTTTGCTTTTTGGCTGGGCACGGCCAAGTAACACATGTATCATAATTCATTTTCATGTTTTATTTCATTTTAACTGCAGCTGGCTGTCGCTATGTGTGTCGCACTCGTTTATTTGCAGAGTATGGCTGCTGCGTGCTAACATAAATATATATCAAAACAACAGCTAACAGCTAACAGCAACGAGAAACAAACAACATTCAAATAATTGACATATACACGCATGCTGCACAAGCATGCTAGAGTGTGTGTGTGCGTGTGTGAGTGTGTACAGCTATGCCATAGAGCTGCCTTTACTTCCCCCCTCAACTAGCTCTATATATGACAGTTAGTACGCCAACATGGCGTATGCTTAATATTTATTTATCACCCAACAAAAGTGTTGCCTACTTTTCAGCGCAATTTCAATTAATTAGTTGAAATGCAACACTTGCACAGATAAATTATCAAATGCAATATTTTTGCTTTACAGCTACTAACTGCCATATAGATTTCCAAACACGCACACACTTAACGCCAGCTATGACAATTAAAAGCCAATATTGCGTGTGCTGAAAAAAATGTTGCCTACTTTTAAGCGCAAAAGTTTTTATATTTCAATTAATTAGCTGAAATGCAACATTTGCATAGATAAATTGACAAAAACAACTCTGCTTATAAATATTAAATAAAATTAAAAAGCAAACTAATTGTTAATCTGTGCGGCTTGCGGCTTTGCCATATGCGCTTTTGTCAACAGCAGCAAATGCTGCTGTCTGTCTGTGTGTGTGTGTGTGCTCTCTATCTGGCCACTAACAAGCTCTGTTGAGCTGACCACGCCCCTTGTTGTTTTAGTCGCCGCCTGCGCCTCCGCCTGCGCTGGCGCCATGTTTTAAATGTAAAGCACTTGCTGTGGTCGCTTTGAGCGACCCAAAAGTTAATCTCTGCCAACCGCTGAACAGGCAAAACTGAAACCCTGTTTGCCTCTATCGTCGCCCTTTCTATTTGCCCCTACTCTTCGCCAGTTGGTTTATTTTTGTTTTTATCTTCTTTGCTTTTTTTGTAGCTCTCACTGCACAACCACAACTTACATTTTTACAGAGACGCGTTTTGTTTGTCTGTTTTGCTTATTTTTCAGTCACTTTTTATGCTCAGCTTACAGTTTTTCACCATCTCTCTCTATGTGTGTGTGGGAGTGTGTTTGATTTGTGAAAGCTAGAAGTCAACCAGCCAGTCCAAGATAAATCGCCTTTCAACGCAACTGCAGGCATAAAAAATCACACGACCAGTCATTACACACACACACACACACACACACACACACACTCACACATGCTGTTATAGCATAAGCACTTATGTGGTCTTCCTCTCTCTGTTTGTGTGTGTGTGTGTGACTGGCAGCAAAGTCATTTTGCGTTATTTTTTTTCTTTTATCGCCAGCGCTTTAAATTTTTTATGCAAGCTGCGCTGCTGATTTGGCGATAGTGTCGTCGTTGCTTCGTCCTGCTGCTGCTGCTGCTGCTCGTCCTTGTGGCTGCTGCCTGCAGCACATAAGTCATTTTGCAGCGCACTTGTAAGAATTCACACGAGCTGCGTCCCGTCCGCATCCCGCCGCATCCTGCATCACTTTAGCGTCTCAATAGTCTGTTACTAATACGTTTTTGCACAGTGCTGCCATTTTAATGCCTTTCATGCAGCGGCAGATTCTTTTCGAGTGCATAAAGGAGCTGCTCTCCCTAGCTATCTGCAGGGCCAAGCTGCTGCGTCACTGCGTCACAGGATATTACCGCCGTCATTCAAGCAGCCAGCGGCGAGGGGCTCACGCACATGTCTTGGACGGCAGCTGGCTGGCTGGATTGGTGGTGCTGGTGCTGCTGCAGCTGGTGGCGCCTCAATACTCTGACGCTTCCGGTATTTATGATGCAAGTAATCAAATTGAATGGCGCGTTGCAGTTTCTTTCGCCTTTTATTTGAACAGACTGATGCTGCAGCTGCAACAGAAGCTGCGAGCTGATGTGATTGCAAAGGATGGCAAGTCCTTTGCCTTTGCCAGTGATAAATTTCTTGCTCTCTCTCTCTCTCGGTCTCACTCATTGCTGCTTCCGCTGGCGCGGCATAAAAAATCGTGCAAAACTTTCAGCTTTCTACACATTTTCGTCGCTTATCAGCGACGGCTGCTGCAGTTAAACTCAAGCAGAGTTGGCAGTGGGAGGGGGAGGGGGAGGGGGCGTTGCCAATGATAATAATGAACGTGCATGAAAAATTGCAAGTTGACTGAAAGAACTTGGCACTTGGAACTTGGGCATTACCTAAGGCGCAATAAATAATAAGTAGCAGTTACTGCACCAGCAGCAGTCGCTGGCTCAACCTGAACAGAATGGGCGCATAATGAACGAGGTCTTGAGCGTTCTGAAAAGCGTAAACCGAGCGCTGACTTGCATAATGCTAAATTAGTGGCCATGGCGTTGCGCTAAGTGCAGCGGGGCGAGCAGCTCAAGTGATTTACACAGGATGCGCCAGCGATTAGCGCCAGTTGCCGACGCTCTCGCTCTCTCTCTCTCTCTCTCTCTCTCTCTCTCTCTCTCACGCTGCCTCTTAAACTATCGCTCAAGCATTATTTATTTTCAACGGCTGAGGGCCAAAAAGTTAACAATTTATGCTCATTTGACAAAGTAGATAATCATAGTGCATGGAGCAACGATAGCAGCTGAGATAACGAGCTGATATTTATGGAAGAGCTTATTCAAGGAATAAAGAGCTAGCAATCTTAACCTAAGGCTTTAAATATATAGATAATAAGCTTGTATTAGGAATATATAGAAAAGTAATAGTATATATCATAATAATACAGTCGAATGCCTATAATTCGTTCCCCGCTTAATCGAAAACCTCTATAATTCGTAAAAAATGCTGTGCCCCTGAAAAACCTCGTTCAAATTCCTGTTTGATAAATCGAATTCCAGTGTAATTCGTAAAAAATGTGATTCCCTTGACATTTCGAATTATCGGGATTCGTTTGTATATGCTTAATAATGATTCGAGCTGCTTTTCGAAGTTAATTTTGAATAACTAGCTAGTACGAGTTAGTATAGTTAATGAAAATATTGACGAAAGCAATCATAACTAAATTTTACTTAGATAATATAAAGAAATATGGAAAACTGCGTCTTAAAATGGTGTTGCCTAAGCAGTCCATAACTTATGAGAAAATTTTAAGGAACTTTGTCGAAATTTTAAGTTTTTTCCTTTATCAAAATGTATCTTATGAAATTCACAGCAGAAAAATATAAAACCTTAACTAAAAAGTTTCTTAGATTTGTTTTTTTTTATTATTATTATTAAAATTTTTCATTTATTTACAAGAAAAAAACAACCTTAATTAAAGTAACTATAATATAAAGAAAAAATATATTATATTATATTATTTGAAATTATAAAAATATTTTATATTATTTGAGATTATAATAATATATTATATTATTTGAAATTATAATGCATTTAATTATTTAAATGTTTCTGTTTGCCGGGTCTGCTGCTGCCTTCTTTAGTCTTCTTAGATAAAAAATGTTTCAATTTTGAGCAAATATACTTTATATTCTTATTAAAATAATTACGACTTCTCCCACACACCAAATTTTTTAAGAAATTGTTGACTCTAAGGTAGAAAAAACCCAAAAATTCGAATGAAAACTAAGGACAAGACTTTGCTGTGAATCTGTGAACAATCGAAATAAATTTCAGCTTGCTTTGACAAGCATTTTTAATATTTAATAAAGCATTTGCTTGAATTTCTATCAAACTATATATAAAGCTACAAAATGTATACATGTCTGCCTATACATATATATCTATAGGTACAGTTTTTTGCTCTCAAAAATTCTACTTAAGCCCTTCGCTCCTTTGCCAATAGTTTTTCTGTTATTTTTCTGTTTCTGGCCAACTTTTGTTTAAAGTCCTGCTTTGGAGTACTTTGCGTGGCAATCAGTGACAAAAATCATCGTCTTTTTGGCGCTCTTCAGCTCTTGAGCTGGCTCTATTGAACAATGTGCTCGGCTGTAGGTGCTTTAAAGCTTATGGCTTATGGCTCACAATCTGCACCATTCACGTGGCCATTGCTGTGAAGCGGGCCATGAAAAATGCAGCTGCTGCTAAAAATTTTCTGCCCTCTCTCTCTTTCGGTTTTTCGATTGTTGTTGGTCAGCAAAAGAATAAAAAATACAAAACTAAAAAATAGAAATAGAAAATGTAAAGAGAGAGAGAGAGAAAAAATTATTCGCCTTGGTTGATTTATGCTTTTGTTATTGTTTTTCATAAGCCGTTGCCACCTAAAAGAGAAAGAGAAAGAGAGAGAGAGAGATGGAGAAACTTGAAGCACACACAGCTGTCGCCGTCGAGATAACCCTAAAAGTTTGCACTAAAGACTCAATCAACGTGGCTTCTAAGCAGCTTCCACAACTCGTGTCTGATGCAATAAATGAACAAATTAATTAAGAAGTGGCAGCAACGTGAATTGTTGCACGATTGCCAGTAGCCGCTGCCGCTGCTGCTGCTGCTGCTGTTGGCCTGCGGATCGCCGGAGCTGGCGACATCAAATTAATGCTGCGCTGTCAACCTGCCTGGACAAAGGCGATGCGAAACGTTAACGTTAACGCTTCACTGCATACATGGACAGCAGCTGCTGTCTCCCTCTCGCCCTCTCTCTCTCTCACTCTTTCTCTCTGTCTAACTCCATTTTGCTGGGCTGAGCTCCAAAGCAGCTTAGCCTGCAGGTGATGCGAGCGACAACGCAAAATCAATCGAGAAATCTATCGGCCAGGCATAGATGCGCTCCTTTTACATGTGTGTGTGTGTGTGTGTGTGGGCACGTGCTGGTCAGCGCCAATAACGACGTAATCTGTTTATATCCCTTTTTCCTTCCTTCGCTTTTTCTGTGTGTGTGTTTTTTTTTGCTTTTGCTTTTCGGCCATTGTGTTGCGCACTTTTTCCATTTGTCGTGGAGCGCTGGAAGCTGGGAGCTGGGAGCTTGGAGCTTGGCGCTTGTCGCTTGGAGCTGCTTCAATTTTCTGGCCGACAGTTTTTTTGTCGCTTGTCGTTCGCTCTCGTTCCCTGAATTGAGTTGTTATTTTTCGCTTAGTGCAATTTATTTTGGCCAAGTGGCAGCCAGCGCTTAATTTATTATGCTGGCTAGCTACATCCAGTCTCCGCCTCCTGCTCCTCCTTCTGCTCCTGCTGCTCATCAGCCAAATTGTGCTGGCCATTGTTCAATGGCAGATAAAAGAAAAATTAAAGGCAAGCAAAATGAAAGTCCTCGCTCGTTCGTTCCACATTGCAAAAGCAACAACAAAGAGAGAAAAAACCTTATTAATTTTAACTTTGAAAAATTGTGCAATGGCTTAGAGCGGCATTCGCATCGTGGCATCCATTTATTAGCAGCGTGATAAATACTTTCAATTTTCCTTTCAATAAATGATAACGTAATGCCCGGGCATTAAAATAGATCAATGGCCAAACTGTCAATAAACCGAAAGCAAATATAATAATCAAAGGGAAAAGCAAATGTTTCTCCATTTTTCAAACAAACTAAATGAAAATTTCTTTGAGCTGCTGCTTAGAAAACTCATTTCCGGCCAAGTGTGTTTGCTTTGCTCTATTCCAGGAATTATTTAACTCAGTACAAATATTGCAAATGCAAATTGACATAGAAAGTGTGCCTTGGCAATCAAAGTCCAGCAAATTTTTGACAAAATTCTGCACAAATTTATTCAGAAATGCTGCTTGCAAGTTTTCATTAGAATATTTTAATAAGTTGATTCAAGCATTTACTGCTGGACATCTGTACTTTTACTTGAGATTAATTGTGGTTCCTGGAATTAAGCTTCTTGCCTTTTGGTTTGCAGAAAACTGTTTCTGAATTTAAATGAAGATTTATTAGAGAGAACAGAATTGATAAAGCTTGACTTTTCGGGAATTTTAGAAAACTTGAAGAGCATTAAGTGAGCTTTAAGGCAAGTAGCTTGTCAATTAAAGCTTGTCAACAGCATTTATAAGCTTACAAAGCTTTTCTCTTAACCCTTAATACGAATAAGGTTTCAGTTCATAAAAAAATGTTTCTAAATTTAAAAAAAATGTTTAGAAAAAAAAACTGAATTGAGCTTGATTTTTAAAGAATTTTGGAAAACTTGTTGAGCTTTAAGTAAGCTTTAAGGCAAGTAGCTTTTGTGTTATTTCTCACCTTTTATATTCTTACAAAGCTTTTCTGTTGATAAAATTTCAAAAATATTAAATGAATAAAGTTTTAGTTGTTAGAAAATTATTTCTAAATTAAAATATAAAATTGTTCATAAATTAAAATTAATTGTTATTTGACAAAAAACTTATCGAGATTTACGTAAGCTTTGAGTAGTGCACCTTTTAAGTTAAAGCTGTCAACAGGTCTTATATGATTAGGAAGCCCTTTTTTTATATTTTAATATATTATAAATATTTTATGAACAAAGTTTTTAAATTTTAAGATTTCAAAATCAAGCTTTAAGTGAGCTTTGTAGCAGAAATCAAACAAAAAGAATTTTTATAATTTTTTTACATTTCCAAAAAAAAAGTACTTCTAAATAGTAAACGATTAAGCTTTTCTGGCATAAATCTAATAGAAAAGTTTCTCTACAATTTTACTTGTATATATCCCAAGAAAAAACTTAAAAGGATCTAAATAACATACTATTAATCTTTTAAAAATGTTTTCTTTTAGCTGGAAGTATTTTATAAATATTTTTTGAGTAAGAAAATTAAAAATTTTTAGATTTTTAAATTACGCTTGATGTAAACTTTGTGGCTTAAATCTAGCAAAAATATTTCTCTGCAACTTTACTATATTTCCTCATTAAAAGCTCTAACATTGCTAAATAATATATGATTTGGCTATTCATGCGAGTAGAAAACGAACTTAGCATATATATATCAGTTAAGTTGTAACTGAATACAGCTTGTTATGCTAATTCCAGAAATGAGTTTTATATGCGCAAAGATCATTCGCTCAATGTGTGGCAAAAAGTCGATTGACAAACTTATTTTTATGTGATACACTCAGCGAGGGGCATAAAAAGAATATGAAATTGTGATTTGAGTGCGATTACGAGTTGTTGGACAAAAACTAACTGACAGACGGACGGACGGACGGACTGACTGACTGACTGACTGACTGACGGACTGACTGAGAGAGTGGCATACGCGTCAATTGCTGTGATTAGCATGAAAATCATTACGAGCACAAAATGAATGGCAAATCGGAAAAGCAAAAAAAAAAAAAGAAAATGACAGCGTGAGGCATGGGAAAATAGAAAAATTCTCGGCCATTGCTTTGTCAAATGTGTTTTTGGTAATTTTTTTCTTTTGTCTCTGTCTCAGATGTGTCAGATTCAGGCGCTGTGTCCTGCGAGCAGACAAAAGGCAACCAGTGAAAAATCGAGTTAGGCAAAACAAATGGCAAAATAGTTTGGACGGCGACAGCGACATTGACACAAACAACAAGCACAAGAAGACAAAAATAGAAAGAAAGAAAACAATAAGAAATATAAAAGTAGCCAAAGGGAGGGAGAGGTAGGGAGAGGGAGGGAAAGCGTCCCCATTTTTGGGCTGTTGTAAAAGTCAAGCGAAATAATATTTTCCGGGTAACAGGCGAAGGCAAAGACCAACAACAAAAAAATTGGCTAGAAAGCGCCGTCACATGCCACGCCCACTGCCCACAAGCAAAAACCCTCATTACTTCAAGCGTAACATTGAAAAAATAGAAGAAGAAGCAGAGAGAAGAGAGAAGCGAAGCGAAGAGCAGACGCTGAGGCTGAGACTGAGGCTGCGGCTGTAAGGACGAGCTGAACTTGTGGCCATCATTGTAGGCAATTTGCAAAAATAGCAACGATTTGTTGTTGTTGTTGTTATAGTTGTTGTTGTCTTTGTTGTTGTAGTTGTTGTTGCTGGGGCAGGCAGCAAAGTTAGTTTAAAGGAAATCAAAATAAAAATCATAAAAATGCACAACGTGGCGCGCGTTTGTTAAACTGCCCGACCAACTGAAAAGGCAAAGAGAGACAGAGAGAGAGATAGGCCACGTGAGTGAGGGAGCGAGGGAGAGACGAAAGAGTCAAGCGCGTCGCAGACAAAGACAAAAATTGTTGCCTTGGCACAAAGATGAAAAGTTGTTGCTGTTTATGGCGGAAGTAGATAATGCCAAAGATGAACAAGGCGAAGGCGCTTGCTTGGCAATGCCAGTCACACACACAGTGAGAAAGGGAGAGAGAGAGAGAGGGAGAGAGCGGGAAAGACTCTCAAAAAGTGAGCTAGAGAAATGAAGCTTAAGGGTCGACGTTGGGGTCTATAATTTTGCCATTACAAAACAATAGTAAAAACAAACTGCAACAAAGTTTACAGTCAAAGAGAGGAATGAAGGGAGGGAGGGAGGGGGAGGGAGGTTAGGGTCGCCCAGTGGGGCGTGTGTAAGTTGACAGGCAGTAAGACACAGAGCGCTTTGCTGCATGAGCACATTGTCGCATTATGCGCAATTATTGTCGCAATTATGGCCCAGACAATTGTCAGTTTTGGCGCTAGCTTTTGAGCCAAAAGTCGACTCTGCTTGACTTATTTTGGGCCAGTGCCATGCAAAAGGCAAACACACTCTCAGTTTTTTGGCCAGCTAATCAACAATGTGAGACGCGAACCTTTACGTGCGATAAGCACAAGCAACCCACGTAAACCACCCGAACAAAACCCACCCGCTATGTTGCCATCAAACGCATCGATAAAGCCAACGGTGGTGCGTGACTAGCCACTGGGGAGCTGGAGCTGGAGCTGGTGGCTGTTTGAGGCCTACTAGCAAAGTTCAGCTGTTTTGTCACTTATTCACAGCACATTAAACAATTTGCTTTTTACGCCGGCCAATAACAACAACAACAACAACAAGGGCAGCCCCTGCAGGTCTTCGTCTAGATGGGGCCTCTGCTGCCTAGCCAACCGCACATTTTAATTGTTCTCGTCATGAACATGTCATAAAGCAAATCAGATTAAATGCGTCACTTATTATTGTGTGCCCGGGCACATAGATGCCATCCAGCGCCTGGCTATATATGTGTGTGTGTGTGTGTGGGTTGTAAGTGTATGTGTGTATGTGTGAACTTTGTTAACTGCGGTCAAATGTGCTGAGCATATCGCGTCGATTGGGGGCAACATCGGGTGGCAGCATATCGCTTTTATTGCATATTACCTACTCGAAGCAGGCACAGTGGGGCAAATGTGCTAAGAAATGTAATGAAAATAAAAATTACTAATGAATACTCAAAGCAGGCACGTATAACATGATGATGGTAGTTGTAAACGGCAGCAAAACCTCCCCTGTTTATAGATCATCTTCATTATTTGCCTTCTGGTTTAGATGTTCAGTGGCTCAGACTCTGTTTTTCATGTAATATTAACAAACTTTTGACGGAACCATAAAAGAAATTTTACTAAGAATACAATTAAGTTAAGGTTTCAGTTCATATGACTTATTTTAAGTTTATTTTAATAGTGAAAAAATAAAGTTCCAATCCGCATGTTAAATAAATTCATTCAAAACAGTTTAAAATCTAATCTTAACTAAAATATTTACAAAACTCTGCTAAGCTTTGTAATTTCATACAAAAATCTACTTTAAGCTTCCCCTAAGTAACTCAATTATCTTAATAGATTTTGATATAGATGTGAACTTTGCTTTGCAAATTGTTTAGGAAATAAGTTGCGGATAAAGTTAACATGAAATAATTAGCAAGTGGACTCAAATTGATTGCTCAAGAACTGTGCTAAGTGACTGCTGTGCTTTTGCAACACCTTTGCACCACTATGCGCACACAAGCAGCAAGTGTACCCCCACTGCCCCACTCAGTCCACTCTTCATGTTAACTCCTCATGTTAGCAATTGCTGCTGGTGTTAACTTGCATGTTAGATTGTGCGTGCTGCTTAATTAGTTGCAAACTGTTTCC
Organism: Drosophila gaucha; assembly: GCA_035045545.1. Classification (NCBI taxonomy): domain Eukaryota; kingdom Metazoa; phylum Arthropoda; class Insecta; order Diptera; family Drosophilidae; genus Drosophila; species Drosophila gaucha. Next base: position 12,150,884 of record JAWNOY010000292.1, on the reverse strand, counting down.
ATCATAGCACACACACACACACACATGGGTCAAGGCATGCAGAAGTGCCACCTCTCCCCCTCTCTCTCTCTCCCTCTCTGCCTGTGGCATTTTGCTTAAGGTGTCTGCAACTTTTCGCGTCGCTTTAGCCAAATTAAAAGGATTGACGTAGCTTGAAGTTTGTCAGCAACTTTTATATGCTTACGAAGCTTTTTTCTTATATATTAATATTTTATAAATATTTTATGAACAACAAAGTTGATAAATTTTAAGATTTTCAAATCAAACTTTAAGTGAGCTTTGTGTGTAAAGAAAACAAAAAGCATTTTTATAATTTTTCTATATTTGCCAATCAAAAGTACTTCTAAATAGTATACGATTAATCTATTCACAACATTAGAAACGTTTTTTCTTAGCTGTAAATTTATTATTAATATTATTTAACTAACAAAACTTAAAAAAATAATATGATTTTTCATCAAGCTTGAGCTTTTGAGTGAGCTTTTGTGCCATAAGTCTAATAGAAAAGTTTCTCAAGAAAAAACTTGAAAAGATCTAAAAAACATACATTAATCTTTTAGAAAGGTTTTCTTTTAGCTGCAACTTTTCGCGTCGGTTGATATGATTCCGGTTCCGGTTGCAGTTCCATTTTGGTCTTATCTTTTTAATCGCTGTGAACTCAAATATTGATTTCTAATATTGATGCAATTCCATTTTACAAATTTGCATACCAAATTCTGATTGCTGAGGGACTTGGAGACAGGCGCACAGCAAGTTGATTCCAAAAGTCATGAGCATGTGTGTGTGTGAGTGTGTGTTGTTGTTGTTTTTGTGTGTTTTTTTAGTTATTTTGTTTGGCAGTCACACACAACAATGAAAAGCGACAGGAGGATGGAACTGACTGGCAGACAGGAGGTGGAGCTGCTACGCCTGGCACTTGACGCGCGCCGGCAACAGTCGATTAGTTACACAGGCCAACAGCCAAGAAGGAGATAGAGGGAGACAGAGAGAGAGAGGGAGACGGCAGACACATACGAATATCGACAGATAGTGCTTTTTGTTCTATGTAATCACAGCAGCAGCAGCAGCAGTAGCAATGGCAATTTACAAAATGAAAACATAAAATAATAAATACGATTTGACAGCGAACTATTGTAGATATAGTCGTATATTCGATGAGGTTAAGGGAAATGGGATAATGTGCTGGCATCCCAGCCCCTATATGTGTGTGTGTGTGTGTGTGTGTGTGTAGGGAACAGCATCTACATAATCATATTATGCTTGACTGGCACGACAAACCAAGCGCACAAATGTGGGTCCAACTGCATTGAGCTGGCAGGACGCAGAGACAGAGACAGAGACCGACAGAAAGAGAGAGAGAGAGAGAGAGATAGACAGAGATTCAAGTAATTTGATAGGCGACATACATTTCACACACACACAGATAGAGAGACATATGTATTTGGTAGGCGACTGGTTGAAGCAGCTGCGCAAATCTGTTAGCCAGTGAATTGATGAGGGGGCCGAGGCGATAAAAAGGCTTGCGAAGTGGCCCGAGTTCGGTTTTTGGCCTGCGCTGCATGATATGGGCCAGCAACAGACAGTTGGAGCGACAGTGCCACCTGGCAGCTGCCAAAATTGCAAAATTGAAATTGAAATGCGAGTGCTGTAACGACTGAGCCGCACACACAGACATGCAGAGAGACACATGCATACGCATGCATAATACGCATACGCAACGCATGCAGTTGGCCTCGTCTGTGTGGCTGTCGCAAAGACAAGCCAAAGCAATTAATGTAATGAGCAGCAGCATGTCAGTCGCAATGTCGACGTCAACATTTTTGCACAAGAATTTTCAATCAACAGCCGCATTCACACCACAAGTGAGTGCGAGAGAGAGGAGGAGAGGGAAGTGCGGCAGCGCTTACATGCCACGTAATGTGCTAAGGCGTCCAATGTAATTGTTTAAAATCCAGCTACTTAAGTGCAATGTACCCGTGTGTGCGTGTGTGTGTGTGTGTGTGTGTGTGTGTGTAAACAAAAAGTCCAATCAGCCCTGCATTAATAAGACTCTGAGCCTGAGCCTGAGCCTGAGCCACCCTCGCCTTTTTTCTATGCATGTGTGGAGTGCTCGCATTCATTTGCATTTATGTTTTATGCCAACTAATTTGAAGCTCTGTCAGCGCAAACAAAAACAAAATCAGCGTCAGCCACCACCCCCACCACCCGCTTATCTGGCTGACATGCAGGTGGCAAGCTGCCTGGCGTAGGCGTCCAAGTGCATTTTGAGTTGCTGTCGCTGCAACAAAAGGCAACAGACGCCGCGTTCTCGCACACACACGCATACAATATGCATACTCATTAGTTTGGAGTGGTTCCGTCAACATAAGATGCCACGCCCCCCGCCCCCTCCTCCTCCATAGACGCCTCCGTATCATCGTCTACTTGTCGACTTGTCAGTCAGTCTTCATCATCATCATCAGTTTTAGCTGCTTCTATTTGTCAGTCAGTCTGTCTACCTTCCCATCTGCTCTCTCTCTCTCGCACTCTGTCTGTCTCTATTTCTGTTTGTCCCGCTCCAAAATAAACAAACTCTTTTGCGCCTGCCTCGCCTTTTAAGTTGCAGCCAATTGTTATTGCCTGCTGCAACTTATGCAGCCCTTTTTTCCAGCTCATAAATTTGTTTTTTTTTTCTCATTCGCATATTATTCGTTGCGTCTCTTTCTTTTGAGCCGTCGCCTCTCTTCTTGTTCTTCTTCTGGCTGGCTTTCAATGTCAACCGGCGCAGCGGCTTTTGTTTGACGTCGTGCTCTCGGCCTCATGAATAACTGATTAAAACCTTTTTGGTTTTTTTCTTCCTTCGCTGACTGAATGGCGGCTGGGCTGGTGGGTTGGCGGTTCGGCGGTTCGTTGGTTTTGGTGGCTTGGTGGTGCATTGCCAGCGCTTTCATTTTAAATGACTTGCTGACTCTGGCGCCGGACAGGGAAGTGCAGTGTCACCAGCGAGCATATTACTCGGCTATTGTGACCTGCTGTGATGATAAATAGCTGTTATACGGATAGAAATTGCCAAACGAACAGCTAAACAGCCAAGACTGATGATGGGGCTGTCAATTACGGCAGGGCACTATAATGCTTTTCTTAAACTATGATAAAAAATCAACTGTTATACTGCAGCAGGGAACTAATCAACTGTCACTGAGCTCAAAGTTAAGTTCTTTAAATAACAGTTATACAACTTTAACTTTAATTTTAAATAACTATTATACAACTTTGTTTGCTGAGAAGCTCAAGAAAAACATATATAAAGTGGAAGTATTATTTGCATTATAATCGTCAACAAAAACTCTTTAAAATAAACTGTTATACAAGCATTATACTTATCTATCGATTGCTCTCTCTCTAGTCGTATAGCAAATTTCTACTTAGTTTCTGATTGAACGTGTTGTAAAGACTTCCTTATATAAACTTACAGCATTTCTCAGCTGTTATACAGTGTGTTATACTACTCAAAATGTGTTATCCTAACACTCAACTCTTGCCCTGCACAAAACTTAATAACACCTGTCAATTCAATCTATCTCAACCGGTTATTCAAAACACTTCAAGTTTTTATGTGACATCAATTCAAGAACTTTTGCCGTTACATCGCACTTTCGCAGACTGTTATACAAAAAGTTTATAACACCTGTATATGGCAATCTATAAAGTCTTTCTAAGTTATCATGCGAGTCGTCTCACAGCTGCTGCAGCAAATGCGACTAAGAACTTCTGCTTTGTAATAGGTTTTCTTTTTGACAACTGTTATACAAAAGTTTTATACGGCAAACCATAATTTCAAGATTTTCAGCTGCATAAATTTCACATTTAACAGCTTACGAGTTGCAGCAATTCCCACTATCATTGAATCCAATTTAACCAAAGCACCCAACCCCCCTCCTCTAACACCCCTCTAGCCAACTGTTCCGACTCATAAATACAACATTATTTTCACCGTAAATCGCAGCTAGGATTGTCGACGTCTTCGTCTTCGCCTGTCTGTGCGCGTCTCAATTCACTGCACATTTTGCAAATAACAATCGCATTTTTTGAATAATTCAAATCCACTTTGTTGCCTCACTGTCTGTCCGTCCCTCCGTCCCTCCGTCTCGCCGACTCTCTGTCTTTTTTGCCTGATTGTCCGTCCGCTAGTTCCTTCGCTCGTTCTGCCAACCATTTTGTTCTTTTCTCTACTTATTTCTACTCTTTTTATTCAACGCTTTTGAATCGTGCAAAACGCTGTGGCATAAGAAAAGCTCGAGCCGGAGCCGTCAACTGGCAAGCGAATGTTTTTTTTGTTGCCTTTGTTGGGGTAGCATAAAAAATGTATAGCATAGTTTTCTGCGTTCACACACATAAAGAGAGTGAGAGCTGCTGCTGGGTACTACTACTATTATTAAGCTGTGCATCATTTATGCCAATTTTTTAGTTGCCTCGCACTTTCGCATTTAAATTAATAATATTTAAATTTTACGTTTTAAATTAAAAACCAAATTGCGCAACGCTTACGTTTAACCCAAACCCGCCAATGTCCCGGCTCGACGCTGATTTCATTTAGTTGAGTTGAGTCGAGCTCGAATGATAGAAAGACCGGACCGGACCGTGCCCACAATTCAAAAATCAATTTTCATTTGCAAAAACGATTACATTCACATTCATTCAATGTTCGTTGGTTCGCAGCTCTTTTCCATGTCCCACCTTCCCGTCGCCGTCAATTTTTTCCATGTGTTGTTGTGTTTGGTGCGCTGTGCTATCGGTTCTCTTACACTCGAATGAACTTTTATTCAATTTGCAAAGCAACCACAAGCTGCACAATAGCCGTTTTAAACACTCAACCAACCAGCGAACCAGCGACTGCCAAGCGAACGGCCATTTCGTCATTCGATGGCGCCCCCGCCCTCACCTCAACCCGCTGCTTAACCTCAGTCAGTTCGGCACTGACATTTGCATGTCCAACTGTCTGCACTTTTCCGTCCTTCATTTAAATGCGGCTTTATGGTGAGGCTGGGCGCTGCCAACCGACTAAAATATTCTCTCCTGCTCTGCGCAATTTTCGTGCGTTGAATCTTTATCTACTTCCTTAAACCAATTTTCTTTTTTTTTTTGTGTTGAATTTCGAATGCATTTATTCATGTGCTGCCTGCAATTTGTTACAACTGTTATACGCAACAAAAAAAGAAACTGTTATAACAAAAAAGAATAAAAACTGTTATACGTGTAATGTGCGACAAATATGCATGGAGCATAGCTCCATTTTAATACTGCCTCCCCTCACATAATGGGCCAACTAAAGACTAGAACGAAAATGAACGAAAGAGAAAGAAGAGGGGAAGAAAGAAAAAAACAATAAGTATGTAAAAATGAAACAAATACATAATAAACAAAACAATGGCGAAGGGCAGCGACGGCAACAAACAAAAGAATTCGCTCGTAAAACCGAGATTTAGGCCGTGCCACATTTGTGACCAAAAATTTCTATAGAGAGAGAGAGAGAGAGAGAGAGAGAGAGAGAGAGAGAGAGACAGGAGCCGGAGCTGGCACAGGAAGCGACTGAAGAGGGAAGTTTGGGGTCCTGCTCATTTTATGCGCTAACTGAATCAGCCCGACAACCATTAACTGAGGCCATTTTATTCAATTTTGCCATCCCCAACCCCCCCAAAAAGAAAAAGAACGAGAAGAAAAGCAGCAGCAACAACAATACAAAAAGGACAACAGCAGAGCGGAAAACGGAAGTGTGTACGCAGGTTATGCAGGAGTTGAAACTGAAGCTGAAGCTGCTAGCTGCTAGCTGAAAGCTGAAAGCTGAAAGCCAAAAGCTGGACTTGGCCCAGCAACTGTAGTGGCTCCTGCTGCTGCTGCTACGTGTGACAATAATAAAAGTTTTTATTGCCGTCGCACACAGCTGCGACTGCTGGGCCGCATACGTAGTACGCAGTACGTAGAGTGGCTCTAGAAATTAGCCCCTCTCGTCCGAGCCAATTTCGTCATACACACCGTACAGGCACCTCGCCTCGCTTCACCTCATCTGCTCCTCTTGTAATCTCTGTCGTAAATTTTGTCTGACAATGTTTGAAAAATGCCAGAGAGCCCGACACAAAATTCCAAACGTACGAACTCAACTGTGGCCAGAGGACTAAGGCAGCCTGTGATGCTATTGTTCCTTAAAAGTGAATTTTCAACAAACAGATCTATTATACAGATCATATTGCATTGAGCAGGTGCTGGTGCCTGAACTAAGATAACAATTAATTTATTTTTCATTATGATAAATCGCAGATAAGCCCAAATTCCACAGCTGCTCTAGATTTCATATTTTGCTTATTATTTCATGGCTTTCGGTATTTTATAACAGATTTAAAACAATTATTCTATTTAGTTAGAATTTCTCCAGCAAGCAGAGGAAACCTTAGGAAATTGTTATACTGCAGGCAATAGTGTTGATAGACTTATGTAAGGGAATGTTTTATGATTTTATGCAACCTGTTATATTTGCCAACAGTATAACTGTCATACAAAAATTTCTTAATCCCTAATACTTGTATACTGTCGTACTATTATACTCTTATACTATTATTCTGCTATTCTTTTATACTGTTATACTGTTATAATGTTATACTGTTTTGCTGTTATACTATTATACTGTTAGACTGTTATACTGTTATCCTGTTATACTATTATACTGTTATACTATTATACTGTTATACTGTTATACTGTTATACTGTTATACTATTATACTGTTATACTGTTATTCTGTTATACTGTCATACTGTTATACTGTTATACTGTTATACTGTTATACTGTTATACTGTTTTACTGTTATGCTGTTATACTGTTATACTGTTATACTGTTATACTGCTATACTGTTATACTGTTATACTGTTATACTGTTATACTATCAAACTGTTAAACTGTTACATTTTTCTACTATTATGTCTTTAAAAAGCGTATAGGAAGTGTAACGTTTGGTATCTCTCAATCCTTTTAATCGGCAGAAATTCCAGCTAAAATTAAAATTAAACACACGTTTGATTTATTTGTCACAGTGTTGTTTGTAAAATAAATGTATTTTTTACATTTATGCATTTATATATAAATATACATATATTTATATATAAACGAGTGTAATCTTAGCAAGATTCACTTCCAAGTCAGTTTACCTTGACCAAATCAAGATTTCTTGGAGGTCTAAAGAGACGAACATTACGTTTGGACAAACGTTTTTTCAAATATTTCTCCACCATTGGCCACAAAATGGCATGGTTTCTACCTGTGATGGTGTGCAGAATGTGTTGTTTCGCATAGTATTGAAAAACGGGCTTCATCTGGCTATCGAAGGCAGCCAAACGAGCCTGCACGACTTTCGGCAGGTCGTCGACGCGACGCGTCAGCCGCTCGCCCGTGACGTCATCACGGCCGGGTACACGGGGCGCCATATCCCCGTCGTTGTAAACGCGACCTGATGGCGTGTGAACCAGCCGATTCTTGACCATATCTAAAATGGCTTCGTCGGGTATTTCCAGTTTGATCACCATGTCCATCTTGACCAGACCGTCCAGGTGCTTAGCCTGTGGCAGGCTGCGTGGATAGCCATCTAGTATAAAGTTTCGATCGCTTGCCTTGAATATGGCCGTTGAAATTACGCCGTACAGCAGATGGTCGGGCACTAGCAGCCCCTGGCTGCTCATGTGGTGGGCCATCTTGCCCAGAACGGTACCCTGAAGGATATGCTTTCGCAATATGTCTCCGGGTGCTATGTGAAGAGCACCAAAGTGCTTTACTATCATTGCGGAGACGTATCCCTTGCCGCTGCCCGGCGGTCCCATTATTAGAGCGCGAAAACCGCGCGACTTTTGCAGCTGACGATTACTAATGAACATATTAAAAAAGCCTCATGAAATTTTAAACTATTGATCTAAATGGGGGGGAAAAAAAGGAATCAATTTTGTAAAAAATCTAAAAATGAATGACAATTAAAGATGTCTAGATTTGGAATTGTAGAAAAAACATTGTTCGAAAATGGTAAAAAAAAATTTTACAAAATTGCGATTGCAATTAAAAATCGGAAAATCTTGTGAGTTGTGAATCGGAGAAAACTATATATCTTCCATAGCTTTAGCGCAAGTATCACAAAATTTCGGAAAGATCACCGTGTAATTCCTATACTGATGGATCTATAAGTTATTATTATATTATATTCTTATAGGGACATCCCAAATGTTGAGTTTGAATATCAGTTCTGTGCAAAAAAGCAACATTTTGAATTTGCAAAGGTTTATATAGCCCATTCCTCTAGTTTTCCTATTATTCGATCAGGATTGGATATTTAAGATTTCAAATTGATTTAAAAGAAAATTCTTTTAAAAATAAGTAAATTTATGAACTATAAAAAAATATCTTTTTAATATATATTTAAAAGGATGATATGCATAAAAAATCTAAAGAAAATGTCATAAACAAAAAGGTGTATATTACAAAATCTATTGAGTTTTATCAGAGTTATAAATGAATGAAGTGTTGAGTCTAAGGAAAGTAAAGGCAGACAGGATAAACTGGGAAATGTAACGGTAGTATCTAAGTGGATATCTGAGTGTGGTATATAGGGAGTAAGTGTCCAGCAGCCTGCAGTGAAATGAGATAAAAATCTGATAGTCGTTCACTCCCCATAAGAATACTTATACTTGTTTTACACAAGTTAATTTGCTTAGATCTACAAATGAAGAACTGTCTCTATAAATTGAACTACTTTTGAGTTATAAAATTGCACTTGATGTGGCTCAAAAAATTTTCGTTGCATTGTAACTAGAAATAGTTGAAGTGAAACATTAGAAAAATATAGTTAGTTAGTCAAAAACTGGAATGAAAATTGCGCAAATTTGACGACGCGAACGAAATGATGAAAATTTGTGGCCAGGGCCACAGTCCGCAGTCGAGGGTCCAGGGTCGGGGGGCTCTCAAGTGGCCTACGTGTGTCACATGCACAATGGAACACAGCCCCCGCCCACACAGCTCAGCCGCCCCATTAGATATCGTCTTTGTTTTTGAAAAATTGTCTACTTCATTTTGGGCGCCCGCTCCTGCAACGAGAAATGGCCATGAAATATAACAGTACTCATTATGTTGGGATTACGATGCAATCAACGCAGAAAAAAGTGTCAGTCAAATAAATCACTCGCCAAACATGAGGAATGGGCACACGGGCGCAGGCAGCCACCCCCAGCACAAACAGCCAGCCACCCGCCACCCGCCCCCACCTCAAGCTCTACACGCAATGCGACTTGACAAGAAGCACGCAAAATATATATTTTCGGGCCTCTGCACGCTGCCAATGTCAACGCCAAGAGTCTGTCTCTGTGTGTGTGTGGGTTGATGAGTGTGCGTGTGCGTGTGTGTGTGTGTGTGTGTGGGAGCATAGTTGAAGCTGACAGCGAGCACGACATTGGAATCGGAGAAGGCGTCAACTGAAGCTGCGGCTGTCAGTCCACTTCGTGCGCCAGGATAAATGGCGTTCCTTTCCTGTTTGTTGCGGCATTTTCACCAGCACTTACTTCCATTTTCTCTTGCTTTTCTTTTTAAAGTAACGAATTTTTTTAATTATGCACCAGCTAGACTTATACGTTAAAGTTTTGCCAGCGAGAGCGGCGAAAAGGGCAGCCAATCACTGCTAAGTAACTCATTAATTATGTTCAACAAAGATTTCTCGAATGAAAAGTGATTGAAAAATGCAGAAAATAGAAAGGAAAAGTGGAAAATGTGAATTGAGGATGCTTGTATAAGAGGGTAGTTTATGCATGTAGGACAGTTGAAGCTGGAAATTTTATAATTGAGTGAAGTAAGTTAAAATAGGAAAATGAAAAGTGAGGAAAGGAAATTCATTTTGAATGCATGTGCTTGAACCAGTTGAGAATTCTAAGAGCTAACTGTAAAAACTACTATTTAACGAATGAGAGAAGATTTTAACTGAAATTCTTATACTTTATATGTTTTTAAATGATATTTAAACAACAAATTCTACATCTTTCAGCTTAGAATATATTTTCTCTTCAATTTGCCAAAGAAATGTTTTCAAATTTCTTTGATTTTTCCGCATTTCTATTCAATTTTCTTAAGGAAACTATTTTTTCTAACCCATTTTTGACCCTTTCATTTTGTTTGTGCATTTTCTTAGCTCTCACCAAAACCATTTACTAATTATTTTCGAATCAAAACTTAAAACTCAGCTTTGAACTTGTGCTGGTTGCGCTGGGAATTGGAGTTGGTTTTGCTTTTGCTTTTTCGGTCTTGTCTTGGCGCGCTCAGTTTCAAGTTGGCCCCGTGATAATCATCTCGGAGTCGTGCCAAACTTCATTTCAAACAATTCAGCGCGCGGCCAGCCAACAACAATGGCGCAACAAATGAGCATGCGATTTGCTCCTGCGGCGACTTTGAGTCCCCTTCACTCGGGCGGGCGAGTAGATTGTACTACCAGCAGCTTATCTCAGTTTCATTACAGTTATTGTCGTTGTCATCAGCTCTGGTGCCATGTGCCACAATGTTGGCTAAAACTGGGCAGAGAATAAAACTTTAAGTTCCTGCTAACCCTACGGGTTACAAGCCCCTCCCACCAAGCTCTTAACCAGGCAGCTCTGCTTACTTCTTAGCTGCAATTTCGCATACACACAACAGCAGCAACAACAGCAACAACAGCAACAACAGAGGCAGCAGCAACACTTCCGCTAGCTGCTTGAAATAAAAACTTGATTCAGTGGGGAGCAAGGACGCGGGATGGGGAGGGAGGAGGCTGCAGCGCGCAATTCTAAGCACCGCAACAAAAGCTGAGCACAACATCAACATCTAAATGCAATGCCATAGAAAAATGCAAAAAAAAAGCAGAAAAAAGAAAAAATAAGAGTAGGAAAAAAAACGCAGCTTCCGCGCGGCGAACAAGCAAAAACAAAAAGCAACAACAGCTAGGAAAAAAGCGTATAAAAAATATATAAAAATAAAAAATACTTAAGCGTTGCCAGCGTCGATTTGTGCCGCCCACAAGACGCTGGGCGTGGCCGTGTGCCAGCTTCACACTCGAACACGTAGCAGCTCGCGGCGTTCGCCTGCCACGCCCCCTGTCCCCCTGCCGGCTGCGTGGCTGCGTTTTAAGTGCGCCAGCTTAAAAGTATGCTACAAGTTTTTGCATTTGCTTAAAAGCCCGCGTTTTGGGACTCGTTCGAACCAATTTGGCCGTAAATGCCATTTGCCACATCAAGTTTATATATATTTTTATTTTGCCAGCTTCTCTTTTTTTGGTCATTTTGTCTACATTTTGATGCGTATTTATGAGCTTGCATAAATTGATTTATATACAGCATAGAAATGCAAGCAGCAGCTGCTCTACCTCCCTCTCTCTCACTCTGTCAGACTGTCTCTATCTGTGGCTAGTTATTTGCCTGTTTCTCGTATGATTTATTACTTTTCGTTTTAAACATTGTGGTTGACTCGACATGGCAAATGTGTAGATATATATATATATGTGTGTATCTCTGTTTATTATATAGAAATCTAAATTGTGCTCTGCTAATGCCAAATATGTTAAATAATAAATATACATTTATATATGTATATGTGTGTATATATTTGGTGAACAATAGCATGTATCTTCTGCATGTTCAACTGTCCGACTGTCCGTCTGTCCGTCTGTCCGTCTGTTCCCTCGTATCTGTCTGTTTTGTCTCGTGGTTAGGCATAAACCCCGTTTATCTGCCAGCGTATGCGAAACATTTTCGAATTATTTCTACCAGCGTCAGCGTAGGTGCCATAACAACAACAACAACAACTACAACAACAAGCAACAACAACAACAACATCCTTGGGTTGGGTCAACAGTTTCGGTAGCTGTTTGGCGGTGACGTTTTTGTATAATTAATTTTTCTTGTTCAGTGGTTTTGTACAATCAACATTCGATGTAAAAACAGTGCAAACAAGTGCAACGCATACAAGCGCACTTAAAGTGCATGCACACACCAACACACACACACACACACACACGTATGAGCAAAATGCCACCGCAGGACTTAACAGAAGCAACTACAACGATAGAATGAGAGCTTGCCTGGACAAGCGTCCTCTTGCAGCTTCCTATGCATGTGAGTGTGTGTGTGTGTGCTGAGTGTTGTGTATGTCTGTTGTGTGTGTGTGTGCTGTGGGCTGCTTGCATATGCATGCGAAAATGTTAAAGCAAATAAGAAAAAGTGTGAAAACGAGCAGCTTGTCATGTAAACAAGTAAACCAATAAGTGCAAGAGTGAGAGAGAGTGTGTGTATGTGTAGGTGTGTGTGGGTGTAAGTGTGAGCAGGTTTTAAATGTGTCCAGAGCAGCCTTCCAGCTGCTAGTCACCCGAAGCAGCCAGCACTCGAAAGCAACAACAAACAATGAAAACAACAAAAAAAAAAATCTCAGACATATTCAAACATTTGATTGCCCGCCCAGGTGCGGCAGCACCTGTTCATTACTGGGGCTTCGTGAAGCGTTGGACTGCTAATAAATTTGCCTTCCATTATTCATAGTTAACTGAACAATGAGCTCAAACTGTTGATTGATTGCAAGTTGATGTATGCATATACCTCTATATATATATATCAACTTATATATAGATACTTTCAGCGCTCTTAATTTAACGCTTTTTGTCAGGTAGGCGATTTTTTTGTTTTCCAGTTAACGGAAATTGATAAATTTGCCAAGTTTTTTGTCTCTGTTAAGCTTTTAACATGTATTCGTTCATATTGTTTGCACCTCGCTATATTAATAACATAACAATGTTATTAACATTATGTAAAGCCTCTGTTAAACCTGATGCATCTATCACAGCGAATCAGTCCTTTAATCGTTTTCTATACACACATAAGATTGTCGTTTTTTGCTGATAATATAAATTATTTAGTAGTTCTGTTAGGCCTCTGTTAATTCTATGTAAAGTCACTGTTAAGCCTTAAGTATTTATAATTTCTAAGCAGTTCCCTTTAGCTTTTTTTATTTACATACAGACTTCGATCACTTTTGACAATATGAACTAGTTACTAGTTAACATAGCTTGAGTCTGTATTGTTAACATACTGTTAAGCTTACATATGTAGAGAATATCATAAACCTTTATTATCTATCGTAATCTGGTTCACAGTTGACAATATATACTAGTTACTACTTAACATTGCTATAGCCTGTACAGATAACATACTGTTAAGTCTATGTAGAGCTTTGTTAAATATTTAATATCTATTGTATCTATTCTTAGCTGTTCTTTTCTTGATTTCTCTGTATAAATCATAAGTTGGTTCACTGTTGACAATATAAACTACTTCCAAGTTAACATTGTTCTACCTTGTATTGATAACATGCTGTTAAGCTTATGTAGAGCCTATGTTAAATCTAATAGATACTATTCTTAACTGATATTTTGCGGCTTTCTCTTTATTGGCCAAGACTTGATTCAGTTTACACTTAAATAAACTAGTTCCTAGTGCTTTCAAACCTATGTAAAGTCTATGTTAATCATATGTAGCATCTCTGTTAACACATATATAAGCATCTATCGCTGCTTAACAGTCTCTTTTTCATAGTTTTCCCTATATACTATAACATATCGTTTAACTGATTCCGCGAATGTTAAATTCCACTTATAGACCCTAAAAAATAATTTGAAATCTATTATTTGAACAAGCTGCAACTGAAGAGCTTCTTGACTAGGGTCTAAGATCTCATCTTTCATTTCTCTACTTGACTTTCCCTTCGACCACGCCTACTCCAACGCTTACGGCCCGCAGCATTTTCAGGCTCATAAAGAAAAAAATGTTTAATGAATTACGCGCTTGTGTTTGATTTTCTTTCATGCTTTTTTCTCTCTCTATCTCTCTCTCTGTCTTTGTTTTTGTTTATACAATTTGTTTACGCAACGCGTGACGCTTAAATGCTAAATAATGCAAATGTAAATGCGACGCATTGTTTGGCTTTGTATTTGCTTCGCTTTTATTATTGTTTTTGTTTTTCTTTTAGCCTTCTGCTCTTGTTGTTCTTGCAAAGCCCTTTCCAAAATGCTCTAACTAATGGCAAAAGGGTTTAGGATTAGAGTGGGGTTTTACAAATCAAATGGGAGATAAAAGACTTCAGACTAGACTTAAAGTTTATTGCAGATGCCAAATTTACATCAAAGTCTCGCTTGATTTCCAAATGAAATATGAAAGAAAATTTTAAAAAAATTAACATTTGATAGGTACTCTATAAGACAATTGGAAAATCTTAAATTCACTTTTAAATTCAAATTTTATTAGCTTTCGTATTATTCGATTTTATATAAGTTTTCTTCATAATTTTTCTATTTCCATTTCACTTAAACCCATTCAATGCTAAATTTTATTGCTTTTCGCTTTGCCAACCAAAAGTTCAAGCTCTCTCTACACAGCTGACCTTTAGAGTATTAAAAGTTCGACTTTTTGGTTAGATGCCTTTGTTTGCCGATTTCGAATTAATTTTCTTACGCAATGAACATGCAAGAAATTAGCATATTTTTTGTGTTTGTGCTCTGATCGATTTGTGGGACTAACGAGTGGACCCAAAAAATTATCAGTTTGCAATTGGTCAAACAAATTTTAAAAGGCGTTCCCCCAGGGCAAAAACACACAGAGAGAGAGAGAGAGGGGGAGAGGCGACACAAGTCCTGGGCGTGGGCGAGTGTGAGGCATTTTCTAACTTATGATTCGCGAAAAAATTACATTAGAATTGCAAATTGGCAGTAGAGGCGGAGGGCGTGCCTGCCGCCCCTCCTCCTCCTGTATATAACATGGCTAAATAAAAGTTGTGTCTTTGCGGCAACAGCAACAGAATTTGATTTCAGGCAGGAGGCAGGCAACAACAACAACAACAGCAATAAGAAAGAGATGAAACAAACTCAAACATTTATGACAATAACTTCTTAAATGCGTTGTTGCCGGTTGCTGGTTGGCATCAAGCAAGGGATACCCTCAGCAAGGACATGCAGCAGAGAATCTCATTCCGACGGGGACCTGCCTCGCTGCCTGGCTGCCCGGCTGCCATTCGATGCCTGGTGGCTGGTCTACGTCTCCGGGGCTGCCGTTGAATTGAATTACTTTTGCGCCAGTTGAAATTTCAATTGCCCAGGCAGGCAGGCAGGCAGGGGCTGAGGAGGGCGTGAAACACAAAAGGCGAGAGAGGCGACGACAAGGACAACGATGGACGATGCACATGTGTGCAAAGCCATATGCAATGTTGGCGGTGGCCGGAAACGGAAATGCATGCTGGCATTTTAGCATGGCCCACACACACACACACACACACACACAGAGAGAGAGAGGGAGTTGGCATACAAATGAGGCGTTGAATAATTAAAGATATAAATTCGCACTTGCACACAAAAAATGCCATTTTTTTGCGCTTTATTTCCATTTTTTTTTTGTAGTTATTATTTTACGTTTGGGTTTCGCCCAATGCTTCCGGTCAAACAGCTCTCTCCATCTCTGTGTCTCTCTCTCTCTCTCTCTCTCTCTCTCTCTCTCTGGGTCTGTCTCTATCTCATTGTCTCCCACGCTATCTCAGCATGTTTAATTCACAATCTTGGGGCTCAGCGGTGCGACCCGGTGCCACCTTTGCACTCAAGTGCGCAGCCACCGCCCACGCCCACGCCCACTCGTGACCCACGGCCAAGCTGGGCTGAGCTGAGCTGAGCTGAGCTGGGCAGAGCTGGGCAGAGCTGGGCAGAGAGTTGCTCGTTTAACTTTCATGAAATTATAATTTGCTTTGTAATTCGAGCATCCTTAGCAGGCTGGCCAGGACCTGGGGGGGGGGGAGGGTCTGCACTGCAGACCAGCTGTAGCAGCCGTAACAACCATATATAACTACACATTGAAAATATTTTAATTAACGAAAATTGTTCAGCAACTTGTTTTATGTATATATATATTATATATGTATAAAGGCCAACTTTAAGCGGCTGTCCGGGGCCGAAAAACCAATCCCATTAGAAATCTCAATTTCAACTCGCAAGTCCAAGTCCTTGCAAAAGATTGAGCAGCTGCTTTCGTTTGAATCATAACACATACACACACGCACATTTATATATATGTGTGTGTGTGTGTGTGCTTTGTGCGATCTCATGTGGAATCGCAGTCCACAAAGTACATATATATCTTACTTATGCTCGCAAAGATTAAAAGTTTTTCACTGCCGAGGCATGCAAGTTCTTGCCTAAGCTGTAACATCTTTGTATGCCACTCCACCCCCGCCTCTCTCTCTCTCTCTCTCCCCACACTCTTATTCTGGGCCGCTTTTTGTGCGCTCGTCTTCTTTTTCTTTTCTTTGCTTTTTTTTTGGGTACATAACCCTCTCTCAAGTTGTTGGGCCGCCGCAAAGCCTGGCCCTTACATAATGTATGTGTGTTGCGTGGGTGTGCTACAAAAGCCGACCCCAGTGGAGCTGAACCTTTTCAAATCCGAAATCGATATTAATTAAATTTTAGTAGCTAGCGTGAATCTGTGGACTTTGCGTGTGCCCATGCAAAGCTTAGCGAAACAACAACAACAACAACAACAGCAACAACAACAATGAACACAACAAATAAAAAGGTGGCAAACTTTTCTGTGGCCATCTCATTAAAAGTGATGACAAGTTGCGGGCTTTGCGTAGCGCTTTTCATTATTATAAAATACTTGGCCAATAAAAGCAGCCCATGACCATAGCAGCAGAAGCTCTTGCCAAATAATGACCCAATCAGCCAAAAGAAAAATGTGAAACTCAGCTATTATTACCTCAAAGATAACTTCAACAACATTTTCAACTGTAATAAGCCAAAGCTAGCGAAAATGACAAAGAGCAAGTACATAAAACTTTGAGAATTGCATAGAAGGGCGAAATGTGGGCAAGTCCATTAAAGTGAAGATAAAATATAGGCTGAGTCACAGGTATAGGCAAGTTTTGATTAATGGGAACCAAGAATACAAAATATTGTATAATATTCTGTTTAGCAATGCAACAGAGTTTGAGAATTGCATAGAAGGGCGATAGATGTAAATAAGGAAAGTCAATGAAATTGAAGAGAGAATATAAATTGATAGGTAGAGCTATCTTGGGCAATTTTTGATGAATAAGAATAGAGCATAATACTTAGCAGTACACACTAGGTTGAGAAGCGCATAGAAGAGTAATAGATATGTCAATAAAATTGAGAATAGTCCAGACTTTGATATGTATAGAAAGCTAACTAAGATAATTCTGCTGATTTAGAATGGAGATTTGAAAATAAAATACAATATTTAACAGTACATATAATTTTGAGAAACACATAGAAGAGCGGCTTATGTTAGGGCAGTATCAGAGGAATGGAATTGTGAACAAAGCAGAATTTCACGTTTAGGCAATCTAAGGAAATCAGAATCGAATCGAGTCTTCTATATAAACGTAATTATCTAGGTCTGAAATTATATTTGGCCTTATCTAATTGCATTTTCTCAAATTTGAGTTTACTTTATAACAAAATAAATATATTTCAACATAAATCGATATGCATCGATTATTTATCAAGTTTTTACCGAAGCCTTATGAAATTCTCAACTTATTTACTTACACGCTTCAAAAGGAATAATATTATTATGATACTCTGACCTCTGATATCCATTGTGAACCAAACACAAAGAGCATAACTTAGTTATAGCTAGATGAGTAGCTGGAGGGGATATTTCATATTGTTGTTGTTGTTGTTGTCGTTGTATCTGAGCTCTTATAGCATCTCCATATTCAATTGAGAACCCAAATCAGTCAACCGCATTAAAAACTCTGCTTCATTTCCGTGACAAGCCAAATACACACACGCACACACACACTAGCACTTACACACACAACATTCATATGTAAATATTTTTTGCTCTTTGTATGCTGCTCGTGACCTTTTGCTTAACTAAGGACAGCTTTGTATACCGATTGTAGTTGCCCAGCCACGCCCCCTCCGACTGCTTGCGTGCCATAAAATTTCACTCTTTCTTCCATTAATAGTTGATCTACTAAGCCAAGGGCATAAACTATGCAAAAGCTTTTCCATCATTGCCATTTGCCATTCATTTCCCCTCCAGCTCGCTCTCTCTCTCTCAGTCTCAGTTTGCTGTTGCTGTCTCTGTTTCACTTAATTGCTCAAATCTCCATACACAATTTAATATTCATACTTGCGTTTCATTCGTGCTGCTAATGTTGGGTCCGTTGGATTCATAGCAGCAGCAGCAGCGGCAGCAACAACAAATCAAGTTGAGGATTACAAATCGGAATCCTTTTTTAATTGAAATATACTCGCATATACATATTTGTATGGCCCGTGCTGTGCTGTGCCCGCTCATTAATGCGCTCGCTGCCGACGAGCTCAATTGATGCGTTTTTGATTGCAAATTTGTCGCAAACATATCGCTTGAGTGCACCAAGAGAGAGAGAGAGAGAGACACCCCCCTCCCCCTCTCTCTCTCCCTGTCTGCTGTCTATGCGCATTACTCATACGCCGCTTGGGTCGCTGAAGGCAAAAAGCAACTTAAATTCTACTTACAGCCAAATATGTAATAAATACGAGCTTAAAAAAGTTTATCTATATTTCAACCGCACGCAGTCATGTGCTCACACACACACACACACATTTGTACGCACAGTATATGTATATGCTATATATGGCTGATATTTGGCATATAGAGTAGCTACTGCTGCCTGTTTTTTTGCTGTCGCCCCGAAAAGTTTTTGAAAGATGTGCCATCCCCCAATCCGGCACTTAGACAACTCGCACGTCCAGCTACCAAAAAGTTCATTTCGCTACTCTTCTTCTTCTTCTTTTTTTCATTTCATTTATCTTCTTTTTTTCCATTCAGCCAAAAAAATATAAGTAAGTGTAGAGTGTGTGTGTGTGTGGAGCCGAGTGTAAGTGTAGCTACAGCTGCTCCGCTGAGCTTTCATTAAATGCGACTATTCAGCGGCTGCAGCTTTAAATTTTCATTTCTATCTTTTTTTTTTGTCAATATGCCCAAAAAGCAAAACCGGACGCCGTATAAATTGTCGCAATCAAGCGCCGCATAAAACCTCGCTCTCTCCCTCTCTCTCTCTCTCTCTCTCTCTTGAAAAAAACCACAGTAAAAGCGACAGCAAGATGAATTACTGTAAATTATCCAGTTAAAAGTTTTCGCTGAAGGACTTTCTAGTCGGTCGAGTGGTCGCTGGCGCTGATTTAACGAGACGAAAAGGTAAAAAGTTCCACAAAAATCAATTTCGCCACAATTTCACGCCACTTTGCATGAACATAAGTTAGGGTATAGCCGGGTGCGAATAGACATAGTAGACATATAGTATAAACTTGTATATATATGAAAGGATTTTAAGTTATTTTTTGTAGATTTGTTTATGGAAAGGCAAAGGCGAAACCTTAGAGAAATTGAGAGGGGAAATTTCTGAGATAGAAAAAGAATTCAAATCTAGGTTTTTATTTTTTGGAAATTATTTGCCTATCAAGCTCAAAATCCAAAAAAGATTCTCATGCAAAATTTTTGCGAATTTTCATATAGCAAACTATCTGCAATTTTGTCGTAAGACTATTATGCTATAAATAAATATATTATACTGACAGTAAAATTGTTTTTATATAAAGAGTCTATATATAGAAATCGTGTTTCTTTCGGAACCAGAGCTTGCATGCTGCAATTTTAGAGATTTTCTTAATGAGAGTCAATTGAAGAGAAATTGATTTGAATACATTTATTTAGAACTCTTTACGACTATAAAAACTTGCTGTTGTCATTCTATATTTTATATGATATAAAATGAAATGATATGAAATAAAATAATAAAAAAAATAATAATAATCAAAATCAGATGATGTGATATGAAATTATATGAAATGATATGAAATGATATGGTTTGATATGATATGATATGATGGGTAAAATAGTATGATATGATGTATTTTATATTATATGATATGATATGATATGAAATGATAGTATGTTATATGATATGACATGAATTGATCTAATATAATCATAAGAAATGGAATCATATGATGAGAAACATGTAATATGACTTACAATGATATATGATATGAAATATATGTAAATATATTATGATATGATATGATAAAATATAGAAAATAAACACAATTATACTGCAAAGTGTTAAAATTCACAGTTTCAAGGATAAGCCTTTAAAAAACTATCGCAAATTAGAGATTAAATAGTCTTATTTTCTACAACATATCCTTAGTACACCTGTACTCTAATACCATAATACTCATACATAAACATCTAACTTTCTAGTTAGTTTTAAAGCTCTCAAACACCATCTGTCATAGATACTTGTCATATGTGTAGCTAGATAGCATAGTTAGATATATGAGCAGGTGTACTCTTAGCACTACCTGAGCTGCCGCTTGCTTGTCAATGGTTGCTTTTAATTTTTTTCTGTTTTTTTTTTTGGCATTCACCACACATTTTTCGGGGCGCAGCTCATGTAGCAAAGCGAATATACACATTTTTCTGTTTATATTTTCCCTCGGCAACATTCATTAATGTCAGGAACAGCAGCAGCAGCAGCCACAGCCGCAGCGACTTCGTCTAGGACACAGCCACATAATGTGCCGCAAAACGCATAAAACACACGCGCGCACACACACACTCACACACACACACACATACACAGACAAGTGTCGTCGTCTGCCCGCTGTTTTATATAACGATTACGATAATGAAGCGACGCCGTTTTCAGCGGGCGCAGCATTTTTATACACAAAATGAGCCAAATGAATGGCTGCCACTAGCCAAGCGCGCCACAGAGAGAGAGAGAGAGAGAGGGGGGCAGAGAGAGAGAGAGGGAGATTGGGACTCCAAGGATCTAGTAGCAACGTCTGTCGTTGATGGCTTTTTGAAGTTCTCAACGCAGGCGGCGCAATGATTGGGGGATTATGACGAATTAATGAATTCAGATTTAAATAAAATTACGCTCTGCCAGTGCCACGCCCACTTGTGGCCAGGCACATTTAACATTT
This sequence comes from Drosophila gaucha, assembly GCA_035045545.1. Taxonomy (NCBI): domain Eukaryota; kingdom Metazoa; phylum Arthropoda; class Insecta; order Diptera; family Drosophilidae; genus Drosophila; species Drosophila gaucha. The sequence continues at coordinate 12,129,829 of JAWNOY010000292.1, read as the reverse complement.
TGCTAATAGAATTAAAGTTTGCCCCCGTCCCGCCATCCAACACATACTATAATGAGGGAGCGTAATTATGATGGGCATGGTCGTCAGCAGCAGCAGCAGCAGCAGCAGCAGCAACTGTTGCCCGCTTAATTAACAACAACAATTGCAATTGTGCAACTGCAATTGCAGTGCCACGCCCCCTGCGGCAGGTAATTTTTGTGTCATTTGGGGCGGCGGCAACCTTCGACTGATGGTTTTGTACGCGCATTGTTGCGGCATTGTTGTTGATTGTTAATTGAAAAACAATGTTTTGCTCTTGCACTTAAAGAGCTGTGAAATGCAGCAGCAGCAACAGCAGCAGCAACTGCAGCAGCAGCAACACGCGCAGCGAGTTCGAGGTTCAACTGCGGCTTAATTAATTTTTATAAGGCTGTTGTTATCGTCGTCGACATTGTTGTTGTTGTTGTTGCTGCACTTTAATTACAATGCACAGAAGTTGCCTTAAGCTCATTGATTAAACTTAATCAATGGCCATAAGCAGCGAACAGGATCGCATGCGGCTGCCGGCTGGTGGCATGCGGCACGGGGCATGCGGCATGCAGCAGGCAGCTCATTAATGTTCGCTCACAACTTTGACAGCCAAAGTGCAATTAGCGTCAGGGCCAAAGCGAAAAGTTGTCATATTATGATATTGAATAGCAGCAAGATGAAAGACCCAGCTACCAAGAAATGTTAATCGAGTAAGCGTGAGAGAGAGAGAGAGACAGTGTGTGTGTGTGTGAGCGCGGTAACATCCTTAACAACATGTCAAAAGAACACCAAGCGAATAAAAACTGCTTGAGCTCAAGTAATTCAATAGCCAAGCAAGATTTAATTAATAATTTAAAATAATAAAAAAAGGTAGACTCAGCTGTGATTAACTCCAGCAGCACAAAAGAAACTGGAAAAAGGCGAAAGTTGAATGTGGAAGCTGCTTTATGTATTTCAAAGTATGATAAGATAATGGGTAATCCAGATAGAACTTGCAGTTATGCTAGCTTAAGACAGTCTGAAACGAAGTATAGCTATATATATCTTGAGAATATTATATATAATCTAGTTTGCTTATATATAAAAAGAAGTTAATGGTTCGTCTAACAGCTTGAAGTGCGATTCCCAACTTGAGCTTCAGTTTATATATCCGACTTGCAAATGGGAATTTGTTCAAAAAAAGTTTTTATTTTATGTAAAAATATAATTTACAAGTAAAAACATTTTTTTTTTAAATTATTTGACAGTAAAATATAATTTGCTTTAAATTTTTATTTTTTTAAATATAATTTAGCAGTAAAAATAAAATTTTTGAATATACAATTTAACAAAAATAAAATTTTATAAGTATAAATAAAATTACTTTAAATTTAATGTATTAGTATAAATATAATTTTTAAATTTATTACAATAGTAAATATATTAATTTTACAAAATATATTTAAGTGTAAAAAAAATATTTTTTATTTATATTATTAGTAAAAAATTAAAGTTTTTAAAAATTTTTTTTTAACTAAAAACATAATTTTTAAAAATTAAATATTATTTTAGAAAATTTAATTTGATAAATTTTTTTGTAAATATGTATTTTATACATATACAAAAAAAATATTTAATCATAATATCAAATTAATATTTTACATGAAAAAAATCGATTTTAACTAAGAACTGACAATATTTTTATACATGCAAAACGTGCTACGTGCTTAACTTAAGCCTTTATTTTGCATTAACAATTAATTTTCGATATAATATAAAAACTTCAAGTGTTTAATGATTTATACCTGAGTATGAATACTTAGTATCTCAAATCATTTTTTGGTGAAAAACAATGAATACTTAAGATCTCAGGTCATTTTTTTGGGTCAGCTGCTTGGGATTAATAATCTTAAACAAACGATATTTGAATTAAATTTACCTTAATAAAATATTTTTTAATCAAAGTATACATAGTTGACCAAAATCGAGAATAAATAGTTATTATCAATCTCAAAGAAGAGTTTGACTTTTTATATCTTTCAAAGGAAATCTTTAAAAGGAGTTTCTGCACAAAATCTATTTACATTTTGCTGTTTATTATGATTTTCAGCTTTGACCTAGAAACAAAACTAAATAAACTAGCAAAAAAAAAGAGCTCCAAAAGCTTCTTAATGAAGTATGCAATTACCTCGATAATTTATTCATAGCTCATTTTTGATTTTATAGCACTAAATTAGTAAAAATAAAAAACAATTCTCTTTAGTTTAAGCTAGAGAAAACTCTGTGTAAGCGATTATAAAACGATTAACGTCAAACTAAGCTGAACTCTATTTAGCAATAAAAATCTATCAATTAGCATATGATAATAAAGTAAAGATATATATATATGTATGTGTGGGTCGATGGAAAGTTAAAGAAAGTCAGTTCAGTTCATCATTGCAGGCAAAGTGGGGAAAGTCTGTTCGGTTAGTTAGTTGCATAGTTTGGGCTGGTTTTGTCAGTCAGTCAACTATCATTATAAGTTGCCCTTTGCGTTTGCGTCATAATGGCCAAAAACTTTTACACAGTTCTGTGTGTGTGTGTGTGTTGGCCATTGTTGGCGCTCAGTTTTGCAATTAGCAACAGTTTTGTCTGCTCAGTGCTTTTATTCGGCCATTAATTGAGTTGCGCGCTTTGAAAACTTCACAAAAAACAAAAGAACAAATTTCTGCAACTTTTTTACTCACTTTTTACTCCATTTTTTCTATTTGCAGATCGAGGACGCAATGCTGATGTTTGACAAGCAGACCAATCGGCACAGAGGTGAGCTAACAAAAACGATAAACGATAAGCGATAACGATAACGATAATGCTTGTTATGACTGACTGACTCACATGTCGCTGCTGTTACAGTTATTTTTCGTTTGTATTTTGCTGCTGCTTCGTTTCCGGGCTTTAACGATGCAGCAGCAGAAGACGGGAAGCCGGAAGTGCGAACGTTTTTTCTTTTTTTTTCTGCGCATTGCTCTGTCAATGCATGACAGATACCGTTACAGATAGCCGGGCACAAACAGAGCTAATACAGTTTTTTTGGCCGGCCAACAGGATGCCCAAGTGAGGGAAAGAGAGAGAGCTAGCCGAAAAGATTACCTGTGCAATGCAACCGGATATAGCTCAGCGGGCGGGCGGGCGTTCCGACTGACTGTGTGGGTGGGCGCTGTCCGCTGTCCGGCAAAGGCTTAAATCTCCAGCGCACATCCGCTACACGAACTTGTAGCGCACGAGTGCGCCCAGCTCTCTGCATGTGTGTGTGTGTGTGTGTGTGTGTGTGTGAGCTGGCTGCTTGTCGTTGTCAATTTTGCTTATTAAAGTTTTAAATGACGCGCCGAAAATTCGCAACGCCCATTGACATGTGACAGGAGACGTTGGAGCAGCTTCCACCTGAGACACGGCACATTAAGATTGATGTGTCCATTTTGCAGCTAAAGCCGCACCAGAGGCCAACTCTACCGCCCGCACAGATACACACACACACACAGACAGAGAGACGGACAGAGACATAGCCAGCTAACAATGTCGGTGCCCAAAAGTAATTAGCTGCACACACACACACACACATACAGCTGGACAGTTGAGCATGCATCAATAGTTGTCTGCTCCACACACATACACAGAGCAATTCACAAACACACTCACATCTATAGAGTTCATGGCTGGGGCTTGTTAACTTGGTGGCCTCATGTAGTTGGAGCCGCTGTCCAACCAAATTACGCACACGGGAATAAGGAAACATGATTTTTGCTTGTATGCGGCCCATAAAAAATTGTTGCATACTTCGGGGCGCCGCCGCGCTCGAGAGATAAGCAGCGAGCGAGCGCGACCCACAGAACATTTCGTTTAATTGGACGCTGGAGTACCGAATGCTGCATCATGATGCAGTCATATGAAAAACACAAAAACTCAACTCAGAATCAGCAGCAGCAGCAGCCGCAGCAGCAGCAGCATCAAGAGCAGCTTTTGCGAACGGCAATAAAAACAAGCAGCGCCCCATTTAAAAATTATGTGATGCTGCAGCTGAAGAGGCAGGGGGAGAGGCAAACAAAGAGAGAGCAAGAGCAAGAGGCTGAGCGGAAGAGGCAGCGCAGCGCAACAACTGTTCACAGATAATGCATGAGTAAGATATAAAACTGCAAATTGCCAACCATGCAGATTTATTCGAGTATATTAAACGGAAGACAGAGCAGAAACGTTGAGAGAGGCAATAATATTATTAATTCTTTAGACTGATTGCCAAGCACAATTCCCATTTCAAATTAAAACCAAATAAGTGCAGCACATTTTATGTGAAAGAAAATGCTTGAAATGTGCTAGATGTGCTTTAATAATAGCCAAAAAAGAAATTATAAATTATATTTAAGAGAACAAAGTCCAGTTTTTGTTATATAAATATTTTTTTATTTTTTTTTTTTTTGTTTTGTAATTTTTTTTTATTTTTCTTTTTATTTGCAACTGTTGTTTATGATATATTTAGCGAATTCGTCTGACAATAGAATTGATCATGATTTTTTTTATTTACATAGTAACAGTCAATAAGATTACCTCTTATATAGTATCCACATGATGCGTTGTGTGGGTTAAATTACCCATCCATATGTTGTTAAGGTAAAACTATGACTGTACAGATTTTACACTTAATAATTATTAATACCTCTTTAAAAAAAAAAACATATTCAAAGATTTCTGTACTGTTTTCTTAAGGGCAATCTAATATTACCAAAAATTAATTTAAATATATTTTTTTAAGCTATGGAAGTTAACATACTTTTGTAAGGATTGTAGGTTAAGATACTTGGTAATATTTATATTATCCCAGTTAAGACCTTGAGTCAAGAACCAGTTCAGTAGCTCTTGAGGTTGCTAAAGACGGAGTCTTCTTCCAGTTCTTGAGCTAGCAGATGACTAGCCAGGCTAGGCTGTTTGGGTTACAATGCAGTGTCTTAAAGTTTTTTATGAAATTTCTTGTTTACAGAAGTCACATATATTAAAAAAAAAAATATGTTTACTCTGCGGGGAATTTAATCATTTCTAGCTCAAGTTTTATATAATTTCCTTTTCTAAAACCTTTTTTCTAATTCTTCATTAAATATACCAATATTCATAGTCATTCCACAATTCAAACTTGTTTAACAATTTAAGCTCTCTCATAACTGCAACGCTTTACTCAAAGTGAAAGCGTTTTGTCCTTGATTTGCCCTCAATTTAGTTGCAAGTATTTAAGTATACTTTTTATTTCGAATTCAGATAATAGCATGACAGTTAAAATCGAACCATTCGCAATTGTCGGGGGGCTTTCAGTGGGGCATGGTTAAAAATAGCATTTAATGTGTATAGCCTCGTTTCCAGTGATTTTTCCATGAATATGACATGGAAGACGTTTTACCGCTATTGACATGGCGGCCAGCAGGACACGGCAATTTTGCAAATTACAATTGCCTAGGTCGATCAGAATACATGTGATGAAATATGCAGGCGTTGTTAGTTAGACCAAGACCAACTGCCCAACTTCACACACAGGCACCGAGTACCCCAACGACCCAACGACCCGAGCGAACCACTCAAACCACCAAATCGAAGCGACGTTAACACCGCTCAGCAACGCTGCGAGTCAATAGAAAATGTGTGTCGTTAATCAAAGGGTATTAGTTGTAGAGCTGTAGCCACAATGACGATGGCGCTGGCGATGGCAATGGCGACCAGGCGACTTTTTGTACAAGTTGAACGATGGACGACCTTTTGCCATGAGTTTGGACTAACGGACGCTCCGGGGCCCGCCTGTCCGCCTGTCCGCCTGTCCGCCTGCCCGCTGCCTACTGGCACTTGCGATATGCCTGTAATTGCATTTTATCGATCCAAGTGGAGAAGGTGCCCATCGTCTAGCGTACATGTGGCAATTGCCAGCGTGTGCACACACACACACAGACAAACACACGCTGACGTTCAGAAACAGGACAGCAACTATAATAAAGAAGCGAGCGAAAAAAAAAAAGGAAAAGAAACAGGCGGGCAAAGACGTTGCTTGGGCTACACGGCAGCAAGTTTGTTACTCATTCATAAATCATGTGTGCAGCGACAGACGGACAGAAAGACAGTAGACACACACACAGACAACACACACACAAACACACACATACACAGAGAGAGTGAAATGAAAACCTGGTCACTGAAACTTGCAACGACGTTTTTCCAACTAACGGCTGCAGTTGGCCCCAAAAAAAAAAGAAAAGTAAGCGAAGCATTTTATCTGAAAGGGGAAGGAGGGGAGAAGCGAAAACTATATGAATATGCCATAAAACAATATAGGCTGGCATACTAACATCTGCAACAATAACAGTGACAACAACAACAACAACAATAGCTGCAAGTACAGTAGTAACTAGCTGAAAGGCAACAGAGCTAAGCCTTGATAGGTGATGTAAAGGCAAGTGAGGTTAGGCTTCATAGAAGATATAAATAAGTTGACTGTCGCTTGCTGGACTAAGTTATCGATAAGTATAAGGAAATATGTGTAAAGTTATCGATATAACGATTTACTTGAAGGTAACTCTGCTTCCTCTCAGAACTTATCGATAGAAATTGTCGATACATACGAGAGTATGTAAGGAGAAAGGCTAAATCTGAAAGTTTAAAACTGAGCAATACTTCGAAAGTAAGATATACTAAGTACAGTCTACAGTTATCGGTATATCGATTTGCTTGAATCTGATTTTCGCTTGCTCGCAAAGCTTATGTCGAGAAGCAACTAAAAGAAAAGTCTACTTATATATTGCTTATCGATTTGAAGTCAAGACTAGCCTTAAGTAGGCTGTGCTTGCTCTAATAACTTATCGATAGAAATTATCGATTGAAAAGTGTTTACAAAAGAAAAAATGCTGAAGCTGAAGAGGAAAGCTAAGCTGCACTTGCTGTACAAGTTTATCGATAAGTAAGTGAACATACTTAAAAAATTACAGATACTTAATACAGTCTTCATAGTAGCTCAGTAAACTTATCGATAGTTCTAAAATAGTAGCTCAGTAAACTGATCGATAAAATTTAGTGATAGAGAAGTAACATTAATTGAGGAAAAATAAATTCTAAATTGTTATTTTAAATTTTAAATAAATATCGATCTTAAGTAAAGTAGTTAACAGCACTTATGAAATAAGTTTATCGATAAAGCTAAGATAAATACTTCTAAAGTTATCGATGACAGCTGCGTTAGCTTGACAAGTTTATCGATTAGAGTTAGTAATAGAGAAGAGATCAGTGAAAAGTTCTTTTTTCCACTATTAAAATCAAACTTTTGAATGCCTAAGAATTTATCGAAATAAACCAAGGCAGAGTCTTAAAGCTTATCGATAAATATGAACAGTTAGAGCAAGTGGTATAAAAGAGCCAACAGACAGGCAGTAGAAAAAGGAATTCTTAAAATCATATTTGTATGCACAGTGATGACATTTGAGTTGCAAATGTTGCACTGTGGCAATTACTACTGTAGCTGATATGGAATACACGACAGCAGCGCCCTGAACTATGCTATGAATTTCATTTGGCAAGCCAAGGACATGCACAACGTGCGCCTAAACAGCCGGCTGAGTCGGCTGAAGTGTTGGAGCGGGCGGGCGTGCCAGCGAGTGGGTGTTTAGGTGGTTGGGTGGTTGGGTGGTTGCAACAGCAGTTGGCAGTTGGCGTCGCCAGCCGCCACTAATATTAAAATTGAAAATTTTGTAATTTTTCTCGGTTTTTGGCAAGCCGGCGCTGTGCAGTCATAACAGCTGGCGGGCAACTGCCCCTCCCCACACTATATATGAATATATGTAAGATATATATAGGCAGGCAGCAACATATATGGCATATCTGTGGCCGTTACTTGGCAATAACATGCATGAGTGTGCAATTTGTGCAGTTGGCAGAGGCATCGTCAGGCACTCGGCGTCCTGCGGGAAATTTTCGACAGGTAAAAATGGCAGCAAAGCAGCCGCAGAATTAACTAGCAAAGCGACTCCAGCCGCCGGGGCATTTTTCATGCCGGCCCCGCCGCATTTGTTGCCGGCAGATACATTTTTGATTGAGTTACGTGTGGGTGGGCAGCACCAAGCAGCACCAAAAAGAAATTGCTGGCTTCATTTGCTAGCCACTCGGTCGGCGCTCGACCGATTTATGAGTGGCCAGAGGCAGCAGCAGACGACGACGCTTCCAAGGAGGCGGAGTTGTAGGCGGAGGCACTGCCTGTGGCAGCAGCTACAAAAGTGGCAACAACTACGTGCAACTTGCAACGTGCGCTAATTTTATATAATTAAAACAAACACAAACATACCAAGAAGGCGACACACACAGAGAGAGAGAGGGAGAGCTCTGAAGACTCTCAACGCCCACAAGTTGTTTCAATATGAGAGAGAGAGAGAGAGAGAGAGGGGGAGTTAGAGTAAAGCAGCACATGTCGCTAATAAGCCTGCGTGTTTACTGTTACTTGTTTCATCTAATTTGTCAGCTACGCCCAACTCGCCCGCATGCCAAGGCAAACACACACACACACACATACAGAGAAAGCAAAGTCCGTGTTGGAGGCGTGGCATCAGGTGTCTGCACTTGGCCTTGCTAATTGCACAGCCCTTTTGGCCAGGCCAAATCTCAGACAATTGCGCTAATTGAAAAACCTCGATAAGACCAAAGCGAAAGCTGAAACCAACAAACTCACACACACAGAGAGAGAGACATACACACACATACACACACAAATGAAATGGAGCTTCAGTTAGAACATTTTAATTCTCTGTTGTTCTTGCGTTTCCTTTTGCATGTAAACAAGCATTAAAAGCTAGATAAATAAGCAAACGAAATGGAGATATTCTTCGTATATATAAATATTAGTGTTCAAAAACGTTAAATAGTTCGCTAATTTTCGTTATTTTTGATATTTTATTTATTTTATCTAATTTGTTTCTTATAAGTAAACAAGTATTTAAAAAGAAAATGAAAGGTTATAAAAAACTTGCAGATTGTTGTTATAGTTTCATATAGATGTTAATTATAACATATCGATAGTTTGTGTGTTATCGAAATTTTCGATATTTTAACTTATTTTTAGCTTCCCTAGTTTCTAACTTTTTTGCTAACAATTAGCAGAAAATCAGATAAATGTGCAAGGAAATCATACAGAGACTTGTCATATATATGTATATGTATATAGATAAGTGTTATCGTTATTTTCGATAGTTTAGTATATTTGCTAACTGACTGCTTACTTTTGTGTCAACAATTATCAAAAAACCAAAGTGCAGTGAAATTATGGAGTGACTAGCCATATGTACAGATAAAAGTTAGCCAATAGTTAGTTAGTTAGCCAATTGATAGTTTATCTGTTATCGATTGTCGATATTTTCGTGCCATCACTAGTTTCATGTTTTCTATCAAGCAAATAATTAGTAAAAACACTATAATGAGCCAAATAAGTCTTAAAGATTGCGCTTATAACTGCATCTAAGTGTTAAGTGATTTTCGATAGACTTTCAGTTATCGATATTATTAAAATACTTTTTTTCTCACAAGTAAAAAAACATTTCAAGCTTTATAAACAAACAAAGTGTTTTTTAACATCTACAAACTAGTGTTGAACAACGCTCAACCAATCACTACTTATCGATTTTTTTCATTAGTGCCATCTCTAGCTTATAGTTAGTTGAAATAAATCTAAGTTATTTCACTTATAATTGCATCTAAGTGTTAAGTGATTTTCGATAGACTTTCAGTTATCGATAATTTTTAAATATTTGAATCATGGTCAACTACTTTTTTTCTCACAGGTAAAAAAGCACCTTAAACTTCATTAACAAACTAAAAGTGTTTTTTAACATCTACAAACTAGTGTTGAACAACGCTCTATCAATCACTTTTTATCGATTTTTGTCATTAGTGCCATCTCTAGCTAATAGTTAGTTGAAATAGCATTCGGCAAGTGTTTGCCATTAATTTTGGGCACACTTTCTGCAGCTTATTATTTAAGATTATAATAGATTGTAAATTTTAGAAGAAATGAACAAAAATTTTCGGCATAGAAATTGAATGGGACGACCAATGCGCTGATTCAGCATTTTCATGCAGAGTAGTTATGGGGGGTGGTGTGGGGGAGGGGGAAAACTTCATGACAAACTTATTATGCACTCGGCTGGGTTATTTCCAGAGCTGGGCGAAGTTTGCTATGTAAACTGGGAGCAGGGCACTGTTTGAATTACTCTGCCCAGCCGGCACTTGAGTCCCTGCCGCATATTGAGGTCAGCTATGGGGAGGAGGGGTTGGGGGCCAGCTGAAGTGCCTGTGGTGGCAGTGGCCTGCTGGCCTGCTGTCTGGACTCGTCTCAGTCTCGACACTTGAGTAAATTATTTAGCCGCTCGCACAAAAGCATATTTCGTTCAATTTTTGCAGCTCTTAAACTTCTTTGCCCCCCCACCCGCCGACTCCCTGACTCGCTGACTCTTTCGCCATTTTTTACTTCTCTTATTTGTTTTTCTTGCTTTCTTTCTTCTTGCAGGTTTTGGCTTCGTTACATTTCAAAGCGAAGATGTGGTAGACAAAGTTTGTGAAATTCATTTCCATGAGATAAACAACAAAATGGTAAGTCAAGCGAAGCCAAATGAAACGAAACGCTATATATCTGCCGTTTCTGTTGCTGTTCCGCAGGTCGAGTGCAAGAAGGCGCAGCCCAAGGAGGTAATGCTCCCAGCAAATCTGGCCAAGACACGGGCCGCCGGTCGTTCCGCTTACGGTGAGTTGGTAGTCTGGGGCAGCCACGCAAATCAGGCGACGGCAACGGCGGCGGCGGCAGCAGCAGCGGCAGCTGCCACGCCCGCCGCTGCGCTCTTGCCAAGTAGTTTAGCCGCTGCCGCCACAGCGCTGCAGCAGCATTCACACCACCACCACCACCAGCAACAACAGCAACAACAACAACAACAACAACATCCACACTCACATCATCATCAACATCATCATCATCAGCTGCTGGGGGCCGCAGCAGCAGCCGCCTCGCTGCGCTACACGCCCTATCCGCTGCCCACGCACATTTCAGCCGCTGCCGTGGCCGCAGCAGCCGCAGCTGCCAATCAACAGCAGCAGCAGCAACAGCAGGCAGTTGCTGTTGCCGCCCAGCAGCAGCACCAACAACAACAACAGCAGCAGCAGCAGCAACAGCAACAGCAGCAATCGCTCGCACATGCAGTTGCCGCTGCCGCAGGCGCTCCCTCGCTGCTGCCCCTCTCGAATTCGACGCCCGCGGGCGCTTCCTCGCTGCTGCAATATGCAGCTGCTGCAAATGCAACACAGAATAATGTTGCTTTGGCCAATTCGCTATATGCGGACGCTGCTGCTGTTATGGGCTATAAGCGCCTGCTGGCAGCTGCTGCCGTTAGCAGCGGCCTACGTGCCACGCCCACTTTAGGTGCTCTAACAGCGCCAGCGGCAGCTGCCGCCGCGGCAGCCCAGCAGGCGCAATTGCGTCAAAACGCGGCACTAGCCGCCGCCCATTATCCGCTCAGCGAGCTGCTGGCGATGCCCGCGAGCCTCGAGACGGCAGCAGCTGCCTCGCTCTATCAGCTGCCAGGCATCTGACCACCAAGGCCGCAGTGAGCCGCCGCCCCCATCATATACTAAAAACTACACACACACACACACGCACACGAACACACGCACACTAACTCTCATTCCGTCTCAATGTCCAAAGCGCGAATATGTCGCCATTTATACTTAGGTCTACGATTCAACCTAGCCATGTATGCTCCATAAATGTACATACATTTATATACATATATCTACTATATACATATCTACATACTATTCTATATATTCGGTGTCTAATCGGTGCGACGAAATTATATTTAACAACTAGTTGTTAACGTAACGCATTCATTTCTTTCTCTAGAGCTTAAGAAATTTTGGTTTAAGATCTAGGCTTAATTTTAAAAAGAAAATACTTAAGAGCGGTTCCTAGAGAGCTGCTTAGATTTTTTTGCTCAAACGATCGATGCTTAGCGATACCTTAGCGACGAACGTAATACGTGTAACAGTAAAAAGTAACTGTAAAACCGAGCTGCGTGTAAGTCTTAGACATTGTACAACACTAGAACTTAAGAACTGAAATATGTCAAAGCGAAACCAAAAACCAAAGTAAAAAACGAAACAATTGAAAAAAGTATTGTCAAAAAAAACGCAAATCAAATTTATGTTTATAATATTTGTAACTGTAACTATATATACAAATTCTAATTATATATATATATTCGAACTTCAGCTCATAAAAATAGCTCTTCAAAATGTATAACTGTAGAGCCGAATACAATTAACGGCAATTATAATATGTCATATCTAGCAAATGTATCAAAATTAGCTTTTAAGTAAAGCCGCATTTAAGTAGGCAACAAATAAAGCTGACAGGCTTACATACACACACACACACACAACATCAATTGTGTCTGTGTGTGTGTCAAACATTTTAGTTAAACAATTTGAAAGTAGAGACATTAGAATGCCAGCTGCCCGTCTGTCTGTTTTGAGATTTCGCAACACTGGTAAATTGATAATGTCAATTGAAGCGCAAAAGCCTTTCGCAAAATTACCAACTGATGCCCACTTAATTACTTATACATATACACATACATACACACGCATATTTAGACATTAATATTTGACTTAAACATGAACTTTAGCCATTGGTTATATATACTTACATATATATATATGTATATATATGACTACATTTACTTACTTGATAAGCGCATTAAGTGCTTCAAGTTTCTGCTAGCTTATACTTGACTTTATGCTCGTTCACAGAGTCCAAGAAGAGTATATTGGTTTTAGTCCGATTTGCTGTTTGTACGTTTGTTTTTGAAGCTAGATGCTTGAAATTTTGAATATATATATATGGGTCGAATGGAACTTCACTATATATATTCATACGCCCCTTAGAGGCGTGGCATTTCAAGTAAACAACATATAACTTCTATAGTTTTACAGCTAGAGCTTCAAAATTTAGATTGACTTCCTGTTGAGGTGCTCAGTACTATATTTAAACGCCCACGGGGGGCGTGGCTAGTGATGATCTTTATATTCCAAAGTTTATAACTAGGTCTGTCACCATAGACCTACTAAATTATATAGTCAACCCATTCAGAGCATGCTTAATCGTAATTTATAGACTTTTTCTTTATAACTCTAACTAACGTGAACGAGTATTTTTGCTGTCGGTTATGCCCGACTGCCCAAGTTCTTACTTGTTGTCCATTGTAATAGTGTACTCATATATGTAAAACTAAGTTGAACAGCAAAAACAACAACAGCAACAACAACAACACGCACAGGAAATGATGCCAAATGATGAACGAATGATTGATTGAATTGATTGATTGATTGATGACAGCCAAAAGCGAATCCAAGCGCAAAACGCAACAAAACCAAATTTTCCATTTGAACGAAAAAAAAAAAGAAAATCTCTTTGAATTAACATTTATTAACTAGCTGTTTTTTCTTTTACTTTTTTCAATTACCTCTTCATTTTTTGTAGTGTATTTCGCTTTTTGTTTCCATTGTCAATTTGTGAGTGTGTGTAAACACTTTTTCAAATCATTTAATTAGCTGTGGGCAAGTGGAACGCAATAGTCCTCGAGCTCTGTGGCATTTTGTAGAAATGCGCAGCGAGGCTTTAGAATTGCGTTCGTGGCCCCCGCAGAATAAATACACTAGTTAACAAAGAACATGTTTAATTATATATCTACATAGTATTTACATTTTAGCATAGTTCCTAAATGTGTTTTTTAGTATACAATGTCTACGTATTTACAACTATACTTAAACTTAAACTCTATATAAACATATATAACTAAGTGTTTAGAATTGTGTCATATCTATATATATATATAGACATATATATATCTATATATCACTAGCTCAGAAAGTCGAGGCTGTTAATGGAAAAAAAATTCTGCTCAGCGCAGTTTTGCAAAACAACTTTTAGAATCTCTCTCTAACAGCAGTACTTACTTAGTATATAGCATAATAATCGATAACTGTTAATCGATTATTATTTAGTTCCATAGCCTAACACACACACATACACTTAGCGCAATAAGTACACACACACTATAAGAAACTTATAGTACATATATTTATAGTTAAAACGTCTTTTATATACTTAGACTTTTATCGAATACTCTATATACACATATATATATATCTTTTTGATCTATTTGTTTTCTAGGAGTACTTAGCTCTTAACTAAGCGCACTTATGAATGTTAGTAATTGATTTATGTTTATGCCTTTCTTTTTTGTGCTCTCTCTTGTTTCTTCATGCTTAGATAACATCATGTGGGGTCTGGGGACATTGCCCGAAGGTAAGCCCTAGATATGAATAGAGCTGATCTATAAGTGATTTCTAATGCTATATCTCTCTCTCTCTTAGGTTTTCCGGCAGCTGCGTATGCTGCTTATGCCGCTGGTCGCGGCTATTCGGGTTATCCCAGCTTCGGACTACCCTATCCAACTGGTAAGTGCGTCAACTCTCTCTCTCTCTCTGTCTCTCTCACACTCACACACACACATACTACCTTAACTATTTATATATTTGAATATATAGTATACTCCCTATGCATATCTCGTAAGACCCCCAAAACTTGTCTGCGTGTGAGATTTTGTGTGTCTGTGTGAATGTATTTTGTGACTACTCTTAAATTTGAACTAAAGCCCACCCGCCTTGCAATTTGTGTTAGTTGATATGACGAACTAGTTCAACATATATACATACATATATGTCTGTACCAAGCCTTAGCAAAACCCACTAACTTCTGCTCGATTACTCTCTGTTTAAGTTTCCTTTGTTTCGAATCGAAATATTCCTTTTTCTTCTATTTCTCTTCTCTTTTTCTTTCTTTCTTTCTTTCTTCTTCTTCTTTTGTTTTTTTACCTTCTAGCTGGTGTTATGGGCGTAATGCCGGAGAATCGTATACTGATCGGTGATTATATGGTCGCCCCAACGACAGCCAGCAGCTCGGCCTAGAAGTGACTATGATCTGATCTGATATTTCTATCGAGTATTATATCAAAATCTGAAAATAAAAGATAACCAACTTATAACTGTTAAAAAAGAAAAACTCCACAGCGTTCGTCATATCAAAGCACAAATAGTAAAATATGAAAATAAAAAAAAAGAGGAGCAAAGCAGCTCTCAAGACATATTCATATATTTAAGCGCCCAATCTAGATCATTAAACACATTTCTAACATAAATGCTGCTTGGCCTTGTATTTTTTATTTCCTTATATCATTTGCACCCAACACACGCATACACTGCGCAAAAAATCATGCTAGAACTAGAGCCTCCTCGTTCCCATCATCTTTTTCTTTTATGTTTTACTCTTTTTTGTTTCGCTAGGGTTGGAACGGATGTTGAACAACATTTAAAAGCACTCAAATCCAACACTAGCAACATTTATCGATAACCAGTTATCGATTAACAGAAATCGATTAGCAAACAGAATTAGAAACGTGTCCCAAAGCTCACGAATGTTATATACTATATATATTTACGCATTCCTCCCAACCCTAGCCTAGTCACCCACTCTCTCTCTCTCTCCCACTCTCTCTTTCTGTCACTCTCTCTCTCTCTCCGTCTTTACATGCAAACTATTTTGTGTCTCGTATGATTTTGTAGGCTTAACTATTTGTGGCATCGGTAGAAGTTATGGTACCACATGTAGCACGAATCCGGGCCGCAGCAGAGCCGCCAATTGCACCGCTGGCGGTGGTGCAGCAGCGGCTGCTGCAGCTGCCGTACACAATCAGCCCCAAACGGGATATCAACACCACCAAACGCTGACGCTGCCGCTGGCAACGGCGCTGACAGCGCGCACCGCGGCAATCAAATCCCAATTTCTGGGCAACATCAATTTCTAAAGAGAAAGGCATATATATACTATATATAAGAGATAAGCCAGATATCTGAGAGAGCGGGAAAACTGCGAAAAGAAAAACGAGAAAAACCAAGCAAGCATTAATAAACGAGAGGCCTGCGATATTGTATTTAATATTTCATTGCCATTTTGTCTCTTTTTTCCCACTTGGTCTCGAAACGACAATACGCAAACCAAAATATAAATCATTTGTACTGTGACAAGTAGGTACAACAACAACAACAACAACAACAGCAAGAGCAACAACAACAACAACAACATTATACAAATAAAATTTATTAGCTTAGATTGTTTCTGGTAAAAACAAATACTCAATCTATCAACAACAAACGAAAACTTATACAACTATTTGTAATTGCAGACCCATATACATATACATATACATACATACATATATATGTGTATGTATAATCACATTTAGAGCAGCTGGCGCATATATGTGTGTACACACTGTAGCTGGCCTTCACACACACACACACACGTACTTAGCAAAACATATATACAAACTTGTTAGTTTTAGACGCCCCCAGTTAGAGCTGATAGTTACTAGACCCTAGTTACGTATACCCACTATATAACTACATATATCTACATATATATACATATATATCTGGTGTATCTTTAGCGCAGTTCTTACGATTTATACTATATACTCGATGCATATGTGTAGTGCTTAGGTTAACATAATTGCATAATCGCATAGAATCCCGTAGAGGTATGACACAATACACACACACACACGCATACACATACAGTAAACACTCCGTATATGCCACCAAAAACGTAATTTCCATTAATTCTCATTAAACAACTCCCATTTGGTTACGCACATCTATTATTTATACTATTTTTACTGTTGGCATTTAAATGCAAATTTTTTATTTGTAGTCCATCTGCATAAATTAGCTGGGAGAGGGAGGTATACGAGGTATACGAAACGAAATATAAATATAAACAAACGAGAAACCCATTTAGATAAAAACTATATTTTTAGCAGGCCTGTCACATGTGTGTAGCGTATCATTATTATCCTTTAATTAATTTCCTGCATAATATCATTTCTGTTTTTTCCTTTTATTTCTGTTTTCCCCTGAGTTTTAGCTAATCAGCGAACGTGCAGAGATTTTTAGCAAAAAGTTCATTAATTAGTTGAATTTTTGTGTATATTTTTTTTGTTGTCATTTTTCGTTTTCTCATCAGCGATAAAATTAAATGGAATCCTTTAATTCTATTCATAAACATATACATATATATACATTTATTTATCGCATATCCTGCATAAAATTCCTTCATCGTTGCATCTGAATACTGAATCGGAAATAAAGCCAACAACAACAACAACAACTAAATTTCTACCCAAAAAATGAGCGAAAAACTTTTTATTGAATTCTCTATATGAATAATACATTAACTATATATATACACACATATTTATAATATATATTTAAAAAAAATAAACAAAAATATACAAAATAAGCTTAAAAATATTTATTTTATACGAAGCAAAGTCTAATTTCATTTGTACAATAAAAAGAAATGCGAAATATGGAAAAGAAAAATCAATTTTTAAAAAATAAAAAAATATATTAAAATATATAAAATACAATATTAATGTCCATCCATTTTCGAAGAGCAAAAGTTTAAGTTTGATGAAAAATGCAATTTTTCTATGTCCTTTCCATTAATGTAAGTTTCGATTAGCTATCAATACTATAAAATATACACACATACAAACACACATATGCAGTTAAATTGAAAAGCTGTTAATTAGTTAATTGAATTTTTGGCAAAAGGACGAAGGCTTAATTAAAAGCAGGCAGCTCAATGCTTGCAAATTATTTACACACACACACACTTGCATAACAAACTATTCACACACTCACACACATACGCATATCTATGTATTTTACACGTATATACTGTGATTTATAAGAAAACGCTTCAAACCAAAAAAATAAAATTTGCCAATGCAGAATTCAAATTTGCTTATGCAACAACAAAAACAAAAAGTTATTAACTAAATAAAATGCACAAAAAAAAAAAAAAAATCGGTTACAAAAGCCGAAAAAAAAACAAACCCAAAAGCCAAGTTTATACTTTTCTGGCCGCAAGGCTCTTTAGACATTTTAGAACTCTTTAGCTCTTTAGTATTATTAGCAAGGCAATGGAAAAACTCCTTCGTTCAACGAGGCGTATGCGTAATATTGACTTGACTACCAGCCAGCAGCGAGAAGAAGAAGAAGATGGTCAACAACTGCCAACAAGGTCAGCTCAATGGTCGTATAATCCCACAGCATTATCTCTCTATATATATAACACTATATATCTGTACGCCAAAGTACCGTTACATACATACATTTTCTAATTATTAAATGTAACGTTAGTAATCAATTTTTAGCTGAAGTCTTAGCAAAAAAAAAAAAAAATAACATGGAAAATCTCAAACTCAAATTGTAAACTGTCCTCGAGGCGACAGTGCGTAGTTCACATTTGTACTCTCATATCTCTATTTATATATATGTGTGTAGACCTAACTATATCTAGAAACTATATCTCTTTTAAGTTTGTTGCTCAAATAACTAAAAACTATATTATATATAGAAATATATAAATAAAAAACATCATTTAGTTGTAGCTATTAAAAGAAAACGAGCGGAAAATTTGTGAAATGTATTCTTAACTAACTATAAGCTAAATAATGTAGCAACTAGCTTAGTCAACGCTAATTCAACTGGATTGTGTAGTGTTACAAAACGGAGCAAAGTTATAGCTCATATACTATATACATCATTTGTTGTTTACTAATTCTAAGCGTAGCTGTTGAAATGTTCATAATCACTTCTTCCTTCTTCTTCTTCTTTTTGTTTTGTGTGTGACTTGTCTCCCTTGCATAACTAACCGCTTAAGTGTTGGTAAATCGAACGAATCTTGTTAGGCAACACTGTTTTGTTTACCAGAAAACTATAAAAAAAGCCACAAGTTCGACAGCTGAGAAAGTAAAACAGTGCCGGAAACCCGTAACCCGTAGCCCGTAACCCGTAACCGTAACAACAACTGCAACTAAAAGAAAAACTTATTTATTTTAGAAAAAAGTCAGTTTTGCGCTATTCCGATTTCTATAGCCAGCAGCTTTTGCCCAGTTGCTAATGAAAACAACATGGCGCACAGAGCTTTTCCCCCTCCCAACAAATAAGAAAAAAGCGTAAACTAAACGTAAGCCAAACTTGATTGGCGCCACACACACACACACACACACACGCACACGCACCATGAGCACAATAAGCAAACGTCTGGCATAGCCACGCCTCGTTACGTTACGTCACGTTACGTTACATCAATTTTTGTGTTTCCGCAGGAAATGCAACTGCTACAATTCCCTCCCTCCCCCACACTCTCCCTCTCCCTCTCTCCTTCTATTCGCCTTGCTGTTAGCCCGTAATCCGTTAGCCATAACCCGTTACTTCTTAGCCCAGTGTTGTCTGTTCCCATGCTATACCTCCTCCCTGCTCCTTTCCTCGCTGTGCCATGCCCATTTCGTTCCTGTTACCCCCTCTCCTTTCCCGTGCCCCGTGCCATTCCCATTCTGTTGTCATTTCAATATTGGCGCTGGCGTATTTTTACTTGCTGCAGCAGCTGTGACCGTAACAACAACAACAGCAATGATAACAGTAAAAGCGCCCAAAAAAGTAAAGTGCGCCGCAGCCAAGCGTTCTAACTGTGTTTCCTCCTCCTCCTACATCCTCACCCCCCGTTTCATAGAAGGACAACAACGCTCGTTTAATAACCCAGCAGCAGCAACATTTTTTTTTGTGTTTTCATAACCTGCCTTCCAAAAGTTAGCTCTATTTGTGTCGTGTAGCTGTCTCCTATATACCCATACATACACTATATATCCATTATATAACATTAGTTGGAATTTCGATTTGTGGGCTTGGGTTTTTCCTTTACAATATATAAAGCAGCGTTAGTTAGTCGTATATATAAATTGATATTGTTTGATTTGTTCGTTCCATTTATAACATTGAAAAGAAAACAACTTACATACCTAATACTAACTATAATCGTACAACTTTTTCAATTTTGTGTACCTATACCACTTAGAGCTCAGTCTTTGATTACTTTCATAACTTTATATATATATATATACTCTTATATAACTTAGGTATTTCTTTTATATGTGCCCAACTCTTAACTAGTTGTCTTTTATTCGACTTGGCCCCCATTTAATTTACAACTCTCGCCATCTTTTGCCACTTACAGTTGATCTAACCAATGGGCAGCTGACCCCCAACAATAATACACCACTCCTAACACAGGCTTTGTCAGGTAAGTTCCGAAATCTTGATATAACAATATCATTTATTGAGAGAACTTTTAGAATTTGAAAAAGTTAATTGCATAGCAGAGCTTTGAAAGCACATGAAAGCTTCCTTTCTTAGACCTCCCAAATACTAAAAAGCTTTTGCCTAGACTAGCAAGTCCTTCAGAGTTCTTTATAGACGTCTTTTAGGAACAGACTTTTAAAGATAATTTTATTTAAAAATAAGGAAAATAGGGACCGATGTGTCATTATAGGATAGTCCCTTATACATTATACCATTATCATCATCATAATCATCATCATTACACATACATTAAATGAAAGATCTTTGTATTATTATATTATTATATTCCTTAAAGTAACTCTCCTTAGACTCATTTTTTGATAGATTTACATACTGATACCAATAGATATATGCTTCAATTGTGTTTCAATTCTAATGTTCCTCTTAAGTAACTTTCTTTGCATTCGACTAGGTTGGCATACACATACCCTGTATTTCCATATTTTCAATTCCATTGTTTCTAATAATTGTTTTAGTACCCAAAAATCGATTGATGTAATCATATATAATGCTTCGTTAGCTTTTTACATTTATAGATAAGTTTTCAGTTCAATCGATAAGCTTATGCAAAGTGTTTCAATTCCATTGCAACTCTTAGCTAATTTCTGGATTTTTTTAATATAGTGTTTCATTTCTATTATTTATTTTAACTGCTTTCTTTTAGTATTTCAAAGGATTGACACCTTATCCTATAGTTTCTATACAGAGTGTTTCATTTCCACTGTTACACTTAACCACATACTTTGATCGACAGTTATGTTAAGAGTGTTCCATTTCACTGTTTCTCTTAACTGTTTCATAACTAAAAATTAAATGTCAGCAATTCCTAATCTTTCGATACACACACGATATGTCTACCACCTTGATCGACCTTTACACATAGTGTTTCATTTCCACTGTTTCTTTTAACCAATTTATACCAAATAATAAATAGGCAGCAATTCCTTATCTTTCGATAGACACACGATATGTTTACACCTTGATCGATAGCCCTATGCATAGTGTTCCATTTCCACTGTTTCTCTTAACTAATTTCTATATCTTGCCATATCTCATCTAATGCTCTCTCTCTCTCTCCCTTTCTCTCTTTCTCTTTATGGTATTTGCAGTGATGAACAACTATCAGGCGGCTGCTGCAGCCGCCCACAGCTTCGGTCCGTCGGCCTCGCCCCATGCAGCGGCTGCCACCACGGCCACACGGCAGGGCTTTCCCTCTACCAACTCGCCCGGACCAACCATTGACATGTACAGCTCGGCCGGGGCCGACAATGTGGGCTACGTACAGGCCACCAGTCCGCAACCATCTGGCTTTCCCATAGCCGTCAGCCGTGCCCCATTGAACTACAGCCCGGTAAGTAACAGGCATCGCTCTGATCTTAGAGGCCTGTCTATATGCAGGAGGGCGGGAGGGGCGTGTCATGTAGGCGCATTTCTGGTCCGTTGCTGAGCACCACTTTGAGTTTACACTCACTCAGTCAAAGAAAAAAAAAAAATCCTTAATGAATATATAAATAATTTAGTTACATAGTTATTGCTTTGACCTTCCATAAATATATTGTACTATGTATTTCTCTTTCATTTCGTACAGATTTATTCGTTGAACTTTGCGATGGCTAATATATAAAAAGACTGAAAACCCAAAAATATATAAAAACAAGAAAACAAACAAATGCAAAAGTATATACAATTATATATATATAAATCGAAAAAAAAAAACAAAACAAAAATAATATATATATACATATATACATATATATATAAAAAAAAACAAAAAAAAAAGTAATAAGAGTTATATAACAAAACGCAGTTGCACAAGGTAGGCACACCAACAAAACTACAGCGTGTTCTTTTTCCAATAACAATTTCAATTATTAATCAATCAAAAGTATATATATATTTTACCAAACAATATCAATATCAATTACAATTACAAAAACCTAGTCAAAATCAAAACTAAATCAAGTTAAAAACAATTTTTTATGCACGTCACAAAAAGCACAGTTTTCTAGGTCAATTATGATTTATATACAATATATATATGTAATTTATGAAATATTTAATATAAGCGCTGCTACTAAACATACATACATCAATCATACACACACACACATACTCACACACATTTATTATTGAAGCCTGCGGCAAGTTTTGTTAAAGAAATTTCATATGAAAAGTTTTTATTTATTCAACAACTACAATCATAATTTACTCAACTAAACTAACAAGTTTCACAAATATGATAAATAAATATTTATTTTAATTTATATTAATTGTCTAAAAACAAAGATTTCTTATTAAAATTTTTCTTAAATCAAACTTTTCTTAACAAAATTTGCCACAAGTCGAAAAAAAACTAAAACATTTTCTAAATCAATTTACAAAATTCAATACTTTTTCTATCTCAAATACTTTTCACTTTATATATATATTTTATATATATATATATTCCATATATATATATGTGTATATTCTATATAAATGTTAAATAACTTTCTATATGTCTGTGTGCATTTAGCTGTTTCGTGGACTGCATTTTATTTGAATAATTTTTTTGTGTGTGTATTTGTTTTGTGCCATGCGAAACGTTCTATTTACAGGGACCACTAATTCCTGCGGCATTTACAAATGGATACCATTAAAAAAGGTGGCGCCGAACAACCGCAATGACAACAACAAGAACAAGAACAACAAGAGCAACAACAACAACAACAACAACAGCAGCAGCAATAACAACTTTTAGCAACAACAAACTAAAGCAACAGCAATTGACAACAGACACAAGCAAAGTAACTGTTAAATATATATAAAATATATATATATATATATATATAAAGCTGCGTATATAACTCTCACACACACACACATACACATATATATATATATATAAGCTTGTGCATGTTAATAAATTTTTGCACAAAGCAAAATGAAATCTGTTAAGCAGCCAAGCAAAACACAGCAATAAGTATGATAATACACACACACAGATACACCTATACACACACACACACACACCTATAAGAATTGATTAATTAACGCATATGTGCTACATGCATGTTCGCATGTATACAAATATATATACACACATAAATTTATAGCGCGTATAAAAAAAAACAACAAAAAATTTAATTTTAATTTAATGACAACAACAACAAGAACAACAACAACAACAACAATATTAACAAATAATCGAATAAGCAAGCAAAAAAGGCAGCGCCAAAAAATTTGTGCAACGTTTGCAGCAAAAATCGTTTAAAATGCAAATTAAACGAAATGCAGCAGCAGCATCAAGGCGTTGCCAGTAGGCGTGGCCTTTACACACACAGACACACCTACACACACACTGAGACACAACAGCAAGGCCAAACCTGAGCGTATGACAACAATTTTTTTTGCCAGGAGCCAAAAAAAACCAAAAAAAAATAATAGAAATTTAAAAAAATATTAAATAATTAATAAATAAAAATAAGCAAACGAAAAGTTGAAAATGTTGCAATAATAGCGAAATATGTTATTATTTAATTGCGTATTATTACAAGTCAAATGATTATTAACATTATTATTATTGCTATTCTTAAATAAGTTGTAAACTTTTAAAGTTAAAAGTCGATTAACAAAATATATTATATATATAAACATATATATAAACATATACATATAAAGCAAGAAAAACCGCAATATATACAAAAGCAAAAGAAAAAAATACGAATTACACAAATCAAAAAGCAGCAGATGAAAAATATCGAAAACAAATTGCCAGTTGTGCATACCCAACACGAACAGAGTATATTTGTATTTCAGTCAAAAATCAAAACCAAAAAAAATTGGCTGCAAATTATGAATTATGAATTTAATTTAAAGTACAATCCAAAAAGTTTATTGGCCAAAAATTGAGCATCTTAGCTCAACTATATGATTTGTTGAAACGAAACGTGTGTGTTTTATTAGTTATTATATTTTGTGTTCACAAAAGAAAAGAGAAGAGCATAAAACAATTTGCATATGGTTAGTTAGACAAATATGTTAAAAACGCATTCATTATAAGCGCAATTGAGAGATTGAATTTCGCATAACTCGAGGCATAAATCAATTTATTTGCAACACACACACACACACACGCAACTGATGAATCAAAAAGATAGAAGAAGAAAAACAACTTACAAGCTAAAGAATATAACAATGAACTATTATACATACAGCATATATATTACATTTAAGTAAATAAAATATTTAAAAAAACAAAAAAAAAACCAAAAAAAGACAAACAATTACAACTAAATATGTAAGAAAAGCCAGTTGAGTATGGGTAAAAAAAAGAAGCATAATAAATAAATATATATATGTTGAGCTGAAAAGTACATATGTATGTATGTATGTATGTAAAAGCAGATATGTATGTATGTACGTATATATGTATGTAAAATCACAAATTTATGTATGTATGTATGTAAAAGCATATATATATGTATGTATGTATGTACGTAACAGCATATATTTATATATGTATGCAAATGTATGTATGTATGTACTTATGTATGTATGTATGTATGTATGTATGTATGTATGTAAAAACATATATGTATGTATGTATGTATGTATGTACGTATGTATGTATGTATGAATGTATGTAAAAGCAGGCCACATTATGTGCAATTAATTTTTCTAGTCTCGTGTCTCGTGTCTCTCAAAGATGCTGAGGCTGGCAGGACGACAGGTTAGCGAATGGACTAGAAAGAAAGAGAGAGTGGTAGAGAGTGGGAGAGCGTAATAGAAAAATATATTTATATACAACTATATATACATATATATATGAAGTATTCAATTATTGGAACAAAAAAAAGCAGCAAAACACAATTAATGTATTGTTCTCTAATAAGATGCGCTTTTTTGTCTGTCCGGAGAGATATTTGCAATACAGAAGAAGAAGAAGACGAAGAGGAGAAGGCGCAGCAGCAGTGAAAAAATGTTCCTTTCATAACTTTTTTGCCAAATTGTCAAACCAACGCTCGCCAGGACTTTGCTAAGTTAAAGTCTCGGACCCGCAAGAAATCCCCTATATAGGAACGACAACAACAACAACAGAGGAAAACCGAACAAATATATATGATATATATACATAAATACATATAGTTATACAAATAACAACAAATATAGTTGCAGTGTATTATAAATTATAGCGTTTATAATGTTGACAACAAACAAGAAGAAGACGAAGAAGAAGAAAACACACACACACACAGACAGATAATTGAAATGGAAAGAGTATTCGGAGTGCGTATACTCTTTCAATATGGATTCGCAGACATTTGAAACACGTTTGGTTCACAATTGACAAAAACAGCATAATTAATAAACCACAAATTATATATATACATATGTATGAATAATCAAAAAACAAAAGAAAAAGACAAAACTTTTTAGATAGGCGAAAGTAAGCTGCTAAATTACATATATATATATAGATATATATATAACTGAATCGGCTTGAGGCAATCCAGTAACTAGATCTATATCTTACATTGGTAAATGCTAATGAAGAAGAAGAAGAAGTTGAAATTACACACACACACACATTTTACTTATGTATACGTATGTGTGTAGTACACATATACATGCATGCAATCTGCAAGGGAGTCAAGGCAATGGTTACTTTAACGCTAACTAAAACTATTTGTTAATAACAAAAAAAAAACAAAAAACTTTATAAACAAACAACAAAGTGTGCAAGTCAAATTCCACAGCTAAAAAGTAATTGAGTAATTGAAAATCGCGAAGAAGAGCAGAACAATGTTATATTTGCATAAATATATATACATATATTTAAGGCATATGCGCATATATAATTATAAATAAATAAATAAATATATTTTTAAGACACGTTCTAAAAGCAATAATTCAAAACAACAACAAGAAGAAGAACAACAACAACTTGCGGAAGAAGCAGCTAAGTAAGTTTGACAAAAAACAAAAAGAAAAACAAAAATTGAATACATTAAATATACACCAATATATAAATATACATAAATATATATACAACTAAAAGATATATATATACAAAATATATATATATACATTTAATATTATGCAGAAATGAAGAAGTTTAAACGCTTCTCTCTCACACAACACAAAACAACAAATATTATATATATATATGCATATTGTAAATTACTTGTAAACATTTTTTGGACTGTCCTAGCAGCAGAAGAACAACAACAACACACATTGTAGAAACTTAAGCTATCGTTTATCGATTTCGGATTCGAGAAATCGATTCTTTAGCAAAGTGAAAAATCATTTCTAGACAGCTTTGCCACACCAAATAAGAAAATTGAGAAAAAACTTGAAACTTTGCTGGCCCAAAGTACAGTCAGCTAGTAAATTTTTTATGTTGTAAGTCGATAAACCGATAACAAACACACAAAAAGTATCGAGCTCGATTCGTAACGCTTTTAGCAATGCGTCCAAAACGGAAATTTGAAAGCTCTTTCGTCTCTTTGGACCGATTGTTGAAAGCGAGGCAAATCGTATATATATAGTACGATACATACAGACATGTTAAAGTACGAAATAAGTGAGAAAAAAAAACACAAAAACCAAAAAAAACCAGCTTTAAGCGTACTGTTGAATTTTTTCTAGCATTTTCCCTGTTAACGTTCGTTATGTGTAGAAGAACATGCTTTATACGATATTATTTGTAGTGCTCTATTGTTAAAGGATAACTCAAGACAAGCTAACTACAACATTAACAACATTAACAACAACAACAACAAAAACTTCATGCACAACACACATTGGTATACCGGATCAACAAAAACAACAACAAAAACAACCAAATGAAATGCGTCCTTGTAACAAAAATCAATTTCAGTCAATTAGAAGAAAAGAAAAAAAACAAAAAAAAATTGTTACAGCAACAAACACAAAGAGCAACAAAAAAGACAAGCAAAAACACATTTTTTTACACAAAAGAAAAACCAAAAAAAAAAACAAAAACAAAAAAACGAAAAACCAAAATCGAACATTTTTTCATTATTTTTCTACTGAAGGCGTCGTCGAGACAATTATGAGTGGAAGAGGAGAGGTCTTGACGGCGCAGGCGCAAAAGCTTTAAATTGAACATAATAAAAACAAGAAAAGAAATCTCTAAAGAAGGAGAGAGTGAAAAAGGTAGAGGAAGAGGAAGAAAACGTGTATAAATAAAATACATAAGTACATGCCGTAAAAGATTTTTTAACTTTAAGCTAAAAATGCCGTTTTTTGAGTCAAAAGTCAATTTTGTGGTTCGCGAAAGAAGAAGAAGAAGAAGAAGAGGAAAGGGAACACGCAAAGACGTAAAGTAATATGTAAAATAGTTTTAAAATATGATGAAAAGCAAACACAATTACGAAAAAAAGACAGACAAATGTGTAAAAGTTTGGTAGCTACTTTATACGACTTACTTTCCGTTATTTCTCTTAACTCTCTGATTATTATTATTATAATTATGATTATGCTATTGTCTTATATAAACATATCAGTTCTCATTATGTGTATGAGTAAATCGACAACAAATACGAGATATAACGAGATACAACTTAACAAATGTCTAGCGATGTTTCTTTTTACCATATGCAACACTCACACACACAAACACACACTTTCACACATATGTGACATGCTTTTATATGATAGCAATCACACACACACACACACACACACACATCAGACATTTTGAAGTTTAGTTAATTTTGGATAGACATACATATGTACATACACCACAGACCACAGCACAGCACACACACACTCTTACACTCACACACATATATACACCCACACATACTTGGTAAAGAATTGCATACAAAAGAACCTACATACGAACGATCACTTGACTATTTTTGCTATAAGTAAGAAATTCCCCCCAGGAATATGTCAGTTTGCAGTTGGTACTCCTGCTGACAAAAACACCTTTACTATATTGACAATATCTCTTATATATTTTACACTATACTATATGGAAAAAACAAAAATAAAAAGAAAAAAAATTATATATTAATATATACAAGAAAACAAAAATATGAAAAAACACATGAGAAATGTTTAAAATAACGATAATGACAAAGGACGGCAGTGAAGTTAAAATTGTATTTACAAATGCGTAACCAGCAAAAATGAAATCATTTTAATACTTTATACACAAGTCGAAGGAGTCTTAAAACAAAAACAAAATCCCAAATTCAACGGAAGACAAAAATGAAGATACATTTATATAAGGCGCGATAATAAAGCGTTTCAGTTTGTAAGTATTCTACTAATGTAAGTAAACGTAATTAAGAAGCCGCGTGCAATGGATGCGAAATCAATTAGACACACTCAAACACACACACACACACACATACATACGCACACACACACTCGTGTGTGTGTGGGTTATGAAGCGCGAATACTTTAACAAAAATGTAGTCTAGGTACTAAGGCCCAGCTGGACACATTGGGCAGCGAGTGATGAGAATCTAGTAGAGAGGCGTCGCCAATGTGTGTGCGTGTGTGTATATACATATATGGTACATACATGTAGGACAGTGAGAGAACTGGTACAGTACTACACTTACAGCAAACTATACAAGGTAAATTATAATAAAAAATAAAAATTTAAAACCAATATACTTGTTTGCCCTTTGGGAACAGAGTATAAACAAACCCGAAGACAAACCGTGCGAAAAGCCATACACATAAATAGAAAGCATAACGAGAATTTAAAGAGAAAAAAAACACAATTAAAGAAAAACAATTTTTTCATTTCTATAAAGAAATCCGGTAACGAATTTGTATATTTACTACGAGAAATACAAGAAATATGTGTATATATATACATGCGAGTATATATATATATATATAAAGGAAAAACAAAAGGCAAAACAAAAACTTCATACGAACGCAAAAATATGCCCCTATATATATACATATATATAAAGAAAAAAATGGTATATCTATATAAATATATGTATATGTATATCGTATACTATATATATATTTATATAATAGTTATATAACCAAGAACAAACAAATAAACATATAGTTAAATTCAAATAATGTTAAGCATATAAAAAACAAAAAAAAACAAACCCGATGGTTAAAGTAATTCAATTATTTATAAGGACCCTTGCACACACACACAGACACAGAGACAACAAGCAGGATCATTCAGAAATGGCAATTATTGCCTTTTACACATACACACTCACACACACACTTCACACACTCGAACAACAATAAATTGTAAAAGTTTTTAACACAGAGAATATCAAGTCAAATATGTATTCAAAAAAACTTTACCAAGAACATTTACAGCCTATTTCCCCGATTAACAGAAATTGATAATGAGACAAATATCATTTTGTTCGCAATTGTGGGCAGATGTTATAGAGGGAGTCAGGCCCGAAGAAAATGAAGACGAAGAAGACGAGGAATTCCATTGAAGCTGTTTAAAATCGGCATAAGCATAACGACATCAAAAATATGCATGCGTATATATATATAAATATAAACTATAATGAAACATGATTTTAAAACCGAAATGAAAAATTTAAATAATGGCATTATAAGTTAAGATAATGGTACATAAGTTTAAAAAACAATGGCAAAAGAAACCGCTCTAGAGCAACAAAAAAAGTATACATAATACAAATTATAATGAAATAACTGAAGAAATAAATAAATTAATTCATAATGATTAATAAACAAATATGAACATTGTTCAAAAACATAAAATTCCATCTGTCTGTTTTTATTTTAGGCAAACGGGTAATGGATGCAAATCCATATGAACATGTTTTCAATATTCCAAATAACAATATTCCTAACAGCTACAGTTTATGATGATCCGCAATTTGAATGCCTAACTTGTGTACCTTTCGTCCAATTTCCGAATGATATATCATTTTCTTCACGTAAGAATTAGAGCTTTCGATTGCCATTCAAAAACTTCAATTCTGAAGCTTTTGCATTTTTGACAAAAAAAATGATGTAACCCCTTGTCATTTTTTCAAAATGGGGTCGTTGCAAAAAAATCAACTATGTCATGAAATTTGCTCAGCTGTAACAAGAGTATTTTTCTACCGATCTTTAAGTGTCATATCTCATTTGACGCGTATTGATTCGGAGAATCGATTTGCATTAATCGATTCTCCATTAAAAAATCAAATTTTGGAAATATGAAGTCGGTTCTTAAATATCAGCATTTTATGAACTTTGCCTATCTGTAACAAGAGTATTTTTCTACCGATCTTTAAGTGTCATATCTCATTTGACGCGTATTGATTCGGAGAATCGATTTGTTTTTATCGATTCTCCATCATAATATAAATTTTGGAAATATGTAGTCGGTTCTGAAATATAACTATTTCATTAAGTTTGCTTGCTCCTAAGTCGCGTACTTTTAGTCCAATTTACGAATGATATATCGTTTTCGATAAATTCGAATGATAACTTTCGATTGCCATTCAAAAACTTCAATTCTGAAGCTTTTGCATTTTTGACAAAAAAAGTGATGTAACCCGTTGTCATTTTTGTCAAAATGGGGTCGTTGCAAAAAATCAACTATGTCATGAAATTTGCTCAGCTGTAACAAGAGTATTTTTCTACCACTCTTTAAGTGTCATATCTCATTTGACGAGTATTGATTCGGAGAATCGATTTGCATTAATCGATTCTCCATTATAGTATCAAATTTTGGAAATATGAAGTCGGTTCTTAAATATCAGCATTTTCTGAAATTTGCCTAGCTGTAACAAGAGTATTTTTCTACCGATCTTTAAGTGTCTTATCTCATTTGACGCGTATTGAGTCGGAGAATCGATTTGCATTTATGGATTCTCCATTATAGTATCAAATTTTGGAAATATGTAGGCGATTCTAAAATATAAGTAATTCATTAAGTTTGCTTGCTCCTAAGTTTTGGACTTTTAGTCCAATTTCCGAATGATATATCGTTTTCGATAAGTTCGAGTAATAACTTTCGATTGCCATTCAAAAACTTCAATTCTGAAGCTTTTACATTTTTGACAAAAAAAGTGATGTAACCCCTTGTCATTTTTGTCAAAATGGGGTCGTTGCAAAAAATCAACTATGTCATGAAATTTGCTCAGCTGTAACAAGAGTATTTTTCTACCAATCTTTAAGTGTCATATCTCATTTGACGAGTATTGATTCGGAGAATCGATTTGCATTTATCGATTTTCGATTATAGTATCAAATTTTGGAAATATGTAGTCGATTCTAAAATATAAGTAATTCATTAAGTTTGCTTGCTCCTAAGTTGTGTACTTTTAGTCCAATTTCCGAATGATATATCGTTTTCGATAAGTTCGAATGATAACTTTCGATTGCCATTCATAAACTTCAATTCTGAAGCTTTTACATTTTTGACAAAAAAAAGTGATGTAACCCGTTGTCATTTTTGTCAAAATGCGGTCGTTGCAAAAAATCAACTATGCCATGAACTTTGCTTAGCTATAACAAGAGTATTTTTTAACCGATCTTTAAGTATCATATCTCATTTGACGAGTATTGATTCGGAGAATCGATTTGCATTTATCGATTTTCGATTATAGTATCAAATTTTGGAAATATGTAGTCGATTCTAAAATATAAGTAATTCATTAAGTTTGCTTGTTCCTAAGTTGTGTACTTTTAGTCCAATTTCCGAATGATATATCGTTTTCGATAAGTTCGAGTGATAACTTTCGATTGCCATTCAAAAACTTCAATTCTGAAGCTTTTGCATTTTTGACAAAAAAAGTGATGTAACCCCTTGTCATTTTTGTCAAAATGGGGTCGTTGCAAAAAATCAACTATGTCATGAAATTTGCTCAGCTGTAACAAGAGTATTTTTCTACCAATCTTTAAGTGTCATATCTCATTTGACGCGTATTGATTCGGAGAATCGATTTGCATTAATCGATTCTCCATTATAGTATCAAATTTTGGAAATATGAAGTCGGTTCTAAAATATCAGCATTTTCTGAAATTTGCCTAGCTGTAACAAGAGTATTTTTCTACCGATCTTTAAGTGTCTTATCTCATTTGACGCGTATTGAGTCGGAGAATCGATTTGCATTTATGGATTCTCCATTATAGTATCAAATTTTGGAAATATGTAGGCGATTCTAAAATATAAGTAATTCATTAAGTTTGCTTGCTCCTAAGTTTTGGACTTTTAGTCCAATTTCCGAATGATACATCGTTTTCGATAAGTTCGAGTAATAACTTTCGATTGCCATTCAAAAACTTCAATTCTGAAGCTTTTACATTTTTGACAAAAAAAGTGATGTAACCCGTTGTCATTTTTGTCAAAATGGGGTCGTTGCAAAAAATCAACTATGTCATGAAATTTGCTCAGCTGTAACAAGAGTATTTTTCTACCGAGCTTAAAGTGTCATATCTCATTTGACGCGTATTGATTCGGAGAATCGATTTGCATTAATCGATTCTCCATTATAGTATCAAATTTTGGAAATATGAAGTCGGTTCTAAAATATCAGCATTTTATGAAATTTGCCTTGCTGTAACAAGAGTATTTTTCTACCGATCTTTAAGTGTCTTATCTCATTTGACGCGTATTGAGTCGGAGAATCGATTTGCATTTATGGATTCTCCATTATAGTATCAAATTTTGGAAATATGTAGTCGGTTCTGAAATATAACTATTTCATTAAGTTTGCTTGCTCCTAAGTTGTGTACTTTTAGTTCAATTTCCGAATGATATATCGTTTTCGATAAGTTCAATTGATAACTTTCGATTGCCATTCAAAAACTTCAATTCTGAAGCTTTTACATTTTTGACAAAAAAAGTGATGTAACCCCTTGTCATTTTTGTCAAAATGGGGTCGTTGCAAAAAATCAACTATGTCATGAAATTTGCTCAGCTGTAACAAGAGTATTTTTCTACCAATCTTTAAGTGTCATATCTCATTTGACGCGTATTGATTCGGAGAATCGATTTGCATTAATCGATTCTCCATTATAGTATCAAATTTTGGAAATATGAAGTCGGTTCTAAAATATCAGCATTTTCTGAAATTTGCCTAGCTGTAACAAGAGTATTTTTCTACCGATCTTTAAGTGTCTTATCTCATTTGACGCGTATTGAGTCGGAGAATCGATTTGCATTTATGGATTCTCCATTATAGTATCAAATTTTGGAAATATGTAGTCGGTTCTGAAATATAACTATTTCATTAAGTTTGCTTGCTCCTAAGTTTTGGACTTTTAGTCCAATTTCCGAATGATATATCGTTTTCGATAAGTTCGAGTAATAACTTTCGATTGCCATTCAAAAACTTCAATTCTGAAGCTTTTACATTTTTGACAAAAAAAGTGATGTAACCCCTTGTCATTTTTATACCCTGAACCCATTGAAAATGGGAATTCAGGGTATAATGGTTTTGTGACAATGTATGTAACAGGCAGAAGGAGGCGTGGCAGACCCCATAAAGTATATATATTCTTGATCAGGACGACGAGCTGAGTCGATCTAGCCATGTCCGTCTGTCCGTCTGTCCGTCCGTCCGTCTGTCCGTCTGTCCGTCTGTCCGTCTGTCCGTCCGTATGAACGCAGTGATCTCGTAAACCACAAAAGCTAGAGATTTGAGATTTTAGATATATATTCTTGTATACCATACGCAGTACAAGTTTATTTTTTTTTTCGATAACTCATCCTATTTCCTTATTATCGATAACAATCGATATTTTGACTTTGTTTTTAAGCTATAACTTTTAGACCATAATACCTAGAGACGCCAAATTGACTATGTAGGTTGCTGTGATGTAAATACAGATAATAAACTTATTAAATTTTGGATACCTCTCCCCATTAGCCCCATAAGTGGAAAAAACGTATTTCAAATACTAGGGAGTTGGGATTTCGTATATATACACCTCTAGATGTCAATATTATGTCCTGAAAATTTCATTAAGAAAGTAGATCTAGAACCGAAGTTATTTAACAATGAATTTCTCATAATGCTGCATAGAATGCAGCCCAAGCGTAGCCGCTAAATCATCTACGCAGTAAGCGGCGCGCGTGCTTGTGTATGTATATGTGTGCGTGTGTGGGTGCACGCAGAGGGTAATATGTACCGGTAAAAGATATAAGCTAGATTGTTTAAAACACTGCCTCGGACTTGGTTCAGGGGATCTCGTAGTCGGGCAGACCCGACTAGAGCTTTCTTACTTGTTTCAAAATGGGGTCGTTGCAAAAAATCAACTATGTCATGAAATTTGCTCAGCTGTAACAAGAGTATTTTTCTACCAATCTTTAAGTGTCATATCTCATTTGACGCGTATTGATTCGGAGAATCGATTTGCATTTATCGATTTTCGATTATAGTATCAAATTTTGGAAATATGAAGTCGGTTCTAAAATATCAGCATTTTCTGAAATTTGCCTAGCTGTAACAAGAGTATTTTTCTACCGATCTTTAAGTGTCTTATCTCATTTGACGCGTATTGATTCGGAGAATCGATTTGCTTTTATCGATTCTCCATCATAATATCAAATTTTTGAAATATGTAGTCGGTTCTGAAATATAACTATTTCATTAAGTTTGCTTGCTCCTAAGTCGCGTACTTTTAGTCCAATTTACGAATGATATATCGTTTTCGATAAATTCGAATGATAACTTTCGATTGCCATTCAAAAACTTCAATTCTGAAGCTTTTGCATTTTTGACAAAAAAAGTGATGTAACCCCTTGTCATTTTTGTCAAAATGGGGTCGTTGCAAAAAATCAACTATGTCATGAAATTTGCTCAGCTGTAACAAGAGTATTTTTCTACCAATCTTTAAGTGTCATATCTCATTTGACGCGTATTGATTCGGAGAATCGATTTGCATTAATCGATTCTCCATTAAAAAATCAAATTTTGGAAATATGAAGTCGGTTCTAAAATATCAGCATTTTATGAACTTTGCCTATCTGTAACAAGAGTATTTTTCTACCGATCTTTAAGTGTCATATCTCATTTGACGCGTATTGATTCGGAGAATCGATTTGCTTTTATCGATTCTCCATCATAATATCAAATTTTTGAAATATGTAGTCGGTTCTGAAATATAACTATTTCATTAAGTTTGCTTGCTCCTAAGTCGCGTACTTTTAGTCCAATTTACGAATGATATATCGTTTTCGATAAATTCGAATGATAACTTTCGATTGCCATTCAAAAACTTCAATTCTGAAGCTTTTGCATTTTTGACAAAAAAAGTGATGTAACCCCTTGTCATTTTTGTCAAAATGGGGTCGTTGCAAAAAATCAACTATGTCATGAAATTTGCTCAGCTGTAACAAGAGTATTTTTCTACCAATCTTTAAGTGTCATATCTCATTTGACGCGTATTGATTCGGAGAATCGATTTGCATTAATCGATTCTCCATTATAGTATCAAATTTTGGAAATATGAAGTCGGTTCTAAAATATCAGCATTTTATGAAATTTGCCTTGCTGTAACAAGAGTATTTTTCTACCGATCTTTAAGTGTCTTATCTCATTTGACGCGTATTGAGTCGGAGAATCGATTTGCATTTATCGATTCTCCATTATAGTATCAAATTTTTGAAATATGTAGTCGATTCTAAAATATAAGTAATTCATTAAGTTTGCTTGCTCCTAAGTTGTGTACTTTTAGTTCAATTTCCGAATGATATATCGTTTTCGATAAGTTCAATTGATAACTTTCGATTGCCATTCAAAAACTTCAATTCTGAAGCTTTTGCATTTTTGACAAAAAAAGTGATGTAACCCCTTGTCATTTTTGTCAAAATGGGGTCGTTGCAAAAAATCAACTATGTCATGAAATTTGCTCAGCTGTAACAAGAGTATTTTTCTACCAATCTTTAAGTGTCATATCTCATTTGACGCGTATTGATTCGGAGAATCGATTTGCATTAATCGATTCTCCATTAAAAAATCAAATTTTGGAAATATGAAGTCGGTTCTAAAATATCAGCATTTTATGAACTTTGCCTATCTGTAACAAGAGTATTTTTCTACCGATCTTTAAGTGTCATATCTCATTTGACGCGTATTGATTAGGAGAATCGATTTGCCTTTATCGATTCTCCATCATAATATCAAATTTTTGAAATATGTAGTCGGTTCTGAAATATAACTATTTCATTAAGTTTGCTTGCTCCTAAGTCGCGTACTTTTAGTCCAATTTACGAATGATATATCGTTTTCGATAAATTCGAATGATAACTTTCGATTGCCATTCAAAAACTTCAATTCTGAAGCTTTTGCATTTTTGACAAAAAAAGTGATGTAACCCCTTGTCATTTTTGTCAAAATGGGGTCGTTGCAAAAAATCAACTATGTCATGAAATTTGCTCAGCTGTAACAAGAGTATTTTTCTACCAATCTTTAAGTGTCATATCTCATTTGACGCGTATTGATTCGGAGAATCGATTTGCATTAATCGATTCTCCATTATAGTATCAAATTTTGGAAATATGAAGTCGGTTCTAAAATATCAGCATTTTATGAAATTTGCCTTGCTGTAACAAGAGTATTTTTCTACCGATCTTTAAGTGTCTTATCTCATTTGACGCGTATTGAGTCGGAGAATCGATTTGCATTTATCGATTCTCCATTATAGTATCAAATTTTGGAAATATGTAGTCGATTCTAAAATATAAGTAATTCATTAAGTTTGCTTGCTCCTAAGTTGTGTACTTTTAGTTCAATTTCCGAATGATATATCGTTTTCGATAAGTTCAATGATAACTTTCGATTGCCATTCAAAAACTTCAATTCTGAAGCTTTTGCATTTTTGACACAAAACCTTCCGTTTCGACTTCTTTTATTGATTCTCCATCATAATATCAAATTTTTGAAATATGTAGTCGGTTCTGAAATATAACTATTTCATTAAGTTTGCTTGCTCCTAAGTCGCGTACTTTTAGTCCAATTTACGAATGATATATCGTTTTCGATAAATTCGAATGATAACTTTCGATTGCCATTCAAAAACTTCAATTCTGAAGCTTTTACATTTTTGACAAAAAAAGTGATGTAACCCCTTGTCATTTTTGTCAAAATGGGGTCGTTGCAAAAAATCAACTATGTCATGAAATTTGCTCAGCTGTAACAAGAGTATTTTTCTACCGATCTTTAAGTGTCATATCTCATTTGACGCGTATTGATTCGGAGAATCGATTTGCATTAATCGATTCTCCATTAAAAAATCAAATTTTGGAAATATGAAGTCGGTTCTAAAATATCAGCATTTTATGAACTTTGCCTATATGTAACAAGAGTATTTTTCTACCGATCTTTAAGTGTCATATCTCATTTGACGCGTATTGATTCGGAGAATCGATTTGCTTTTATCGATTCTCCATCATAATATCAAATTTTTTAAATATGTAGTCGGTTCTGAAATATAACTATTTCATTAAGTTTGCTTGCTCCTAAGTCGCGTACTTTTAGTCCAATTTACGAATGATATATCGTTTTCGATAAATTCGAATGATAACTTTCGATTGCCATTCAAAAACTTCAATTCTGAAGCTTTTGCATTTTTGACAAAAAAAGTGATGTAACCCCTTGTCATTTTTGTCAAAATGGGGTCGTTGCAAAAAATCAACTATGTCATGAAATTTGCTCAGCTGTAACAAGAGTATTTTTCTACCAATCTTTAAGTGTCATATCTCATTTGACGCGTATTGATTCGGAGAATCGATTTGCATTAATCGATTCTCCATTAAAAAATCAAATTTTGGAAATATGAAGTCGGTTCTAAAATATCAGCATTTTATGAACTTTGCCTATCTGTAACAAGAGTATTTTTCTACCGATCTTTAAGTGTCATATCTCATTTGACGCGTATTGATTAGGAGAATCGATTTGCCTTTATCGATTCTCCATCATAATATCAAATTTTTGAAATATGTAGTCGGTTCTGAAATATAACTATTTCATTAAGTTTGCTTGCTCCTAAGTCGCGTACTTTTAGTCCAATTTACGAATGATATATCGTTTTCGATAAATTCGAATGATAACTTTCGATTGCCATTCAAAAACTTCAATTCTGAAGCTTTTGCATTTTTGACAAAAAAAGTGATGTAACCCCTTGTCATTTTTGTCAAAATGGGGTCGTTGCAAAAAATCAACTATGTCATGAAATTTGCTCAGCTGTAACAAGAGTATTTTTCTACCAATCTTTAAGTGTCATATCTCATTTGACGCGTATTGATTCGGAGAATCGATTTGCTTTTATTGATTCTCCATCATAATATCAAATTTTTGAAATATGTAGTCGGTTCTGAAATATAACTATTTCATTAAGTTTGCTTGCTCCTAAGTCGCGTACTTTTAGTCCAATTTACGAATGATATATCGTTTTCGATAAATTCGAATGATAACTTTCGATTGCCATTCAAAAACTTCAATTCTGAAGCTTTTACATTTTTGACAAAAAAAGTGATGTAACCCCTTGTCATTTTTGTCAAAATGGGGTCGTTGCAAAAAATCAACTATGTCATGAAATTTGCTCAGCTGTAACAAGAGTATTTTTCTACCGATCTTTAAGTGTCATATCTCATTTGACGCGTATTGATTCGGAGAATCGATTTGCATTAATCGATTCTCCATTAAAAAATCAAATTTTGGAAATATGAAGTCGGTTCTAAAATATCAGCATT
Source organism: Drosophila gaucha (assembly GCA_035045545.1). Taxonomy (NCBI): domain Eukaryota; kingdom Metazoa; phylum Arthropoda; class Insecta; order Diptera; family Drosophilidae; genus Drosophila; species Drosophila gaucha. Next base: position 12,090,810 of record JAWNOY010000292.1, on the reverse strand, counting down.
TTATGAACTTTGCCTATATGTAACAAGAGTATTTTTCTACCGATCTTTAAGTGTCATATCTCATTTGACGCGTATTGATTCGGAGAATCGATTTGCTTTTATCGATTCTCCATCATAATATCAAATTTTTTAAATATGTAGTCGGTTCTGAAATATAACTATTTCATTAAGTTTGCTTGCTCCTAAGTCGCGTACTTTTAGTCCAATTTACGAATGATATATCGTTTTCGATAAATTCGAATGATAACTTTCGATTGCCATTCAAAAACTTCAATTCTGAAGCTTTTGCATTTTTGACAAAAAAAGTGATGTAACCCCTTGTCATTTTTGTCAAAATGGGGTCGTTGCAAAAAATCAACTATGTCATGAAATTTGCTCAGCTGTAACAAGAGTATTTTTCTACCAATCTTTAAGTGTCATATCTCATTTGACGCGTATTGATTCGGAGAATCGATTTGCATTAATCGATTCTCCATTAAAAAATCAAATTTTGGAAATATGAAGTCGGTTCTAAAATATCAGCATTTTATGAAATTTGCCTATCTGTAACAAGAGTATTTTTCTACCGATCTTTAAGTGTCATATCTCATTTGACGCGTATTGATTCGGAGAATCGATTTGCTTTTATCGATTCTCCATCATAATATCAAATTTTTGAAATATGTAGTCGGTTCTGAAATATAACTATTTCATTAAGTTTGCTTGCTCCTAAGTCGCGTACTTTTAGTCCAATTTACGAATGATATATCGTTTTCGATAAATTCGAATGATAACTTTCGATTGCCATTCAAAAACTTCAATTCTGAAGCTTTTGCATTTTTGACAAAAAAAGTGATGTAACCCCTTGTCATTTTTGTCAAAATGGGGTCGTTGCAAAAAATCAACTATGTCATGAAATTTGCTCAGCTGTAACAAGAGTATTTTTCTACCAATCTTTAAGTGTCATATCTCATTTGACGCGTATTGATTCGGAGAATCGATTTGCATTAATCGATTCTCCATTATAGTATCAAATTTTTGAAATATGTAGTCGGTTCTGAAATATAACTATTTCATTAAGTTTGCTTGCTCCTAAGTCGCGTACTTTTAGTCCAATTTACGAATGATATATCGTTTTCGATAAATTCGAATGATAACTTTCGATTGCCATTCAAAAACTTCAATTCTGAAGCTTTTGCATTTTTGACAAAAAAAGTGATGTAACCCCTTGTCATTTTTGTCAAAATGGGGTCGTTGCAAAAAATCAACTATGTCATGAAATTTGCTCAGCTGTAACAAGAGTATTTTTCTACCGATCTTTAAGTGTCATATCTCATTTGACGCGTATTGATTCGGAGAATCGATTTGCATTAATCGATTCTCCATTATAGTATCAAATTTTGGAAATATGAAGTCGGTTCTAAAATATCAGCATTTTATGAAATTTGCCTTGCTGTAACAAGAGTATTTTTCTACCGATCTTTAAGTGTCTTATCTCATTTGACGCGTATTGAGTCGGAGAATCGATTTGCATTTATCGATTCTCCATTATAGTATCAAATTTTGGAAATATGTAGTCGATTCTAAAATATAAGTAATTCATTAAGTTTGCTTGCTCCTAAGTTGTGTACTTTTAGTTCAATTTCCGAATGATATATCGTTTTCGATAAGTTCAATTGATAACTTTCGATTGCCATTCAAAAACTTCAATTCTGAAGCTTTTGCATTTTTGACAAAAAAAGTGATGTAACCCCTTGTCATTTTTGTCGAAATGGGGTCGTTGCAAAAAATCAACTATGTCATGAAATTTGCTCAGCTGTAACAAGAGTATTTTTCTACCAATCTTTAAGTGTCATATCTCATTTGACGCGTATTGATTCGGAGAATCGATTTGCATTAATCGATTCTCCATTAAAAAATCAAATTTTGGAAATATGAAGTCGGTTCTAAAATATCAGCATTTTATGAACTTTGCCTATCTGTAACAAGAGTATTTTTCTACCGATCTTTAAGTGTCATATCTCATTTGACGCGTATTGATTCGGAGAATCGATTTGCATTAATCGATTCTCCATTATAATATCAAATTTTGGAAATATGAAGTCGGTTCTAAAATATCAGCATTTTATGAAATTTGCCTTGCTGTAACAAGAGTATTTTTCTACCGATCTTTAAGTGTCTTATCTCATTTGACGCGTATTGAGTCGGAGAATCGATTTGCATTTATCGATTCTCCATTATAGTATCAAATTTTGGAAATATGTAGTCGATTCTAAAATATAAGTAATTCATTAAGTTTGCTTGCTCCTAAGTTGTGTACTTTTAGTTCAATTTCCGAATGATATATCGTTTTCGATAAGTTCAATTGATAACTTTCGATTGCCATTCAAAAACTTCAATTCTGAAGCTTTTGCATTTTTGACAAAAAAAGTGATGTAACCCCTTGTCATTTTTGTCAAAATGGGGTCGTTGCAAAAAATCAACTATGTCATGAAATTTGCTCAGCTGTAACAAGAGTATTTTTCTACCAATCTTTAAGTGTCATATCTCATTTGACGCGTATTGATTCGGAGAATCGATTTGCATTAATCGATTCTCCATTAAAAAATCAAATTTTGGAAATATGAAGTCGGTTCTAAAATATCAGCATTTTCTGAAATTTGCCTAGCTGTAACAAGAGTATTTTTCTACCGATCTTTAAGTGTCTTATCTCATTTGACGCGTATTGAGTCGGAGAATCGATTTGCATTAATCGATTCTCCATTATAGTATCAAATTTTGGAAATATGAAGTCGGTTCTAAAATATCAGCATTTTCTGAAATTTGCCTTGCTGTAACAAGAGTATTTTTCTACCAATCTTTAAGTGTCATATCTCATTTGACGCGTATTGATTCGGAGAATCGATTTGCATTTATCGATTCTCCATCATAATATCAAATTTTTGAAATATGTAGTCGGTTCTGAAATATAACTATTTCATTAAGTTTGCTTGCTCCTAAGTCGCGTACTTTTAGTCCAATTTACGAATGATATATCGTTTTCGATAAATTCGAATGATAACTTTCGATTGCCATTCAAAAACTTCAATTCTGAAGCTTTTGCATTTTTGACAAAAAAAGTGATGTAACCCCTTGTCATTTTTGTCAAAATGGGGTAGTTGCAAAAAATCAACTATGTCATGAAATTTGCTCAGCTGTAACAAGAGTATTTTTCTACCAATCTTTAAGTGTCATATCTCATTTGACGCGTATTGATTCGGAGAATCGATTTGCATTAATCGATTCTCCATTAAAAAATCAAATTTTGGAAATATGAAGTCGGTTCTAAAATATCAGCATTTTATGAACTTTGCCTATCTGTAACAAGAGTATTTTTCTAATGATCTTTAAGTGTCATATCTCATTTGACGCGTATTGATTCGGAGAATCGATTTGCTTTTATCGATTCTCCATCATAATATCAAATTTTTGAAATATGTAGTCGGTTCTGAAATATAACAATTTCATTAAGTTTGCTTGCTCCTAAGTCGCGTACTTTTAGTCCAATTTACGAATGATATATCGTTTTCGATAAATTCGAATGATAACTTTCGATTGCCATTCAAAAACTTCAATTCTGAAGCTTTTGCATTTTTGACAAAAAAAGTGATGTAACCCCTTGTCATTTTTGTCAAAATGGGGTCGTTGCAAAAAATCAACTATGTCATGAAATTTGCTCAGCTGTAACAAGAGTATTTTTCTACCAATCTTTAAGTGTCATATCTCATTTGACGCGTATTGATTCGGAGAATCGATTTGCATTAATCGATTCTCCATTATAGTATCAAATTTTGGAAATATGAAGTCGGTTCTAAAATATCAGCATTTTATGAAATTTGCCTTGCTGTAACAAGAGTATTTTTCTACCAATCTTTAAGTGTCATATCTCATTTGACGCGTATTGATTCGGAGAATCGATTTGCATTAATCGATTCTCCATTAAAAAATCAAATTTTGGAAATATGAAGTCGGTTCTAAAATATCAGCATTTTATGAAATTTGCCTTGCTGTAACAAGAGTATTTTTCTACCAATCTTTAAGTGTCATATCTCATTTGACGCGTATTGATTCGGAGAATCGATTTGCATTAATCGATTCTCCATTATAGTATCAAATTTTGGAAATATGAAGTCGGTTCTAAAATATCAGCATTTTATGAAATTTGCCTTGCTGTAACAAGAGTATTTTTCTACCGATCTTTAAGTGTCTTATCTCATTTGACGCGTATTGAGTCGGAGAATCGATTTGCATTTATCGATTCTCCATTATAGTATCAAATTTTGGAAATATGTAGTCGATTCTAAAATATAAGTAATTCATTAAGTTTGCTTGCTCCTAAGTTGTGTACTTTTAGTTCAATTTCCGAATGATATATCGTTTTCGATAAGTTCAATTGATAACTTTCGATTGCCATTCAAAAACTTCAATTCTGAAGCTTTAGCATTTTTGACAAAAAAAGTGATGTAACCCCTTGTCATTTTTGTCAAAATGGGGTCGTTGCAAAAAATCAACTATGTCATGAAATTTGCTCAGCTGTAACAAGAGTATTTTTCTACCAATCTTTAAGTGTCATATCTCATTTGACGCGTATTGATTCGGAGAATCGATTTGCATTAATCGATTCTCCATTAAAAAATCAAATTTTGGAAATATGAAGTCGGTTCTAAAATATCAGCATTTTATGAACTTTGCCTATCTGTAACAAGAGTATTTTTCTACCGATCTTTAAGTGTCATATCTCATTTGACGCGCATTGATTCGGAGAATCGATTTGCATTAATCGATTCTCCATTAAAAAATCAAATTTTGGAAATATGTAGTCGATTCTAAAATATAGTAAGTAATTCATTAAGTTTGCTTGCTCCTAAGTTGTGTACTTTTAGTCCAATTTCCGAATGATATATCGTTTTCGATAAGTTCGAGTAATAACTTTCGATTGCCATTCAAAAACTTCGATTCTGAAGCTTTTGCATTTTTGACAAAAAAAAGTGATGTAACCCCTTGTCATTTTTGTCAAAATGGGGTCGTTGCAAAAAATCAACTATGTTATGAATCGATTTGCATTTATCGATTTTCGATTATAGTATCAAATTTTGGAAATATGTAGTCGATTCTAAAATATAAGTAATTCATTAAGTTTGCTTGCTCCTAAGTTGTGTACTTTTCGTCCAATTTCCGAATGATATATCGTTTTCGATAAGTTCGAGTGATAACTTTCGATTGCCATTCAAAAACTTCAATTCTGAAGCTTTTGCATTTTTGACAAAAAAAAGTGATGTAACCCGTTGTCATTTTTGTCAAAATGGGGTCGTTGCAAAAAATCAACTATGCCATGAACTTTGCTTAGCTATAACAAGAGTATTTTTTAACCGATCTTTAAGTATCATATCTCATTTGACGAGTATTGATTCGAAAGAATTGATTTGCGTATATCGATTCTCCATTAAAAAATCAAATTTTGGGAATATGAAGTCGGTTCCGAATGTCAGTCAGTCAGTTGATTTTGACTTATTTAATCAGATAAACAATTTTATATGTATATTAATAACACCCAAATTTATTCGAATTTTCCTACACAAAAGAGTTAACAAAATGCTAGATTTTATAGTACAAATGAGTAATGGAACTAAAGATCGAGCTCAACTTGACTTTTTGGCCTTTTTGGCCAGCAGTTTCTCATTCCACCATTTGGCATACCATTTGGCGCTTCGATCGGCGCTGATATCCGGATCATACAGAGGCATATAGTCCATGTGTATGGAGGCGCGCAAACGATTGTACATGAGCATAGAGGAGGTAAACGATGCAAGGGCCCTCGGTGAGTAGCGTAAACGATATTTAGTATAAGGGTAGGCTACCCGCACCACAAACTCCCACAGAAAGGCCAAGAAGAAGAACAGAAAGTGTGGCAAATACCACCAGCTAGTCTTCACCTTGAAACGTTCTCCCATCAGCGCCATCTTTTGAACAAATCTCGAAACATCATTGATGCCCGTGTCATCGGTGACAAAAACAGGTAATCCATTTACCGCCTTGCTAGACACCTTAAGCGCCTTATAAGCACAAATATGACCCCAGGCCACGTTGCCAGCATAGACCAGCTGCTGCTTGCCTCCAACGCCGGCAATTCGCGGAAAGATCCAATTCCGAGTGGACAAATAGTCAAAGGTGTCGGTGATAAAATGCGAATCGCACTCGCCATATGTTAAAGGTGCGCGTATCGCACTGGTGGCCAGATAATCTAAGAGTCAATTTGATTATTAGCTTGAAGAGATTATAGGGTATAAACGGGCTTACCCAGCTGATTATTCAGCGGCGATCCATTGGAGTTTAGCACAATGTTCTCAGCACGCAATTTACTGGATGCATAGCCAGCAATTAGAAACTCGCCATCCTGCTCCCACAGCTTGGAGCTATCCAGCGTGGGCGTGTCCGTTTTGGACTCTGTGGAATTGATGACCGCCGAAAAGGTACTGCGTCCCTTAAAAGGGACGAAGCACACCGATGTGCAGCTGCTGTAAACCAAGCGCTTCACATTCTGCTGTATGCACAAATCCACAACGGTTCGAGTGCCTAATATATGATTATAGATTATATTTAAACCGAATAACTAGTTTGTTAGTGCGCCTACCATTTATATTTACTCGCTCCAGCTCGTCATAGTTGGGCGGATATGAAATGTCAACCATTGCGGCGCAGTGGAAGACGCTATCAACTCCTTCAAAGATTTTGTTCAACTTCTCACGTTCTTTGCCAATATCTGCCACAAATGTGCGCAGCATCGGCGTCTCAGCATGGCCAATCTTATTGGTATACGGCAAAATGTCCAGTGAGCGAATCTCCTTGATGCCCAGCTCCTTGCGCTGCTCCAGCAATAGCTTGATAAGATGCTGGCCCAAAAAGCCGCTGCCGCCCGTCACGAGCACCACTTCGCCCTCGCTGCTGCCCATCGCGTCTAATGTCTCTAATGTGAACTCTTTCAAACTTGCTAGAAAAAAAAAAAAAAAAAAGAAAAGCCATTGAGTAACCGAGTGCTAAAAAGCACAACAAAGTGCAGTGCAGCCATAAAAAACGCAACAACTGATGCGCAAGTTGGTCAAGCGAGCGTCATAAAAAAACGCTGCTTCAATAACCCAAGCATCGGGTCGACTCGCATCGAGAGAAGCCTCCATTTGCGCTCTCATAACTAAAGCAGCTAGCCATGGCTCTTGCAGAGACCTTCGTCCGGGGTCAGCAAAGCCGTTTTCGAATGACTTGACGCTTTTTTATAGCGCATGGCTTACGTGTGGCTTTGTTATGGTAATGAACGCGATGCTTAACGTTAACCAGATCAAAGGTACAAATAACTAAGTCTCTTTAAAGCCAAAACTGAAGCTGACAGTTAATAGAAAGAACTTGTAACGCTCCGATTAGTTATCGAAGGGATCCACAGAATAATCGAACAAGGAGTCTTCAAAAAACGTTTAATGTGCAATCCGATAAGTAATCGAATCTAAATAATCGCACAAGGAGCACGGATTTTGCCAGAAGTATGACCTCTATTTAATTTCCGTTACATTTTAAAAGTTATTATTAATGCATTTTTAACTGCTCATTTTCGCAATAGAAATAGCATTGAATTTATTGCTGCTTTCAAAGTTTTGTTTTGCGCTTTTTGAGACTTCCTCTTTGTGTGTTACTTGGCCAGGGTCAATTTATTCAACACCTTTGGACCAACAGCAGCTGAGGCAAACATACACAAATCATAGAGTAGCTGGAATTGACGCTGGGCTAGCTGCGATTACAACACAAAACCAACAGCAACAGCCGCGGCAAAACTAGCATCAAGTAATTACAGCGAACTGGTTTCCGCGTCTATTACAACATCCATGCGTCAAATGGTTGCTCACAGCGGCCACTTCGACATTTCGGCAATTGATTGCTGATTTTAGCAACTTAAATTGCATTTTAGACATGCACCGTTGCTTTGCGAATTCACGAAGTACTCATAAACAACGTCCTGAACTTACCACGAAAACTGTTTGTTTTTTTATCCGCCGTTGCAAACGATTCGCTTTGCTTGCCGCCTTAAAACTGTTTGATGGCTTGAACACGAACGCGCTGTAAACGATCTGTCGGCGTTGCCACCCCATCAAACATTTGCAATCGATAAAAAAGACTTCAGCGATCGTCAAAGTTTTCTATCGCTTTTCAAGCAGAGCAGCGCGTAAATTTAAAATAACAGTTCAAGTTGGTAAAATTCAATTTTTATTCAACAACAATTAAATGAATATGGACATTAAATAGGCTTAGAGATTACATAAATAGTTTTTCTTCTTTATCAATTTTCCATACGAATCGTGTGAATTACACAGGCAAATTACAATATTCAATAAGTACATTGCTAATTGTTTTCGTTGCATCCCTCTTTATATATTTATATATATAGTATATGGTATATATATAAATATAAAGTAAACGAGAAGTAAAAGGCCGTTGATACAAATGACTTTGGATTAGATTAGGCGCGCTTAAACATTAACAACACATACATATACATGGAATACAAAATGGTGTTTAGTATAATTAAAAATTCTGTTCACATTTCGGTTTGGTTTATTACAACATTATTCTGTAAATATATTTTAATGTTCATGTTCAGTTAAATCGTAAGGTTAATAATGTTAATGTATGTATGTATTCATGTTGTATATATATATATATATTTATATCAATCTGTTAAGTACTAACTGACTTGAATTGTATATTATATAGTTTATCATTATAATATTAATGTACGTACTTATGCCGCACAAACTATAAATAATCATTAATAATTATCTAGCAATTTCATTTAGTTACATTATACAAAAAACACAGTAAATTTTTCTTCTATTGCATTTAGATGCATAAATTGGAGTGTGGCATGAAGCAATGAAAACAAATTCTATAATTATTAATTGTCGCGCGGTGAACAATATGAATGTTGATTGTGTATATTAAACTAGTTAGGTGTATATAGCTCTGTATATATATAACACTATATATATATATGTAGTATAGGTATTACGGTATGCGGTTACAAAGAGCAACTCTTTAACTAACATTATTTACTTTAACTATTACAAGTACGTTTTCATTATCAGCTATTATTGTTGTTATTGTTTATCCTTTTCAGCCATCTTTATATCCTTTCCATTCAGTACGACAAAGCTGACGGCGAACGCGAACCAACTGTAAAATCTTTATACACTGAAAACACGGATATCTGCAAAGGCAAAAGCAAAAGCAAAAACAAATATTAAAAATAGTTCATAAATCACATGTATGAATTCTTACACCCTACTTATACATATATACATATATATTATATATATAAATAAGTATTTATGTATATTTTGTGTATGTTTTAATTGGCAACTTGCGTCACAGTCAAGAACTGCATAATGATGTGGGCAAATTGCCAAATAGCCAAATTAAACTTGGCATCTACAATTGGCAGTCGAAATTGGAAACTGTTTTAGAAAGAGGGCGGAGCCTTTACCTTGTCTTTCAGCTGCTGACACAGTTTCTGGCCATTCATTAGCAGCAGGAGCACATCGTTGAGCCACTGAACACCGATTTCCGCTTGACGTGAATCGAATTGCATTGTCCCTTGATTGTTTAACAGCTGATAGACGGCAATGATCAGCTTGTGGCTCTGCAGGTAGAAGCTGACGGCCAGATCTTCGGGCAGGTTAGGCACAAGTGATTTCATATTGCGTCCCTTGATTAGCTCCTCAATTGGCTTCTTCTTCGGCACTAGCAGGCTGTTGCGTCCACGCTGCAGCGCATCCAAAATGTTGCCTATCACATGAAGCACTTCATCGGAGGTTCTGTGTAATCAGCAATTTACAAATGTGTCTATATAAAGCAAAATGAACAAACAGCCTCACTTGAAGTGATAAGAGTCATCAACGTCGTCAATGTGATTGATTGCTGTTTGCAGATGATTAGCAGCATCCTGCACCTGCTGCAGCTTCCACGGCGAATCGTGTGTGATTGAGGTACGTTGCGTCTGACTGGGCGCCTTGCACAGCTTAAAGCTAATATCCTATTGAGTAAAAGGGGACTTTTAGTATCTGTTGTACTCTGCTTATGACTAATGCTTACTGCTTGGGTTATCGCATCGCCCGTTAGGGTAAGCACCGCCTTCAGCTGATCGGGCGAAACGCTGAGTATGAACTTTTCAGTCTTCTTGCCCTCGTTATCATAAAGCGGCACAGGAAATCGATGGGCGCATTCCTAAGGGATATATATATATATATATAGATATAATTGAATTGCAAAAGGATATTTCGAAACTTACCACAAGTATAGTTCGCAATTGCTTTAATATCGCGTGTACTTCCTGTCTCAGCACCCACTCGAATTCAATTTGCTGCAAATGTATGTTTGTAAGTATGTGTGCTTGCAAATACATACATATATGTATTTATATATATATGAATGTAATGCGGGTTTGTTGTGGGCGTTTGCATGCGAGTGTGTGTGTGTTTTGCGATAGCGCCGTCGTCGTTAGCCCAAAAACAAAGAACAACGGGGCACGTTTCATGTACAAATCAATAATATTGGCATTTGGGAGAGAGACGAAAAAAACAGAAAAGTAACAAACAATCAATAATCAATTAGCTTGAAGCACTTTTCGCACTTGATTAATTACATTGCATTTTAGGCCGGATGGATTTTTAATTACACACACACGCACACACACCCACATATACACATACCAAATTTAGAGCCTCCTCTCGCTCGGTGTCAACGACGAGCATTTTCATAGTGCTTTTGGCCTTCTTGCGGGCTGTTATGTATCTCCGTTTGGTTTTGTCAGCTAATGCTGCAGCACCACCGTTGTTAGCAGCAGCAGCAACGCCAGCAATTTGCAACGAGAGCGCTGTAAATGTTATTGAAGATGTTGAGTGTATATATATATATACATGTAGTATTTAACAACTGATGCTGTTCATGAATGAACAAACAAAAACGAACGCATCTTTCTGAGCGATATCACGATATGTTTGTGTCATCGTGTGTCATCGCTAGCAGAGCACAAATTTAAAAAATTCGCAATGTTTTTCTTTTTTAATTGGCATGTGTTATAGTTATTTCTTAATAATACACACTATTTTACTCACAGCAAGTGAAATGAGTGTCGCTAACAAGAATTTAATTGAATTTATTAAACAACTGCATGCTTGCAGCCCTGGTTTGCAAATATTTCTCTATGTTACTGCCTATCGATCTATCGCTAGATTTTGATAGTAAATCTGCGTTAACATGTGAATGTTCAATTTACGCGCGTTAAATTCAAAATAAAACAAAAAGCTTCATTGCTGATAATACTTACGTTTACGTAGAGGCGGGGGCGTGGTCAAGACAGCCGTCTCCGGCACCGAGTTAAGCACATGGTGCTGAAACTGTCCGCTCCGCTGTCGATGTAGCGGCTGAAATGACCAATTTGTTGTCGGGCTGCAAATTATTAAAAAAAAATATTTGCAAATAAACACGTTGATATTTTTCTAACCAATTTATCACAGCACAGATAAAACAAACAAACAACATAAAATAGCAACAAAAAAAAAAGAAACGTCGAGTTTGCCTTATCATTATAGATTTGTGTTTGATTTCGATTTGATTCAACGTGAAGTGCTAATTGCCATAATGCTTTTGTTATTGTTATTACTCCCGTCGAATGAGTCATGCGACGGAGCAGCTGTTGACGCTATAGCGCCTGGTTTTTGGTTGCAAGTGAATCTCTCTACCCGTTTCGCTTGAATTGCCTGTAATGCGGGTTTCCCACAGCGCGCGTGTCAGCACTTTACTTCAATATGACATTGGCTTTTCGGCTAAAATTACAAAATCGCTTATCAAGCTATGCTGCAAAGCTTGCTGACGTTTTACACACGCTGACACACACAAACACACACACATACACTCATATATCTATAAGCAAAAACACGCGCAAATATAGTTTCTTTCAAATCCCAACAGTTCTTTTGTTTTTTTGCTTTTGCTTTTTTATCGGACTCTTTTTGTTTTCCATTTTGATAAGCCTATGTCAAGAAGGAACGGAATCTATTTAAGCATTTATGCGGCCATAAATTTTATGGACACCAAAAGTCGTCGGCGGCGTTTTTAACACATTCTCAAGCTACCATAATGCCAAAGCAAACGCCAACTTTTATGATGTACATATATACTTCAAATAAATAAATAAAGGTAAATTTACCTCTGCGGCATTTTGCTGTGTTAAATATTTGCCTATTATTATATCTATTAAAATATTATTATCAATTGCAAACAGTTCACTTTTTGTTTTATTATCACGAGACGCGCGCGATCGTTTGTATTAAGCACTGCTCAAAAAAGTTTGTTAGCGCGCGCGCGAGAGCGTTTAGGGTGGGCGGGAGCGAGGGAGGGGAGAGACGAGACGTAGCTCAACACTGGCTGGCAGCTAACGGCAAGCGCACACAAAAGCCACAGCCAAGCAACTGAACCAACCCGACAGAGACCCAAGAAAAACGCCGCCAAGTCGAGCGGGCGAATTGGTCAATGGCAACAGGCAGCGGCAGCGGCAGCGGCAGAGCCAGCAGCAGCGACGCTCGCGTCGAGGCCAACGTCAGCAGCGTCGAGCGCGCTTTTGTATGTAATGCTAACGTAGTTAAAAAAAACTTGACGAGCTTTTTTGTTGTTGTTGTCGCTGCTGCTGCTGCTGCTGCTGCTGTTGCTGCTGTGTTTTTTCGTCAGCTTTCTTTAGGTGCGCGCTCTTCGCTGATAGCCGCGTTTATCAGCCAACTGCGCGGTTGGCATTGACAGCATAGCATAACCATAAAACGTTAACAAAATTGCCTTTGTTTGTGTTTTTTTTTTTGTTTTTCTTTCTGTTTTTATTTTACTTTTCTTTTCATTTTTTTGTTGCTTTTTGCATACACAGTTTTTGTTTTTGGTATAAAAAGTAGTACAAAAGTGTTTAATGCTATTAATTTGTGGACTTCAATCGAAATACGTGGATTTGTTTGCGAGAGTTGGAAACAAATGTGCAAATATAAACAAATAAACGTGTGCCCCAAACAGCTGTGTGGGTGTAGGTGTGTATGTGTGTGTGTGTGTGCCAGGGTGTGTATGTTGTATTTGTGTGTGAGTGTGTCAGTGTATCTCTGTGTCTGTGTGCATGTGTGCATGTGTGTGTGTGTGCTTGTGGATCTTGGGACTGCGTTTATTTACTCGCCGGTCATCATCTCCATGAATTCTGTAAATTAAACAAAATGACAGACATTAAAACAAAAGCCACAACTCTAGCATCGATGTATTTATAAATTAATATGTGTATATGTATGTGTGCATATGTAGGTAAGTGTATGCGAGGGGGGGTCTAAGCAATGATCGTTAAAATATCTTAATTGCTTTTTTTTGCAACTTTCTATCTTCCATATACAATCGAAGTATTTTTTAATTTAAATATGGATATGTATGTGTGTATGCATGCTCATAACTGCGAGGATGGTCTATAAAATTATGGATTAAATTAAGTTTTACTTTTGCAGCTTTCAATCTACTTTTATCTGCAATCTACAAATGGAATTTTTATTAATGAAAACATTTACGTATGTATGTATGTATGTATGTATGTTTGCGAGGGTGGTCTAAAATATTATCGACTTATCAAAAAGTCTATGTACATTTTTAATAATAAATAATGTTTCTATCTGCTTTTATGTACAATCTAGAAAAAACGAGGGTGCTTTAAAAAGTATTAAAAATATCAAATATATAAAAAAATAAATATAAAAATATTAATTTATTTAAAAAATATGTAAAAAATATTTAAATAATGAATAAACTAAATTTTATCTTCAAATCTCGATAATTCGACTCCTCTAAATCGAAAACCTCAATGATTCGTAAAAAATGCTGTTCCCTTGATAAAATTTTTTTTCGAATTCCTGTTCGATAAATCGAATTCCTGTGTAATTCGTAGAAAAATGTGATCCCCTTGCCATTTAAAATTATCGGCATTAGACTACATGTATATTTATATTATATATATTATTTTGAGCACTTAAATATAAATATAAAAAATTCTAAATATTCTTTTTTATCATTAATTAATTTGTTTGTTAATTATTTCTTTTAAAATAAATTTTTAATATTTTTTTATAATTTATTGTATTTTTTTTTTCTATTTCTACTAAGTATTTTCTATGAACTTCACTTTAAAGTCGCAAACTTTTCAGCCTACCCTCGTATAAATATTGGAAATGTATGTCACACAAACAAACATGTGGAAATTCGTTATAGTTTTGTTTTTCCACACTAAGTTCTATAGGTATATGTATACATATACATATGTATATACCAAATATCTGTCACAGTTCCTATAAATAGCATCGATATGCTCCAAAAAAATAAAAACGATCAGGCTGTCATGATCGAAAACTCAAGATCAAGCAAACTGCGTTGTCATATAGCCCATCTAGCTGATGTTTACAATTAATTTATGAACGCTACAAAATTGTGGGTGGCTATGCGAGTGTGTGTATGCATGTGTGTGTGTGTGTGTGTTTACGTGGGCGCCTTTCGCAAGCAACTAGAAATGATTCCATGAGATACATATGTATGTATGTATCCATGTGTGTATGCATGTATGTATGTATGTAGCCTACTCACCATCGAAATCAACTGTACCGGAACCATCGCTATCGATTTCCTCGATCATGATGTCCAATTCCTGTTCGGTCAGTTGGTCGTCGAGCTCCTTGAGGATCTCCTTCAGGCAGGTGGTGGGAATGAAGCCGTTGCCCTGTTTGTCATACAAACGGAAGGCTTCGCGCAGCTCCTTCTGCATGGCCTCAGCATCCTCCTCCACAATGAATTTGGCAGCCAGTTGCACGAACTCGCCAAATTCCAAGCGACCAGACTCTATAAACAAAATGAAATTTATATAAAATACATATGTATATAATCTATCATTAAAAAAAAATATATATATATTTAATTTTATTTCTTTAAAGTGTCTATAAACAGAAAAATAATATATGTATATACATATATCATTTTTTACTGGTCAATGAATAGCGACGACTTTATCAGAGCTGAGTGAATTATGACGACGTACTTAGAGTACGTATAAAACACCCTATATATGCCAATAATATTGTATAGCTGATAATCACTAAAGATAATGTTAAAGTACTATAATAATATCTCAAATACTTACTGTCCTCATCCACCTCTTCGATCAGTTCTTCCAGAATCTTCTTGTCGAAGGGCTGACCTGTTTGTTATAAATCAATGAAAATTACAGGGTATTTGCAGGCAATGCTATTACTAAGTACTTACCCATCAAACGCAGAATATCGGCAACCATTTCGGTGGGAATACTGCCCGACTTTTGACTGTCGAAGCTGTTGAATGCCTTCTGGAGCACGGCAATTTGCTCGGGTGTCAGATCCTCATCCTAAAGTCAGCAAGGATCACATTTAATATCCGATTTGATGTTAGACTGTAATTTCTCTATAGCTTACCACGGCGCTCATGTTGTTGCTGTTGCGTACACAAAGTATATATAGATATATCGATCTGAATCTGACAGATTTTACGAACTGATCACCACGGAGTATTCGTGCCTACTACAAAGCAATGCGGCTGCGTTTTCCAAAATATAGCGCAAAAATTATATTCAGATCGACTGTCGCTGAACTTGCCACAAATACAACCACGAAGACGAATCCGAGACGTTCATTTTTCGGCATATATACATACATATGTATGTATGTGTGTAGCACATTTCCACGCCCGATGCCTGAATTTTATTGTTTTTTAGAAAGAACTGTAAAAGCGCGATCAAAAACAAAATTAAAAGACGATGAACAGCCAGCTAGCCAGCCTTTCAGTCAGAATGTGAGCCGTATAGTGGTTTTCCACACAGACATCGCAGCCAGCAGCAATCACAGCCGATCTCGATCTCTATGGAGAGGAGCAGAGAGAGGGAGATGCCTATGGAAGCTGCAAGAATTGCCAGCTATAATGCGATGCGTTGCGCTCTTCACATATACACACACACACACAGGTGTATATATAGCTGTGAACAATATATTACATATATATACTATACTATACTATACTATATATTTATATAGAAACAGATGTGTATATAAGCAGTTGCACGACGAGAACAACAACAACACTCGAGATATGGAGAAATGCCCCAGTGAAGCATGCGCTAGACAACGCATAGAGATTTGCACGCTACATTAAAAGCGAGAGGGCATATTGGTTCAGTGACAAACTTGGCATTAAGCCAAAAGGCCAAAAGCAGAGTATATGCTTGGGCATACGCCAATGTATAGAAGGAATATATACTAGAGTAGATAAGAGTCCTAATAAAAGACTTAATAGTTTACATGAGAAGCGCAAAGAGAGGTTCTTAAATACTGCTAAGAGCTAATCGTTTGATGGAAGTTTCATAAGTTGCTCTTAGAACTTCTTTATATATTAGTCTACGCTAATGACTTAATCTGAGAAGCGCAAAGAAGGCTCGTTGGTTAGAGGTTGCAGCTACGAGCTGCAGAAAACAGAACATATTGCATTACAGCTAATTTACGTTAGATAAAACCAGATTTGACTCTGTTATAGGCAAAATCACTTTCTTGAGAATCGTAAAGAGAGGCCCGTGAAAAGTGCCTTTCTCGTGCTCGTATGAAAATCTTAAAAATAGTTTTACGTATTAGACTATTACAACTTCAGCAGCACATGTTAGCTTCTACTTAAGCCTTAAATAATAGCTTGAGAATCGCAAAGAGCGGCCCTTGAAAAGTGTCTTTCGCGTGCTCGTATGAAAAGTCTTTAAAATAGTTTTAAGTTTTAGACTATTACAACTTTAGCTGCACATTTCAGCCTCTACTAAGCCTTAATAAATTTCTTGAGGATCGCAAAGAGAGGTGCTTGACAAATGCTTTGTTTAAAATTCCGTTAAAAAGGTTTTGAGTATAAGACTATGAGAACTCTAACAGTACACTTTACGCTTATACGTTTATACGTTTATACGTTTCATAAGAATTCATGCATTCATTCAATTTCATGAGAATCGCTAAGAGAGGTCATTTCAAATTGCCTACAACCAAGTGCTGCTAGTTTGATTAGAGTAGTATAAGAGTATTGCAACTTATTTTCATAAAATATATCAAGTATGCATATTAACCTTCACTGAGGCCTTTATAAATTTCTTGAGAATCTCAAAGGGAGGTCCTTGTGAAATGCTTACAGCTAAGAGCTTCTGATTTGTTGAGTCAACAAAAACGTATAACGTATTTGTTACCATAACTCAAGCAGCATTTCTTATAGAATTATCTATAACTAGTTATCTTTTTGTGCCATATTGATTCTATATAATATAATATATATTTCTTAAATAAAACATTTTTTATTGCTATTTTGAGTTCTCTTTTAATTGCGAACCCAAATGTTATATTTATTTTGTACACTTTTTAATCTTAGCTAGCGTTTTGAATAACTAGAAATGGCTTTTTGTCCCCCTAAAAATGATTGCTCGATGGTACTAGTTATTGCGATATGATAGCGTGACGAAAATAGTAGTTGACAACTATAATACTTGAAAGCTATTGATTATTGATATATAGTTGTCCAAGTCAAAGCAGATTAGTTGCGAAATTTGTTGCCGTTGGGCGCCGAATTGCTGCCAGCGCCACTTTGGTTGAGCAGTGCTGTGAGCGTGGCATGCGACGAGCTGAGCGTTGAGCTGCTGGCAATCAGCTTGCCTTTGGTGGTGCTGCTGCCCACGACGGTGCCCTGCAAACAGGGCGTGGCAGCTGCAGCAGGCAGCTCCTTAATGTCCTCCACAGCGGGCGGCGTCGCTGTCAGCTGCGGCTGGACAGGAGCGCCTTGGAGCAGCGCGTTGCGCAAATGACTGTTGTTGCCAGTCAACTGCTGTTGCTGCTGCTGCTGCGGCTGCAACGGTTGCTGCTGCTGCTGATTGCTGGCCAATATAAAAGAGTTGGTTATCAAGCCGCGACTCTTGATATTCAGATCGACAAAGAACAGCTTCATTTTCTGTATCATTGGCTCTGTCACATTGAATGTGAGCATCATGCTGAGATCTATGTTGGTCTTGTGCCGATAGAGATCGTGTGTCTGTTGCAGCCGGCAGACCTCGTCGTAGATGAGGAACAAAAAGCGGGAACTGCGATTCTCGGCTGCTATAATGCCACGTGCCGCCAGCCACTCCCGATCCTCGGCATCGGGCAGATAGCGTATGATCTCTGGATGTTTGCTGGCCAAACGGGCGCCGCCCAGCTCCTTGCCATCGATGCTGAAGCCGAAGGCCAGATTCGCCTGCACGTCGAGCACAAATTTGGTTGTCGTATTGATCTGAGCCGTGTTCCAGAAGATCTGTCGACGCACGGGCGTGGGCAAAGGTCCGCTTATGAGAGTCGTGCGCTGCAATTGCAAAGTTTGCGTTTGTTGCTGCTGCTGCAGCTGAAATTGCAACTGTTGTTGTTGCTGCTGCTGCTGCAACTGCAATTGTTGCTGCTGCTGCTGCTGCTGCAGTGCAGGCACTGGCATGGGCTTGCCTGCAGCCACGGCATAGCCCAAATTGTTGGCAAACATTTTGCTAGTATTAAATTCATTAGGTTTGGCGGGTCGCTTTAAAGCCAAACGCTGCTGCTCGCCAGCAACTGTTGCTGCTGCGCCCAACGGACGAGGTTGTCGCAAAACAAAATTTGTGTACTGCGCCTTGGCATTCTCGAGGAGAGCACAGGAGGACATCTTCTGCAGTGTTTCCTCATTGACCGCATGCTGTCCGAGATTCTCCTTGATGTTGCCAAAGGCGGGCTTGAAGTAGTTCTGCAAAAGATTCTTAACTTTATAATAGTTCCATATAGAGAAGTCTATTACTACTTACGTTCATATAACGCTTGATGATGTCATTGACCTCCGTATCGAAAGCCTGTTGCACGCTGATGCGCAACAACTCCAACGCTCGCATTGCCGACTCAGCGCTGCCGCCGCTTTCCAAGTTGTGAACCCCATTATAGCGCTGTCTTATGCGCTGGAGCATGGTCTCCGCCATCTCAGAGGTGGTCACATATTTCTGTTGGTGTATAAAAGTGGGGGCAATTAGTTAAAGCTGTCTTTATTGTATAAGGAATAAATATTGTATTTTTCATTAGCTGAGTTCTAAGTGAGTTATTAAAGCAACTAAACGAATCCCAAACTAGTTTTGCTATAGCAATTAGTATACGACATGGTGAATCAATATTCAAAACATTTTAATCTTATAATATAATAATAATATATATTCTAAAAAGGAAAAAGAACTTCATAAAAAACTCAATTTTTAATATGTTTTCTTAATATGATATAAAAACCCGATTTCGGTAAGACTTTAATCTTAATCTCAATAAATTTATAATTAATATTTATTTATTTAATAACTTTTTTTAAATATGTATCTGAAAAAGCAAAAAAGTTTCTCCAAAAAAAGATTGTATTTTCAAATAATTATTTCTATAACAGCTGTATATATGCAGATATAGTTATTTATATTGAAAAGTATAGTTCGATTATATATTTGTTTTTTTCTAGATATCTTAAAAATTTGAAGTAGTTTGTAAAAAGAACTCAATTTTGGAACTGTAACATCTATATGATAAAGTAAACCGATGCTGATAAGACCAAGTATCTAAAATAACTTAATTGAATTCTCGAACTATCATTCTTATAACAGCTGTATATATACATATATAAATAATCAATATTGAGAGGGTTTTTTTTGTCAGCAGTTAATCAATATTAATATAGTTGGTTTTTTCTAGATATCTTGAAAATATCTAAGTAAAGTTCTTTATTTATCAAAAACAAAAGACTTCTGCATTAAAAAACAACATTTTCTTTCTTATAGCAGCAATATGATATAGTCCTTATAAATGTATGTATATATAGTGCATGCATTCAAAAACTACTTTACATTGTCAGAAACATTAATTGGGTATATGAAAATAGTTATGTATATTGACACGGCTTTTGATGCCGATCAATAAATATATACATATATATACCTAATGGGGTCACCTGTGGAGCGGCATCCACACAGGTAAGTATACAAACACAGGTATAAAAACTAAATTTCCATTCAAAATGGAATATATATTTTGTTGTCAATATAATTTAAGGACATATACTAAGAGCAATCTCATGCAAATAAGTAAGGGGTATCTAGAGAGTCGGCTACGCACCAGAGTGGCATCCGTTCCGTTTAGCAAAGTTGTCTCAGTTGCTGGCTCCGTTTTAGTATGCTTCAAGGGACTGGCGACTCGGGTGTCCATGGAGTGCGTCGTCTGATTGGAGCAATCGGAGTCATCCGAGGAGGAGTTGGCCTGCAGCGCTGCAGGCGAACGTTGCTGGGCATCGTTGGTGATGTTGTTGCTCGCTGTGCTCGCCGCATCGCTTAGAATCTTCCAGCTGCGTTGTATAACCATTTTTTTGGTTTTTGATTTAGTTTTTTGTTAATTTTGAGAGGTTTTCATTAATTTGTCGCTGCACTCGAGCTGCTGGGTTGTTTTTATCTGGGCTGCCTGCTGGCCAGGGACCAAGGTCTGCAGTGCGCATGCGCGATTCTGCCACCACCGCCAGAGCCCGAACCCCCGACCCAAAAACGAAACGGAACGAAAGGCAGACGGCGCTCAACAGCTGCTGCTGCCGACAGCTGGCGCGGGCGCTGGTGCTGCCGGGCTGCAGTCCATGTCCAGTTCGCCCAGCTCCAGGCGTCGCTGATGATCCAACAAGCTGCGCAGCTCAGCGAATTCCGCCAGCTCATCGTCCTGATCCATGGCAGAAGCATCCGCAGTAGCTGCAGCTGCAACTGTTGGTTCTTTAGCTGCGTCGCTTGCTTTGCTGGGTTTCTGGAACTGCTGTCGCTGCGCCAGCAGCTTCTTGTCGAACTCATCCATATAGGCCAGCGCTGCACTGGGCAGATAATCATCTGGAGCCTCGTAGCCGCTGTGCACGGGCAGACTGAGCACATCGGGCAGCATAAAGGCAAACAGCCAGCAGACCAAAGGTGTGCTGCCACAGGTGTAGCTGGCCTCCTTGTGATAGAAGAGCAGGCCGTCCAGCTGTGGCTGATTGGCCTCCCATTGCGGATAACGTTGCAGCGCCTGCTCCACAGCGCTGGCATCCTCAAAGTCATAGTAGTCCAGCAACTTGAAAGGCTTCTCATTGCGCTTGTTGCGCTCGTTCAGCTCGCTGTGCTCATCGAAGCGCGAGCGCAGCCAAAAGAAGCGAAAATTCGCATCGCAATCGAGCAGCTGCTGCTGGCCAAACGAGAGTGCATCCAGCACATAGAACGTGTCCAGCTCCTGCACATAGACGCAGTCGAGGACTGTCTTGAACTTCTGCACATATCCATCGCCAGGCAGCAGCGAGCGCAGCTGCATAATAATGCGACCCGCTTTATTATACACCTTCGTGCGTCCATTGCTGGCCATCACCAAGCAGCGCTTGCCCACTGGACACGGCAGCAGCAGCCAGTCGCATAGATTGTCGGGACGGTGACGCAGCCATTCCGACTGCTGCAGTCTTAAATGTGGTCCTTTGGAACCATTGTTGTTATTGCTGTTCTTGTTGCGTTGCCTGAGTTTTTTCTGCTGCGCTTTACTCAGCCCCTTGGATGTGCTCTGCTGTTGTTCATCATCGTCTTCATCGGTGTCTTTAACGTGTCTGTGCACGTCTTGTTGCAGTTGTCGTCGCTTTTTTTGTTCGTAGAGCAGCTGCTGTTGGCGCAGCTTTTGCTGCTCGCCAAGATCGACGCTCTTTTTGTACAGCTCTTTGTAGTTAGTACTCATTTTATATTTGTGAAATTTCCACTACAAACAAAACACACCGGCGCTGCAATTTCTGTTTTGACATTCTAACAAAAGCGGGCACACTGCCGATAAATATCGATATATATTTGTTGCACTCGAAAATCATCGCTTAAACAGCTGTTTAACGTACGCTTGTTTTTTCATTTGCCGGCTTACTTTTATTATTTGTTATTGAAGTACCTTAAATGATCCAAAAATATGAATAAAGCTTCACGTCTCTTTTGTCCCGCTTTGATAACACCCAAAAATGCAGTTGTCAAGCAAACAGAGCAACTGTCACGCAGTCAAAAGGTAAATGTGAACTCTGTTACGAAAGCAGCAATTACGAAAAAGCTTAAATTTCAGCACTTAACCGAACTCGGCCTGGTCAAACCGGGCAGCAATGGCACCTACCAAATTATGCCCATAGCGCAGCGCGTTCTCGACAAATGCATTAGCCTGGTGCAGCGCAATATGCAAGAGGCAGGTGGCCAAAAGATCAGCCTACCCGTCCTAACGCCCACGCAACTGTGGAAGAAAACGGGCCGTCTAGAGGGAGACATATCCGAGTTTTATATGGTGCGCGATCGCAGTGGCAAGCAGTTCCTAATGAGTCCAGTAAGTACGCTGTTTCTCTAGATTATCATTACTATCATATATACTCTGCAGACCCATGAGGAAGCGGTCACAGCTATGTTGGCCACAGCAGCGCCCATTTCCTATCGGCAGCTGCCTTTGCTGCTGTATCAGATTGGCCCCAAGTTTCGGGATGAGCTGAAGTCACGCTTTGGGCTGATGCGTGCCAAGGAATTTCTCATGAAGGACATGTACACATTCGATGTAACAAAGGCGAAAGCGGAGCTAACTTATGCAACAGTTAGCGAAGCTTACGAGCGCTTCTTTAGGCAGCTGGAGGTGCCGTTTGTCAAGGGTGCGTTGTTAGCTCTATAAATGTGCTGCCTTGCCATTAAAACTCTCTCTTATAGTTGAGGCTGCCACGGGCATTATGGGCGGCAGCTTGTCGCATGAATATCATTATATTTCACCAGTTGGCGAGGATACGCTGCTCAACTGCAGCTCCTGTGGCTATGCGGGCAATGTTGAAGTCTTTAACGAGGATGCGGAAGAAGCAACCAAACAGTGTCCCAGCTGCCGAGGCACACAACTAAGTCGCGTGCGTGGCGTCGAGGTGGCGCACACCTTTCTGCTAGGCGACAAGTACTCCAAGCCCTTGGGCGCCACATTCTTAAACACCTCGGGCAAACCGGAGACGCTGGTCATGGGCTGCTACGGCATAGGCATAACACGCGTCATAGCTGCAGCGCTAGAGGTGCTCTCCACGGAGCAGGAACTACGCTGGCCCACACTGCTGGCGCCCTACGATATTTGCCTGATTGGCGCCAAGCAGGGCAGCAAGGAGCAGGCGCCAGCGGAGCGCATAGAAAACGATTTGCTGCAGCAGCTCACACAAATCTGTGGCGCCGAGCAGCTGCTCCACGACGATCGCAAGGAGCTGACCATAGGCAAACGTCTGCTGGAAGCCAAACGCTTGGGTCATCCACTGACAATTGTCGTGGGCGCCAAAGCAACGCAGCAAGAGGCGCCCAAGCTGGAGCTGCATGCGAGTGGAGCTGACAAACTGGAGTTAAATGTAAATGAAGTGCTGGAGCGAGTAGCCTTGCATGTGCGGCACAAGCAGCAGCTGCTGCAGGGAATCCCCAGCACTGAAACGGAGCCAAGAATAAGACAAAGTGCTGGCCATGTGCATTAGCTTTATGCATGGAATAAAGATAACAATAACGCAAAACAAGAAATGTCGCAACGCGCGCCCGCTACTGCTCCGTGTAGTCCGGCTCGGGTATCTGCGGGTAGATCTGCACCTGCTGCTGTGGCTTGCGCGGTGGTGGCGGTGGCTTGGTTATCATGCTCGTGTACGACCAGGGCATCTGATTGCGCAGCTCCTCGCTGACGCGCGGATTCGTGGGCTGCACTGGATAGATTTCCGAATAGCGACTATTTAGGCCTGAGGTCGAGGCCAGATGCTGTGCTGCTGGCGACATGGGTGAAATGGGGCGTGGCGTGGCAGGATCCGAAGCGGGATAGTTGAGCTGGTCGGGATGCGCATCGGTGTTGCGATAGGTGTTGATCTCTGGCTGCACCGCCGGCGACTGTGGCTGCTGCTGTTCTTGGGGCAGTGGCGGCAGCACCAACACTGGCGACTGCAGCGTGGTGCGATCATTCGGCTGATAGCGTGAATCCTGTCTTTCCAGCATCTCCGCCGTCTGAGCTGGTATTATAATGGGCAAGGGCTTGGGACGTATTTGCTCCGGATACTGTGGCTCCTGTTCGAACTGTGGTGTTATCGCTGCCGGTGCCGTTGGCTGCTGCAGTTGCTCCACTTGCACCGCAGGCTGTGGTGTCTGCTGATGATTTACCGCCGCCCTGCTGCTAGCCTTGGCCGATGTCTGATTCGCGAGCACATTGGACAGGGACAGACAGAAGATGCCGCCAATCAGATTCAGCAGCCAGATGATCACCACACGGCTGCTCAGGCAGGTGAGCAGAATGGCTGGGGTGGAGAAGTAGACGCCGAAGGTTTCCAAAAATGGCATAACGGTGCCGGCGACAGCAGGATCCACTGAAGCGCCAATAAAATCAAAAGTATCTTGAAGCGACTGAAGAGAAAAAGGAGAAGAGTTTTAGATAGCAAAAAGGATAAGCAATTTATACCAAATCCTACCAAAGTCTTGGATAGGTCGATGGCATGGTAAACTGTGGCCACCACATCCAGCACGCAGCCAGCCAACACGGAGAGGAACCAGGGCCAATAAACCATGCCAGAAATTAGTTTGGTAGTTGCACAGCACAGGGTGACTATGGGCGACACAGGAAGACTATGGTAAAAGAGATCTTATATAGAACATATATCAGTGCTACTCACGTATGATTAAGCAGGAGGAGGCCACCCAGAGGCCGCTGATCGAGGCATAGACAATCATAAAGATGAACTCCCGATTTGTAATCTCATATGACTTGTCCCAATCCATGGTCAATTCCAATGCATTTCCATTCAGTTCAATGACCGCGGGGCCACAATCCTTCTCTGTAAGAGATTTGAATTGAATTTGATATATGAGGTATATTTGGTATTTAGAGTACTTACGCATAAAGTAAATCAGGTCCATGGCAACCTTGAATGGCTCTTCGGCAATATTCGTTGCTGCGTGGCAATCCCGTAATGTGATGCCCCATATTGCGAGTCCCAAGTAAACGAGGCCTTGCACCTGTAGGGAAATAAAATAGAGAACTTTAAATTGGTATGTAAATAGTAGGTGATATAGGGAAGTCAACCTTACTAACTGAAACTGAGTTATAGTTGAATTTTAAAACAAAATCTTGGCTACTTTTTAAAAAAGATTTAAATTTATAAGAAAAAAAATCAACCTCAAGAAATAGACTTAAGAGAGACCATTTTAAGGGAAAGTATATCTAAATTAGGAATCAATTTTATAATATTTTGTCTTGATAAAAAAAATAACCTATTTACAGAGCGGAATCTATATAAATCAATATTTATAAAAAGTTAAAGAAATATATAGAAAAATTATTTCAAAAATATACTTTGAACTATAAAAAAACGTGGTTAAAAAAAATTTTAATTATGAAATTGTCAGAAATAAAGTAATTTAAACGAAAGTTTTATATAATTCCTAATTTCCTAGATAAAAAATTTTTCTAAATTTTTTAAATTTCTTTAGAGCACTTTGCTAAGTTTCATAATTTTCTAGGGAGTACTCTTTCATATGATATATAATATATCTTTATACGAGCGTAGACTGACAAATGTTCGAGTTTATAAATAAAAGGAGATACACACATAAAAATAAATATTTATTTTTGTTAAATTTGTATATAAAAATAATTAAAACTCAGAAATTAGTTATGACTATTTTATATAGATATATATGATTATGACTTATTATATATTTTAAACTAAACAAAAGACATTATCAAAAGCCAAAGAGTTCAGAAACTTTTCAGACTACCCTCGCATGTAATATATAATGAACTAGCCGGAAGACTATCTCTAAGAGAGAGTAATAAATATATCATTTATTGTTATATAATATCTATAAATATATAGAATTAATTAATGTATACAGCATTTCCAGAATGTATACATAAAACAAATATATATTATATAAAGTAAATACTAAATGTAAAGCCTCCAGCTGTTTTGAAAGACTTTCAATGAAATGAGAACTTTAGGGGAAGGTAAAAACTTTTTGAATGAGCTAAAATTAAACAAAGATTTATAGAGATGTCAAATAATCGTAACACTAACAATCAATTCCAATAAACCAATATACCGGGAATAACCGAAATTTTGCATATAAATTAGAGGCCTAAGTCTCAATAAGTTATCAAGTAATTGCTTGGGAAACTTTGATGAATCCATCATGTTGATAAGAATAAAAGAATACGAAAAGAGTGCCTAATCAGGAAATATATGATTTTCTAACAAAATTGAGTTATATATGCATCCGAAATTCCAGGAAACAATAAAGTATAAGAGCTTTACGATGCCAGGGAATTAGTTTATCATTTTCTTGAGTGACTAAGTGAAGTGTGTGTGTGTTCTACGATAGAAATAATGAAATTCAAGAGATCTAATTTTAGCATAGATAAGTAGGGTAGATAGATAAAAGAACTTACCAATATGACAACGGCCATAAATAGCATAAAACATTTGGCAAATCCCACGCTGACGCCAGCCATAATTACATGTACTAATATATGCCTCCTTTAAGTTAGTTTGAATGGCAATTGGCTGGGGTTTGCTAACACCTCGATAAGACCGCACAGCTATAAATTCAATTAGAAATTAGCGGAAAAGCTCGGACACTAAATTTGTATATCTTATCAATTTAATGAGTTCTTGAGTAATTTGGATTTATATATTCGCACTCAAATATCGTCTATTTGTTTGATATAATTTTTGAATGTGAGTCACTTGAGTAAAATTACACTGTCGTACATGCTTGTACTTTTATTTTTATTTTTATAGAAATCAGCTACGCAGGGCCATAAAAACAGTTGTTACTCTTGTTGTTGTTGTTATCTCGCTCACCGTTTGATATTCTAGCTGTATTGTTGTTCTTTTTTTTTTGCACCTGCTTTCAGTTGCGTACGACTGGAAAAGCGTAGCGCATGCACCGGCTGCTTTTCTTGGACTGAGAGCCGGGCAACAACTCATCCAGCCCATTGAATAGCCATCGACAATTGCCTTGGCTCGGCTGTAATTTGTTTTTGTTTTTTTTTTTCGGGTACTGCGATAAGATAAGCTTAATGAAATTTTAAGGGTAACCAACGCTATCAAAAACTATTTGCTGGGCAGCCAAAGACTGGGCCAAGACTTGCCTCGCCTCGCCTCGCCTCGCCTTCCGACTACTTATCAAATGTGCCTTATCTAACACCTTTTTATTGTGTATTTTAGCTTAATACATTTGAATTCTATATTAATGTGCACATATTAAATGCCATATTCATAACAATTTGTGCTAATTTTAAATATGTTTGCAGTAACTGTAAATAGCAGCAACCTGCTTCGGCCTATCGTGTTGTCATCATTTTTGCAACACGCTGCGTATACTTAATATCCGTTCTTCTGGTCATGTGCGCTGCCTGCCAGCCCCGCTCCTCTTCCCACCCATTTAATGTGCTCGTGCCCGTGTGTTTATCAATTCCGCGATCGTGTTGTGATTGATATGCTTGGCCTCTAAAGGGGGCGGGGGTAAGATTGGGACAGTTCCAAAAGCTTGTATTCAGATCCATATATAGATGAGTCAGTCAATGGGTGAGTGAATCCCAGCGCAATGTGCGCAGATAGGAGAGGGTATCAAGTGCTGGTTGATAAAAATAAAATGACGAAGAAGAAGAACAACACCCAAACGAGGTGAGCAAATGTTTACAAAGCTGTAATAAAACGCGACAAATGCAAAGTTGAATAAACATCAAATGACAAGTTGAATTCAATAAATAAATACTTGAACAGAATTTGTGTAAGAATTACAGGCAAAATAGATTAGATAGTGAGTGGAGTAGGAGAGGAAGAGAGGGAGTGAGAAAGACACATGAGGGGAGAGAGAGGGAGAGAGAGAGAGAGACAGAAGTTAAGAGAGAGGGGGAAAAAAGTAGAGAGACATAAAAAGAGAGAAGTATAGAGTGAGTTTTAGGGATAGAGAGAGACGGAAAGAGAGAGAGAGAGAGAGAGGAAACGTGGGTGAGAGTGAGAAAGACAGATAAAGATAGATGGAGGGAGAGGGAGAGAAAGAGAGAGAAGGAGAGGGTGAGAAAGAAAGATAGACTGAGAATATGAGAAATGGAGAGAGAAAGCGAAAGAGCAGAAGAGAAAGGGGGAAATGGGAGAAGGAAAAAGACAAAGAAAGAGAGGAGTGACAGGGAGAACGAGAGAGAGCGTGAGAAACAGATAAAGAGGGAGAGAGAGAGAGAGAGAGAGAGAGAGAGAAAGAAAGAGAGAGAGAAAGAAAAAGAGAGAGAGAGAAAGAAAGAGAGAGAGAGAAAGGGAGAGATTGAGAAAGAAATAAAGATAGGTAGAGAAAAAAGAAAGAGAGAGAGAAAGAAAGAGAGAGAGTAGGAAAGAAAGAGAGAGAGAGAGAGAGAGAAAGGGAGAGAGTGAGAAAGAAATATAGATAGGCAGAGAAAGAAAGAGAGAGACAGAGAAAGATAGAGAGAGAGAAAGAGAGAAAGAGAAAGAGAGAGACAAACATACAAAGAGACAAAAAGATACAGTGATATAAAGACAAAAAGAAAACGAGAGAGAGACAAAAATTTAAAGTGAACGTTCTCTCTTTCTCTCACTGTATCTGAAAAAAGAGAAAAAGAAAGAGAGAGACAAAGATATACAGTGAAAGCTCTCACTTTCTCTCTGTGTATCTCTTTGTCTCTTTCTCTTTCTTTTTCTCTTTCTTTCACTGTATCTCTCTTTGTCGAAATCGACATAAAGATAGAGGGAGTGCAAAGAGAGAGAGAGAGAAGTAGAAGATTATAATAGTAAGAGAGAAAAAGACAACTTGCTTGAGAGAGTGAGAGAAGGAGGCAAAGAGTAATTGAGCAAAAAGTAAGGGTAAGTAAGGTATAAAAAAAGAGAGAAAATGAATGAGAAACTGAGAAAATCATAAAAAAAGAGCTAGAATCAGAGAAAGGAAGAAATAATAATACAAGAATCAAAAATAAGAGAAAGATAGGTAAGAAAAATTGGGAAAAACTTATTTGATTGGTTAGAATGAGCTAGAGAATGAGAGTTTACAAATATTGAAGTAGGCCTACACTCAAAACTATCGGCATTTAGTTTATTTATTTGTTCGATTTACTTAGTTTCATAGTTTTCCTCCAGTCCATTTGTGATAGATGGCATTACTCACTTTATGATTGATTACATTTTGAGAATTACGATTCAATTGCGAACTCTCATTCGATTAACACTTTGCTAAGCATAACGCAAATTGCACTCGAGTCGCGATTCGCGAAAGTACACTCGCCAGCAAGAGTTGGGCAATGTTTGAGTAACCCAATTGAATACACTGGGAACTATTTGTATAAGACAATTGAGTAAACATTCGATCGAGAGCTGAACACAATGGCAAAAGGGCGGAAAAGCGATCTCATGGAGCTTCGCGATTTCCATTTCCTTTCGCTGGCCACGTAGCTGGGAAAAGTTTTGTTATGCTCGAGTGAGCCGCTCGACTGGATGCTGGCTGTATGCTTTATCAATTAGAGCCTCAAATTTGGCAGACCTCCTCCTCCCCTCCCCACCCCTCCTCAGTTGTTGTGTGAATTTCATATTTAAATAAAGTTTGCTGCTTTTGGGCTTCAGATCAAATCACATGACTTTAATTCAACTTGGCGTGATATAAATATGTATATGTATATATGTATGTGTGTGTGTGTGTGGTAGTGAGTTATGCGTTGGCTAAGACTAGAGTGGCTCCAAATGTTTAGACACGGGCGGTAAGTATGACAGGCTCAGCCTCCACCTCAGCCACCTTAGCCTTCAGCTTCTCCTCCACCTGCTTCAGCTTGACAATTGGCTGCTCCGCAGTGGTGCTGCTGCTGGTAATGGTGGTTGTGGTGCTGGTGGTGGTGCTGCTGCTGCCACTGGTCTCAGCACTAGTGGTGGCCTTCTCAGTGGTGCTGGTGCTCAGCGGCTCGACACTCTCGACGGGCGCAGTTGAGGTTATGGAAGTCTTTGTGATGCTAATCTTGGTCTGTTTGCCATCGCTGCTGTCTTTGTTCGCGTCCTCCGTGATGGTGGCCGATGTGATCTTGGTGTGGTGCACCTGGAAGGTGGGTATCAGTGCCAATGAGGCGCCATTGTGGGGCAGCACAGAGACATGATCGATGATCAGGTGAGCGGGTCCACCCTCATCGCTCTGCGGCACCTTCTTCGTGGTCTGCACGAGAATTTTGCGCTCCTGCGCATCCTCTGGCAGCACAACTGCCTCCGTGGCAGCCACAGATTCTTCGGAGCGCTTCGTAATGTCATGCTCATGGCTCTCCACAACTTCTGGTTGACCTGGTCGCACCTCTGTCACCTCAGAGTCGGCTGCGCTGGCGCCATTCAGGCTGAGCGCCGACTGAAACAAACTGTCCTCCAAGCCGCCAATGAGCGTCTGGAATGACACCTGCTTCAGCTGGCCATCAGAATTGGCCAACACCTGTCGCTTGACCACATCCTGAGCAGGTTGATCCACAGGCGCATTCCTAGGAAAACCCAAAAACAGATCATTCAGATCAAAGGGTGCGGCACAACTGGAGCTGATGCCAGCTACCAGCAGCTGCAAAGGAAGAGAGAGAGGGAGATAGTTAGAGATCGGCTGGATCGGCTGGGGCTGCTCGACTACTCACAGTGAATATCAATGCGCACTTCATGGCTAAAAGAATGTTTGCTGCTGTCGATTTAAGTTCCGAGTTGTTTTCCCTACAAAGTCCAGATTGATAATAAGTTCGCTGACGAGAAGCGTGCGAGTTTTTAAGCGTAACGCCGGAGCGGCTGAAAAAGTTTCAGCTAAGCTTTTAGTTAGCACTCTTCAAACGTGGCTCAAAGCAAGCGAGATCAATATATATTTTTGTGTTGAACTGGTTTCTAGACGAAAAACCTGCGAATTCTCCTTTAATTGCGGTTTTTTTATTATTAAAAATTATTTTTCTAGAAATTCTATGGAATGTATATGCATATATATATATGTGTGTATATGTGTGTATACCAAATTAATGGTAATAGATACAACCTTCAGCTAAGAAAGAAAATCGATTCAAGGATTATCAAATTGAACTTACGATCTAAATGTCAGTTGGAGTTAAGGAAAGACCAAAGAGCTTTGTTTATTATTTTGTATACAACTTAGCTGAAGCAAATTAACTTAATTAACATTAGTTTGTTATATTATTTTAACTTTAATTTAATTTCCAAGAAATGTTTTTTTAAAATATATTATTATTTACGGGGATTTATTTGAATTTTTAACAGCAGGAGCAAGAGAAATTTGAAGCTGACTAATTTTAGCGGAAAATGATAAGTTAAACAGCCTCTAATATGTTGGTCACAATTGTTGATCTTAAAAGTCAATCGAACTCGGATTTATATTTTCACTTTTGGAGCTTGGAGCTTTTCGATAACGCGTGGCCCTCAACTAATTGGCTGCTAAACGGAACAAAGAGCAGTAAACAATTTGGATAAACTTGGCAGCTATGGGATCATGAAACTTTAAGAAAGTGAAGTATGATTTAAGCTAAGCTATATTCTTATACATTTTCAGCACCCATTGAAAATGGGACTTCAGGGTATAATGGTTTTGTGACAATGTATGTAACAGGCAGAAGGAGGCGTGGCAGACCCCATAAAGTGTATATATTCTTGATCAGGACGACGAGCTGAGTCGATCTAGCCATGTCCGTCTGTCCGTCCGTCCGTCTGTCCGTCTGTCCGTCCGTATGAACGCAGTGCCATACCATACACAGCACAAGTTTATTTTTTTTTTCGATAACTCATCCTATTTCCTTATTATCGATAACAATCGATATTTTGACTTTGTTTTCAAGCTATGACTTAAAGACCATTAAAGCTAGAGACACAAAATTGACTATGTAAGTTTCTGTGATGAAAATACAGATAATAAGCATTTCAAATTTCAGATACCTCCCTCCATTAGCCCCAAAAGTGAAAAAACGGTAATTCAAATACTAGGGAGTTGGCATTTTGCATATATACACATTTGGATGTCAATAGTATGTTCTGCAAATTTCATAAGGAAAGTACATCTAGAACCGAAGTTATTTAACAATCAATTTCTTATAGTGGCGCCCAGAATGCAGTCCAAGTGCAGGCGCTAAATCAGTTGATTATATGCTCATATGTTAATATGTATAGATAAAAGATGTAGGCTAGATTGCATAAAACACCACCCCGGACTTGGTTCGGGGGATCTCGTAGTCGGGCAGACCCGACTAGACCGTTCTTACTTATTTTATATAAAATATATATCTGCATATCTAAAAACCCATTCAGCTTCATTTGTATATCCAACATAAAATGAAACTTTTCATATAAAATATCTTTTTTTGCATATTTCAAACCCATTTATTTTTATAGCCAAATATTGTACGTTAATTATCATTGAAACCCATTTTAATTAATTGAGTTCAGCTGGCAACAAATGTGCGAATTGATCTATAAAATTTTCCATAAGTCTTTCAATTGCTTCCAAAAAAAGAATAAATTCGAATCGTTTGACTTTCAGCTAAAGATATTCCAGCTATTCGACTCTGCCAGGCCCCATGAATGAAAAGTTGGGATTCTGCTGGTTCTGGGTTGCCGCAAAGCAGCTAAAAGCAGTTGCTGCCTGCTTTGGCGCAAAGCAAAATAAGGCGATGCCGGATGCAGTCACAGTCTTTAATAATTAAATTTTTTAATTTAATTTAAAATTTGTTAAAGCTGAAAAAGAATATGAAAATTAGAAATATGTGAGATTGAGACAACAGCAGCTGCTAAATATGCCAGTGTTGCCACTTCAGACTTTTTCCGGAAAGATGTGTCGTTTTTTTTGTCTCGTCGGAAAAAATATGAAGTGCCCATTGTCCGGAAATCTGTCCTTTTTTTTAACGAGGAATGTAGTTTAATCGGCCTAATAATCATCGTACTAATATTTAAAATGTATAAGAGTTGGGATCGTAGGTTACCAATTTATGATGTATCGAGCTTTAGCGACATGTCGTCTGCTGTCATAATTGCGAGGCGCCAGAACAATACTTGAAACATCTGGTCACAGATCAACTTTATATGGAATCAAGTGTCACAGACGACGAAACTATTGATAATGCGTTGAAATCACTATAAATATGCATGTATGTATATATAGTAAAAGTTAAGTTTTTAAACTTAAAAATTGTTGTCCTATTTTCTGTCCCCTTTTAAAAATGTTTGTCCCTTTTTTTCCTCCTTTCTTATTTAGGCACATGCTGCGTAGGAGTGATTTTTATATGTTTTAAAAAAGATAAAATTAAAGTTCTTTTTTTATGTTTTTAGCTTCAATACTTTTTAAAATTTTATTTTTTGGTATTAATGATTTTAAGTGTTTTAAAAAAGATTCAAATAAAAGTTTTACTTTTATGTTTTTAGCTTATTTTTTAATTTTTATTTTTATATATATTTTAAATATGTTTTGAAAATGATTTAAAAAAAGTTGTGCTTTTATAATTTTAATACAAATATTGTTTAATTTTTTTATTTTCATATAGTAATAATTTTTTTTCAAATAAAAGGTTTTCTTTTATTTTTAATTATTTTTGTATTAATGATATTAAGCATGTTTTAAAAAAGATTTAAGTAAACGTTCTTTATTTTATAATTTTTACTAAAATATTTTTAATATTTTTATTTTTACGTTTTAATGATTTTTATTATATTTTAAAAGAGATTTAAATAAAAGTTTTACTTGTTTGCTTTCAGATTAAATGTTTAAAACTTTTATATATTAATGATTTTTGGTATGTTTTAAAAAAGATTCAGATAAAAGTTCTACTTTTGTAATTCAAATATTTTTTATTTAGGCACACGCTGCGTATGATTGATTTTTAATGTAATTTAAAAACAAATAAAATAAAAGCAGAATAAAAATACTTTTTGCTAAGCCACACGCCGCGTATGAGTGATATTTTTATGACTTGCCAGCATACGCTGCGTATGAGTCATATTTGGCATGTTTCTACTATGCCACACGCTGCGTATGAGTTATTTTACAATAGAGTCTAGCTGAATTTCACAAAAATACTCAATTTACCTCAACGAATGCAGTTGCAAAGGCCTGCGACGTCTTTATTTAATTCAAACAAACGTCATACGCTGCGAATGCGTAATATATTTATATTTTATTTTTTTTTTCAGTCAGCCAGACAGAGGCGCGTGCAGCAGCCAGTGCGAGTGCGTCAGTTCGCTGGCAATGTTTATTGTGCGCCTATTTTTGGGGCTTAGCGCGCAGGTAAACAAATAATTTGACATCAACATAAACGAATGGCGCGCTTTGCACCAAGCTGAGATTTGCGTAGACGGCCTCCGTGTTGATATTGAATACGAAACGAGCACAATTAATTAGAGCCTGTGGAAAGAAACAATGGCTGGCCCCGTGCCCTCAGCCGCTGCCATAGAAACAGCGAGCAGAGACCGGCAGCAGTCAAAAGCTAAAAACCCGTCAGCCAATTAACAGGTGTCAGTAATTACGCGGAATCGCGTCTCGCACCTGAACGTCGACTATAAAAGCCGATGATCTGCACTAATTAGGCTCAAACTCGCGAACAACAGGCAAGAGATCAGAGCAACAGCAGCAGTAGCAGCAGCAGCAGTAGAGCCTATTTCGTGTAAGGGCCAAACAGTTAGAGGAGGAGTTCCCCAAAGATGAACACACAACATGCGATTCTAGGAGCCGCCGTGCTCGGCATGCTGCTCGCCTTTGGCTGCACGGTGCCGGTGGTGGATGTCACCTCCAGCCTGGACAACGCCACCATCGAACAGTTGCGGGCGAACAACAATGACACGCCCAAGAATCTGTAAGTACAAAAAGAGACAAAGATACACACTGAGAGAAATTGAAACAAGATATGTTTACTCCAATCAAGTACGATCAAAAAACAATCCAATTTTAAAAACTTTAAAATTCTTTTTGCTTGAAATAAGTGTAAGATGGACTGTAAATCTGACACCTATTTCGAGCATTCAGCTGTTTTCCACTTAAGTCTTACTTGAAGTGTATTTTACACTAATTTCAAGCAAAATATTTCATGTTCGAACTGTTTCTTAATCAAATCTCATAATAAGTGCTTTTTGTCCGCTTTCATGCAAAGACTTTTATGTTAAAGTTCTAACTTATCCTAGTATAAGATCGTCTTATACTTATTTCAAGCTTATAGTTACTTGTTTTAAGCATTTCATAGTTTAAAATTATTTGTCTTAATATAAGATGTTAGCTGATTCAAAATATTTGTGCTTGAAAGCCAAATTTTTATAGCAAGCTAGTTTTAATGTGATAATTCAAGCATGCATTAACTTAAAATAAGTTATTTCTTACTTTTGTCAAGCCAACCTCTAAGCTTCCTGGTAATCCTAAAGTTCCTTCAAGTAAAAACAAAATTCTGACTTTAAGCACATTTTATGCTTATTTCAAGTATGCAAAATCTTTAAATAATTTTTGTTGTGCATAAGCCAAACCTTCTATTTCTGAGCCAAATTTGAAGTTTTCTAAGCTTTAAATAATATACTAACTTCCAGCACTTTTCACGCCTATTTCAAGCAATCAAATTCTTAAAATAAGTTTATTTTTTTTAAGTCAAAACTTTCAGCAATTAAAATTGAAGTTTTTTAAGCAACAAAAAAAAAGCAAACAAAAATCTTACTTCAAGCACGCTTCATACTCATTTTAATTATGAAAATGCTTGAGTTAAGAATTTAAGGCTTAAAAAAAGCCAACAAAGCTCTCCCAGTACTAACAAAATTAACAACATTTTCAATCTAAACTAAATTTTTTAGCTTCTTAATGCACCCAACGACCTTGTGATTTTTTAGAAACTCTCTTTTCTCTGAGTGTATATAAGAGTTGATTAGCCTCTTCTTTAACTATACTAGAGTTTGCCTAACTTAAGTATTTTCTTCCATTCCCATTGCTTTCAGCTATGTGGTCAAGGCGGTGGTCTATGAGATTGGCATTCTCACCGAGGTGGGCGACAATGACACGGACTTTGAGAGCCAGGAGCGTGTGGATCTGACCTTCTACGATGCGCACACGAACAAGAGCCACATCGATCTGGGCAACATACCGCTGCCCATACAGACGAACGTCTCCGGCCAGGTGCTGACGGGCATTGCGCCGATCAACATTGGCGCCTTCAGCAGTCCGCAGGAGCTGCTGCAGACGCTGCCGCTGACGGGGAGCATTGTGAACATAACGCACAGTGACACGGCCTTCTATCAGCTGACCAAGTCGAATACGAGCGATTTCGAGAAGCCGCAGCTGCTCAGCGAGGATGCGCTGTCCAAGCTGACGCATGTCGCCGAACTGTTCCCACCCACTAGTGGGGTCAGTGGCTTTGGCGCCTCGGCCGCCTCCAATGAGCTGGGGGACAAGTCGGAGGAGAACTAAATCGAAGCTAGACTCAAAATTGGAATTCTGATAAACTGAAATAATGCAGTGCGTTGTGCTCCCACATCAAAATACCTACATATCACATAAGACTATTGTTAAACGTAGCGAATAAGTGTTATTAGCGACAGTGTTAGAAAAGACTGCAAGAGTTGGAGTCCCTTAGGTAACATACACATATAGAACCAGTAGAAAGTACCAGCCAGTACCAGAATATTGACTTTGCCATAGTCATATCACTTTTTGTATACCTAAACTTAAAATAAAAGAAAACAACAAAAAAACTCGCCTAAGTGCTAGATCAAATGGGTTTTTACTGGCCCCATGTGACTGGGGTAGCTGCTAAAAGCTTTCCATCCATCCACTTCTCACCTGCTCTCGAATGACTCAAAAAAAAATTGCATATTTCGCATTATATATACAAACATATATAAATATATATATATATAGTATGTATATATAGAAAGGTAAACACGTGTGTTTATGATCATCGAATATTTGCTTTCTTTCCGGTCACAGATCATTAATTTATATATAGTATATATTACTTTTTATACTCTTATTATTTTTGCTAAAGTTTCAACTCGTTTTCAAAACTTTTGGAGGCCAAATTAATTTTTCGCATTCTTATGAAATAATTACTATAATTAAATATAAAAAAAAAACATTATTTGATGTCATTGGATTGATTCACAATTCGGGCAGGAAAAGTATAATCAACAGTAAAAAAATATATATATTTTATAGGGAAACTCAAGAAAATAACAAAATAATCAAAATAGAATTCTTAGAAATTGATTTTTAGATCGAATTTCATGTAAAACTGGACTATTCTGAACATTTGAGGTCCTATAAAAAAGACAGTTATCTTATCTGACAGCACTTTTTCCCCTCAAACCCTTTTCTGAGTTTTTCAAAAATGGTTTTATGTCACTAAAATATCTAGTTCAGATTCAGCACGTCAACAGTCAGCTTCCTGGTTGTTAAATTATATAAAATGTTGCTGTCCTGAAGTGAAATCAAATTCATATGCGAAAAACTGGATAGACGAACCAAATCTTAAAGCAAGATCGTGTTTTTTTAATTTCTTAAGTTTAAATAGTTACTATATCAAAACTCCGCAGTTTGCAAACCCTATAACCTTATCTAATAACCCTAATACTTGCCCAATAAGTTTAATAAATCCAAGTACTCTACAGATATTTATACTTATATATATAAAAAACACCATTAAAAAAACAAGCGATGTTAAATTTTATATTAACTAGTTTTAATTTTTCTCATTTTCATTTGTTGGTTTGTTGTTGTGTTTTAGTTTGTTTAACTGTAGTACATGATTTCTTACGTGCTAGTAGATGATATATTTTATATTAATAGATATAATGTTATATATATATATAAATATATTTATATATATATATAAATATAAGTTTAAACTTGTACACGCAAAATTAAAATTGTTGAACGTCTCAGATCAGATAAGAGAACCACCCCGAATCGCAAATTTCGTTTCGATTTCGATTAACCCCCCGCACCCGCACCCCCCTTGTTGGGAGTTTTTTCACCCCAACTTCCCTAGCTCATGTTCTTTACGTAACTTTCGCACGACTTGTCGATAACAATAGACTTGCATATTGTTATCGATTAGCCATTGGCGTCTTGGTGTTCTGTGTGTATGTGTATGTGTGTGTGTGTATTAATATGTACATACTGCAACGCACATTTAGATACTTGTATTCGTATATAGTATAAATAATATTTAGTTTTTAACTAATTTACATAGTCATGTAGACGATGCGCTCTAGCGGCTTCTTTTAAAATATATATATATATATGTGTGTGTGTGTGTGTGCTTAAAAAGTATGTGTGTAATTTATGCATGGTATGGTAATTGTGTTTATTAGTAGTAGTAGCTACAATTTTAACATATGTGCACATGCCAACGTACATATATCAACTAAACCGTAACTAGAATCTGAAATCTGCATCCGCATCTTCATCTGTATCTGTATCTGCCATGTGTGTGTGTGTGTGTGTGAATAATCATAGTCGTGTGTGTCTGTGTTAAGCGGTAACCTTTTCTCTTAATGATCGACGTATATTTAGGTTTAGGTTTAGGTTGCTTTGTGGTTTTCACTAAAAATTTCTTTTCCGCTCGCTTTATACAGTTCTGGCTTACTAACAAATCAAATCATAGATATATTCATATATATATATATATAGACGTTTGCGTCGGCGCAGCCTTAAAATCAAATAAAAACTAATCTTAACGCGCCAGCGGCCAAAATGCTGCAGCAAAAACTATGCGAGATTAGGTTTGTGTTTTTCTTTCATTCTCTTTTTGGTAGATCCAATGCGCCGTTTAATCTGCAAGTAGGATTTATATATATATTAGCTGATAGACTGGAATAATTTAGCTTTTCGACTTGCCTATGACATGACTCTCCATATTTGTGATCCGTGGCTTCGATGCGGGCTGTGGTATGATGGTGATCTCATCGTTGATCTTCAGCGGCTTTAGCAGCGATTCGTTGGCAGCTCCGAGCGCATTGCGCGCCATGCCGCCTGCAGCACCTCCACTGCTGGACTGTGCGCTATTCTTCTTGCTGTCCATTGCCTTTCGAGCCACAGTGCTGTGCGCCGTATACACATGCGTCTCAAACTGTTTGTACATGCCAAAGGTAGCCGTGCAGACGGTGCACTTGTACGATAAATGTGCGGGCTTCAGGGTCATATGATGATCGCGCGATACGTGATTCAGTAGCTTCCATTGATACATCTATTTAATATATATTTAAATTAGTGAAGATCATAGACTTTGGAGCTTGCCAATGGACTTACCCTGCCACAAACAGGACAACGGCCGGCGTCTTTGCCCTTGTTAGCCGCCTCCTGCATGGAGCTTGTGACTAAGCCGTGCGAGCCCAGCAAATGCCTTTCGAGACCCTGATCCGTAAAGAAACGGAACTGGCACTTCTGACAATTCAACGGTGGACGATTGTAGATCATCTTGGGATGTATCTGAAACGCAAAAGAAAACAACATTAGCAATTGCTAGCAGCAGGTATTTGTGCGCAGCTCCTACCTTCACTTTGTGCATCCACTGCATGTGATTGCGCAGCTGTTCCAGATCCTTGATATAGCCATCGCATATCTCGCAGATGACAAACTGTGCCTTGTTGTTGCCGCTGCTGGGACTCTGGCCGGGCTTCATGCCAGCCGCTGCCGCTGTCGCTGGCACCTTGCTGGACGAGGCAGCGGACGCATTGCTGCCAGCTGCAGTTTGTCGAGGTAGTGGCGTTATTGAGATGCTCGGCTGACCCGCAATGGGCTTCTTTGACGCTTGCTGCAATGCGGGAAAGATTAGTCAGATATTCTTATTATTATTATTCGTATGCAAACCTGCACAAGCTGTCCGGCGGCTAGTTGGTAGCTGTTGGGCAGCGAGAGAGCCGCATTGCCAGCGCCAATGGCACCGCGTACGGGCGCAGGATTCCTGACCATGTTGTTGGCATTGGGCATAGCCTTGGGCATCTGTGGTGCACGCTGTCGCATCTTGGCCGCATTCTGTGCCGCCAGCGCAGCGGCCTGCAGATTGCGTGCCTGTGCGGCTGCCTGTTGCTGTTGTATGGTCGCCAGCGCAGCCTTTTGCGCCGCCGCCTGCGCAGCCATGGCCTGGAAAGAGTATCAAAAGTTAATACCTATTCTCTGAGAGTTTATCTATAGCTTACCTGATAGGCGGTGGCTGTGCCAACCAGTCCATGTCGTGGCTTGATGCGCGGTATCTTTGCAGGCGCTTCCCAGTCGTTGGGCGGCGCCAGATTCAGTTCCGGCCGGAACTTCTTGGCGCACACCGGCTGATGGCGCGCCAGTTTCGCCTTGCCGTTATCCTCGAAGCCGCAGTTGGGACACTGATGATACGGCAGCGGCTTGATCAGACGCGCCTTGATATTGTGCACCGCCTCCATGTGGTAAACGATCTCTGTGGCATTCCTAATCTCAAACGTACAGAAGTTGCACTTGTATAGGACCCCATTCATATGCGGCGTCTCGTAATGATTCGCCATGGATAGCGCAGATTCGGACTTGAAATTACAGAATTCGCAGCGTTTCATTGTGAACTTAA
This sequence comes from Drosophila gaucha, assembly GCA_035045545.1. Lineage (NCBI taxonomy): Eukaryota > Metazoa > Arthropoda > Insecta > Diptera > Drosophilidae > Drosophila > Drosophila gaucha. The sequence goes on along the minus strand of JAWNOY010000292.1, from coordinate 12,050,077 downwards.
AGGGTGCATTTTTCGTCTTGGATGCCTGCAGGTTGCCACTCAACGCATTGATGGCCATCTCAAAGTCCTTGGAATCTCGGGACAGAGATTTGCGCATCTTACGCTTTTGCAGACGCAGCAGGTCCGACTGTACATACTCCTGCACCAGGCCGACGCCGATGTCCATGAAGAATTTGCCCAACGGACTCTCAAAATAGTTCTCCTGGCCGGGTTTGGTGGGTGCATTCGAGGTGACACCGCCAGAGGCGGCAACAGCAGCGGCGGGTTTGATGGCGCTCTTAAGGGCGGAGAGATCATCGTTGGCCTCTTTGATTAGCACCTTGGTGCGCACTCCTGACTCCGAGTCATCATCATCATCGTCATCGTCATCCTCATCGGATTGCTCCGACCAGGATTCATCGTCGCCGCTCTTCTTTTTCTTTTTACCCGCAATCACAGGCGTTCCATCCGCATTGAGCTTAACCTCCTTGTTCTGCTCGGTCATCATGTCGAACTCATCCACTTTGTCCGCCACAGCCAAGTCCTCGGGAGAGAGCGCATACTTTGTCTCAATGGCCTTGATGACCTCGCGTATGTTATCATTCGGCGGCTTCTCATAGATGTAGGGCACAATAAACGAGGGCGCTTCCAGCACAAACATGTCGTCCGTTAGACCCGGCAACAGATTCGCATTGTTCGTCATGCTGGGCAATCCGGCTAATGAGAGCGTGGACGGTGTCAGCTGTACTGTGTTGCCCGCTCCCACCATGCCAGCCATGGGCACCAGCTTGGGTGGTGTATTGCCCAGATTTGTGGCCACTCCAGTTACGGCATTCGTGATGGTCACCGGATAGATAGAGCCACCAACGCCTCCGATTGTTGGCCCCGCCTCATGCGGCATCAGAGTGCGTGCATCCTTTATGGTCAGCTGTCCCAGGCCAATGCCCATACCCGCACCCAGTCCGGAGGGCGTTGAGCTGCGCTGTCGCTTGCTATTCGGCTGCAGGTCGTCCAGGTCACTTTTGCGCTTGTTCAGCGCCTGATCGCTGGGCGAAATACTTGGCGGCGTATCATCCTCGATAACGACACAGTCATCGTCATCATCATCGTCGTCCTGCTCGGCTATTGCTGGTGGTGCTGGTTGTGGTGGTGGTGGCGTGGCCTTCACAATGGCTGGCATCTTTTTGCTTTGTGGTAGCGGCGTTACTGGTGCTGTCTGTCCCGTTTCCGACTCTGAATCGGAAGCGATGAGCACTGCATCATCCGAAGATTCAGCGCCGCTTGACGCAACGATTGCGGGCATGGCTTTTGCTTTGCTCGGCGTTGCTTTTGGCTTGGCTGCAGCAGTGATTGTTGGCTTCGCTTTCTGCTCCGTCAGATCGGTCATTTCCTCATCGGTGTCCTCGTCCAGATTGACCACGCCACCTGCATCATCATCATCGACGTTGTCATTGCTTTTCGTTGCTTCAGCTACAGTTGCCTGTCCATTGGGCTTGGCAGCAGCAGTAGCAGTAGCAGGAGCAGCGGCAGCAGCAACCGCTTCTTTGCCCTTTGGGCTTTGTGTGAAGCCATTCAATGGCGTCTCCTTCTTCTTCTCCTGCACTTCATCCTCCTCCGTGTGCATTGCTTCTACTTCGGCTTCCGAGTCGGTTACCGTTTTGGCTGTGCCACTTTGCTGGCTGCCTTCTTCCTCTTCCTCGTCATCTCCGTCATCTTGATCATCTCCGTCTTCCAGGCTTTTCTTCTCTTCCGTGAGCTCATCGTCCTCTCGATCTGCGGGCGGCAGTGTAGCTGCACCCAAGGGATCTTCGGCATCGCAACTGTTTTCAGCAGTGCTGCCTATTTTTTCATCCTCAGCATCTTCATGATCACCATTGGTGGTGACCTCCTCCTCCTCCTCTTCGTCCTCCTCATCATCATCTTCAGTAAGCTTTGGCTCTTTGCCATTGCCATTACCATTCTCTGTGGAGCTGGAGCTAGTTATTTGTGAGTCACCCTCCTCGGTGTCATCCACATCCATGGACTCAGCCGTTGCATTGGGATTTGACTTGCTATCATCGTTGCTATTGCTGTTGCTGTTGCTGTTACTATTGCTGTTGCTATCCAGCGGCAGCTTCGCAGCTTTTACTGCCTCCACTTCCTGTTCCTTAACGGGCTTTAGCTGCTCCTCCTTCTCCTGATCTACTTTGGAGTTTGTCTTCCGTTCATCTTGCGTCTCAGCTGTACTGCTGCTCCTGCTGTTGTTATCGTCGTCGTCGTCGTTGGCCGCCGCCTTGGCAAGTATTTTGGTTGTGGGCTCGGCAACGCCCTCCGGCAAAGCGACGTCGACTTCAGTCATTTGTTATTTTGTTCTGTGGTTTTTGGAATGTGCCTCTTGGTCGATAGATGTCGCTGCTGCTGCTGTTGTCGAGGATGCGCCTATAAAGTAGATCGATAAATGAATTTTGATTAATTTCCTCCTTTTTTTGTAGTTACTTGTAAATCGATATGGTCGTAAATTAACTGGAAAATATTTGGCACAGAAATTGTAAACCAAAGCGTAAATATCAACGAAAGAGCAGAGCAAAGAAGAATTGGAATTGGAAAAAAAACGCAAAACTTGCAGAAAACTAATCAAATAGAGCACAACACAAAATTAACAATTGCCAAAAAAAAAAAAAAACTATAAAGCAAAGAAAATTGAAATCTAGGTGAATTAAGCCCGCCCTCCCTCTTTACAACCCCCCCGACACCTAACGAGAGGGGGCAACAAAACCAAAAAAGAGTTAATTGAGACAAAATGGCTGCCATATTGGATTAAAACTAAAATACAATTTAATATGTATGTATGTAAATACATATAAATATATATATATACATAAATATATATATATATATATATATATCGGCATGTTAGTATGTATGGATTATTGCAAGCAGTTATGTATACCACCTAAGTATGTATGTATGCACGTACATATATATATATATATATGTATGTAATAACATAAAAACGTAATTTTGCGAGGCATGTTACAAAGTATTTATATATATAATATGAGTATATATATATATATATGTACATAGCTATGTAAAAAGTTATGTATAGATTTATATACTGTGTTGCATAAACAAATATATGTAAATAATTTTTTTTATACATATATATTTGTATATATGTACATATATATTATTACATACATACAAACAGCAGTTACCGAGCGCACAGCAACTGCACGAATGACATACATACAGACAACACACACACACACCTACATACATACAAAGCGCACCAACAAAACGAGCACACACACGCACACATACATATATATGTATATATACAATCTATATATATACGTACACATACATACATGTACACACATATATAATTATATATATATATGTATGTTGATACAAACGGACACGCAGACGCTGGGACGGACAAACAGACAAACGAACGGACAGACGGCCGGTGAGACGACGGCGATGACGACGACGACGACGTTGGCTTTGGCTCTGCGGTGTTGGTTGTTGGTTGGTTGTGGCTCGCTGCTGCTGCTGCTACTGCTGTAGCTGGCGGCGGCGGCGTGGAGTGGAGTACGGGTGGGTACAGGAGCGTGTTTTGCGCTTGTGTATGCATGTACATGTGTGTGTGTGTGTCGATGCGTTAATGTGTGCGTGCGTATTAGTTTGTGTGTCTTTATGTCTGTTTGTATGTGAGCAAATGATATTTTTTAGACAAGTTGCAAACAAGTAATAAGAAATTCTATAAATTTCTGCACAACAACCGCACAATAACAAACTCAAATTTAAACATATACAAAAGAAAAAGGCACAAACTTACAATTTACATTTTACGTCACACTTTAAATGGTAGTGGCAGGTTGTTGTTATTGTTATTGTGGCAATTAACAAAACGATAACACGTATAAACAACACACTAAAAAATAAAGGATCTTTTTTGCCGAACGCACAACAAAAATTTTCTTGATTGTGGAGCACACACATACACGCTAAGAGAATGAAAAAAGAACGCTATGCCAAAGCGCGACAAACGGACGATAGACGGGGGCAACAACAAGGCAAACTGGAAATGGAAGCGGAAAAAAGCGAAAAACGTCGCTACAAACACAGAGTTGCATGGGCGGTAGCCCGGTAAGCAGGGTTGCATGTGTACCCAAAAAGCGGCGCGCGCCAAAGTTATCGAACAATCGATAAGATTGCAATAAGCATTTATTGCATGTTGCAACTAGTGCAGCTGCAATAAAAAAAGATACAAAACTGCAAATTGCATACCTTCGATGCAACTTGCAACATACATAGAGATCATCAAGGCACTTTTGTCGGCAGAGCGCCAACTTTGTCATCGTGGCGTACCAAGAGAGCCACCGAGAGAACATACATCTGGTCAGAGGTGTTACGCTCAAAAATAGCGAATGGCAATGTGAAGCGCAAGCGAACCGTTGTCACTGCGGATGAGTGTATGGGTGCGTGTATGTTCGTCGGTGGGTTCGTTGCTGTTATAGTATTGGAGCGCGCCCATGTGAATGGATGGATGGGAGGGAAAAAACAAATTTGACAATTGTACCGCGCGTACGAACGAAATGAACAAAACAAAACTGAAACGGCATTGCTGCTGCCCGTGTTGTCGTTTAACGTATATGTCGACGCAGTTGCCGGCGTGTTTGATGGATTTTTTTCATTTTTTTTTGTATTGGGCATGTGTGCCTGCGACGCGCAAATATTTGAAAACTTCCCGCGCAAACGGATACGATGATAATAATGCTGCTTATTAGCGACAATAAATAGTTACAGCTCTAAACCAGGCCAATATTGAATGCTCCCCCACACTGACACACACACACACATACGTACATATATATGTATTTACATATATATATATGTATCAAGTGTAGTAAGCATAGGCAAAGCGGCGATTGCCTCGTCTGTAAGTTTTAAAACTGTATACTCATCACGATACTTCTGCTGGCGCTGCTGATGCTTCTTCTTCTTTCCCAACTTATTTCAGATTACGCTGCTGCTCTCTCGCTCTCGCTCACTCTCTCTGTCGCTCTCGCATGCTATGGGCCAATATAATACAATACACATACAAACATACATACACAGATACATATATATGTATGTATACTTATATAAGTATGTCTATGCATATGTATGTATGTAAGATGAATGCCATGTTTGCATGCATGTGTGCGTGTATATATATATATATATCTATATATTTATGTGTGTGTGTGTGTGTGATTTGGTCTATATGCAAGTACAAATTTGAAAGTAACCCGCTTCTCACCCCCGTTGATCGGCAACTGGTAGAAGTTTGGCATTCGCCTAGCTCCGCAACCGCTGCCACGGGATTCATTAAGAGCCACCAACTATCGGTAAAATAATACAAACACATATATGTATATCGAATATATATGTATATGTATGTATTTATAATAAAACGATAACAAAACTTTTCTGTTATACATACACGTGACCTTTTCTCTGGTTGGTGTCGTCGTTCTCGTCGGTTGTCAAGCGAATTTTAGATACAATTTCTAAGAAAAAGAACCTTGCAGATATTTTTTTTTTTGCTCAAAATCAAAAAAGACTTTTGAAAGGATATTATAGGTTGCTCAAAAAAACTATGCGAAATTTAATTTGATTGTATAGTAAAGAAATTTATTTATAACTTTAAAGGACTAAGAGAGCGGAGCTTAGAGATACATATAGTATGTCTTCAATAAACATTATTTTAATATTTCTTTGAAATCTTTAAGTTTATCGCTGGACAAGTTAAGTTTTAAGAGCGAATCAGGAAATTCAAGGATCTATTCGTTAAGTCAAAAAAGTTAGATAACTTTTCAAGGACCAACTATTTAACGGGGATCAAAATTTGTATTCAGTTAACTGTACATAAATGGTATTTAGCAATTATAGTTGATATATGTAGATACAATTGTATGTATGTGTATGTATTTGGATAGTATATTAATCAATTTAATATAACATATGATATTCGTTACCATATCAGATACCAAAGAAAGAGATGATTCATGTTGACGTGTTTTAAATTTGCAACAAGATCTTAAGCTTCGATTAATATACTATATATGTAACTGACTATATATTCAAAACTGAACAGATTTGTTTTCAGCTTAAATCATATATAAAACATTTTATACATATTATTTTAAAGCAGCAAAAAGTCAAGATCTTTAATATACGATCCTTTATCAACAATTCTTTAAATTTTAGTCGGGATAGTCGAACAAGATGATGAAAATCTTGTAGTTCAACTTCCTTAAGGTACTTTCTGATGCGATTTATATCAACTGCTTTACATTTTGGAGCTTTCAATCAATTTGGTAAACTGAACCTTTGACTTCTCCAATAAATTTTACAATAGGTCAATATTCTTCTTGTTAGGCAAACTCGAAAAGCTTCAGTGTAGCCTTAGTATAATGACAGGTGGATTTATCTGGTCAAAAACATGAATCATCATTTTCATTGTGTTTGTGTAAATTGTATCCAAACATTTTTTAATGTATATTTCACGATTAATTGCCAAAGCATTTGGTTTAAGAAATGCCTCAGAAATACCTCTGGAAGATACTGCTAAATAGCTGAATTTTGTTTTTAAATTTAGCAGGGGGATTACTGAATGAAAAGTAGTTTTCGATATATAAAATATATTATTTATAATTAAAGTTCTATTTCACCTGCCCAGCCCGCTGTTCAGTATCACCTGCACAACTTCTTTGCTGCTTTCTGGCATTCATTTGAAGTCTGTTCAGCTGCTTTAGTTCGAGTTTTGAAATGTATTTTATTTTTATTGTATGCAGTTTTTAGCCTTTGAAACTGGGTCCCTTTCTATTTGAACTAATTTGAGATTGAATATGTTGTGCTTCTTGAGAAGCTTTTACCCTTTGGTTTTATCTTAAGCCGTTACAAATAAGAAATTTAAAAAGATGTTGATGCAAAGAATCAATCAATTAACTATTCGGTTATCAATATTTTTAAAAGAACTGCCTAGTTTTGGTATATGTAACCCAACAGCATTGTATTTAAGAATAATATTTAGTATACGTGTGTACATAGATACATATAGATATGCATATGTATTGGAAAAGTTTTCTACATTCACTAACCATATCAAACACCTTTTAAAAAAAATATGAATCATTCAATTGTTTACCATTTGATGACGAACTCAAAACTGGCCAGAAAATCTTCCGTTTCGTTAAAGATACTATTCTAGTTGTTACTAAATGTCAAACCAAGTTAGAGCAACTTGAACTTAAGCTGAGTTAAGAGTTTAAAGATATATAAATAACTTTAAATGATATTTCAAATATAAATCCAAGAGAAGTTTCTTTCATTAAGGTTTTAAATAAAAAGATGTTTTAAAAGTGGGCTTAAATTAGTTTAAAAACCAAATTCGAATACTTAATACAAAATGTAAAATCAAATATATAAAAACGCGATTTTGTTTAATAAGATAAAATATATATAGATTTCATCATTGCAAAACAAAAAGCTAAAAACTTCCCATAAGAACTTGGCTTATAGAAAACAACTTAATCATTTATAATCGATATATTACACATACATACGCACACACACACACATAGATACATAGAAAGATACATATATGCATATATATGCATGTACATATGTATGTATGTAACGTATTTTATACGCAAATTTTAAGTGCGCAGTTTACGTTTATACAGATATACAAATGTATGCGTGTATGCATGTGTGTGTGCGAGAAAGATTTAAGCGCTCACCTAACCATTCACTGCGGCCAACCATACAAAGAGGCTGCTTAGTCGAAGATACAGCGGACAATGTTGACAGATAGATAGATGGATAGTATTTTTGTTGAAGTAATATATATTTTTCAATCCTCGCCAGCTTCGGCGTCCTCCTCGTCCTCGTTGAATGACAATTTGCTGCTGCTGCTGCTTTTGGACTTGGACTTTTTGCTTTTTTTATGCTTTGGTTTCTCGGTTTCCTCTGTTTTATCCTCAGATTGAATTTTAGGTTGCTTAACCCGCTGCTTAAACACAATGGGTTGGCTTAAATCCGCGGGCCTTTCAGCTTCGTCTGCAATGCAAGAATTTCTTCATTAGTAAAAAATCAAAGAGAATAAGTCTTAAGGAACACATAAAACTCTTTTTATCCCATATGGGCAGCTGCAATAGTTAAAAGTTCTTTGAGTGCCCGCCCCCACATGCAACAACAAAACACGCCCCATTCCACCCGCCCACAAATGAGATAGAAACCGATTTAAACTCATTTCTTGGCCGATGCAAGCGCTTTCCTAGTTTCGTCCCGATAACCACCCACCAATCCCTCCTCCGCCATTCTACTCAACCCCTCTGCGTAAGCGTCTTGCAGTGCTCCTCCCACTTGGACAGACGGAAGACAGTGGCTACCGCTGCTGGCGCCGCCGCCACCGCTGCCCCCTTTCGACCATACACATACATATAGACACACACACACACACACATATACATATGTCGTCGTCAAGCCACTTGCCGTGCTCTCTTTGTTCGCCTGTTTCGTTCATCATTGTCTCTCCCGTTTTGCTGCTTCGTTCATTCTTTCACACGTTTTCACCCGATTTTCTGCGCGGGCCTTCTGACAGCAGCAGCAGCAGCAGCGGCGGCGGCGGTGGCGGCGGGTTGATGACGACGATGGCTACGACGACGGCGGCGGCGGCAGCAACAGAGCGGCAGCTGTTGTAGGTTTTGCGATGGCAGCGACGGCGACGGCGGCTGTGGGTCGCCGTTATTTGTTAACTTCTCTTGGCCGGCTGCTTTATCGTGCGCTCCGCTTTGGCTATGATTTTCATCACATGCTCCGCTTTAGCGGAGCCCCAATGAAAATGTCAGTGTGTATGCTTTGCGCCAGCTGTATATGTGTGTGTGAATATCGATGTATGTATATGTGTGTGTGTGCATGAGGGTGCTCCGCTGGCAGTGCCACACTAATTGCAATAATCGAAGCCAAAAGAAAGGGCGTGCAGAACGGTACTTGGAACTGCTGCCATAGAGACGCCAGTGGGCGTTGCGTTGCGGGCGTGGCATATAGAACTTACAACTCCCCCCATCCCTCTCCCCTCTTCACACATTTCGAGGTTAGAATTGAAGTTGAGCATGAAAATGAATTTTCCATTCAGCGGAAACAAAAGACGCTGCACAGTTGGAAAATGCAACAAATTTTTTTCGCACACACAGACACAGTAAGCGAATAGAAAGAATTGTAGAAAAAAGAAAAATAAAGAAATGCCCGCAAAAATTTAAAATGTAGAACGCGGCGTTTTTTGTTTTTCGTTTTGCTGCACTTTTGCGTATTTCAATTGCATTTTGTTTATGTTTCATATACATATAAATTTTCAAGATTTCAATTGCAAAAACACACGCGCGAAAAGAAACAAACACAGACAGATGCAAACACACGTATAACTATACATATATATGTATATATTTATATATACATATATATATATGTACGTACATACATACATACATACGTACACAGTGTAGGGCAGAAAGTGGCAGCGTGAAAGAAGCGTGGAAGCGACCGACGCTCGATTCTGACTCAACTGAACTGAAAGCCAAACTGCCACAGACGATAACTACATCCTACCTACGCACACACCGACACGCATTCACACACACATTCACATATACAAGTGCACACTCACAGCATACATACATACAAATACACAGCACGTGTGTGCGTGTGTGTGTGTGTGCATACCTTTCGCTATGCGCTGCTGCTCGAGGGCCACCTCGTCAGCCGTGAGATCCCCACGCGCTAGGACCACAATTTGCGGCTTTTCGTCCTCACGCTCCGGTCGCTCCTCACTGGAATCGTAGTCGTCCTGATCCTGATCGTGTTCCTCTTGTTTCTGGCGCTGTTTTTTTTTTTAATTTGCAACAAAGCTGAGCATGAGCGGGGGGCAACTTTGTTTTGGCTCAGCGACTGTGGCAATAGCTTACCTTTGTTTCGACGGTCGGTCCCTCCTTGTAGCCGATTTCCGCCTTGAGTTTGGCCAAAAAACTGGGTTCCTGTGGCTTCACGTAGGTTATATTGTTGCGCTTGGACATAGCAATAAACACATACGTATTGAAAATTCTGTTTCTTTCAATGCCTTCCAGTTGGTTTTTTTGTCTTTCTATTTTGATTGCCGCCGTTTGCCTATCAGTGTGAACGGCTGTTCGCTGCAGTGTTGTAAAACGCAGGCTGATCAACATAAAATAGAAGCAAAATAATGCAATAACTGAATTTTATGAACTTTTTTTTGAATTCAATAATATTTTCATTCAACTTTATTTAGTTCTATTAAATTTTTCTTTTAAAACTTACTTATTTTAATGCTTGTAAATTTTTGTTATCGACTTAAATTTTTATCGATAGTAGCGTCAACAAACAGCTGTTATTATACCGATGATTCTTGCACTGCGCATGAGCGCCATATTTGATTTCAAATTTCAAATGCGACCATTGTGAATGGCGACGAACTAGCAGTTAGTTTTTGAATGTGCATGTGTAGTTAAATAAGAAATGTTTTGCTTAGAGAAGATTTAGATGGAGTTAAACTATGTTTTATATGGAGTTAGGTGTTGTTGTTATCTAATATTTATTGGTAAATTTTTTAGCATTCGATTGGAGTACTGCACTAGCAACTTTTTTACCCAACTGTCGCTGTCACTCAGCTGCGGCAATTCCCACAACAGCTTCCGCCTTGCTATACGGTCAATTTGCTGAATTCTGATGCCAAATCACCGCCGCGCTATCAGCCTCCTATGCTGCCAAAAAAAAAATTGAGCGAGCTGTCGCATAACTTGCAAATTTTCCACTTCACCTGCAATTCGATGCTCCCCAAAAGCGAATTTTGATCAAAACTGACAGGCAAACAATACACAGCGGCATTCATCAACGTTAGCCGTTGTCGCATGCAGCAGCAGCTATCAATTCAGCTCCTCGCTCCTCTCTCCTCTCCCCTTTCTCCGCTCCGCCTCCGCTACATAATAAATCATCTGTAAATTGATTTCAAAAACTTGCTGCAAAAAATGAACATTCGAACACTTTATAAGCTGCAGCCACTAGGGCTCACATGTTGCCCCAACTGCAGCGCATTTATGCATAAAACAACAACAACTACGACCAGAAAGGACGTTCAACTGCATCCTGGCACGCGCTCAAAATCTCACAAGCGTTCCCTCAACTAATATCAAATTGATAGCTTTTAAATTTGATTCCGCGTCTTATCACCAAAAGCGACAAGTTCGACAGGCCCAAATGGAGTGTGCACACACACACACAATCTACCTCTCCCTCTCTATCTCTATCCCTCTCTCTTTTTATCTCCCTCTAGCTCGAAACTTTCTTTTACTCTCTGCGCTGCATTAAAAATGAGCAGCGCAAAACATTTTATGTGTTGCAATGGGACCAAACTGTGCAGTTGAACGTGGCGTATGCCTGTTATTCTATACCCTGTACAATTATGTTGGAAAGGCATATTAAATATAAATATGTTGCATAACGAAAATCTTTAGCATTTTATCGTATCTCGACTTTAAGTAAAGTACACAAAGCGAAAAGTTGATTACTTATATAAATACCCTAGCTTTCTACATGTGTTATGTATTTATAAGTTATCTATATTGAAGCTTTCCCTGGGTTGTATATTGTATATGCCTATACATATAAGCACTGAGTACATACACGTATATTAAAATCTATTCGATGTTTTTTTTTTAGATTTTTCTAAGGCTTAAAAACGAAGAAGTGTAATAAATTACAAGGTATTCATAAACTAAACTAGTATATGCGCAATACTTAATAAACTAGAGCGTATCTCATAGTTTATACTATGTTGTCAAAAAATTACAGGGTATTTTGTTGTCTATACTAGATCTTCAATTTAACTCAGCTTAAATGGAGTAATAAATAAAATAACTATGCAAATCATTTAATCTTTTATCGAGTCAGTCAAGTTATAGGGTAACTGTTAACTAAAGTAGATACCCTAGCTATTTAGCTATTTTTGTATATAGTATATATAATTCATTTCCTATATTTTTAGAATATCCTAAGGCTACGCACCACTAAAGTGTAGACATAACTCATGTTGCTTATGTTAAAAAATTACAGGGTATATCAAAGTTTAGTCTAGCTTTGCAGCTCAATTTAGATTAACTTAAGCAGTAAATTTAATAAAGTATACTAATTTCTGTTTATTTTGCGCAAGCTGCCCTGTTTACATATTACAGGGTATCTTCTAGTCTGCACCAACTTTTGGGATTAACTGAGTTTAGCTTTAGTAGCAAATAGAATAGAATTGCCAAATTATGAATCTCACAAGGATTCAAAAATGGAGAGTAACTGTTGCTTATATAAGCTCTTGCCTATATTAATAAATTACAGGGTATCTCATTGCCTGCTCTGTCTCTTGAGTTAAGTTTTCCTTAAGTCATGAGCAACGTAGACTAATGCAAATAATTTGCTCATAGGCCTAGCTCTACATTGTGAATGCCTAAATTACAGGGTATTTTCTAGTAGTCACTTGCATATAAACTTAACTTAGTTCAGCTAAATGTCAATCTTCTTAAAGTCAGGCAAATAGTTTTGGCATCACTTTCTAGGTTTCTGAATTACAGGGTAACTGTCTATTGTGCATGCCTATGTCAACAAGCTACAGGGTATATCATAGAACACATTTGCTTATTGGCTAAGCTCAGTTTTATTTAAAATAGCAATCATCGAAGCATTTTGCAAATAGTTTGCTTTTGTAACTTAGCTTTTAAATTACAGGGTAACTATTTCTTGTTTGTGCCTATGCTAACAAGCTATAGGGTATATACATTTGCTTGTTAATTTAACTAAGCTTAACTCAATTACTAATCATCGAGGCATTATGTGAATAGCTTACTTTTTATTTGAGTTTCTACATTACAGGGTAACTGCTAGCACAGCAGGTAGCAGCTTGCGATTTCTTTGACTTAAATGTGAGTTGTTTGGTATTTTTGTGTGCAGATTGATAGCGAATCGAGTGGCTTCCCTTTCAGCTAATCTCTCTGCAGCTGCTGGCTTGGCCTTGACTAAGTCCCAAGTCTTAGTTAAACGTGTTTAGTTACATATTAGCTTAAAACAAACACCGACACACACACACACACACACACGCACAGGAGTGACATGAGTCTTGAGGAAAAATGTTATCACAAGCTGCATCCGGCTGTGCAATCGGGCAGCTCGTTCGCAGCTGCCGCTCGGCCGTAGCCGTGGCTCCTCTTCGTTTACCGTTTTTGGTTTCGGTTTCGGCTCGGAGTCCGTCCGTAATTTCAGATGCTCGTCGGCATTTGGCGCGTGCAGTTGCAAAAGACGCGTTGCAAGCGAACTCACGGAACACAAAATTTAGTAATTCGAAATTTTTCAACATTTGCTCGAAAACAAAATAAAATATAGTTAAAGATAAACTAAAAAAAAGATAAACTATATATGGAAACTGAGAGTGTATTGTGCCCACATTGATAAGAAGTGGTTCGTTGAGTCGACTATCTTGCAACTAGCCACATCCGCCTGGCCACTTAAGCGTGGCGCTTCAGTTTCGAGTGACGGTCGAAGCAGCGCGGTTCGCTCTACGCGTGTCTCACTGTGAAATTGGAAGAAGATGCACTGTCTCTGGCAGCTGGCGCTCTTCGGGCTGTGCCTGGCCAGCTTTGTCAATCTGAGCAGCGGACAGTGGGTGCACTGCCCCACTGGCTGCACTTGCCTCGCTCGCACCGTACGCTGCATACGTTCGCGCCTCAAAGTGTTGCCCCAACTGCCGCTGGATACCCAAGTGCTGTAAGTAGATGTGGGAGGGGGGGGGGTGGGGGCGGTTAGCTCGAAGAGTTCTGGCTTTGGTTTACATGCATAAATCAACGCAAGTTTTTGGCTTTTCGCAAATCCATAAATTAGTTTTTAATGTGCCACGAGCTGTTGCCAGCATTAATTTGAGGATTCCTCCGGGCGGCTCGTGCTCCAGCTCTAGCTCCAGCTCCAGCTGCTGTTGACTCAATTAAACGCTGTCTAACGCCGCGACTCTTTGTATATTTATCAGAATGCGTCGTCGCGCGCATAACAACTATGTAGATTCGCTGACGCTGCATTTATATATATTTCCAAATGTCAGCACTTTTCCCATGAATTTCCACGTTCCAAGTTTCAGCAGCAAGGGGGAGCGGGGGCGGAGTCCATGTGGGGGGTACACATTGCATGCAACTTGGCAAATGTTTGTGAAGCATATGCATATTTATGCGATAGGCCGAACTGCACCACCAACCACCACCACCACCACCACCGGTCTCTACGGGGAGGCAACATCAAAAAACAGTCAAAGTCGGATTTCTGTATTCCAAAGAGAATTAAATTTATGCCCGATTTTTGGCTGAAAAGTTTCGCATGTGCGGAAAATTGGATGAAAATGATCAACAAATGAGATCTGCAGATTTATACGTATATATACATATATATATATATATATATATATATATATATTATGTGTGTGTATATCACTATATATCTCTCTTAAAACATTTACGAAATTTCTACAAATCTTTACTATATAAAAATTCGAAAAGGCTTGAAAAATTGATAAACATATTGAATACTTATATATATCTATGCATATATATATATATCTAATATACATATATGTATATATATCCATCCACAAATCTATACTGCAGGAAATTTCGAGAAAGTGTTGAAAAATTAATGAACAAAAATTGAATACAAATTATAATACTAAATCTATATAAAACATATTTAATATATGTAAATATAATATATGTATGTATTATAAGAAATACTGAGTATGTGATGGAAAATTGATAAAAATATTACATTAATATCTAGCTACAACTATACATATATATATCTTTATCATATCTATACTATATATAAAATAATATAAAATTGATTTTCATTTTTATATCTATATTAAATCTATTAATACAGTCGATTAAAATTGCAAGGGGATCAAATTTTTTACGAATTACACAGAAGTTCGATTTATCGGACAGGAATTCGAACGAATTTTTTTTAAGGGGACAGCATTTTCTACGAATTATTGAAGTTTTTGATTTAGCGGGAGACAAACTTTAGATTTTCAGAATTTTTTTTAAGAATTTTTTTTCGACTGTAATTCAAAAATTTCCAAATTTAATGTAAATTTAAAAGAAGATAGAATCAAGAAAACAGCAAAAAAATTTTTTTTCATTTTCTAAAATGTCTGAAACTTTTCAGACAGACTCGTTTTTATAAGAAAATAATGAGGAGTAATCAAAAAATACTCAGTACTCAATTTCACATATTTGTCAGTCAAATTGTTGAAAAAAGTATAGAATTTCGTTTCTGTTATAAAATAATAACATATAGCTGAAAGGTGAGTATTCATATTGGAATCAAAGATTTGTTTGTTTTAATCAATCGTCAGCGATTGTTCTTAGCTTGAAATCTTTCTGTGGAAGTTAGGAGAAATACTTTACGCAGCTTTGTCGCGCTAGCCGTTGTGTCGGACTGTTATTGCTGCTTACTGAGTGTAATACCTCGTTTATAAGGCTATTTTCCAACTCGGAACCGGGCATTATCCCGCATTAACCTTTAAGGTGGGAGTCTTGTATGTTCTAACTTCCCACAGATCCTACTTTTTCCGCAGCAAAAGATTTTCTGCCAAGTCGCAGACTTCTTACTGCCTCTGCTCACTCGCTCCATGATGCTTTCCAACTCCAGCTGACCTATAGCTCCAGCTCCTATAGCTACAGCTTCAGTAAAAGAAAGTGTGAAAGTGCGACCTCCATTGAATTTTCGTTATAGATGCAGCTGGGTTCGACACTTTCCCTAACCTATGTAGTTACTTTCGAAAATATTTCTGTTTTTACAGCATTCGTATAAAAACGAATGATGGGCCGACAAATTTTCTATTTAGAAACTGTACTAAAGCAAAATGAGCCAAAATTTTTGTTTTGAACTAAAATAAAACTAAAATAAACTAAAAATAAAGCTAGATGGCATAGAAATACAGCTAAAGTAGATTTTATTCAGAAATTTTTTTTGTCGATTGGGCCACGCCTGTCGTTTTTATTTTATACATACTTTTTTCTAATATTTAATATAAAAAATCTTACAATATATAATTTGAAAAGAAATTTATTTAAATAACGCAAAATGTAAATGAAAATTAATAGTATTTAATAAAACAAAAAAATTTGAGAAATGTCAAAATATTCAATTTTTTCCAATAGTACACTATGCTATACTTTAGTTGTCTATCTATTGTACTTCTCGTATGATTATTTTAACTGTTACCCAGAAAGTATAGTCTGTTTTCGCTCATTCTACATTTACATTATTTAAATATAATAATAAAAATAATAGCAATAACAATAAAAATAACATATTATATTGACACGCTTCTCCCGCATACATATACATATATATACATTTTTTAACACACTTTCCACCTTTCAATTGCAATTTTAAATAGAGTTGTAAAGCAAATATTTTATTCATCATCAATTATAGTCTGAATTAAAAAGGAAACATATATAAAAACCAATCAAGAAAATTAAAAATTTAAAAAAATGCAATTTAAGTCAGGCGTCGACTGCATAATACTCGCTCACGATCCCAAAGAACAGCTAAAATTAAGTCGATATTTCAATGGCAGACCATAGAACTTATAGATCTATATGTAGAGTAGTTGAACAGTTATACAAATGTAAAACTTGGTAGTCCCATATGTTAAACTGTGGAAGATATAAACGTTTTTTTCAATTGGCCAGGCATATACTTATTATTTTTGGTCAATCTATAGAGCAGCTGAACTTGCTCTCTTTTTGTTTTAAATTAGTCAAGTTTTTAAATGGGCATGCGCATACAATACTTGGGTAATCTATAATCTATAGAGAAGGTCAACTAGTAACAGTTTGAGATTTTAGCTATAAAACTGTGCAAGAAATAACCAGGTCTCTAATGGGCGTTGAAATATAATTGTATGTCGTACGGTACTACAATTATATATGTAGATTAATTAATATCTCTACAGAATCTATAGATAAGGTCAATGCCAATCGAATTGAATTCTAGCTATAGAGCTATGGAAGATAAGGTTTCTCCCGATTTTTCAATGGGCGTAGTGATATAAATCTGATATTTTTTATGTGGGATATTCATATTTCCAGATCTAAAGCTTCAATAAGACTTTATGTTGTAAGATATGCGTAAGTGTAGGAAATAATACATACAGTAATACCCGATTTGCCCCGCCTCCATTAGGAGTATTTAAAAAATATTAAGACTTTAGCAAAAAGAAGCTATACATAAGTAGATATTCTAAATTGCAAGCATCTAGAACAAACAGAAGGACAGACGTAAGGATGGTCAGGCGGACGAATAGATAGAGAGACAGATAGACGGACGGACACTTAAAAAACGAACGGACATCAAAGCGAACATAGCACAACCCCAATATACTCTTTTCGCACTACATGAACGCGTAAACTAAAAAACTAGCCCATGCAAGTTTCATGCCTCAATCAATCTTAATTTTAGATAAGTTAAAGCATAAATAATTGAACAACAGCAACTGCAACTGCAACAATTTCAAAAATTCCCATTTTGCAGTCTTCTTCCATTTGAAATTTATTTTGTGGCAGTTTTAATTAATTTGTTTCATTTGTATTAAAGTTTTTTGTTTAGCTAAATGTGCCACATAAACACAATTTGCGAACGTTCGCCCCCGCAATTTGTTGCTTTCCTCCTCTCTGTTGTCCTCCTCTTCTTCTTCTTCTTCTACTTTTTAACACATGTTCCAAAAATCCAGCCAACAGCATGAAATAAAATAATATTTTACTAAAATGCAATTGTCGTTGCTTTGCACTGCTGGACACATGCTGTGATCTCCAATTGTCTGCAATTTTGATAGTCGACAAGCGGGTATACACGGCTGTAGAGGCAGTTTGCATAGAGTCTAACTTTACTATGTTGATATGGATAGAATTTGTGTTCTTCTGTTAAAATGTGTTTTGAAAGCCAAAGCGAGCTTTTAAACTTGATTTGTATTTCAGGTGTATACCCTGTAAAAAGCTATATAAATAAATGATATAGGTAGGCAATTTTGATAGCCATGGTTTAGTATACAAACAAAGTAAGATATAATTCTATGAAATATATTATAGATACAGTATAGGATATCTAGTATCCAGGGCAGCGGCGCAGCCAAGTGGAGGCAAGAGATGCGGCTCGCCCCGGGCAGCTTTTTTAGAGGGTGGCAAAATGTCAAAATAAATATTTATTTATTTATTATTTATTTAATTGTTAGAGATAATTATTTCTAAAAAACAATTTATTATAAATCCAGAACAGCAAATGCCTTCAAAATAAATAATATGAAGTATACTAAAACAATTCTTGCTATAAATATCTTCTTTTTTTTATTTCACTATAGTTGTTCTCCTTTCTTACTTTAGTATTCAAATATATTTTAAATGTTTTTTTTTTTGTAATTTAATTTTTATTGTTTTAATATAGTAAGAAACTTGAAAAATAAATGTATAGTTCCATTATTATAGATAGATTTTGTAAAAGGTTGTTTATAGTTCAGATTACAGATGGGTATCGGGACCCCAAATTGTCCCGAAATAATTTTCGGATTGGTTGGGAAAGATTTGGTATGAGATTCTAGAGATATGGTTATGAGTAGATGTGGGCGTCGAGATCGAGATTTTCAGGACCCGCGGCTCCCGAACGGCTGTCTCAGAGCATATCTCTAGAATCCCTTACCATGATCTCATGCCCAAGCACTTATCCCGGACTATTTTAGAATCTTTCCCAACCAGCCCGAAAATTCTTGGTTATAGAATATATTGATTGTATTACTAGGCACTGTTTTCAGTAGGGTTCAAACCCTATGTTGCCTTGTATGCCAAGGAATACCCAACTTTCATTAATCAGTGAAATAGGCCAAATAAGGTAGTAAAATCTAATTGTATTACCACACACAGTTCTTAGTAGGATTCGAACCCTACATCTGTTAATTTCTGTGCCAACTGGTCTACGAAGACTACATCTGATTATATATGTAAGATATTTCTATATTCCAGTCCAGCATCAATCGACTCAATTTAGCTATGTTCGTTAGTCCAATCAGCTTCTCTCTCTCTGTAAGCGCTTTATTTCTGAGAGACTTCCATCAATCACTGAAATAGGTCAAATAAGGCAATAAAGCTTTTTTCCTTCTGCGATAACTCAGCTTGGCTTGCCAAAAACGTTTTTTTTTTGGAGCACATTTAGTAGATTTACTAGCCTCTGTTAGCTCTAAATTTAGCTACTAGCTTTTCGTGTAGTCTATATGTAACTTTGAGGTAAATACAGGGTATGTTGTAGTCAAACAGCACAGATATAAAAATATGCAAAATATATATAAATATTTTATAAGCTTTACATCAATTTTCTTTATATATGTATATGTTAGTAAATGAATTTCTTTATAGTTTCGTGTATCGAGCTTCAAATGCAGATTTTTAAATCTGAAATTCTTAAATAAAATCTATTTTTGTATTCCAGTTAGACTTCTTTGCAACTAGGTATCA
The DNA here is from genome assembly GCA_035045545.1 of Drosophila gaucha. Classification (NCBI taxonomy): domain Eukaryota; kingdom Metazoa; phylum Arthropoda; class Insecta; order Diptera; family Drosophilidae; genus Drosophila; species Drosophila gaucha. The sequence continues at coordinate 12,030,461 of JAWNOY010000292.1, read as the reverse complement.
TAACTAACAAACAACGTAAGAATTTATTTTCATATATCACAATTTATAGCCTCCGTAGAACAGTGGGGTATGCTTTGCCAAACAATTTATCAGATATAGGGTTCGAACCCTACCGATTAATTCTGTAACCAAAAATTCTGTAACTAAAAATTTAGCTTGATGTCATATAAACAACAGTTGCAAATGAAAACAAAAATAATAAAACAAATAATGTATATATATCACAATATTTAAGAGGTATCTGTCAGTCGAGCATGCGTTAGCATTGCCATTTGTAGCGCTCGCATGTGTTTGCCTTAATTTAGTTAATGGCATCAAATTGTTTACATTTTTTTTTGCTCTCTTGTAAATCTTCCGCTGTGATGAAAAGATGAATAAACATGAGCACAAAGCGAGAAAAAGAAGGAAAAAGAGGAAGAGAGAGAAAACGAGAGAGAGAGAGAGAGCTGTAAGGCTAGCAGAGAAGTAAAAGAAATCAGATCTCGGAGCACGTAATGCAATGCAAATGTGAATGGAACTAAAACAAGCTATTTCAGGCAAAATTACAGAATAGAGCTGTTAATGAAAATAGTCGAGAGTTTCCCGAGAAAATGGCAAAGGTTTCCCTTGAATAGGAGCCGGGCAATTGTTCGACTGGAAATTTCCATTTTAAAGAATTGTATTTTTGCACTTGGCTTTGGGAAAGAGTTTGAGGCCTATGCCCAGGGTATTTCTTTTCAAGCTGTGTGCATTCATCAATGTTGCCTTGCCACACCCAATTGCAACAACACACTCACATACACACAAACGTACATACACACATACATGTATACATGCTCGCAGTTCAAATGTTGATGCGAATACAAAAAGCGCAAACATTTTGACTTTTTGCTAAACTTGCAACTAAATGGAGGCACAACGGAACGTGCGAGTGCCACATACGCCGCCACATCAGCATCATTCATCTTCTACGCCCACGCCCACGCCCACGCCCACACACACACACACACACACAGCTACTGCGCCGAGGCATTTACAGTTTTCTGTTATGTTTTTTTTTAGACTTTCTTTAGCTAAATAAATGCACTTGATTTCATTTCGTGCTGATGCATTTAGCTCGAGACATATGTACAGAGTATATATATATAAATATATATATATATATATATGTTTATATGATAGATATGTGTTTAGTCGTATATATATTCGCAGCTTAAGTGCCATATAGCCTAGGCCAGCTGCTCTGTCATTATGCTGAGAGGTCCTGCTGAGCTTTTACTTTTGCATAGCTGCCACATAAAACGCAGATGGGGCACACATGATATCTGTACTTGAATAAACTATATATATATATATATAACAAGTTAGAACGTTGCAATGGTGCGCTACCGACTGCATATATACTCGTTCACAGTGAAAAAACAGCCTAAATAAATCAAATTAAAGCGGAAGAAGGAATCGACCGTAATCTAACTTCAAAATTAGGTTATCCCTGAGTAAGATATAGTTTTTTCAATTTGCCACGCCCCTACGACAATATAGCCGAAAAAACACTTTACAGATAAGGTAATTCTTGGTTTGCCAAGCCCCATATGGGCGAGTATATATAGCTTTTTGATTAGTAGACATGCCAAATTTGTTTGTTCTACCTCTAAAACTGAAAAAGGTATAGTTTTATCCGATTTGCCACGCCCCAATGAGCATACCTATATATACTATATATATTTTTGATTTTTGGTGAACTATTGGCACATATATTCAAGCCACATATTTCACGTCTGAAGCTTTTATAGCTCCCAAAATATTATAGGATAGCCACGCCCCCGGTGGCGTAGATATATAGCGTTTTAATTTATCTTAAAGGGAGTTCAACAGTAACCCACATGCCAAATTTGGATGCTCTAGCTGAAAAATTGTAGAAGATACCATTTTACCCGTTCTGCCACGCCCACAGTAGGCGCAGATATATACACCATATCATTTTGTATCTCAATCCCAGTTCTAAGACTGCAATATTGACAAAAACAACAGCATTTTAGTTTAGTAAGAAATAGTATTTCCCGACTTGCCACACCTACAGTGGGCGTATCAAAAAATTCTTAACACTTCTTAAACCTACAGCACACACGAGTTTATATTCCAAATTTCAAGTCTCTAGCTTTAAAGGTGTCCAAATGCCAGATATACAAACCAATATACTCTTTTCACTCTGTGAACGAGTATAAAAAGAAAATGAGAGAAAGAGAAAGAAAGAGTGAGAGAGCGAGAGCGAGCGTCATATCTCATATTTCATGCTGTTTCTATATCATAACAAAAGTCGCCACACGTTGCCTGCTCGGCATATTAAAAAGTTTGATTAGTGCTTGGACAATGCCAGCCACATGCCACGCCCCCACAGCAGCATGCCGCCTTTGATGCTGTACAACTATTTTGCTGGCAAAAATGCTATGCTGCTCATTTCCTCGTGGTCCGTGCTGCATATTATGAAGCATATATGCGTGAGAAATGCCTTGTTCATCCTTGTTGCCAGTCTCCACACACATCCTGTCTGTGTCCGCCTGCCCGCCTGTCTGTCCGCCTGTCTGTCTGTCCGGCTGTCCATCTGGCGGCTGGCTACACAAAATATTGCATGTTATTATTAAATATGCATAAATTTCCTTTTTGCCCGCCGCAGTTCGCAGTTCACTTTTTTGCTGCTGCAGTCGCCATTCCTGTTGCAGTTTTGCATTTACATTTGCTGTTTATTTGGCCGTGCAAATATTGTTTCCAAAATATATATATATTGAAAAAAAGAGTCCTCGACTAGTTTTTCTCTTCACAGTTTATAGCCAGGTGTTGACAATAAATGCGGCATGAAAAATTACTTTATATATTACATGATATTGTTTTGAGCATGGTGAAAGTGAGGTTAGGTTGGTAGTTAAGATCAATTGTCCTCGATTGAGCTGTGGTAGGAAAGTAAGGTTAGAATGATATTTGGGATCTGTTGACAATTGAGCTGCGGAAGGAAAGTAAGTGATTTAGAAGCTGTAGCTGTAGCTGTATGAATGTGAGGTTAGATTGCCAGTTGATACTAACAGAGCTGTGGAAGGAAAGTAAGGTTAGAAGGTTGGGGTCTGTTGACATCGACAGAGCTGTAGTATGAATGTGAGGTTAGATTGGCATTTAAGATCAGTTGATATTAACAAAACTGTGGAAGGAAAGTAAGGTTAGAATGATATTTGGGATCTGTTGACCTCGACAGAGCTGTAGTGCGAATGTGAGGTTAGATTGTCATTTAAGATCAGTTAAAATTGACAGAGCTGTACTAGGAAAGTAAGGTTAAGCTACGACTTAAGATCAGTTAACTAGAACTCAGATGTCAAGCGAAAGCTGTAGGTGATTTTTTTTTATAGCAGTTAGTAGCAGGTGTAATTGGGAAAGACAAAAAGTATCTAAGGAAAATAAAGATGATCCAGGCATACTCTCAATATTGGCATGACGTATTATACAGACAGACAGTGGCTAATGCTAGGAAAGAGTTTGAATCTGGAGTTATTTTACAGTTGAACAATAAGAACAATAGAGTTTTTACGAGTTTAAGCAGGTAGTTATGTGAAATGAAAAGTTGTACATAAACATATTTTAGGATTATCAGAAAAAAGCGATTTTATAAGAAAAACCTAAAACAATAATTCGCTTAATATACAAAATTTTTCAAAGCGAAAACAGCAAAAATAAATTGCATAAAAATATAAGAGAAATAAGTAAAGCCTTTAGGGCATAGAAAACAGAAAAACTTAATTTCGTGGCTCTAGCTATAACTTCAGTCAGAAATATCGATTCTCATCGATTTTAAAGAAATGAGATGAATTATCGAAAAATAATTATAACATTAATATATATTAAGTCCAGGACAGAACAAGTATCGTTGGCTCCTGATTACATATGGTATCAGAATAAAGTCTCTGGTCAGGTCTTGTACCACAAGGGTACTACCAATTTTAACGATGCGATAAGCAGCTACGTGCTGAGGTGGAATTCTAACAAACGATAGATAGACAGATAGTTAGCTAAGGGTGAAGACTATATCAACTCAGTTCGATGTCCAGATCGGTCAAGAATAATTAAGAATATGGTGTTAGCCATACTATCTCGCAGAATTGCAGTGGGTTTAGGTTTAGGATATTTGGCATTTGGTTATAAGCTCAAATCAAATAAGTCAAAAAACATCTTTTATTTATTATAATAATTTTCTATAATATTTATTTTTTTTAGAGTCAATAAATTTTGAAATATGAGAAAAGCTTCTTCATTTGCCTTTAAATTTCAGAGCGAACAGCTTCAACTATAACTTTAACTATTTCACTTTGTGTGATATATGTGATAAATGTGATATATGATATGTTTTACAGTTCCTGCAGATCTTCTGTCTCTTTCTCTCTGTTGTCGTCTCGTTTTCGCATGTGCTCTTTGTGCATCGTTTGACTTTTCAATTGTTCAACCTTTTTGCATTTGCATGAAAATGAAATAAAATATATGTGTATCTGTATACAATTGAGAGTATGTGTGTGTGTGTGTGAGGGAGTGTGTATGTGTGTGTATGTTCGCTGGCCACTTCGAAGTTCGAACAATGCACCAGCTGCCACACAATTTGTAATATGATTTGTAATTATGCAAATGAATCGGCAGAACTGAAATGTTTTAAAGTGAGGCAAAAAGCATGCATGCAACATACTCCACTGGTTGCAAGTTGCCAGCTGCCAGCCGCATGCAACTTATTGCCAATCACATCGCATACATGTTTAATTCACAACCAAAAAAAAGCCTGAAGCTGAGGGGGCGACAGGGAGAGAGGGAGAAGCTGCCTGTCACTTTGACATAGAAAAATCTTCTATTGATTTCGCCTGCAGCAGAGAGATAGAGGGAGGGGGTGGGGAGAAGGGGAGGTAGGGTAGTGAGGCAAATAAGGACTATGACGCCTTTGTCTTTAGCTTGGCTTTGTTTTTCGTCTTGCAATTTGCATTCTACGGTTTTTTTTTGTGTTTTCTGCGATTTCTTTAACGCTTTAATGCTGCAACAAAGTGGCATTTGCATCGCTTCAGCAGGCGTAGCCCGCCCACTGCCACGCCCTCAAGCTTTGTCATTTGGCATGCTCGTTAGTTCGCATGGAAAAAGTAGTAGCTGCGATAGCAAAGGCAACAAACACATGCCACAATTTATAAGCAAAGTTATTTTTGTAGCAGTCAGCGGTTGAGTGGCGACTCTGAGTGGGGCGGTGCTGCGGTGCAGCGGCGCAGTCTGATAGCAGCAGCAGCAGCAGCAGCAGCCCGAACATGTCAAAGTGGAGCAATCGGCATGTGCCGCAGTAACAGCAAGCGAGCTGCAACAGCAACTGGTCAAGCATAAGGAACAAGCAGCCCATAAGTATGCTATAGCAAACGAGCTAGAGAGGGCGAGCGAGAGAGAGAGAGGGAGAGAAAGAGAGTGGGAGGGAGGGCAAAGCAAAACGTTTGTAGCCAAAGCAAATGTGCGGCAATTGTGCTTGGCGCATTGCTGGAGATGCCATCACGGGCACAGGTAAAGTCAACAGCAGCCGGAAAGCAAAGCCCGAGAAGAGTTCAGCATAAAATGAGGTAAAAACGAATGCAGACGGGTATGCACGACTGCAGGATGCGCTGTGGACAGAGTTGTACGGATGATTGGTTTAGAGAAGTTCTTAGAGAAGTCGACAGTAGCTGGTAAATAGTTCTGAAATGAAAGGTAATGAAAAGGGGTATATGGGACTGCAGCATACCCTATATTATATGTAATTGTTAAAAATATAATGAAGAGACGCTAATTTTTCATGGGTTTGGCGAAGTTGTACAGTATTTAAATAAAGAACAGGTGAAAACCAAAAATTTAATTGTTAGTTGGGTTAGATAAGTTCTTAGAGAAGTCGGCAGCAGCTGGTAAATAGGTCTAAAATGAGTTCATTATCAAAAGAGTTAAATAATTGCACAGACGTGCATATGTGACTGCTACATACCCTATACATATTATATATAGAAAGTAGATAGAAGAGAGTTTAACTGTGGATTAGGTTGGAGCAATTTTATTGAAAAGCAAAGATGCAGAAGATTTCAACAGTGCAGAAGGGTATAAACGACTGTGGCATACGCTGTTCACTACATATTAAGGGATAAAAGTAGATAGAGAAAAGTCAAACTTATGATTGTGTTAGAGAAGAGTTACAGTAAAGCAGCAAGTCTTGAAAAGAGCTTGTAATTAGAGTAAAAGAAAACTTCTATGCTTGTTAACGACTGCGCCATACTCTACTCATATGCTCAATAGACATGTCAAGTAAAATGTGAAATGACATTGATTCACAGTGAACTACCAAGTGCAAGTTCAATTATCAACACCGAATACACCCCTTTGTTGTCACTCATCAAGCAGAGTATTTGGAAAAAAGAACTGCCCTGCTCGACCAGGCGGCAAACTAAGTAACTAAGCCAAAGTGGCGCGCCACGTAGTCGACTTGCATTCCATTTGGAAATGTGATAGACAGACGCATAATAATGTTAATGTAGAGCGCTCTGGCAGCTGACAGGGGGCGTGGCCAGAGAGGAAGGAACTAAGTCTGGTAGAAGTCACAGTTCGAGTGGACAGCTGCTTGGTATGGCAATTGGCAGCGGGCAGCTGCTTCAATAGATTTTTACTTTAGCTCCTCCTGCAGCACAGTCAAGCACATGGCGTATACGTCATATTATTAATGAGAATTTTATTTTTATGCAAGCGAGCGACTGACAGAGAGAGAGGAAGAGAGAGAGACAGAGATCGTTGGACAAACAGAGGAAATGATAATGCGGTTAGCACTGTGACTAAGATTAAGTATAGCATGAAGTTTATCGAGGAGGTGGAATGAAAAATTGTGGGAGATATTGATTTTTAGAGAGAATTAAATTATGCTAAGGGTTTGTCAGAGAATGTTAGTTGCATATGTTTAGGGAAGTATTTCAAGTGGAATTTCAATTGATTTCATTATGATTATCGATGTCGACTGTTGAGATGTATTCAAGCTATCGATAACATTATGAATGTTGTGAACTGTTCAAAATTTTGCGAAAAGTAATTTGTAAACAGTAAGTGAAAATATAAGAAGGAATAATATAAAAATTAAATAAGTAGAAAAATAAAATACAAATAAAAAAAGAATCAAATCCAAAAATAAATTATAAAAAATATTTTATTAATAATAAAATTAAAAGTTAAAATGTAAATAGAAAGATAGAAGCCTAAAAGATAAAAATAAAGAAAAAACTAAAAAAGTTACATAAATAAAAAAAAAACAATAAATACCAATAAATAAATAAAAAATTTAACTAATAATAAAAGTATGAAAAAAAAAATTAATTAATAATAAAAATAAAAAGAGTAACATATATTAATTTTAAAAATAAATCAAAATCAAATTTAAATAAAAACAAAATAAATATAAAAAAACCATTATACCCTGATTTCCCATTTTCAATGGGTTCAGGGTAAAATATTAATAGAAAAAAAATATAACAAAACCATAAATTAAGAAAAATAATTAACATTAAATTTTAAAAAAATCATATAATTATTTTATTATTTATAATTATTTATTTAAATTAATACATATTTTTTGTTAGGTCGAAAATTTTTTCAGACTACCATCGTTATCTACATGTATTCCAAAATACTTAATATGTGGAATTGACTACATATAGTACATACATATAATATTGTATAGGTTAATACTGTATAGCTTAATCTTTGATAATAATCCTCGTTGATTGTTATACTTATAGAACTATTGCTAAAAAATTAAAAACTTAAAGCATACTTATTTCAATTAAAATGAAGATTCTTACATCCGTCTTTTTAATTTATTGTCCCAAAAGAATTTTTTTTATTGTCCCAAAACAATATCTAATATCTATCTCACTTATATTTTCCATAAAACTTCCATCGCTTAGAATTTGAAGAGCAGTTAGTAAAATGTTTCCCTTTGAGTTTCCTGTTTAGAGTTTGCTCCATTAAATCGAAACGCTTATTATATTAATTTAAGGGCTTTAAGTAACAATATAAAACAATGCACACACACACACTATTACACATTAGGGCAACAGCTTGAAGTGCTCACACACACACACACACACATACACTAACTTGCACTCCGCTTTGCTGTTAGAATATGCCCAACAGCTTCGTCGAAGTGTAAACGATAAACGAGGCGCCTTTTCCCACTGACCATGACCACCGCAACGACAGCAACAGCAACAGCAACAACAACAACAATTACAGTAAAGGGCCAACTACAATCCAACATCAACAAGAAATTCCTGTTCGCTCACACGGAATTGATATGTCGTCCTGGTTGGCTTCCACATCGTTGTCGTCCACGTCGTCATCCGAGGCAGGCGTTGCATTGTTGCACTTATCTGTGTGTTGTCGCTGCGGCTACGCACAAGTGGTCAGCAGCGGTGCAACATGCCCCACCCCCACCATCACCAACTCGCCCCGTTTAACCGGCGTAAATTGTTATTTTCTGTAATTATGTCCAATAAGCGACGAAGCGTAAAGGACGCAGCCCCATCCCAACCCCATCTTCCTCCCTCGCCCGCTTTCTATTTGGCTGCCAGGCGGAAGGAAAACGTTGTCGTTAATGTTCCCATTATATAAGCTAACCCAGTTTTAGCGGCGACATGGCATTTCCTTCCTGTATGCCTCCGCCTGTGCGTTAAATGCACCACAGCAAAAATTATAGGGAAAATTTCTGCAAACCACACAAAAAGAAAAACAGCCCGCCTTCAATTTGGAATCAGTGGTTGGGCGGGTTGGGGCGGTTGGGGTTTTGGGGGTTCCGGCTTGGGTCTTGGGTCTTGGGCCTGGGCTGCTCTGACACGCAAGAGCAGCTGGGCGCAACTTGAGGGCGGGGCAGGGCAGCAAAAGTTACGCCACGTGCTTTGCCAGCCAAAAATTCACTTGGAAGCATCGAAACTTGCGTTGCATAGTTCGACTTTTTTTTTGTGCCTTTTCTGGAAGCTTCAGTTTGGCAGCTGAAAACCTGACAGCATACTTAATAAGAAGAAGCGAGCTAAAGGACTCTCGAAGATTTAATGCCCTTGCAGAGAGATAGAAGTATAATAGATGTGGGCATATAACTAAATGTGTGGGAGACTGTATATAAAGGTTCTATATGATATAAGTATTACTAATACATAGTTATATGCATATAAGACATGATATATATGATTTATATATGTAAATCTTATATGATATATATGATATAAGATATATAAAGTTTAGCATACTGTGACTTGCAATCAGATATTTAAGATGTCTCAAGGTATTTTATAATACAACATTTTTTTCAATAAACTTTTCATATGGTTGCTATATACTTATAATATCCCATCGTAAGAGACTTTTGCTAAAGAGTATGACGTATTTATTTACTTCCTATTTTGGAGTTCGATTAAGAGTCTTATATGAGGACAAGTTCTAGCTATGTCTCCTTCACAAAGACTTGATTTTCTAGCTGTCTTTTTTATGGCAGATATATTTGAAATATTTAATGCCAATTGTATACAGCAGTGTGTTCTAAAAAGAGGATTCTAATTCAAGATTTCTTAAGCATGTCTTCAAAAAATATTTAAAAAAAATGAAACAGTCAGAGAGAGAGACATAGAATGAGAGAGAAAGAATGAGAGAATGAGTGATAGAGAGATAGAGTATGAGGAAGATAGATAGAAAGCGAGAGAAACAAAAAATGAAAGAGAGATAATGAAATAGACAGAGAATGAATGAGACAAAGATAAAGACAGAGAGAAAATAAGAGAGAGACAGATTGAGAGAGAGAGAATGGAGAATGGAGAAGGAGAATGAGAGAGAAAGAGAGAGAGCATGAAAATGAGAGAGAGGGAGAGAATGAGAAAGAACAAGAGAGAGAATAAGAGAGAGAGAGAGAGAGAGAGAATGAGAGAGATAGAGAATGAGAGAGATAGAGAGAATGAGAGAGAGAGACAGAATATGAGAGAGAGAGAGAGAAAGAGAATGAGGGAGAGAGAGAATGAGAGAGAGAGAGAGAGAATAAGAGAGAATGAGAATGAGAGAGAGAGAGAATGAGAGAGAGAGAGAATGAGGGAGAGAGAGAATGAGAGAGAGAGAGAGAGAATGACAGAGGGAGAGAGAGAGAATGAGGGAGAGAGAGACAGAGAATGAGAGAGATAGAGAATGAGAGAGATAGAGAGAATGAGAGAGAGAGCATAAAAGAGATAGAGAATGAGATAGAGAGAGCATGAGAGAGAAAGAGAGAGAGAGAGACAGAGAATGAGAGAGAGAGAGAATGAGAGAGAAAGAATAACAGAGAGAGAGAGAGACGGATAGACATACATATGTACATACAGACTAATCATACAAACATATACTTAATATAATAAAATAATAACATACTTAACGACTATATTGTACTCCCCTTTGTTAGTGTATCAGGAAAGAAAACCAGCCGCTGCCCAACAAATATTCAAGTACTCCAGCTGCCTACCTGACATTTTCCGTCTCTCTCTTTCGCTCTATTGCCCTCTGCCAGTCTGCCGCCCCTTTGTCATTCAGTTTATTCCTCTATATAGAATATCTGTACATTGCATTGCTCTTATCGCTGGCGGCTCAGCGGCACTTTTCTGTATTCTTAGCTGCTAATGTTTTGCGCCTCGCCCTGGCACGGCGATTGCCATCGACATTGCTACAGGTGTAAAAGTCTGCCAGCTGTGTATGTGTGTGTGTACACGTATGTGTCTGTGTGTGTGTGTAGCCACTAAGCTGCTTTCGCCAGGACCAGGGCAACTGTTTGGCAACTCCTTCACAGTTTAAGCGACGCTCGGCCAAGGGGATCCGGGCTCTATTTTCAGTTATAATTTTCACGTTTGCAAACGCCAGGTGTGTGCAGGTGTGTGCTTGTATTTTTGTTGAAATAAATTTTATTTAAACTTTCGTCTCGCATTTTTGGCAATTCTCATTGCAGTTATTTTTTTTTGCTTTTCACACACTTTTTTTTGCAGTGTAGTGCAGTGTAATGTGTGAAATTCAATTATATGGCAGGATTTATATGTCGAACATGGCGCCGTTTGCCGTTTCGCATTGCAGCTGGCTGAAATTTTATTTGAAGAGGCGAAAATACATGCACACACTCACTCACACACACACATACCGATTTATATATACATATATAAAAATAATATGAAATCAGGCGCTCCATTCAATTGGAAACTGTTTAATATGCGTATAAAAGGCGAATATTATGCCAAGCTCTCATTGTGGAAAAAATGTTTTTATTGCATTTCCTTTTCGTTTTCCTTTTTTTTAAATATATATTTTTATCAAAAAACTTTTGATTGAAATGCAAACTTAAATGGTTCGTGGGCGTTAAATTTAAGTTAAGATTAGGGTTTCGCTTGAATCAAGCAATTTTTTATTACTTTTTTATAGCATTGTTTTAAATGAATGAATAATATAAATATACATATTAAATATGTGTAAAAAATATAATATATACAAACATATGTATGTGCTTATATATGCTACAGTGAAGCGATTTTTGAGTGGCATTAAAACTTTCGCTTTTTTTGGCTTTTTGGAAGCTTTATTAAAGCTTCTAGTCAATGTTTATATTATATTTTAGTTTATATATATATTTTTTTTATTTCTCAGTTTAATCTCTGTTTAGTTTCTTTTTCTGTTTAATCTCTGACTTAAAACTGAAATATGTTTTTACTCTTTTCTGTGTGCCAACCTTCATGTAACAAATTTCAATTATAAATACTTCAAAACCCACTCTAACTACCCTAATTCTGATATAAACCGAAGCTGAACCAATTTTCAAGGACTATATTCCGTTCTACCAATTTTGACTTACCTAAATTCAGCATTTCACATTTGAAAACTGGATTAAACAGAATGTTTTGGTCGAAATGCATGACAGAAATTGTTGGCTTTGCTTTGCACAAATACATTTTTGCCTTGGCTAAATATTCTGTGTATAAATTTTTGTTGTTTTGCATTTACCAACGAGGTAAACCCGAATGTGGTATAGAAAAGCTCTTAGCAACAAATAGTTTTTAAGCTCTGCAAATTAGGCTAAGCAAAATGAGTGCAATCCGAAATAGTTGGGAACAAAGAATTTTATGCATGCAGCAACTCAAAAGGCAATTACCCAAAGTGCTCTAAGTACCCAGAATGGACACAATTACATTAACACAGGTGCGTCTGTATGTGTGTGAGTGTGTGTGCGTGTGTCAGTTAAGTAAGCAAATCAAATTGAATACAAGCTGAAAACTAAGCCCAGAGACGGAAATTGAAGCGGCAGCTGCACACTGAGAGAAATTCTGTCTAAGTTGTGTCTTGTCTAAGGAACTGACCGAGTGACAAAGTGACTGCTTGACTGACAGCCTGAACTTTTGCACAGGCAAACAATGTCAAGCAGCGTTGAAGTGGGGCGGGCCGTTGCAGCAGTTGCTTTTGTTTAACAATAATAAAAAGCCAGCAAACAAAAATAAAATACATTGTGGGCAGATAAGAGCAGAGCACTATATGGGTATGGTATGGGAATTACATTACCAAGTGTTTCGCTTGCAACGGCAGACACTCATACACACACACATACACCTGCCCACTCGTATGCAACGATGCAGCTGCAGCTGCAGTTGGCAATTGTCATGAGTCTTCGTTTGACTATCGCCTGTCGGCCAGCAATCACCCGGGCAACCAACAGCAGGGCTCAGGTTGCGCTGCCATGATGCAAAACGCCTTTGCTGTTGGGTTATTATTGTTATGACTGTCATGGCCTGCACTTAAATGGAAACAGGCTATACTACACTTTGCTTTTAAACTGAATTTTCATTATAAACTTAAATTTGACTTAAGAGTGTGCCTGTATATTGCTAAAAGCTTTTGGGCGAAGGTTAGGGTGGCCACATTGTTTCTTATTAATTTTCTTAATGTGGTCACACTGTTGCAGAGAAAGACAATTGCCAAAGACGCACAGCCAACTTCACGTTGATCGCAGCTTGTCTCTCTTCTAGTTAATTTTGTTTAAATTTGGACTTAACAAAATTATATGCATTTGTTTTAATTGTGCTCTAGGGTGTCCTATAGTCTTGCATACACAAAAGACTGCGTTTGTTGTATTTGTTTTATTGCTGTTGTTGTTGGCTCAGCTTGTTATTTGAGTGTTTGTAAGCCATGTTATGACAATAATGTGCGATGTCTGCGTGAGTCTGTGTGTGTGTGCGCGTGTGTACGTTGCTCTGGCTGTTTGTCGTGTGCCAAGCCAAAGTTAAATCTTGTTTTTATTGTCACATTTGCCATAAAGGCAGCCCGGGGAAAAGTAACACAGAGAAGGCGCGTCATAAGAGCCTGCCTAAGCCGATGACTATGTGTGTGTGTGTGGGTGAGCTGTGTGTAAGCCAGACAAATCATAATCAGAGACAACAGCAATGGCGGCTGCAACGTTGCCAACGACAACAACAATGGCAAATTCACCTTAACAACAGGAACATGTGTCCTGGCTTAGATGGGCGACTTGGGGGCGACGTGCCACGCCCACCTAACGATCGTACAGATAAGCGCATGCCAGAGGGAGGAATGGAGGGGGAGGGGGCATGGAATGCGTGCTGCAGCCTGGGCAAATAAAAAGCGCATATTTATCAGTTTTTATGTTGCATACTTCGCGGCGCAGCAAAGCGAAAGATAAATGCATGCAGCACACACACACACACACGCAAACACAAACACACACATGCTGGAAATATGCAAGCGCATAAAGAAAATAATGAAAGCCGTTGAATATACAGCTTTAATGATAAAACTAACTGCAGCTGCTCGTAAGCCAAAACGCTAAAGTCTCTCAAGGATGCTGAGTTTTCTATCTAAATAATCTGGGCGAAAAGGATGTGCTTAAGCACTAAGGCTGCCAAAGGCTTAGCTAAGATGGCAGTTGGTATGTTCTATATATAAATGCATATATGATGTTATTAAATATAGCTTAGTGCGTAGCTATGTCAAGTTTGTGGGACTTAAGATATAACTGTATGTAAGTGAACAGAGTTGGAAAATGGCTTCAAAAGATTTTCTTAATATGTTTAGTAGTTAAATTGAAAGTAATTCTTGATCATTTACATTTTTTTAAGAAAAGGTAAGAGGTTTATATGTTAGTAAGTAACTTTCAGTCATACACGAGCTATCTGTTTTTCCTACTCTCCTCTCTGTTACACTTTCGAAAGAAATGTTAGTAAATAGTGTTGGAAAATGGTTTCATATAAACTTAACAGAAATTGATGTGTCAAATAATAAAATGTTTTAATCCCTCTTTTTTTGTCCGTCTCTCTGACTCTCTTACTATCTCTTCATCTATCTTGTCTCTTTTTATCTGGTTCTCTGTATCTATCTCTCTGTCTCACACACACACTATCTCTCTCTTTCTTTCTAGCACTGCCTCCCTATATCTCTCTTCCTCTCTCTCCCCCACTCCATCTCCCTCTCTTTCTCTCTCTTACACACTATCTCTCTCTCAATTTCTCTCTTTCTCTCTCACTGCATTTCTCTCTCTTTCTCTCTCTCTATCTTCATCTCGCTTTCTCTCTCTCTCTTTCTCTCTCTCTATCTTCATCTCGCTTTCTCTCTCTCTTTCAATCTCTCCCTCTATTTCTCTCTGTCTCTCTCAATCTCTCTATTTCTCTCTATCACTGTCTCTCTCTATATCTCTCTCACTCTTCATCTTTCTTTAACTTAATCTGTATTCATCTCCCTCTCTCTCGGTCTCTCATTCTCTCTCTCTCTCTCTCTGTCTATCTCGCTCTCTTTCTATTCCGCACTTTCTTCATATTTCTTTCTCTCTCTCTTTCTCCTCCTATATCTCTCCATATCTTCTCTGTTGCTCTCTCTTTCTCTCTAATGCATTCGAAGTGTATGGTTAAAGGCCTTACGTTATTTCTTCCTATAAACTTGCTCTATCTATCTCTTTCTCTCTCCCTTTCTTTCTCAAGTTATTTTATGTTTGCTACAATTAACTCACATTTTCAAACATTTCGTCTGCTAATTAAAACTAAATCTTAAACCTTACTAATTGTATCCTAATTGTATTTGCAATCCACTCCAATCCACTCTCTCTCTCTCCCTCTCTCGCTCTCACCCTGCGGCCCACCCGCTTACCATAATTCACTAATTTAGTCGCTGTGGTTTTGCCTCACTTATTTTGACAACTAATTGATATCAAATTTGTTGGGACCACCTCTAAATAGTTTAACGCCCGCTGAACACGCGACACGTTTTCGAGTTGCCTCTGTAAGCCACGCCCCCCAGCTGTGTATAAGGGGCGTAGCAGTACTTGAACTGTAGCTCAAACAATTGTTGGCTAACCGTTAGCTGCACGCTGATAATTGTTTTCCATAGAATTTACTGTCTGGCTGTGGTTCAGAACATGACGCTTGGCTTTAGTTCTCCATAAATTCTCCGCATGGACATCAAAGCGTATACGTAACAATTGCAGCTATGCATGAATAAGTGAGCGAGTGTATGTGTATGCGAGTGTGTGTGATTGTGTGCGTGAGTGTGCATGCATGCGTGAATAGACAAACATATTCGAACAAGCTATGCTTTTGTCAATAATATGCATTAATTAAGTGCAGACACAGATGCCTGATAGACAGGACAGGACAGACAGGATGGGGCACGGCCAGGATAACGGATATGCTATCCAACATGGCGTATGCGTGTTTTGTGTGTACGCACGCATAAATTTAATTAGAATTTTGTACAGTCGACCAACAAAGAACAAACATGTTATTATCAAAGTCAGTCACAAAAACCAACTACAAAAACCTAAAAACAAAAAAACAAAAAATGCAATTTCCTTACACAGGATCTGCTGCTGCATATCCTCAGCTAGGCACTCGATGGGTTTAAGTGCGACAGGCAGCTGATTGAAATGATGCTGCACTCCGGAACAGGCAGCCCCGCTGCTTTCCGTGCCGGCTCGGGCCAGCCAGCTATTTGTGCTCCCTTTGAGTAGTCCTTTGAAGCTGTCCTTTTTTTTAGCTGCTGCTCGACAAATAGTTGCGCAACTGACACGCAACTATGCCGCCTGCAACTGGCACAAACGCACACAAAGTTTAGTTTGAGCAGCAGCAGGAGTAGCAGCAGCTGCTGACTAGGCTCAGAAACAGGACTCACGCTCTTTTGTATGTGCATTGAGTGGACCATCGTTTGTCACACGTCCAAAAGAGCGTTGCAAGCAGCTCAACCAAGAGGACTTTTGAGTGGGGCAAAGGAGGCTGCAGTAAGGAGAAACGAAAAACAAACGGTGTACAGTGGGATTTGAGCTTGAGCTTAAGATAAAAGTAAACCGAAAAAGTCAAATAACTATATGCTGTAAGCCAAAAAATAAGTATGAAGACTATTCTAAAAGAGATCGACAGAGAGAAAGTCGAACGGTCGGGCTGACGGACGAACGGACGACAGGACAGATGGACGGAAGACAGGACGAATAGACAAACGACAGGATAGACGAACGGACGACAGGAAGACGAACGGACAACAGGAAGACGGACGGACGACAGGATAGACGGAAGGGCGATATCATAGACAGAAGGACGATAGGATAGAGGGAAGGACGATAGGATATCGGAAGGATGACAGGATAGACGGACGGATGACAGGACAGATGGACGGACGACAGGATAAATAGACAAACTACAGGACAGCCGAACAGATGACAGGACAGACGGATGGAAGACAGGACAGACGGATAGACGACAGGACTTACGAACAGACGTCAGGACAGACGAACAGATGACAGGACAGACGGATGGAAGACAGGACAGACGAACGGACCATAGAACAGACGAACGGAATGATGGAGGTAGACCGACTCGGCTGTTAAATCTGATTTTCTAATTAACTGATCCAAACTATACTTACTACTTAGTAATATATCTCCTTATATATCTATATAAGCACAAAATTCCCTAAATACGTAATTCTTTTTATATCTTATTATATGATAATGTATATATTTTAATATGTCCCTTACCATATAGACCCGTTTTTTCTCTCAATTTTCCGCCCAACTTTAGTAGCACTCCGCGGATCTAAGTCGATTCGATCTACTGTCTCTAGTTATATTTACTTGGCTTATCCATTCGTATGGCCTACTTCTCTCTGGCACTATATCACTCAGGCTGCTGTCACTGGCGGAGTTGCCAACGGGTGCACCACCACCACAGAGAGCTGTTGACTGTCGTCGGGGTGGCTAATGGAGTTGTAAGTGGAGAGGGTTTGGGCCCAAAAGTGGATCAAGCTGCGGAACAAAGGCGGGTATTGCCAGCATGCAGGATATGCAGAGCCCAACAAATCGTTGTCCTTGTTGCAATGCAAACTACCTTCCAGCTCACTAAGCCACCCAACCACCCAGCCACCCTGCCGCCCAGCGGCCCGCCTATGTGGTTGCCAAGTGGGAGCCACACAGTAGCCGCCCGAGGGTCTTGCTTCTTTTCACAGGAATCGACCAGGCTGGGTCCGGGTCCGGGTCCGGGTTCGAGTTCGGAGAGCAGCCACAGTGATGTCGACGTCGACAGAGGCAGCGCTGCCAGCGCCTTTGTTTATGTGCCAACATTTGGGCGCTCTATATGCGTGTATGTGTGTGTATCTGTGTGTTGTTGTTGTTGTTGTTTCTGAAGCCCTCAAGCTGTACGTGTGAGTGGTTTTAGTGTTGTTCTGGATTTTTAAGTTGTTTTCGTTGTCGTGCGTTGTTTTTGCTGCCTTTTTTTCTTCTTTTTTTTTGTGTGCTCGTCTTTAGTTGCAATTTGCACACACATGAAACATATGCACTTAACCAACACACACACACACATACACGCACTGAACGCTGACACCAATTAGGGTTAGCTACTGATTGTTGTTGTTGTTGTTGTTGCTCTTCGTGTGTTGCATGTTTACAGTAGCCACAAAACATAATTTTTGTTTAGACAACTCCGTAGCAACGAGGACTAAACTGTGGCTTCGCCTCCAGTCACAATTCCTGCCGCTCCTGTGCCATAATTATCGCTCCCAACCAGCCAACAGCAACAGCAGCAACAACAACAATCAAAGCAATGGGTGCAACCGTAGCTAACGGTAACAGAAGCTGGCCAAAGCATATAGCATACACCGCAGAGCAGCGCAGCGCAGCGTTGCCAGATGGCTATAATTTTATTTGTGAACTTAATTTTGTGGAGGCAACACGTTGTGGATACCCTGTAATTAATGAATATTCATATTCAAAATTGAAAATAATAATAAATAAATAATAATAATAATATCAATTAAAATAATAATAATAAAGTTAATATTTGCATTAAAAATTTAAAGATCAACAAGTTGATTTTTTTAAATTTAGAGCTTATAAATAAGTAAAATAAAATCGCATATCTGAAAATATATGGAAATAATAGATAGATATACATAAATATATACATATAGATAAATACAGATATAAAGATAGATATGTAAATAAATAGATTGATATGTAGATATATAGATAAATAGATAGATAGATAAATAGATAGATTGATAGATAAATATATATATGGATAGATAGTTAGTAAGAGATATAGATGAGTAGATATATAGATAAATAGTAGATAGATGTATAGCTTGATAGATGTATAGAGACAGAAAGCTATCAGATATCAGATATTACATAGATGGATTGATAATCCAACACAGGCATTGATAGATAGTCTGTTTATACCCAATCATATGACAAATAATCACTGGCTCAGTGCAATATCAATAATTGATTTTATGACTTACTAGAAAGGTATTATTTTTAAGAATTTACTGAAAATGAGCTTAAGTACTAGAAGACTTTTAAAAACATTGCATATGTATGTATATACAGAACTTTTTTAGAATTATTCTAAGTCTCCAAACTATTTCTGTACAGTTTTGATTTAGGAATATGTTTTTTTCTTTATCTATGAAAAGTATTGTCTTCGTAGAGCAGGGATTAGGCGAGCTGGCACACAAGAAAAGTACAGTAGAGTATAGTATAGTAGTATAGTATAGTATATAGTATAGTATAGTATAGTGGAGTAGAGTATGTTATGCTCAAATATACTATACTAAACTTTACTATACTATACTCTTCTATACTATATTAAACCAATGCCATACTCTACTATACTATGCTATACTCCTGAAGTATAGTATTGAGTATTTGAGTGAAGCATAGGTATAGCATAGTATAGTTAAGTATAAGTTAAGAGTATAGTAAAGTTCAATATAGTCATGTATGATATAGTATAGTAGAGTATAATATAGTATATTTCAGTATATACATATAGTAGTATAGCATAGTACATAGTATATATTATAGTATAGTATAGCACAGTTTAGTACAGTAAAGCATATATATAGTCATGTATGCCTCAAAGTTTACTCGTTTGCTATTGCCTTTTTTGTTGCCTGGTTGTTGTTGTTGTTGTCGTTACTGCCGCATAGAATTTTACGCTAACGAGTTGTTGTTGTTGTTGTTGTTGTTGCTCAACTTACAGTGGTTGTTGGTATTGTTGTGTGCACTGCAAACTCCAGGAGTTGATTAGAAAGTTTTTTCAGCTGTTACTGCTGCTGTTTCTGCTGTTGTCGTTAGCTTTGCCGCGCGGCTCACTTGTTTCCATTAGGCGGGAAGTTTAGGAGAGTTCGCGAAACGCGAGCATATGTGGGAGATCCGTTACTGGGTTCTCAACTCTCTGTTCCTGTTCCTGTATATGTGTGAGTGTATGTGTTTGTTTGTGTATAATTGTTGTTGTGCGTCTGTGTGTGGCTTGTCGCTTGGCTGCGCTGTCGCTAAGCATAAAAACTACGGCACACAACTTTTCCTAATTAATTTTTAATGTGTGTAAAATGTTTTGTAAATGAGTATTTACTTTTGCCTTTGATAAAAATACGAGAAGCCACAAAACTCTGATTACAAAGCCAAGCTCCAGAGGTTATCAAATTGTTATATTATACTTTAAAAACTGCAATTTTATTATTATTATGATATAATTAAAATGTGACAAATGAAATTATTTGGCAAATGGGATTGGAATGTGGACTGAAATTGTATTGACAAAATATTCAAGTAGAACAGAAATGTAAGATGAATATTTTTGAATGCTGTAAATATAGATATGTGTATGTTGATAAATATGATATATGATATGATGATAGAGATAGATGTGATAGATATGATAGATATGATATATATGATAGATATGATATTTAGATATAATATGTATGACAGATATGATAGATATGAAAGATATGATAGATATGATAGAGATGGTAGATATGATAGACATGATAAATATGAAATTTATGATATATATGATAGAAATGATAGATATAAAATATATGATAGATATGATGGATATGATAGATACGATATATATAATATGAAAGATATGTTAGATATGATACACATGATAGACATGATAGATATGATAGATATTAAAGATATGATAGGCATGATAGATATGTTAGATATGATAAATATGATAGACATGTTAGATATGATATATATGAAAAAAAATGTATATATAGATATGATAGTAAGAAACAGAGATAAACAGTAACAACGAGAGATTCTCAGATAGATAGATGGAGGATGGAAAGATGGAGAGACAGATGGATAGGTAAATATTATAGATTTATAAATAGATGGACGATGTATTATTTATCTAAAGATAAATAGATGCAGATTTATAAGAAGATAGCTAGATATGATATACATATGTTTGACAGAAAGATATTATAAATTGATTAATTGAAAGATATTCAAGCTAGCTTTATGTAATTAGAAATAGTAGCTAAGATAGATTCATAATCAGTTATATTAAAAGATAAATGGATTGATATACTATATATGTAAATAAGTATACATAAATGAAAATATATAAATGTAAATATAAGATATTTCGTATTCTTACTGATTTTAGCTGTTTGCCCTCACTCTTTCTTAAGGAAATGTGTTCCGTCTTAAGTCATCCAATCCTCATGAACGTCCGAGTCTGCCCAGTCGAGTAATCCAGTTTCTGCATTTATGCATCCCATCGATATATAAGCTAATATGCCCCTTCTTTTGATACTTCATAAGTTACTTAAGGCAAGCACCAGGCGCCTCTGACCCTTACTCTGACCCTGGACATCCCTAGACCCAGAGCCTTTGCTAGTGCGAGACTTCATTGCCCCGCTAGCATATTTTTTTTTGCCTCGCGGTTAATTAAGCTAAGGCTAAAACATGTTCCAAGGTAAACGCATAAGTTTTAGCTGGATTTAATATCCCACTTTAGCTTTTACTTTTGCTTTTGGCTATTTTTTTTGCCTGCAATTTATTGTCGAGTTTTCAGTATTTGTGCCACGCCCTTAACTGTTGATTGTGTGCTCAAGTAACGCACTAATTGCATATGGCAATTGTTGGACCCAGTTACACAGATTTACACCCTCACACACATGCACACACTACTCACACATGCACACATGCACACATGCTGGCCCTGACACATGTCCGAACAAGGAACAACTTGCCGCAAATTGCGGCAAGCAAAATGGAATTTGCAAAATGTGGAATGCAACCTCCACAGCAAATTCCCATTCAGCTCCATTAAAGCACTCCCCCCCCCCCTCAATCTAAACGTTCGTTTTCTTCTGCTTCTCCTTTTTTGCCTTTGTCTCATTGCTGTCATTTTGCAGAGATTTGCGCTTCAATCAGTTTGAGGAGCTGCCGAGCAATGCATTCAATGGACTTGGCCAGCTGACTACGCTCTTCCTCAATGACAACCAGCTGGCGTCTGTGGAGGAGGATGCCTTCAAGGGTTTGACAGCGTTGCGGTTTCTCTATTTGAACAAGAATGCTTTAAGCCGCTTACCCGCCAGCATCTTTCAGCAATTGCCAAGATTGGAGGCACTGTAAGTACTTACACACACACACACACACATTTTACTATTTCCATTTCCATTTCCACTTCGGATCGAGTTCAAGTTTAATTAAAAGAAAAACGCGCATACGCCACGTTGACCACACTGAATTTCTTTCTCTGCGCTTAGCTATCTGGAAGACAATAACATTTGGCAACTGCCCGCCGGTCTCTTTGACAATCTGCCCCATTTGAATCGACTGTAAGTTCGTTAACTGCGCGAGCAGACAAAAAAAACCAAACGACTTTCCTCTTACCTGCTTGCAGTTTCCTGCACAACAACAAGCTGGTCAATCTACCTTTGGATATGTTCAACAAATTGCATAGCCTGAAGCGTTTGCGTTTGGACGCCAACCCGATTGATTGCAATTGCGGTGTCTATTCACTGTGGCGTCGCTGGCACCTGGATGCCCGGCGTCAACTGATGACCATCACGCTCACCTGCGCCCAGCCCGCGGCGTTGCAGCGACAAAGCTTCGCCGGCCTCAACGAGTTGCATTTCAAGTGCGGTAAGTGACAGCAGCAGAGGCTGCAGCTGAGGCAGCAGCAGTAGCCGCAGCTGTTCCACGTGTCACCAAGACACTGACACGAACTCCAAATTAATGAAGATATATAGTTAATATGAACTACATATTAAATATAATATATATATATATATATGAAGACATATAGTTAATACGAACTACATTAATCAGTTTCATAATGAGCTTTTGGCATATTAAGCAAATCTTGTTTGAAGGAGATAAAAGTTTCATTTGAAAATGAAAAAGCAAAAAAAGCTCTTGGAAGACTTCAATTATTACAAACAGCTTAAAAGCTCATTAAAGCTTTATACAATAGAAACAACTTGCTTAAAACATTTTGTTAAATATGATGCTTTTTTAATAAATTATTAAACTACTTTAAAAGCTCTTTGTATATTTAAAATAGAGCTTTAAAATCTTTTGAAGCTTTAAAAAAATACAAATATTTAGGAAAAATATTCTTAGTATCAAAATTGTATATTTTTAAAAGCATATGCTTACATGGTTTGAATATAATTCTAAATAGAAAAAAAAGCTTTTAAATATAGTTAGTTAAACACAAAGTTCTCAAAGCATACCCAAGTTTTTAATAACAATTTTAAATAAAAATATGCTAGAAAGCATTTGGTTTTGAAAGCACAGACTCCTAAAAGAGTATTAAATGCTAAAACAAAACTTTGACATTAAGTTTTAATATTAGGAAACAAAAAACTTTGACATACAAGGCTAGCTTACAAGCAGGAAAGCTCAACAATAATTAGAAATACTGAAAGCTTGAGGCTTAAGACCCTTCAATATTCTTTCCTATTACAGGTTTTTAAAGCATGTAAAAAATTAATATATACTCCACTAAATGCTTAAAGCTTTTACTTTAAAAAGTATCTTAAAAAAATTGAGTAGAAAAAATATAAATTAATAAAAAAATATATAAATATATAAAATATATATAATTTATATTAATGCTTACTTTTAAAGCAAATTAATCACAAATTAAAATGCACTTAAAAGTTTTTGTATTTTAATTTTAAAAACTTTTAGTATAAACAAAATTTTACATTTTGGGTTTAAAAAGAGAAAAACATATAGAGTAGATCTTTAAGCTTTGATGATTACTATTCAACAGCAAGTATATTTAATTGCTGAACTTAAGCTGAAACTAAGCGAATGTCATTCTTATCATAGCTACATAACTTTTCGCCAAATTAACTTTTTAAGCCATATTTATAAAGCTAATGCCATTTGATTAAAATTAACATTTATTTTTATTGACCTCCCCAAAAACGTAGCCAAGCCGCAATTGGTTTCTGGCCCCGAGGACATGCACGTCTACCAAGGCGACACTGTGGACATGGCCTGCGAGGTGGTGGGCCAGCCCAAGCCCGAGCTCATCTGGATGCACGGCACCAACGAGATCGGTGTGGAGCAGGCGCCGCGTATGCAAGTCCTTCCGAGCGGCTCGTTGCGCATCAACTCGGTGGAATCGAATGACATTGGCATCTACGAGTGCATTGCACGCAATGAGATGGGCGAGATCAAATCGCAGCCGGTGCGAATGCTGGTCAGGCAGGCCGACAACAGCTTGGACAGTCACGTGGAGCAGCAGCAGGTGTGGGATGTTGTGGACGAGACACCGGCAGCACCGCGCTTCATCCACCAGCCGCATGACCAAATTGTGGCACTGCATGGGTCCGGGCACGTGCTACTCGATTGCGTTGCCCGCGGCTGGCCACAGCCAGACATACAATGGTTCGTCAATGGACGCCAGCTCGCCCAGTCCACATCCGCACTCCAGCTGCAATCGAATGGCAGCCTCATCCTGCTCCAGCCCAGCCAGTTGACAGCGGGCACGTATCGTTGCGAGGCGCATAATCGTCTGGGCAGCGTCCAAGCCACCGCCCGCATCGAAGTCAAGGGTGAGTACCATCTGTCCCTTTCGCATTGCAGCTGGGGGCCCACATTTAGTTGGAACTGTCGCGTTTAACACAATTTACAGTCGATTTAATTTGTATCGCGTTGCCAGTTTTATAAACCCGCAACGGTTCATTTGTAACTTCGTTATAGAGTTCTGGTTGCAGTTGTTGCTTCATTTTCTGTCCCTGTTCGATCAGCGGCTTGATTTAAGTCAACTTCCATTTATATAAACTGCAAGTGTTTTTATTGCAATCGAAACAGCCAAAGCTTCAGATTAATTGTTTGGAAAAAGCCACTTTAATGTCTCTCTGTTTCAAATGCGCCTGGGTATTCCCTATTTTGCAATGATTTTTAATGGCTTCGCTCTATTTTCTTTAGTTTTTTGTACTCTTTTCACAGTTATTTATGGATATTCTCTCTTTATTTGGTTGTTGATTTGATTAAGCCTTAATAAAAATACCATGTGCGTAACGAGCTGAAGTAAACAGCTTTATAAAGTATATGCGACCATAAATTATTCCTGATTTAAACAAGTCTATGTCCGTCTTTTTCCACCTGAACAAACAAGTTTTTGAAAATTTTTGTGTGATATCTTTAAATTAAATGTAGAAACTATTGTAATATCGAATATATTCTAGAGCTCCAACTATTAAAAAAATTCTATTCTTCGCGACAAAAAAAAAGACTTAGTTTTGACAAAGTTATGTACGAATGAAGTAAAGCCCCTTGCTCATAGAGATCTTTTTTACAAGTCAAATTTTTTTACATTTTTGACATGAATTTTGGTTAAAATTTTGAATTATTTTAAAAGTTATTTTTAACACTAATGTTGACGTACGCAATCTACTAAACATAAAATTTCTAGAATTAAAATTTGAAACAAAAAAAATTTCCCAAAATAAGTAAGGGGGAGAAAGTCCGAATCACTTTAAAAGTTATTTTTAACACAAATGTTGACAAACGCAATCTATTATACACAAAATTTTAAGATTAAAAAATTAAAATATAAATAAAAATTTTCGAAAACATGTATTTCACTGAAATAAAAAAAAATTTAAAAAAAAAAGACTTAATAAAGACGCTAAAACATAAAGAAAATGATGTCGCTAAAGGAAATCGGTTAAGTTTTGACAAAGTTATGTAGATTTCAAAAAGCAACTCAGCGAGTGGATTAATAAAGTAACTCCTAGTTGGGCACTCCTGAGCTTTACTTGCCTCTGAATGTTTTTTTTTTAACAAATTACATTTCAAATACTTTATTTTATGACTTATCAAAGCCCCAGCTCTCAAACAGTTGCCCTAAAAACACCAAAATCTATGGAATTACGATTAATAAACAATATTATGTGCACATATACCTAATCCATAAGCTATATATGCGCCACGTACACTAAACTTTGGCCGAATAAAAGTGGAATATGTACGGCACGTAATGCCCATTGCCATAAATAGCTGAGCTGAGTGCGAGTGTATTTAAACTTTGGCTTTAATATCTTTAATTTCTTACCCAAGCGCTGCGACGTGACTGTACTTTTTATGGCAGCAACTGGAGTGAGGGGGAGAGCGGGGAGGGGGTGTGGCATGTTGTGCAGTCAACGCCTTAATCACAATGGCTCATTATAATTTGTGGTCATAGCACAAAATGAAGTGCAAAATACGCGCTTTATTTTGCAAATTAAGTGCAAAAATTATAAACTATTATGCATATATAAAGCGAACGCACTTCAAAAAGGGGGGCGTGGCAGGGCGATGGGGCTGGTCGTTGCTGTTCAAGCAGCGAGCCGTTGCGTTTGGTCAGCATAATTAACCCAACAAGCACGCACACACGCACCCAAGCACACACACACACACAGCAAATACAAAATGGCGACCCGCAGCGCCAAAAAGTATGCAATGAAAAATATGTTTGCGCTCGATATGAACAAAGCATGAGGATGAAGCGGAGGGGAGAGAGGGAAAGTTGTTTGATGGAACGCATAGAAAACTGGCTTTTCCATTTATTTTCTTTCGCTCACTCACTGCCCCACTCACTGCTGCCTGCTGCCATTTGGAGCGGTAGAAATTGCTTAAATCACTCAATACGGTTCGTTGCATCTGGTTTGCAGATTTACCCGAAATTTTAATGGCACCACAAAACCAAACAATCAAACTGGGCAAAGCCTTTGTGCTGGAATGCGATGCCGATGGCAATCCACTGCCAAGCATAACCTGGCAATTCAATGGCGAGCCACTGACGCCCACCACTGCCGATGCCGGCCTGCTGCTGGAGAACGAGAACACGGAGCTGGTGGTGAGCGTTGCCAAACAGCAGCATGCAGGTAAGTGCACCACCGCCCACCGCCTTTCTTTACACAATTCAAGTCGCTCCACAACGGCGTTCAGGTGTCTATCGCTGCACGGCGAGCAACGAGAACGGTGAGGTGAGCGTGGAGGCAACGATTAAAGTGGAGCACTCACAAGCACCGCCACGACTAGCCATTGAGCCCAGCAATTTGGTGGCCATTACGGGCACCACCATCGAGTTGCCATGCCAGGCGGAGCAGCAGGAAGACGGCATGCAGGTAACTCTCTCGCTCGCAAATTTCCCCCTCCATCCTGCCTTCCTTTTCAAACTTTTATTTGGCAGATTGTTTGGCGTCGCGATGGACGACTCATCGATCCCAACGTCCAACTGACTGAGAAATATCAAATAAGTGGCGCCGGCAGTTTGTTTGTCAAGAATGTGACCATTCTCGACGGCGGACGCTACGAGTGCCAGCTGAAAAACAGATACGGGCGAGCGACAGCCTCCGCTCTGATTACCATCAGGTGAGTCAAAAAGAAGAAATCTCAGCTTCCAAGTTTCGCTCAAAGCAAACAACTTTCCGGCTGCAGTCAAAGGCAGCACTTAAAACGCATTTAAGAGCGGAGCCAAAAAACTTTGCTTAATTAATTGAAAAATTTCCTTTCGTTTTTTTTTTCTTTTTTTTTTTGGTCGCACAACCACCAAAGCATTAAGCACTTGTAGTGCAACACGGTGGTGCAAGCTACGCTTAACTTTTGTGAAAATAAATTAAATGAAGAAACCATTTAAGTTGCTTAGTCCATTGTGACTTGACTTGGTGCCACTGTGAATTTTTTAACTCTATAGAAATAACTTTTAAGTTAAATAAAGTGAGCTTTTAGTGGGTGTTAAAGTTAATAATATTGTAGTATTTATATATATATATATATATATATTGGGAACATATATTGGGATCTTGGGTGGTCCATGAGAAATAGCTGTAGCTCAAATCAGCGTCGGAGCAGAAGGATCAAGGGGTAGAGCTAGCATTACGGAAGCATCAGGCTAAGCACTCCTAGAGTTCAGAGAAATTTAAAGAGGTAATTCGGATAGATGCTTGACATATACATATACTTATATACTTATCTATGAGGCTCAAAAGGTTTCACCTGAGGCCAATCGCTCACAGAATGAAGAGAGCTGATTCAGAAAAATCAACTATGAGTGTAGTCCTTGCCAGGCAATAACTCCTTTGATTTACCTAAGCGAATATGCTGTAGTTTAACTATTTTTTGTCTTCTGCTCAGCTCGAATGTGAAAAGCTATAAACATAACATCAAGGATCAAGGCAGAGCTTATAGCAATCACACAAAGAGTCTAGAGACTAGCCTCGGAAAGATCAACTGTGAGTGTAGTCCTTGCTAGGAAACAAGACATCGGACTAAGTACTTGCTCTATTATAGCGATTTTGTTTAACCTTAGTTGGACTGTGAGAAACTATATATTATGTATATATAAGCCCTTAAGGATCTTAGAGCTTAGACCAAGAACAAGAAGAGTCTAAAGCACAATATCGGAAAGATCAACTAAGAGTGTAGTCCTTTTTACAGGCAAAAAGTCCTATGACTATCCTAGGTTGCTCTAATATAATAGTTTTCTTCATTTTTAGTTTAACTGTGAGAAAATATATACACAAATATATATACCCTTAAGAATTAAGGGGTAGAGCTTGGGCTTAGAACAAGAAGAGTCTAGAGCCTAACATCGGAAAGGTCAACTGTTAGTGTAGTCCTTAACAAGCAACAAGTTATATCACTATACTAGGTACATAATCTAGTATAACGGGTTTTTCTGCTTTATATATATATACATATCAAAATACCCATAAGAATCAATGAGTAAATTTTAGACCAATCACATAAAGAGTCTAGAGAGTTGATTCGAAAAGATCAAGTAGAAAAGTCAACCAGTCCTGTGACTAGCCTGAGCTAACATTCTGAGGTATAACTGTTTTTTCTCTGCTAAGCTGGAATGTGAGA
Organism: Drosophila gaucha; assembly: GCA_035045545.1. NCBI lineage: Eukaryota > Metazoa > Arthropoda > Insecta > Diptera > Drosophilidae > Drosophila > Drosophila gaucha. Next base: position 12,001,762 of record JAWNOY010000292.1, on the reverse strand, counting down.
AACTATATATAAATATACATATATATATATATATATATGCATATATATGCACCCATAATCTAAAATCTTTCTTATACCTGAAGCATATTTAAAAGCTTAACTTAACTTGCTGAGATTAAAGCGTTCTCTTGGGCTTATCTACAACAAGTCCAAAGTAAATCAACTATTGATGAACTTTTCTTGGCAAATGCCATTTCCATTCAGTTTTCGGCCCACTGTGCCGCTGGCTAAACTGCATATAAAATATGCACTAAAAGACATCAAAAGGCGCCGACGACGAAAGCACAAAAAACTTGCTGTGCCAGTTGGCAGCCAGGCCAAACGTGCCAACACAGGACAAGGGAACGTGACAAACGGACTGAGGGACATACACACACTCACACACACACAGACACACACACATATGGAGAGAGAGTTCTTAGTTGTTAGAGGATGAGACAGCCGCACAAGTTGTTCAAATTGCCCAAATTGAAATTGAGTTGACAAGTTGTTCATGGCACAACTCTCTCTCTCTCTCTCTCTCTCTGTCTCTTTTTGTCTCTTTCTCACTTGGAATTTTGTGGTCTTCCTTTTTGGGATTTAAGATAGAATAGTCTTGAGTTAGGTGCAACGTGCATATGCGGCCGTAAATCAATTTGTACGCCGGCAAATGATAAAGCAAAAGCCGCACCAGCTAAAGGTAGACCAAAGCAAGGCCACAAATCGAAAGGCGCTTTGCTTACGCAGCACAAAATTTTTAAATGCATAATGCAAAAGGCAGTCAAAGGCGCAGTCTTCCGACTCGCTTCCATATGACCTGCTTCCACAGCTTCCGCTGCTGTGTACGCATCATTTAGTAGGAGCTGTGTGTGTGTGTGTGGCAACCGCTTACGTTGTTGCGCCACCAGCATTAGAAACTTTACTCATTACGCTGGGGCAACCTCAGTCGCTAGACCGCAGCAAAGGAGGCTGCAAAATTGAAAAAAGAAAAAAGGGAAAAGCAGCAAAGAAAACGCAAAACGTTAAAAGTGAAAAACTATGCTGAGTCACAGACCAAGAATGGTTGCTGGGAACGTCGCCGAAGCCAGCAACAAAAAGTGAGCGAAAACCGCTGAATGCCTGCAGCAGCAGGGCAGCAGCAGCTACTGAAATCCGCCCAAGTTGTGGGTAATTCTGGCGTAAAACAAAAGCTTATCCTGTTACTGCCTGCCGGGCTGCTGGCTGCTGGAGACGTAGGTGTTGGCGGGAATGCTGGCCACGGAAATACGTTGCCATTGCCACAGCATGTGGCACACACACACACACACTCACACACTGGGCGCAAAGCCAAGAAAAGACACATAAAAGCCAGCTTAAGTTACATATACGACTTGCCAAATGCTCTACAATGGCATTAGTTAGTTTATTTGACTGAAAATGACAATTGAATTCGTAAATAATATTTTTTTATAATTTCTAAAATATTAGCTTAATTCAATAGAGATTATTTATATACCGAAATTTTTAATGAAATCTGAGACAACTTTTAAATTTCTTTACATTTTTATATATTTATTTCTGCCTTCACTGTGTTTTCTCACTGTGTTTTCTCATTTGGCTGCACTTTTTTGCAATTTGTAAGCTTGACGAATTGGCAGCACTTGTTTTTCACTTCTCTCACATTTTTATATCAAATATACGCTTTTAGCTTGAAATGTCACAGCGATTAAAGAGCTACAAAGTTTATATCACTTTATTTTAGTTTTTAAGGGGCAGCATGGCAATTGAATTGCATGCATATAACATAGGCAGCACTAGATTTTGCTTATTTGCAAGTCAGATGGATTTAAAGGACTAATTTAGTAGTACTTTTATTGCAATTATTTTATTTTTATTGCAAGAAAGAGCATGGCAAATGTGATCCATATGTACATAAAAGATTCCAAGCACTTTTTTCAAACTGCAAGTCACTCGGATTTTAAGAATCAACTGAATTGGCAGAGATCGGCAGCTCTGGTTTTTGCGTATCACCGACACAGCTTGTTTTTTGGGGGCTTGCGAAATGGGCAGCACTTTGTTTTTGCTTTGCAGGGCTATGATTTAAAGACCTTACAGAATTGGCAGCACTTTTTTATAGCTCTTATAGGCCTGCATGACAGATGTGTTGTATACATTACTGATTGGCAGCACTCAAGAACTACATAATAGATTGCTTTTGCTTGTCAGATTATTTTTATTCATAAATGGGTAACACTTTTTTTTATATTTTATGACAGCATGACTGATGTAATGCATATATGAGAAAATGTTAGTAAATTAGTTTGCTTATCACCAATACAGACTGATTCAAAGGGCGAGCTAAATGGGCATCACTATTTTAGCTTTAAAATGCTTACATTGCATATATGTTGTATACATAACAGATAGGCAACACTGGGTTTTGCTTGTTAGCAAACCAGATTGGTTTCAAGAGTGAATGGGCAGCACTTTTCTAAAACTTTTCATAAAGCGATGTGATCTATGCCTGAGAGATGCAGATAGTTTTGGGTCTGGCTTGCTAAAAGCGTAATTTATTGTCAGAACAAAATGGGCAGCACTGATTATAAACTAATTAGTTTATAAAGTTTGCATATCTTTGTGCTAAACTGCATAACAAATAAGATGTAACTGGTAGTTGTTAGGGTATTACAAACACGCCGCCAGAAAAAGCGCAGCCACAAAATGGCAACGGGGCGCCAGCAGAGAGACACAGAGAGGGTAAATATGTGTGCTTGTAGTTGTAGTTGGCTGGCAGTGGTTGCCATTTAGTCGCTGTAGTGCGATAGTTGATAGTGGTAAGCACTGAGCAGTGGCTGTGGTGCAACAGGGTGTATTATGGTCGTTAAGTTATTACCTACCGCGCCGACAATGGCAAAGTTTACACAGCGAAACTTTCCAAAGGGAAATTCCTTTAACGGCGACGGCCAACGCCACGCAGAATGTGCGGAATGAATTGTTGTTAATGCCTCCCTCGCAGAGCTTGGCGCGGATTTTCCTTGCAGCAACAACAGGAGAAAATATATAAAAAAAAGAAAAGTGAGTCTGGCATAATTTTGCTCGTTGCCAACTCAGCGACTGCCGCTGGCCGAGCAGCAGACCATCATAAAAAATAAAATAAAAATAAAAATAAAAATTAAAAATAAGTAAAGTTTACTTCTGGCTTTTTATTAGACAACGACGATTTAAGCCACCTCTGACGCTTGGAAAAATTAATTGCAATTAAAGTAGGGGAGGGAACAACTGTGAAAAGTCGAGCTATTTTTTTAATATTAATTATGGACTCTGGTTGCAAGTTTTACCAGAACTAAAAGTTTTGCATATTATCATAAGTCTTGATTTACTCCTTGCGCAGATTATAAGCTTATTCCTGTTTCTTTTAGTTGTTCCTTTCTCTTCTTTACTGTTCTCTGTCTATATTCTGTCATCAATCATTTATCTTTTATCCTTTATCCTTTTCCTTTATCATTTATCTTTGCTCTCTTCTACCCTTTATCCAAAAGCCTTCATCCTTTATCATCTTTCCTCCATCCTCTATCCTCTATCCTCTATCCTCTATCCTCCATCCTCTATCCTCTATCCTCTATCCTCTATCCTCTATCCTCTATCCTCTATCCTCTATCCTCTATCCTCTATCCTCTATCCTCTATCCTCTATGCTCTATCCTCTATCCTCTATCCTCTATCCTCTATCCTCTATCCTCTATCCTCTATCCTCTATCCTCTATCCTCTATCCTCTATCCTCTATCCTCTATCCTCTATCCTCTATCCTCTATCCTCTATCCTCTATCCTCTATCCTCTATCCTCTATTCTCTATTCTCTATCCTCTATCCTCTATCCTCTATCCTCTATCCTCTATCCTCTATCCTCTATCCTCTATCCTCTATCCTCCATCCTCTATCCTCCATCCTCTATCCTCTATCCTCTATCCTCTATCCTCTATCCTCTATCCTCTATCCTCTATCCTCTATCCTCTATCCTCTATCCTCTATCCTCTATCCTCTATCCTCTATCTTCTATCCTCTATCCTCTATCCTCTATCCTCTATCCTCTATCCTCTATCCTCTATCCTCTATCCTCTATCCTCTATCCTCTATCCTCTATCCTCTATCCTCTATCCTCTATCCTCTATCCTCTATCCTCTATCCTCTATCCTCTATCCTCTATCCTCTATCCTCCATCCTCCATCCTCCATCCTCCATCCTCTATCTTTCCGTGCCTTCTCATCTTTTCACTTAAATTTTCTCCTGTTCTCTTTTCTAGTCATCTTCTCACTTACTCACTATCTATCTCCCTCTCTCTTTCTCTCTCTTCTAGAAACAATGTCGATCTGGCACCTGGAGATCGTTATGTGCGCATTGCCTTCGCCGAGGCAGCCAAGGAAATCGATGTGGCCATCAATAATACCCTGGATATGCTCTTCTCTAATCGCTCGACTGGTGCTCCTCCTAATTTTGGTGAACTGTTGCGGGTCTTCCGTTTTCCCACTGGCCAGGCCAGGCAGCTGGCCCGTGCCGCAGAGATCTATGAGCGCACGCTGGTCAACATTAGGAAACATGTGCAGCAGGGCGACAATCTGACCATGGAGAGCGAACAGTACGAGTTTAGGGATCTGCTGTCGCGGGAGCATTTGCACCTGGTGGCGGAACTCTCCGGCTGCATGGAGCATCGCGAGATGCCCAACTGCACGGATATGTGTTTCCATTCGAAATATCGCAGCATTGAGGGCACCTGCAACAATCTGATGCATCCCACATGGGGAGCCTCGTTAACTGCATTTAGACGTCTTGCCCCACCCATCTATGAGAACGGCTTCAGCATGCCCGTGGGCTGGACGAAGGGTCTGATGTATGCGGGTCATCCGAAGCCAAGTGCTCGTCTGGTATCCACCTCGCTGGTGGCCACGAAGGAGATAACGCCCGATGCACGCATCACTCACATGGTCATGCAGTGGGGTCAGTTCCTGGACCACGATCTGGATCATGCTATACCCTCTGTCAGCTCGGAGAGCTGGGATGGTATTGACTGTAAGAAGACCTGCGAACTGGCACCGCCCTGCTATCCCATTGAGGTGCCCCCGAATGATCCGCGTGTGAAGAACCGTCGCTGCATCGATGTGGTGCGCTCCAGTGCCATCTGCGGCTCTGGCATGACCTCCCTCTTCTTCGACAGCGTGCAGCATCGCGAGCAGATCAACCAACTGACGGCCTACATAGATGCCTCCCAGATGTATGGCTACAATACGCCCTTCGCCCAGGAGCTGCGCAACCTGAGCTCCGACGAGGGTCTGCTGCGTGTCGGCGTCCACTTTCCCAACCAGAAGGACATGCTGCCCTTTGCTGCGCCACAGGATGGCATGGACTGCCGTCGCAATCTCGACGAGAATCAGATGAACTGCTTTGTCTCCGGAGATATTCGTGTCAATGAGCAGGTGGGTCTGCTGGCCATGCACACCGTTTGGATGCGCGAACACAATCGCATTGCCCGCAAGCTGGGCGAGATTAATCCCCAATGGAATGGCGACACGCTCTATCAGGAGTCCCGCAAGATTGTGGGCGCCCAGATGCAGCACATCACCTTCAAGCAGTGGCTGCCTCTGATCATTGGCGAGAGTGGCATGTCCATGTTGGGTGAATATCGTGGCTATAATCCCCAGCTGAATCCGAGCATTGCCAATGAGTTTGCAACAGCTGCTCTGAGATTTGGCCACACCATCATCAATCCCATACTGCATCGCTTGAACTCCAGTTTCCAGCCGATTCCCCAAGGACATCTGCAACTGCACAAGGCCTTCTTTGCCCCTTGGCGTCTGGCCTATGAAGGCGGCGTGGATCCTTTGATGCGCGGCATGCTCGCTGTGCCGGCCAAGCTGAAGCTGCCCGACCAGAATCTGAACACGGAGCTGACGGAGAAACTGTTCCAGACAGCGCACGCTGTGGCCCTCGACTTGGCTGCGATTAATATACAACGCGGCAGAGATCATGGCATTCCCGGCTATAATGTGTACAGGAAGTTCTGCAATCTGACCGTGGCCAAGGACTTTGAGGACCTGGCTGATGAGATCACCAATGCGGATATACGGAAGAAACTGGCTGAGCTCTATGGACATCCGGATAACATTGATGTCTGGCTGGGTGGCATACTCGAGGATCAGGTCGACGGCGGCAAGGTGGGTCCGCTCTTCCAATGCCTGCTCGTGGAGCAATTCCGACGCCTGCGCGATGGTGATCGCTTCTACTATGAGAATCCCGGAGTTTTCCAACCCGATCAGCTGGTGCAGATCAAGCAGGCCAACTTCGGCCGCGTACTCTGCGATGTGGGCGACAATTTCGATCAGGTTACGGAAAATGTGTTCATTCTGGCCAAGCATCAAGGCGGCTATAAGCCATGCGAGGATATACCCGGCATCAATCTGTATCTGTGGCAGGAGTGCGGCACTTGCAACAGCCAGCCAGCGCTCTTCGACTCCTTTGTCCCACAGACCTACACCAAGCGTAGCCAGCGGCAGAAGCGTGATGTGTCCAGCGACCAAGAAGTGCCCACTGCCGAGAGCTACGACAGCCCCTTGGAGGCGCTCTATGAAGTGAACGAGGAGCGTGTTAGTGGCCTGGAGGATCTCATTGGCAGTTTCCAGAAGGAGCTGAAGAAGCTGCACAAGAAGCTGCGGAAGCTGGAGGACTCCTGCAATGCTGTCGAATCGGAGCCCGTGGCGCCTGCTCCTCCACAGCCTGCCGCTGTGAAGCCCAAGCGGAGCCACTGCGTCGATGACAAGGGCACCACGCGCCTAAACAACGAGGTCTGGACGCCGGATGTGTGCACCAAGTGCAACTGTTTCCACGGCCAGGTGAACTGCCTGCGTCAACAGTGCGGAGAGATCAGCTGCCCGCCGGGCGTCGAACCGCTGACACCGCCCGAGGCCTGCTGCCCGCACTGCCCCACAATGCCAACCAAGAAGAAGCTGGACAATTGAGACAGCAATTTGCATATCGACTTAACAATTAATCAACGCCCCTCTTAAACTTAGTAGCAACATTAACACTAAAAGGCGGTTTCCACTTCAGATTTTTCATCTTATATGCTAAGAGATTACAAAGTGTTTCCATATGGAAACTTGATTCATCTTACATGCAGACTGTTTACAGAATATTTCCATATGTAAACTCGAGTCAAAGATTTATAAGATATCCCAAACGGAAGCCGCCTTTAACTCTTAACCATAACGCACACAGAGCAACAAGCAATTAATTAACAAATTAACTAAATATTTACTGCTACACATGTAAACAATAAAGCACAATATCAAAACTTAGCACACACTATCTACTGAAAGTTTACGTATTTGGTGTGCGTTCCTTTGGCTATCACTGAGTTATCCTTTTTGTGCCGGAGCTGGCAATCGATAAAGGCGAGCGTCTTTCCAGCTCTCACCAAATTTGCCTCGATGAAGACCTCATCGCCCACACGAGCCCCTTTGAGGTAGCTAACATTGATGTCAACCGAGACACCTGGGTGGCAGGGCTTGGACATCAGTGCATAGGTTGTTATCATGTCCACCAAGGTGGCCGTATAGCCGCCATGCAATCCACCAGCTTTATTCAAGTGCTCTGGAGCAACGGTAAACTCTGCGGTGCAAACGCCATCACCGCCATCCAAAATTTTCACCTATAAAAAGCTGAGGTCTATTAAACCATATCAGCTTTGTCGAACCTTCAAACCTTCTCCAAGTGACGCTCAAAGCCTGTAGCCTTCGCTATAATCTCCGATATATGTTTTGCGAATTCCAGACCCTTTTTCCGTGTGCCCATATTTGTGTTGTTACGAAACGTGTGAACAACAAATAATAAAAAACGGCAGCAATAAGCTTTAGAGATGAGTGTATGGGCTGCTGACTATCGATAGTTCAGGAAATTCACGAAATGCAGATAACGCAGCACATCTCGTTTGTAAGCTGTGACGTCATTAGAACGAGCACAACCAATTGAGTTATCTCATATTTATTTAATTTCACAACCGACTTCATTTATCAGGTCGACCGAGTCTTTGTTAAAGTCCACGTATTTGCTTTGGCCGCCTTTGGCAATGATTTTGCCATCCGCCTTATTTCGCAGTACGCACTCAATGTAGGCCATTTTACGTCCGGCATGCAAAGTGCTGGCATCCACCTCTATAACATCTCCAAGCTTTGCTGCAACTAAATAGCTCACATTTAGAGTAGAGCTAGTGCCTGGATGTGTCCCATTAGACATTAGTGCATAAGTTGTTATATTATCTAATATGGTGGCTGTTAAGCCGCCATGCAGTGAGCCAATGGGATTCAAATGCTCAGCCTGCACAGTAAACTCGCCCACGCAACGTCCGTCGCCGCCTTTCGTTATTTTAACCTGCAACATTCAAATTCAGCGCGTTATCGATACTTTTGCTTACATAATTTATCGAGTTTCAGCTGTTTTCTTTTCCCACTTACCATTTCCGTGACGCGATCAAAACTTTTGCCTTTGGAAATAGATTCGACTAATTTTTTAATCATTTCCACGCCATTCTTAGCTGACATTGTAGGTAACTACTCCCGCTGTTCTATTCGCTTTGAAATGAAAAAAGCTACTGAAGCAAGCGCTAGCGATGGCAACGGTGAATAAATCATAAATAATACAAAAAGTTTACAGCGTGCATGTGTGCGTGTGTAACAAAATGTCTAGACGAGCGACATGTGAAATTCACACATTTTTGTTTTGCTCGCTCTGTACGCGTCTGCGTTTGCGTTTGCCGGCCAAAGGTTGAATGAAAACGAACTGAAAGTTTAAAAAAGTCAATTAAAGAAGTATTTAACGAGTTAATTTGCATATATATTGCTTAATATTACCCGGCATTCTCGGTTCTAGAGTTAAAAAGTGGAAAATGTAGATTTTTCACACATTTTTATTTTGCTCGCTCTGTACGCGTCTGCGTTTGCGTCTGCCGGCCAAAGGTTGAAATAAAAACGAACTGAAGGTTTAAAAAAGTCAATTAAAGAAGTATTTAACGAGTTCATTTGCATATATATTGCTTAATATTACCCGGCATTCTCGGTTCTAGAGTTAAAAAGTGGAAAACGTAGATTTTTCAACCAATGTGAGTGTGTTTCCTTCATTGTTTTATTCCTTTTGTTTTGTTATTTTACAGCCATGACCTTCCAACTGCTGTCCAAGCACGATCTCAGGCAGGACACTGCCCATGATTTTGTTGCCTATTCCACAGATGGCAAGTGCATTTCGCTGCTAGGCTCCAAGGCGGAACTAGTAACTCTTGAATTGTGCAGCAACTCGTGCCGCCAAAGTCCGTTTCCTTATGTCGTGGCTACCTGGAAGTGTGCGAACAAAATACGACCATTAGACGAGCTGGCGCACCAAGTGAATCTCCACCATGTCTATGACAGCGGCAATGTACTGGAGATGCAACACCTCAGCCTGGAGTTCGTTTATACAGCCATCTACTCACAGGATGTGCCCATACCCAATCGCTTGGCAGCCAAATTGGCTGCCCAGCCGCTGCCCGATGGCCGAATGTTGCTGGCCACCTTGAACAGCTATGGAGCGGTGCATTTGCTGAGTAAAAATCCGGAGCAGCCGCTCTGGGTATCCTATAAGAATGGTCTCGATGTGGCCGTCCAGCTGCGGGATAACCTTCAGCCGCCCTACGAAGTGCCAGCTGCGCGGATCACAACGTTCCGACAATATCAAGCCTTTATCGATCGTAGCTGGATAACAATGCTCGCTTGGCGTCCAGTGCAGAGCGGCAGCTACGTCCTCGTCCTGGGCACAGCGGCGGGCAGCATATGGACGTTAACCTTATGCAGCAATGCATCCACTGTGCTAGCCCATTCCGAGTTGCAGACGCTCCTCGGACGCATTTGTTTTATGCACATCTACGAGGATCTGCTGCTCGTGGGCGACAACAATGGACTGGTGCATCTGTACAGATTCAGCGCTGCAGAAGAGGAGGGTCTTAGTTTGGTTAAGACTCTGTGGCTGCGCCCGGATCACATGGGACTGCAACAGGCATTGATAACACACTGCCCGGAACGAGATTGTTATTATATAGCCTGTTGCAAGGCAGCGCATTTGCTCATCTGGTCGATGCCTCGACAGTCAGGTGGCAACTGGTTGGAGACGCGTCTGCATGCAGGTGGCATGAAAATAACAGGTGAGTTACATAGCCAATATGCTTATACGTCATTAACTTATGCTTCTTATAAACAGGTCTCTGCTCGCTGGAGAACAACAACTACGCTCTGATCACCGCACGTGGACAACTTTGCCTCATCGAGCTCAACCATAAGGCAGGCCAGCTGAGCGCCAGCATGCGCTCGATCAACATAGAGGATATGGAAAACGAACTGCCCATTGGGTTGTGTTGTAGTCCCAACAAAAATCTCATTACCATATTCTCCACCCGCAACAAGGAGTATCTGCTGAACAAGACAATAAGCCGTTATCTGACGCACGTGCGCGTGGGCAAGTTAAAAGCGGGCAATGCCCTACCCCAGCTTAGGCAATGCCTCTCGCCCAGCGTCTCCATGAACAGCTGCACAGATCTGCTTATGGACGTACGTCTGAATATCTTCCAAAGTGCCAAGCTGACTGAGTATGTCAACTACGCGCCTTTCGAAGAGTTCGCCTTTGATAAGAACGCCACAGACGCACAGCTGCAGCAGCTGCAGATCAAGTACCACGTCTTGGATGCCATAATTCTGACACAGCGCGATCAACGCAATCAGTTTCTGCTGGAGCAAATGGAGCAGGACATGCAGCTACTGTTGAGCATGCTGAGGCTAACGCATATGCGACTGCGTCTGCAGTACTTGAGCAGCTTGCAGCAGCTGACAGCGTTCCAGCGAGAGTCAGTGCAATGCCAATTGACAGCCAGTGCAGGGATTCAAGATCAGCTGGAGCAGCAGCTGCTTGAGGAGAAACCAAACAATGTGGTCATTAGGCGTTTTCTAGCCCAAATGGAGGTGCATTTTAAGCGGCTGCGGCTGAACCTGAATGTGCCCAAGGTAGCCGAGAAGCAAGCAGAGCAGCTATGCACCGTCTCCTATATGGAGGTAAAGGTCTAATTAAACTTATGTATAACCTTAGTTGATATCTTTCTATTCATCCAGCTAACGGTCACGTTGGAGCGCCACTTTTGCACACTCTGCGGACGCCTGGCTCTGCTGGAAAGGCAACTGCTCCTGGAGCTCTACCCACCAGGCAGCATGTTGCTCTGTCCCTGCTGTCATGGTGACTACGCCTTGGAGCTGTTGGATGCATAAACATGAACAGCTCCTTTCTAAATTCCAATACCGAATCGAAGCCGAAAGCCACGTTTTTTTTTATGGAGTTTTATAGTCGAAGCTTTGCGGCTTTGATTAGGTGTCGAAATTTAGAATAAGACTGTTAAATTTTTATTCGTACGTAATTCTTAAGAGCGTTAAGCAACTTTAACTTAATACAGTGAAACATAGATAATAGGACTGGTCTCCAGCAGCAACATATCCTGCTCGAGCTGTCGCAGATCGCTCTCCAACTTGCCCTTGCGCTGGCGCTTGTTCTCGCTGTCAATGAGCAAGGGCATCGACTGATAGTGCTTGGTCATCTCGTTGAGATGGGCGCGCAGACCGACAAGGATTTCGTTACGCTCCGCTTGATCCATGATGCGCATGCCGGGCATCTCAGGTGGTACTCCGTCGGCACGTGCCGGCTGAGTCAGGGCGGCCAGCGATTCGGATGCCTTCATGCCACCGCAGAGTTCCATGAGGCGAGCGCGCTCCTTGCAGCAGACGCCATGCGCCTCCTTCAGCATCTGCTTGGTCTTCTTTATGTAGATGGGCACCTTGCCGAAGTCCTTGCGGCACACATACTGCGGCACCATGCCCGAGTTCAACAGATTCTGGCGTGTGCCCACGGGCGTGTCCACATAGCGTGGCGGCGGTGGACACTTCACGGTGCGACAAGCACAATCCTTGTTACGCTTCACAAAATTGGGCACCATATCCGATTTCTTCTCCTTTTTGCCCATCTCCGGCAAAGGGGGCATGTGGTTACCTTTGGGGCAGACATGCAGGTTCTCGCGACGCCACTTGACGCCCTGATTCTTGCGCAGGAAGGCGCATGGCGGATCCAGCGGCACATTGGCACAGCCCATGGTGCGATGAAGCGCTTTCTTGGCATCGGTGAGCAGCCGGACGCCCCCATTGAGCATCACAACCGCTTGCTTCTTATACTCAAGGCTTAGGCGATCACGGCGATCCTTTGCAGACTTCGCTGCTTTTTTGGTCGTCTCTGTTAGGTGAGAGCAGGAGTCTCACATTCTATATCCTATTATAGTTTGCTCTCTACCTACCATGGACTTCTTGGAGAACTTCCTGCTGCTTCTCCGGCTCGCGCTCCATATCGAAAATGTTCTCATTGTGATGTGTTATGTAGACCAGCGACATGTTCTTCCAGAGACTGCTCCCTTCTTGGGCTTAAGTATATATAAATATAATATCTGTCGATATCTGTTTCGTACTGAAAATATTTTTGTAATGCTAGTTTGTAATTATAAATCTATGTATATGTAACTATGTTCATTGTTGCCTAGTTTCAAAGCAGCTCAAAAACTGTTGCTACAATAGACATATAACTGTTGCTCTAGCAACCTATTAAATTAAACTTCCAATATGGGGCTTTAAGCTCTTAACTTGAGCATAGAAAATAATTTTTTTTAAAAATAAGTAAAAGGGTCGACCATATCCTATAGCTCCCATAGAATATATTGATTTTGAGAACTGTTTTAGTAGGGAAAACTTCGGCGCTTTGCGATTTTAAGAGTTGAAATTTGGAATATATACTCGCGTATGCCACCCCCCCATATAAAATAATATAGTATATACGCAAAATATAGTAAATACAAAAATCGCCGAAACGTTAAAAGTTGTTTTACTAAAAAAAGTCTTAAGGGCGAACCGATTAAAAAAAATTACCATATGACAAAACTATAAAAACTTATATATATTCACCTCTTTGGGGTATAGCAAATCGGAGAACTATATCTATATATATATATATATATCCATATCTTCCAAAGTTTCATAGCTATAGCTGCAAAATTTAAATATATATAATATAATAAGAATAAGAAGAATTTAAGAATATCATTCTGAAGTAGTGGCTAGAATTACTATCGATTGCCATTCAAGGATTTCCAGTTAATGTGTCAAACTAATTGACGTCTCAAGGATTATCAGTGGACCAAAGGACATTTAAATTGTCTTGGCGGCTTCGGAGATATTATGGATTTTCCGTATTATAGGCATTTTCCTTGGCCGCTGCAGCTGGCGTAGAACTGAAATATCACATGTCCTGGATCCTTAGAAGACCCCATAATATTTTGACGGGAATCGATAGAGCTGCTCCTCACGAATCAAACGCACCATGTCTTTTTGACCTTTGCAAGGATATATCAGAGTCAAAGTTATTTTACTATATATTTTTGTAGAGTTGCAGCTGTTTAATTGATCCGCTTAAAAGCATGCTACAAAAAAATGGAAGTGTGAAAAATGGTTCGTGAAAAAATAAATTGAAGAGTTTAAAACTGGGACCGTTTGACACCGGAATTTGGGTAAAAATTTGTTTGAAATACCAGGCGAGCAGAAATGAGCAAGCAGCAGGGTATAAAATGTTATTTGACATATGGGTTACTAGAGACCTAAAAATTAAACGGTGTGAGTTCCTTTGGCTATCACTGAGTTATCCTTTTTGTGCCGGAGCTGGCAATCGATGAAGGCGAGCGTCTTTCCAGCTCTCACCAAATTTGCCTCGATGAAGACCTCATCGCCCACACGAGCCCCTTTGAGGTAGCTAACATTGATGTCAACCGAGACACCTGGGTGGCAGGGCTTGGACATCAGTGCATAGGTTGTTATCATGTCCACCAAGGTGGCCGTATAACCACCATGCAATCCACCAGCTTTATTCAAGTGCTCTGGAGCAACGGTAAACTCTGCGGTGCAAACGCCATCGCCGCCATCCAAAATTTTCACCTATAAAAAGCTGAGGTCTATTAAACCATATCAGCTTTGTCGAACCTTCAAACCTTCTCCAAGTGACGCTCAAAGCCTGTAGCCTTCGCTATAATCTCCGATATATGTTTTGCGAATTCCAGACCCTTTTTCCGTGTGCCCATATTTGTGTTGTTACGAAACGTGTGAACAACAAATAATAAAAAACGGCAGCAATAAGCTTTAGAGATGAGTGTATGGGCTGCTGACTATCGATAGTTCAGGAAATTCACGAAATGCAGATAACACAGCACATCTCGTTTGTAAGCTGTGACGTCATTTGAACGAGCACAACCAATTGAGTTATCTCCTATTTATTTAATTTCACAACCGACTACATTTATCAGGTCGACTCTTTGTTAAAGTCGACGAATTTGCTTTGACCGCCTTTGGCAATGATTTTGCCATCCGCCTTATTTCGCAGTACGCACTCAATGTACGCCATTTTACGTCCGGCGTGCAAAGTGTTGGCATCCACCTCTATAACATCTCCAGGCTTTGCTGCGGCTACATAGCTCACATTTAGACTAGAGCTAACGCCTGGATGTGACCCCTTAGACATTAGTGCATAAGTTGTTATATTATCTAATATGGTGGCTGTTAAGCCGCCATGCAGTGAGCCAAGGCGATTCAAATGCTCAGCCTGCACAGTAAACTCGCCCACGCAACGTCCGTCGCCGCCTTTCGTTATTTTAACCTGCAACATTCAAATGTAGCGCGTTATCGATACTTTTGCTTACATAATTTATCGAGTTTCAGCAGTTTGGTGCATCGTTTTCGTGTTTTCTTTTCACAAATATTTCGTGTGCACTTACCATTTGCGTGACGCGATCAAAACTTTTGCCTTTGGAAATAAATTCGGCTACTTTTTTAATCATTTCCACGCCATTCTTAGCTGACATTGTAGCTAACTACTTCCGGCTGTTCTATTCGCTTTGAAATGAAAAAAGCCACTGAAGCAACCGCTAGCGATGGCAAAGGTGAATAAATAATGAATAATACAAAAAGTTTACAGCGTGTATGTGTGCGTGTGTAACAAAATGTCTAGACGAGCGACATGTGAAATTCACACATTTTTGTTTTGCTCGCTCTGTACGCGTCTGCGTTTGCGTCTGCCGGCCACAAGTTAAAATGAAAGCGAAATGAAATTTTAAAAAAGTCAATTAAAGAAGTATTTAACGAGTTAATTTGCATATATATTGCTTAATATTACCCGGCATTCTCGGTTCTAGAGTTAAAAAGTGGAAAACGTAGATTTTTCAACCAATGTGAGTGTGTTTCCCTCATTTTTTTATTCGTTTTGTTTTGTTATTTTACAGCCATGACCTTCCAACTGCTGTCCAAGCACGATCTCAGGCAGGACACTGCCCATGATTTTGTTGCCTATTCCACAGATGGCAAGTGCATTTCGCTGCTAGGCTCCAAGGCGGAACTAGTAACTCTTGAATTGTGCAGCAACTCGTGCCGCCAAAGTCCGTTTCCTTATGTCGTGGCTACCTGGAAGTGTGCGAACAAAATACGACCATTAGACGAGCTGGCGCACCAAGTGAATCTCCACCATGTCTATGACAGCGGCAATGTACTGGAGATGCAACACCTCAGCCTGGAGTTCGTTTATACAGCCATCTACTCACAGGATGTGCCCATACCCAATCGCTTGGCAGCCAAATTGGCTGCCCAGCCGCTGCCCGATGGCCGAATGTTGCTGGCCACCTTGAACAGCTATGGAGCGGTGCATTTGCTGAGTAAAAATCCGGAGCAGCCGCTCTGGGTATCCTATAAGAATGGTCTCGATGTGGCCGTCCAGCTGCGGGATAACCTTCAGCCGCCCTACGAAGTGCCAGCTGCGCGGATCACAACGTTCCGACAATATCAAGCCTTTATCGATCGTAGCTGGATAACAATGCTCGCTTGGCGTCCAGTGCAGAGCGGCAGCTACGTCCTCGTCCTGGGCACAGCGGCGGGCAGCATATGGACGTTAACCTTATGCAGCAATGCATCCACTGTGCTAGCCCATTCCGAGTTGCAGACGCTCCTCGGACGCATTTGTTTTATGCACATCTACGAGGATCTGCTGCTCGTGGGCGACAACAATGGACTGGTGCATCTGTACAGATTCAGCGCTGCAGAAGAGGAGGGTCTTAGTTTGGTTAAGACTCTGTGGCTGCGCCCGGATCACATGGGACTGCAACAGGCATTGATAACACACTGCCCGGAACGAGATTGTTATTATATAGCCTGTTGCAAGGCAGCGCATTTGCTCATCTGGTCGATGCCTCGACAGTCAGGTGGCAACTGGTTGGAGACGCGTCTGCATGCAGGTGGCATGAAAATAACAGGTGAGTTACATAGCCAATATGCTTATACGTCATTAACTTATGCTTCTTATAAACAGGTCTCTGCTCGCTGGAGAACAACAACTACGCTCTGATCACCGCACGTGGACAACTTTGCCTCATCGAGCTCAACCATAAGGCAGGCCAGCTGAGCGCCAGCATGCGCTCGATCAACATAGAGGATATGGAAAACGAACTGCCCATTGGGTTGTGTTGTAGTCCCAACAAAAATCTCATTACCATATTCTCCACCCGCAACAAGGAGTATCTGCTGAACAAGACAATAAGCCGTTATCTGACGCACGTGCGCGTGGGCAAGTTAAAAGCGGGCAATGCCCTACCCCAGCTTAGGCAATGCCTCTCGCCCAGCGTCTCCATGAACAGCTGCACAGATCTGCTGATGGACGTACGTCTGAATATCTTCCAAAGTGCCAAGCTGACTGAGTATGTCAACTACGCGCCTTTCGAAGAGTTCGCCTTTGATAAGAACGCCACAGACGCACAGCTGCAGCAGCTGCAGATCAAGTACCACGTCTTGGATGCCATAATTCTGACACAGCGCGATCAACGCAATCAGTTTCTGCTGGAGCAAATGGAGCAGGACATGCAGCTACTGTTGAGCATGCTGAGGCTAACGCATATGCGACTGCGTCTGCAGTACTTGAGCGGCTTGCAGCAGCTGACGGCGTTCCAGCGAGAGTCAGCACAGTCCCAATTGACAGCCAGTGCAGGGATTCAAGATCAGCTGGAGCAGCAGCTGCTTGAGGAGAAACCAAACAATGTGGTCATAAGGCGTTTTCTAGCCCAAATGGAGGTGCATTTTAAGCGGCTGCGGCTGAACCTGAATGTGCCCAAGGTAGCTGAGAAGCAAGCAGAGCAGCTATGCACCGTCTCCTATATGGAGGTAAAGGTCTAATTAAACTTATGTATAACCTTAGTTGATGTCTTTTCTATTCATCCAGCTAACGGTCACGTTGGAGCGCCACTTTTGCACACTCTGCGGACGCCTGGCTCTGCTGGAAAGGCAACTGCTCCTGGAGCTCTACCCACCAGGCAGCATGTTGCTGTGCCCCTGCTGTCATGGTGACTACGCCTTGGAGCTGTTGGATGCATAAACATGAACAGCTCCTTTCTAAATTCCAATACCGAATCGAAGCCGAAAGCCACGTTTTTTTTTATGGAGTTTTATAGTCGAAGCTTTGCGGCTTTGATTAGGTGTCGAAATTTAGAATAAGACTGTTAAATTTTTATTCGTACGTAATTCTTAAGAGCGTTAAGCAACTTTAACTTAATACAGTGAAACATAGATAATAGGACTGGTCTCCAGCAGCAACATATCCTGCTCGAGCTGTCGCAGATCGCTCTCCAACTTGCCCTTGCGCTGGCGCTTGTTCTCGCTGTCAATGAGCAAGGGCATCGACTGATAGTGCTTGGTCATCTCGTTGAGATGGGCGCGCAGACCGACAAGGATTTCGTTACGCTCCGCTTGATCCATGATGCGCATGCCGGGCATCTCAGGTGGTACTCCGTCGGCACGTGCCGGCTGAGTCAGGGCGGCCAGCGATTCGGATGGCTTCATGCCACCGCAGAGTTCCATGAGGCGAGCGCGCTCCTTGCAGCAGACGCCATGCGCCTCCTTCAGCATCTGCTTGGTCTTCTTTATGTAGATGGGCACCTTGCCGAAGTCCTTGCGGCACACATACTGCGGCACCATGCCCGAGTTCAACAGATTCTGGCGTGTGCCCACGGGCGTGTCCACATAGCGTGGCGGCGGTGGACACTTCACGGTGCGACAAGCACAATCCTTGTTACGCTTCACAAAATTGGGCACCATATCCGATTTCTTCTCCTTTTTGCCCATCTCCGGCAAAGGGGGCATGTGGTTACCTTTGGGGCAGACATGCAGGTTCTCGCGACGCCACTTGACGCCCTGATTCTTGCGCAGGAAGGCGCATGGCGGATCCAGCGGCACATTGGCACAGCCCATGGTGCGATGAAGCGCTTTCTTGGCATCGGTGAGCAGCCGGACGCCCCCATTGAGCATCACAACCGCTTGCTTCTTATACTCAAGGCTTAGGCGATCACGGCGATCCTTTGCAGACTTCGCTGCTTTTTTGGTCGTCTCTGTTAGGTGAGAGCAGGAGTCTCACATTCTATATCCTATTATAGTTTGCTCTCTACCTACCATGGACTTCTTGGAGAACTTCCTGCTGCTTCTCCGGCTCGCGCTCCATATCGAAAATGTTCTCATTGTGATGTGTTATGTAGACCAGCGACATGTTCTTCCAGAGACTGCTCCCTTCTTGGGCTTAAGTATATATAAATATAATATCTGTCGATATCTGTTTCGTACTGAAAATATTTTTGTAATGCTAGTTTGTAATTATAAATCTATGTATATGTAACTATGTTCATTGTTGCCTAGTTTCAAAGCAGCTCAAAAACTGTTGCTACAATAGACATATAACTGTTGCTCTAGCAACCTATTAAATTAAACTTCCAATATGGGGCTTTAAGCTCTTAACTTGAGCATAGAAAATAATTTTTTTTTAAAAATAAGTAAAAGGGTCGACCATATCCTATAGCTCCCATAGAATATATTGATTTTGAGAACTGTTTTAGTAGGGAAAACTTCGGCGCTATTGAAGTTTAAGAGTTGAAATTTGGAGAAAAAAAATGTAGTATATACGCAAAATATAGTAAATACAAAAATCGACGAATGTAAAAAGTTGTTTTACTAAAAAAAATCTCAAAGGCGATGCACGCACAGCTTCAGGTAAAACTGAAAAAAATGATCATATGACAAAACTATGAAAACTTATATATACACCTCTTTGGGGTGTGACAAATCGGATAACTATATCAATATCTATATATCCATATCTTGGAAAGTTTCATAGCTAGAGCTGCAAAATTTAGCTACAATTCGCCCAAATCCTTAAGAATCTTGTAGGGAAATATCATTCTGACCTCGTGGTTAGCATGACCATTGATTGGCATTCAATGATTTCCAAGAGTCCACCAAATTCGATCTCAAGTTTTTTAAGGGAATTGTTCGAAAAATGGGCTAAAATGCTGAAAATTGGCAACAACTTTGCCAGTTGAAGGGCGATCGGGATATTCTTTAAACTATATGATGCCCTTACTTCTTCTTATTAGGAATTAACAAAATTTTACCAAAATATTACCACAGAGAAAATAGCTATTAACTCGGCTGTTTCCTTGCGTATGCTGGCATGTAATGTGTCAAACTAATTGACATCAAGGACTATCAGTGACCCAAAGGATATCTAAGTAGTCCTGGCAACTTCCGAGATATTAGGGATTTTCCGTATTATAGGTATTTTCCTTGACCGCTGCATCTGGCGTAGAACTGAAATATCAATGTCCTGGATCCTTAGATGACCCCATAATATTTTGACGGGAATCGATAGAGCTGCTCCTCACGAATCAAACGCACCATGTCTTTTTGTCCTTTGCAAGGATATATCAGAGTCAAAGTTATTTTTCTATATATTTTTGTAGAGTTGCAGCTGTTTGATTGCTCAGCTCAAAAGTATGCAACAAAAAATGGAAGTATGAAAAATGGTTCGTGAAAAAATAAATTGAAGAGTTTAAAACTGGGACCGTTTGACACCGGAATTTGGGTGAAAATTTGTCTGAAATACCAGGCGAGCAGAAATGAGCAAACACCAGGGTATAAAAAGTTATTCGACATAGGGTTACTAGAGACCTAAAAATTAAACGAAAAATTAACGAATAGCCTAATATTCACCTCTCCAAATTTTTAAATAATAATATATACGTATATATTATTTTAATGCTTATGTGAGGCGTGGCAAATCAGAGAAAACCTCTAAAATTAATAGGGTATTACCAAACTTCGACATGGCCAAAGTTACCCCTTTTTTCTTGAAATCTGAATAAAATAAAATGCAGAAGAAACCTAAACAAAAATGATACCATTTATAAGCCTAAAAAATTATATATAAAGTTTTGCTTTAATTGTTAAGCTATTGAAATGAAATATATTCATATAAATCTGTAAATGTTGTTTTTATTAAAGCACAATATCAAGCAACAGCTTGTGTCGCACACGAGTTACACTTACATTTACTATAAATTGTATATAAATTGTTACCATAAAAAATTCGTGGTGTATATAAATAGGTTTACGTGTCAGTGTGTGTGAGTGTGTATATATAAAAAATAGCACTTAAAGGGGTTATACATGCATTGATTTGGAAATTGGAAGCACATTGAAAAGACAAAAACCATCTTTAGACAGATTTTAAAAAGCACACAACGCGGTGCTGAGGGCACAATTCAACTTAAAATCACTAACTTATTACCTATATATAATCAATATGTATATGTAAATGGATATGAATGTGTGTGTGTGTGTGTGTGTGAGTGTGAGTGCAATATGAATATGAAAGCCACTTAGAATTTGCACTGTTTAGACAGCTTTTGCAGGCACTTCAATCGAGTTTCGTATGACGCTATTGCACATTGAGAAATGTGAGTCATGGATTTGGAAGCAGTTCATTTGTTGATATTGTCGCTGCTCTCCTTGTTGCGCTCCTCGCGTATGCGCTTGAACGCCTCCGTCTTGACAAAGTCAACAAAGTTGTAGACAACGCTACTTTGCACGGGCGCACGCACTGCAGCCGCATCCGTAGCACCTAGACGACCCTGCTGGCTAATAGCAGGTCCTCCTTGCGAATACAGATTGCCCACGCAGCGGGGTTTGTTGGTCACATCCAGATCAAAGTACTGTAGCTTGTGCTCCGCATGCTGCTGTTGTTGTTTCTGCTGGTTATGCTTAAATGCCGCTGCCGTTGCCGCTGCTGCTGCTGCTGCGGCTGATGTTGAGGTCATGGCCGCTGCCGCTGAGGCGGTGCGATGATGCTGCACCGACTGACTGCCCGGGCTGTTGGGATGCTGTCGGTGCTGCTGGCGGGGCAGGGTGCGCGTCTCATGGAAATAGGCAATCGCTGCCGGGGAATGCACATCCGTCTCGTGCGGCAGCACCATCGAAAGCGGTGCGCCCGAAGAGCGACGCGTGGATGGCGACATGGTAGCCGAGGAGCCCAACTTTAAGGCAGAACAAAATACAATTAGCAAAGGTAGTTATAGTAGCTATAGTAATTCCTACCTTAAAGGCATTTGGTTTGCACTTGCGGTCCACACTGGGCGGCGCGCTGGTCTGCAGCTTGGTGGCGCCTAGCTTGCTGCTCAGTTGCTCCATAGCGCAGACCGGCGGCTTAGCTGGGAATTCCTCAGGCGGCTTATCCTCCACGCTGCTCTTGTGCGTTGCCTCCAGCGGGGTGCCCGCCACCTTAGGCTTCAGTTTGCGATTAACAGGCGGGCAATCGGCTTGCTCAATGAAGTCATAACGAAACACATTTCCCTCCATGCGAGTAGGCGCCGCATTCGTATAGCAATGCTGGCGGGGCAGCGTGCGGGCACTGGTCGGGGAATTGACTGCCGTCGTTGTTGCTGTCGATGTTGCTGATGCAGGCACCACTTGGTTAGCTAAAGCCGCAATGCAGGCATCAGCCATCAGATTGGGTGTGGAAGCAGCTATGGGATTGCTGTTGTGCGGACTCGTAACCGGTCGCTCGCCCAACAATTGACCCACATTGCAGTAGGGCAACTGATGCGAGCGTGGAATGTCATAGCTCTCTTCGATCAACGAGGAATTGGCATGCCGTGTGGCCACAATCGCGGGCGATGTATTCTCCGTGTCCGACAGCTGCGGCAGATCGCGTTGTAATCTATAAAAATGAGAAAAGTTAAAAGCTGATTTAACTATAGTTAAGCTGCGAGTTCTAGTTACTTTTCGTTGTCCTTAAAGTCCAGTATAAGATTATTTTTGTTCTTTAGCACCTTGGCCAGTCGCTCCAGCGTATGATGCTCGCCAGCGCCATCCGCTCCTGTGGCTGGTATCGTAGCCAGCTGCTTGCCATGCCTGCCAGCGGCTGCGGGCGCCAATGCAGCGCCATCTTCGGGCATCTTAGAAAAGCGCTGTGAATAGGTCAGCACAAAGGATTCGTTCTCAATGGAGCTATCCGAAGGCCGTGTGCTGCGATCTAATAGAGAAGACTTAATGAATTTAAAAGACTCCATATATATACTATATTTACTCACCAACATTCTCACGTAGTGGCAACGGATGCGCCCATTCATCGTCGTCTGTAAATACGCTCTCGGAGTCCGAGTCAGAGCGTTGACTGCGCTGCTTCCCGCTGGCATTGGCCAGTTGTTGCTGCAAAAGCAATTATAAACACATTAGCAATTGTTTTAAATATTTCTAGAGTATCTTTAGAGAGCTCACCAAACTGCAGTTGGTTATTTTCGGTGAATAGGATTGATCGTTGGTTAGGTTGAGGCCAATGTTGTTGTGACTGCGGGGCGTATCATAGAATTTGGGATCCAAATTGTTGAGAGCAGCCGCTGCATTGGCATGGCTATCCAATAAGAACTTCGGACTACCCGTAAAGCATTCACTAATGGGTATATACGGCCCCGAGGCAGTGCTCAGTGCCGGCGATGCCTGCACGCTGCTGCCATGCTGCTGTGACATGGCCTCGGCCAGTGTTTGTTGATTCAGCACCAGATGCTCGGGCAGCTTACGCACCACGCCATTCGAATTGATGGCCAGACGTGCCGCCGCCTGCGCCTGCGCCTGCTGCTGTTGCTCTGTGGCCGCAGCCTGTGCTTGGGCCTGCGCCTGCGCCTGTATCAAAGCACTCTGATTCAAATAGAGCGCCGTAGCTGGCGACGGCGGCGGCTGCTGTTGTGCAGCCGAGAGCAACTGTTGCTGATCGAAGTGCGCATCGCAGAGCAACGTTTCGCGATTGTTGTAGTCCGTATTCACATAGACCGAGTCCGAGTTGTTGTTAGAGCTCTGCGGCTGCTGATCAATGACCGCTGGGCGACGCAGCAGCGAGTTGGCCGTGGTGCCAGCCGAGGAGTGCAACGAAGTGGTTGTTGTGTTTTGTGTGGAGTTGCTCAAGGCGCCGCTCGAGCTGGTATGCTGCTGTGCACTGCGATTTTCATCTGCGGTGAAAGGAGTTGGGCCATAGTGAAAGTAACTGTAGACCAGTTGTTACTTTAATTTACACTTACCTGTTGCAGCTGCTGCTGCTGCTGCTGTCGATATTGCTGTGGCGCCCAGAGGCAAGTCATTGGATTGCTTGGTGTCATGCAGATGGCACACCTGACAGATGCAGTTCACCCAGTCGCGCATGCTCGCTTCGGTCTCGGCAGCCAAATAATATGTCCGCTTCGGTGTCTTAATGTCGAACATATACTGAAACTTTTGCTTGCGATTCTCCAGGCGCAGTCCGCAGTCAACTTGCTCGCATTGATCCAAATCGATAACACCCTTCAGCTTGCGGCACTGCTGATCCGTATAGTATTCGAGGCAAAACTGCTCCGGTATCTCGCCCTGTTTCAGCGTAAACCAGCGGCGACGCCAACGCTGCAAAAAAAAACAACAAGTTAAACTTAGTTACGCATGATAAGTGAGCAACAGGGGAGCAGCCAGTGGGCAGTCGGACAGCTAGACAGACAGACAGACAAACCGTTAGTCAGACCGTCAGTCAGACATGTGTTGGATATGACTGCGATAAGCTTGCAGCAAACTGCAGCTGCAGCAGCAGCAGCTCTCAGCTATCAGTATTGGTGAGTAAGCGACGCTTGCTGCGCTGCTAGCGTCGCTGCTGACGTCGCTGTTGGTTTTCCGCGAATCTTGTTTACATTGACATTTTCTTGGGTAATCAGCAGCTCACACCCACTAGCATTGCCAAACATATGTAGAGAGTCTATTGACACCACAAAGTGACCTGCTCCCTTTTTAAGCCAGGGCTAAAAACAAGCAGTATAGACGACTTCTTAATGCCCTTTCACTAAAAAGTGCAGCTAGGTAAAACGTGTAATAAAAACAGCTCATTCAAAAGTCGGAAGTTCGATGTGTCACGCGCTTTTCATTTGCGCTGAACGTGCTAAGTTTTCTTATAAAAACAATATACTAGTTGCGAGTGTTGGACTAACTAATACCCTGTAATTTAAGCAAAGCAACATTCCAGGGAATTCAAATAAAATTCCGATAAATTGTATTTGGAAATTCAATTTTCCATTACTTTCTAACAGATATAAATATCTTTTATTTTTTCTATATCGTATTATTTGGAAATAGGTTAAAATTCATGATAAATTGTGTTTGGAAATTAAATTTTACATTAGTTTCTAACTTTTATTTATTTTTTTTTCTATATCGTATTATTTGGAAATAAGTTAAAATTCATGGAATAGTCTTGATCGACAAAACTGGACCAATGCCAATTATTGGCAAAAATAACAAGATCAAGGCACGTACATATGTATACCCTATACCCTGTGCATTCATAAGCATCAGGCATTTTCGCACTTTTTCAATGAGCCAACATTACTCAAGAATATGCTTCGCAGAAGAACCATGGGAATAATATATGAATCATTGACATAATTATAAAACACAACAAATGATTCTATATATTATCTTTAATTTATAGCATACAAAGGGTATTAATTTTATATAATATCTATCATTTATGCCGGACAAAGGGTATTTGCAGTTATGCTAACTCATGTTGTGTTTAATGTATTTTACCAGACAAATTTGCATTGTTGTCTGCACAGTTTCACGCTTAATTCAATTATAAACAATAAACATAATGCCACAAACACACACACACACACACACACACACACATACATACGCACATATACGGTATAGTGAAATTGGCACCCCGAGGCGCAACGAAAAAAGAAGGAAAAAACAATAATAATCATAATAGGCAGCTAATTTTCTTGGCATACAAAATGGAATAGGGATGGGCACGAACAGAGTTTGCTTAGTCCCTATATATGGTATGCCTTAATAATAATGCATCCGAAAACAAAAACAAAAGCAACAACAAGTGCGTCATTGTTTTTGTGCGTGCTGTGTGGCTTATCGTATAAACATACTTTTACATACACATATTCATTTACATACATACAGATGTGCATTCAAAACAAGCGTGCGTTAGCCAACACTTATCGACTTTGAGTTACTCTGCCTTGACATTCATTCGTAATTACTTCTATTACAAACACTAACAAACAAAAAGAACCGATGAGACAGGTCCCACCCCAATTTCGCATTATGCTCTCGTGCTCTCTCTTAACGAGAGCCTTAAGCCTAGTACGATCGAGAGAGATGGACTGCTCTCTCTTATTTGCTCTCACTTCATAACTTTGTTATTCCTTACTCTCAATGTATGTATTTATGTATTCGTATGCATTTTGTATCCTTACTCTCAATGTATGTATGTATGTACATATGTATTTATATATTCGTATACAGTACATACTCTGCACTAACAGCAAATATCCTTTTTGAGGTCGAAGTATTTTTTCATACTTTTTCATACATTCTCTGTCCAGACTAAATAAATAAATAAATAAATAAGTAAATTCAATCAATCAAAAAGATCCTATATAAAAAATATACCCTTTTAAATTTCAATACATAGGGTATTCAAACATGCATATACATATGTGCCTTGTTAATCGTTTTGTCTTTTTTAATTTTTTTGTGCTCGGGGCTACACTTTCTACTTGGGAGTAAAATGATGATCAAACGTGCAACAGTTGCTCAACTGTTGTAATTTAATACCGCAACAACACTGCTAGCGGCGCTTAACGGTTAGCGCAGGGTAAACATTTAATTAACCGTAAACTTTGAGGGCAGCCTCACAAAATTTTCCCACGCCTAGAAAGCACAAACATAAACACACACAACTACACAGACAGATACACATAAGCACATATACACAGGCATAGATATTGAAAATAGCTCATTCACAGTTTACAAATTTACAGTAACAACAACACAACAATTGGTTTGCGGTTTTTGTTTTTGCTTGCTTCGCTTTTCAATCACTTCGCCAAGCATTTCCAAGCAGCAGGAGTAACAACAACAACGTCAACTCGTTATCATCACCCATGCAGCCCATGCCCAGCCCGTCAGCCGCTTATTAATGAATTAAAAATGATTATCGGACATCACTGTTGCCAAATCAGCTTTTTCCCGTCAAATCTGGCTTTTTTGAAAGTCCATTGCGGGAAAAATTCCAAAACAGCGGGCAGCGGAAAATATAGCTTTTTGAAAAACCGATTCAGCTAAGCAAAAACAAAAAAAAAGGTTGTCAAATTAAAATATCTGTATTATTAAAGTCCTAGCAAGAAATCAAAGTTCATTCTCAAGTAAGACCCTTTTTTTTGTTTATCGACAAATATTTTTTTTCTGCTTTTTCCTCAGCAAACTTCGTTTTTCTTTGCATCTCTTTTTCCTTCATCTAGCTTTTTTTGCTCAACACTGTCGGACACAAACAAATAAATGTTCACAGACACAAACAAACTCGCACTCACACACACACACGCGCGCACAAACACTGAAAATGTATACATTAATTGTACAAATAAATGCCATTCGTTGGTGCGTTTCTTTGCATGACTCAGTGTAGAACAAGCGGAGAAAACAGTTAACACACTGCTTTTTCCATGCTGATTGTTGTTGTTGTTGTTTCTGCATTTTTTACCGTATGCTATGATTGCAGTTTGCAATTTGCACATTTCACTGAACATTTGCTATTTGCATTGGGGCTACACAAGTACAAAAAAATGCTTTGATACTGCGTTTGGTCGGTCAATAAACTTACAGCACGCCAAATACGCTTTGAGGGCGGCGATTTTATAAGCCATCCTTCATGGAATGTGCTATCCATTATTTATTAAGGCGCACGTTTATTTAAAACAAAAAACTATTGCTTTGATTTTTCACTGTCCGCACACAACACAACGCACCAACACACTCGCGTATTTATTTTCTTAATTTTGATAGCAGACTACTCTGTTAAAAGGCCACTGTTACAACTTCCTCTATAGTGAGCAGTCTAACAGCGGCAGCACTGTTAGTTACTAGTATTTCTCAATCGTGCATCGGCTGCAACTTTAACATTTAATTGCACTGTTATTCAACAGTGAGTGCACGCAAAATGTACTGCAAGCACAAAAAAGCAAAGTATCTTGTCATTTAGAAGATTACAGTCAAAATCCTCAGTTATTAGGAATAATATTGAATTGGGCTGTTATTTAATTGATCAGCATTTAACATCCTGCGTTTCGCAGCGTAACAGAGTGATCAAGGCAACTTAACAGCGCCTAGTCGATGTTTTTATTTTCGTGCTTATCGAATCTGTTAAGCTACATTTTAATCCGATATAACATGCAGGCATATCGATAATCCTATGATACACTGTGAAACTTGACTACAAGGAATATATAATATAGATATATTATATATATATATTTATATATTTCTATCTGAAGAAATAACCCACTACTTTTTTTTGATTACATTTAATATTTATATTAGAAAACTATAGGTTTTTTGTTTATATATAAATTTTATTCCGTCGCGTCAATTGCATGTTGACCACATACAGCTTTCCCATATACATATGCACAATTATGCTGAACAGCGCAATACAGTAAAGCACTACGCCGATCTCAGACGGAACGTGCTCCTCCAGTTGTTTATTTGTCCTTGCTGTCGCCCTTGCCACCACGAATCCTACCAGTACGACGGGCAGCGATGAGACCGACCTTGCGACCAGCGGATGTGCCACGCTTGACTGTGGACGCCTTACCAATATGTTGATGGTTACCACCACCGTGGGGATGCTCCACAGGGTTCATGGCAACACCACGCACCTTAGGCCAGCTGTTGCGCTTCACCTTGTACTTGTGGTAGGCACGACCGGCCTTCAGGATGGGCTTGTCAATACGACCGCCGCCGGCAACGATGCCGACCATGGCGCGATTGGCAGAGGGAACAACCTTCTTGGCACCCGATGGGAGCTTGACACGGGTCTTCTTGGTATCCGGATTGTGGGCAATCACGGTGGCATAGTTGCCAGAGGTGCGAGCCAAACGGCCACGATCGCCGGTCTTCTCCTCCAGATTGCAGATGATGGTACCCTCGGGCATCTGGCTGAGTGGCATCACATTGCCAATTTGGAGAGTAGCCTTGCGACCGCAGTAGACGAACTGGCCAGTGTGCATGCCCTCTGGGGCGATGAACAGCTCCTTGCGGACCTTGTAGCGATAGGGATCACGGAAGTGAACGACGGCCAAGGGTGCACCACGACCGGGATCGTGGATGATATCCTATAAACAACAAACAAATAGTTAGTTATATCCATGTGCAGGAATTGCCATATCAGAAAAAAAATAACATACCTTGACGACGCCGCGAATGTAGCCAGAGCGCTCGGCAAAGTCCAGAGAACGCAGCTTGGCGGCTCCCTTGCGCTTCTTGACGTGCGCCTTGAAGACGGAACCGGCGCCTTTACGCTGTGCACGAATTACACGACCCATTACTAGAAATTGCAAAAAGAACCAATTAATGTTTGCCACAATCTAATAAGATTCATTTTAATTTCACACAGACTGCAATTTTTCACAAATATCATATGCATTTGGAAGTTTAGGACACGTTTCAAACATTTTGTTTGTTATTTATTTCCGATGTTGCAGTTTGGTTTATTAATTTTGAGATTATCATTTCAGCAGTCGACACCTACCGATGCTCGGGTAAAAAAGAAAAGAGAGAAGAGGAAGACATAAGCGTATTGTCAAAGTTTGACATCTAGCGCTGCCAACTTCACGCTGTTTTCCGTCAGCTGTGCGCCGCAAAAGCAGTGTTGCTCAACACGTGCTGTTATCGTTAATCGACAAAAATGGCTCCCATTGTGAAATCGAAAATGCTCAATTTGAATTGCAGTTGATTTTTATTTCTTTTTTTTGTTTTTTAATTTTGAGATTATATATATAATAATTTGTTTTTTTTTTTTACGATTTAGATTTACATTCATTTCTTCATCATCAATTTACTTGTTTTATTTTAGAAATAAAGTAAGCATTTTATTACTAATTCGGTTTTTTTGTTTTTTAATTGCATTTTAGTGCATTTTGTTTAAAGAACATTATTAAATATGTGGGGGACACGGGGTATACATTTATTTTTTATTTTTTCATTTCTTTTATAACACAAAAACAAACAAACTTTTTAAATATTTTTTCTTCCCATTTCGCATTTCAATTTAATTTTCACTTCGCTTTTTTTAGGAGGAAAACACAAAACAAAAAAGAATAATTCAAAAATCATTTCTTTTTTTTTTAGCAATAGCCGCCAGCTTAATTTGACATATGTATGTGAGTGTGTGTGTATTGCAAGTGGCATTTTATAGTGTGCCGATTTGCTAGAGAATGTGAATGTATATATATTGCAACGTAGCCATATTTAATATTTAAGCTTTAAAAAGAAACTCTCTCTAAAAACAATTGGAAAAAACAATACAAAGGAAATGCACAGCACACAAAAGCCGAGTTCATCAATCAATCAATCAATCAATGTCTAATTGAGTTCGTTATTTTCCAATTCTAACATGCTAGCTTTTTTATAGAATTTGTTTCTTATTTTTTTGTTTTTGTTTTTGTAAGTTCTGTATAAAAGTTCAGTAAAAAATGGAGCTTAACTAGGTTCCCCTTCAATCTTGTTTTGTTTTCTTTTTCAAGGTAAGTTTTAGTTGTCTTTCAAATATGACATGCATTTGATTTTCGTCAATCAATCAATCAATCGATTGATCAATTGTCTCCTAAGTAGCTTCAAAAATGTTCGTTAAGCATATTGTTGCTGTCGCTTGTGTTGCTTGCTGTTAAGTTTTTTGTTTTTATTTTTTATTTTACACATTTACTCATCAATCATAATTTTGTTTTTTTGTTTTTTGTTTTCTCTCTCTATAATATTATTTACTTTTGCTTTTGTTTATCACTTAGTTTTTACAATGGCGCTTATTTGTTTTTTGTTTTTATTTTTTTATTTTTCTTTTCATAAAAAATGAGCAGAGACACATTAATTTATAGTTTTTTTTATATAAATGTAAATGTTTTTGCACGCACATAAAAAATTAAATTCAAATTGGGGAAGGAAAACTCGTTTGCAATTCGTAAAGTTTTCATCAATTTTTGCCTTGGCTTGAACTTAAGTTTAACTTGTGGGCAAAAAATATATAATATAATATAATATAATATAAGTAGAAAAAACAATATATATATATATGCACACAAATCTAAAATGACATTTGAAATGAAATTGTTTATATGTGCATAAATTACTTGGGGGTTTCCTTTTTTACTTTTCTTTTTGTTTTAGTTATGTAATCTTCATAATACATATGCATATGTATGTGTGTCTGTGTGTGTGTAACTGCTAATCAAAGGTGTGTGTGTGTGTGGATGTGAAAAACAACTTTGTGTTCCAAGAAAATTAAAAACCTCGACGAGTGAGCTTGGGAAAATATTGTTGTTGTCGCCTTTTACAATGTTGTTTTTCAGTTTCTTCCTCTTATTTTTTTTTAAATAATTAATACATTATTTAACGCTCGCTTAAAATTGTGCACTCCAATTTTTAAAGAGTAACTATTTAATTTTTTATAGCACATTTACTAATTGAAACGTTTTCCTTTACTGAACTTTTTTCATAAGCACATTTTGTTGTATGTGTGAGTGTGAGTGTGAGTGTGGTGTGGTGTGTGTGTAATATGTATAGGATGTTTCTCACTTAAAAATTATGCACTTTTTACTTAAACGAGCTAATGTGTGTGTGTGTAGGTGTTTTCGTTAGATATTTGTTTTTTGTTTTTTTTTTTTTGGAAGCTGGTTTTATAGCTTGTTGTAAAATAAGTAGAAAATGTGGTTGTTGTTGTTGAATGTTGTAATATTGTTCAGTTGCCAAAAAAAAGGGGGGTATGCGTTGGCGACGGCCTTTACCAATTGGCCATGCCCGGCTTGTTGAGCGTCATGAAATAGATTTGACACGATGAAGCACCTTTGGCACTGCTGAAGAATACTTTGTCATTGCGCTCGCAAAGGAATTTCAAGCGTTGCGCCTTCTTGTGCATAAACACACCATCCAAATGGCCGCTCTCAACGGAACGTATCTGCAAGCATAAGGAGAGAGTGTTATAGCTTATCGAGCATTCACTGTAGTTAGCTTATGTGACGCACCTCTATTGCTTTATTGCCCCAGCCCATAATTTGTCCAGTGCCAATGTAGGCCACCGAGGTGGGCATCTCACCCCACTGCAAAAGAGAGATAGATTAATATATATATATAGAAAATTGGATATAGAACATATATACAGTGAAAGCTCTAATGAGAAACAAACATTTCTGATTTTTTCTTATTTTTTCTTTAACAATCTTTGAAAGCTAAAAACTTTATTGATATATTCATAAGCATACAACAGACTTTGTGTTTCTTTCTAGCCTGTTTTCACTGTACATATGCCTGATTTTATATATATACAGCGAAACCTCTATAAACGAACAACACATTTACTATGACTTCTCAAACAACTGTCGCAAGCTAAAAAACTTGTTTAGTAAAAAAGTGATTTCTGTAATTGAACGTGCTTCCCTTATAGCTCGCTTTCACTGTACATATTACGCTTGATTATGCTAGTTACTTGCCTGCAGCACAATATTCTTGGATACACGACCGGCAGTATTCACATAGACGCCTTCATTGTCATAGCACAAAAGGAGTTGCATACCATTTGAGTTTGGAAGCGCCACGATACAATGGGGAATGATTGCACCCTGAGTCTGTGTTGGGAATTTGTACGCATTTACTACAGGGTATGTCCAATCGTTATGGCATGCGATTCCACTTACATGCTTAGGAAGATATATATCGTATACTTCAGCTGAATCTAAATCAACCGCATGGAAACCCTCAGCAGAACCATAAATCACTTTCAGTCTCGACTGATCCTCAATTGTGAGATCGACCAAAAGGGGACGATGTTCCAGTTCACCAAAATTCTACAAAGCAATATATATATATATAAATAATGATATATTCGATAGATGGTATATATAGAGTAGTCTCACCTTAAATGCCATAAATTTGTGATATGGTTTGGGCGCCCATGCATAAATTTCAATTGAGTCTTTTAATGCAATCACTAGGAACTTAATCCTCTCGTATTTGACAATCTTAAAATGTACAGCACCTTGTAGATCTCCCACATTTATCCAGCCATTGCGACGCTCCACTTGCTGTGGAATTAGAGTAAAGTAAAGTTTTATAAGAATGAGATGGAACAGATAACTTGAGAACACTAAAAACTGTATATCCTTATAGACTTTGGGGTTAAAAATGCCTATATATGATTTGTTCCTTCTTATGGGACTCATATAATGTAGTAGTCCAATTTGATATACTTTTAAGTGTAGTAATAAGAAAATACTGATAACATATATAGCTTATATACCCTTATAGACTTAAGAGTTAGAACTAGTCATATAAAAAAGTTTGTGTCCAAGTAAGACATATGATATAATAAGCCGATTTCATTGATTATCTACAGATGTATCAGAGAAAAGGATTGAAACGGTTAAGTTTGTTCAAGAGTTTGATTAAACGCAAAAAGAAAAAACTTATTTCTCGATCTATTCGATCTAATCCTATATTTCTGTTTAGATATATGATATAGTAGTTAGAATCGCTACATAGTTTGTAGATGTGATATCAACAGAATCGTAGTTGCAGAACTTTTCAATATATCTTAAGAAACAGAAAATCTTTCTATATCAAAACTTGTTTCCGTAGACCTAGAGATACGATATATAGTAATTTCTAGATATTAATAAAAAATTGTTCTATTTGCAAAAAATTAGTATTTCGTTCATTGTAAAAGACAAATATTCTTTATACAATATCATAATTTTTGCTTATTCTATGACAGCTATATAATATAGTAAGCCGATATGACTCATATCAAAAGCATTACCTTTTGCAACAAAAATATGAAGCTCTGCTTAGTTTCAAAATGAAAACTCTGAATTGAGACGATTTCTATAATTCCTTGTCTAGAACAAATATACTCTCTCAAGTTGCAGACATCTCTAGCTATGCCAATCCTACTTGCTGACAATATAATACTCTCTATAAACTATGTTATTTTTGCGCTGCGCCACTCACATCGGAGAGTCCATCGGTGCGCAAGATCTTCGACTTAAGCCATGATAAATAATAGACGCGCACGCGATTCTTTTTGCCCGATATGGTGACCAATATGTTTTGGCCCTCTAGCACCTCCATTTGCTGGAAACGACGACGCGAGATGAGCTGATAGACCTGCACCAAATAGAGATAATTTTAGTATATATCAAATATATATGTTATATTGCTGCCTTACCTTGCCCTGACCGGAACGATCGAGCAGCATGAGTCCATTCTCCGTGCCAATTAGCAAATTGACACCCCATAGGGCGGCGCAGAGGATCTCCGAGTTGAAACGCTTCTTATACTTACGGATCTCGGGCGTATCATTGGCCGCCTCATGGGATGTGGGCGTGACATTAACATTGACAGTCGATTCACGACGTGTGGGTCCCGAGCCGCCGGCGCCAAAGCCAAAGGTGAGAAAACTGCGTTGTTTCTGTTGCAGGGCGTACGCATGTGGTGGCAAGTGGTTGGAGGAGGCATTCGTTGTGGTTGTCGATGATGATGATGTTATTGTGGAGTTGGGTGTGAGATGTAGAATGTTCGCAGAGGAGGAAGAAGCAGATTTATGCAATAAATTAGTAATACTGCTGGAAGAACGCGTTTTACTAATCGAATTTTTGGGCGAGTTTTGTCGCGAATTCGATTTGGATGAGGCCAGCGAAATGGTCGATTGTGGTGAATTGTTAGCGCTAATAATTACACCACCGACAACGCTGCCGCCGCCATGGCCGTGGCCGCCAACGCCGACGTTGACGTTGGCGGCGCTGCTGCTGACGACGCCGCTGCCGCTGCCGACGCCGCTGGTAGCGATAAACGATTTCGATGGCGTGGAATGCACGGATGAGCTAATGGCCGCTTGATACTTTATTTGATCGATTGATTGATTGATTGATTGTTCGATTGTTTGATTGATTGATTTATTCATTTGTATTCGTTTGTTCGTTTTGGTTTTAAAGAGAAAAGAAAATAGAAAAAGTGCAAGAAAAAAATTTCAATTAGTCTTCGAGTTGTCAACAAAATAAAATTTAATTAATAAATTAAACATGCAGAGGGGTTGGGAATGGGGGTAGGTGTAGCTGTATTTGTACGTGTGTGTGTGTGTGTGGGTGGGTAATTAAATATTGAGCGACAATTAAAGTAAAAAACAATAGCCAAAAATATTCATAAATTTGCATTAATGTAAACAGAGCTGAGAGAAATGTTAACAAAAATAAAATGTGTTTAGTCTTTCCCCAGAGGCCAATCGTAAATAAAACTTTATAAACAAAAGTTTGTGTGTGTATGTGTGTATTGTGTTTGTGTACATGTATGTGTGTGTGTGTAGAAAAACAATAAGAATGTTGAGCAGCAGCGCCCTCTGTAAAGTGTCTGTAATGTGTACAGAGCGTTAACAGCGTGACGGCAAACGAAATGTTAGTTACAGTGACAGTGACATGAGGCTGCCTGCTATGCAACGCAATATGAAATGTAGAATAGTGAGAGAGCGAGTGAGAGAGACAGACAGAGACAGAGACATTGCAGTCACAGTGGGACGCAAATAATAAAACATCAGAAACATGTATTTGAATATATACAAAGACAAAAGAACTTAAAATAGCATTCGTTGTGCGAAAAATAAATATTTATATATATTGAGTAAATAAAGAAGCCCTGCACATTTAATATATTATGTACAATAACACATGACACATTGGAAATAATAATAAACTATACACAAAAGTTTGGTAGTTGTTGGGATTGGAATACTTTTTTTTGGTAGATTTTTAGAAAGAGTATTTTATATTGCTTGAAAACTATTGCTGTTGTTGTTTGTTGTTTTTCATACTTACTATTGTAAATTTTGGTTTGTTTGTAATTGATTTGTATTTTGTAATTTGTTAGAATATATCGTAGTGGCCATCAGCTCAAACGTTGCGGAAAGACAAAGCACAATTAAGAAGAAGAAAGTTTTTTGTAACGTTTTTTTAATCTGGTTAAAATTTAAAATTCATTTTCGGTTTTTTGATTCATTTTAAAAAGGACATGCACTTGTAAAAGCTGCGATTCGCATGCACATTTTTTGTATTATTTTAGTTTTTGTTTGGATTCAACCCAATTTTGAAATGTAATTTATCGGTATGGAATACGTTTTTTCTTTTTCGTTACTCGCTCTTCATAATGAACTTTGCTCCACGTCAAAGAAACATGTTTATATGCTAAGATATTCTTTTGGATTAGTCACAGTTTAAGGGTTAGATCGTTTTGAAAAGGTGAGTACAATTTTTTGTTTAAAGCACGAATAAACGAATAAAACACATATGAAAAAACTGAAGGAAAATTTAAAGAGATTTACGAGAAAAAAATATTTTAGTTTATTATTTTGAAACTAAATATTGACCCACTGTCAAAAGGTTCGCTGTTATGTAAACAGGTGCACATTTTAAAAACGATTTCTGTTAAACTAACAGAATGTTAGGTGTACACTTTGAAAACGCTTTCTGTTAAGTTAACAGAATGTTAAGTGCTTGACAAACGAAAATGCAATTTGAATTCATGATTTTAATCAAGTTGATTGAACGATTAAATTAAACCCATAAAGAAATTTATGATATTGACGATGCATGACGCGATTTATAGCTGGATTTTGTTCTTTCGACAATGCATAGGACAAAAAAACAATAATAAAAACACAAATAACGATAGTAAAAAAAACTAGAGTTGAACGCACAAAACACACAATGAAAAAATCGAATCGCTCGATACGTACGCACACATATATATGTATATGTGTATATATGATTATTAATGGTATTGAATGCGCCACTCACCTCCTCACTGGATGATTTATCATGGCGCGGAGGCGTGGCCGGCGACGCCTGGCTAAGCAGATCGGGCAGAACGCTGCTCGTGCGAGTGCCGGGGGTGCCAAGGCCGCTGTTGTCCCCACCAGCTCCACTGCCAGCTACTCCTCGATTCTATTCAAAGCGAGACAAAGAAAGAGAGATAGAGAGTCAGAGTGTGAGAGAGATGGTGTAATGCATATGAGAAAAGTTTGCAATCAAAACTTTTTTAAATGGAGGTCATAAATTTGTTGAAAACGAAATGAATTAAACGAAAAAAAAACGAGTAAATGAATGTTATAAATGCTTTGAAAAAAGGTAACACAACAAAAAAGGTAATGAATAAACAACAAATGGAAAGAGTCAAAGATAAAGATAAAAAGAGAGAGAGAGAGAGAAAGCTAAATGAATGCCAATGAGATACTTAGATATACTAAAAGACGCCTACAAAGTATCCTCTGTAACAACTTTTTCAACTTTTCAACTTTTACACACATTAAAACTTACAAACTAAAACATTTAGTTTCTTGTTGCTTTTGTTTTTGCTACTTTTGCAAAATTGTTTTTAAGCTAGGACTGGGAGTTGTTGTACATATATATAAAAGGCACTTATAATTAATTTAGTTTTGTTTAGAACAACTTTCTAAAGGGCAGTTTTTTTTTTGGTTTTTTTTTTGCAGCAGGCAAAACGTTGCTCAATTTTGCAAACATCACAGAAAATTTGCTTTTGCTTTTTAAATTATTTATTATACAATTTCAGTTAAAGGCTAACCAAACCAACAAAACTTTTGGGAATATAAATTAAAAGCGAATTTCCACAAAGAAAAGCTTTAAAAACACTTTTTGGAGCAAATAAATGAATGAAGGCAAAAGCTAAGCAGCAAATAGTTTACATAGAGAGAAAATTTAGCTCTGTTAAGATCCTGATTATGATAGGAGCTGCTGAGTCAATATAGATACTATACTATATAGAAAGTCTAATCTATTCAGTCTTTATAAAGTAGAATATAATATATAAAATGGAAAACATATTCGACAACCTTTACAAAACTTTAAACTTTCTTCCAGCTTCAACTTAATTTTGTTTGCTCAATTCCTATAAGAAAAATCCTGTTATATGTCAATACTAATCATCCTAATCATTTGCAGCCCATTTACTACCCATGCTGCTTTTAAAAAGTGCCAAAACTTTAAAATAAATATTGTATAAACCATGAGATGATATTATTTACAAGTTCTGATAGGAAAAGCTTAAGAGTTAAGCTTGCAAAATTTAGCATCTCATTAGCATTCGATACTTATGATATTTTTTATGGGAATGGTAAAATTATATACATATACGATAGCGGAATACCGTTAATACTTAAATTCTGTGACCGTCTACCCAATTAGAAATAGCAAACACTTTTATTATGAATATTATCAAGATGTTATAAAATCAAGCATTAAAATGTTGTTTAGCCGACTTATTTAACCATATTCGCGTGTATGTTATGTACAAATTGCTGTTAAATGTTATGTGTATGTTAAGTTGCCAATTAGAATTAGTTGGTATTTCTGATCAGTAATCAAATCCAAATCAAAATGCAAATGCATTATAATAAATAAAAACATGCTTGGGAAGGTCAAAAGCAGGTAAGGAATACAAAAAAAAACACATAAATGTAGATAAATCAAAACAAATGAATGTTTAAATTTTAACACTGTTTTATCTGTCTTTCGAATGCGTAGGCATTTCGCTATTTACGAGCTGTTAGTGCAATGTTATTAACGGGGGGCCTGCAAGGGGAATGACAGTTGAGAGAGCGAGCAACAGAGAGATGTAGTGGATGAGACAGAGCGAGCAAGAGATAGAGAGCGATGCGTATGTATGCGTGTGTGTGTGTTTTTTTGTTGTTGCGGTGAGTATCAAAATTCTAGCCAAATGGTAAATTTTATTTGCATTACGCTTTGTACGTTTTTTTTGTTTTGTTTTCAAGTAGTTTGGTTTGGTTTACGTTTCTGGCGCCAAGACAAAACACAATAATGAGCGATATTTGAATTGTTTTTTTTTTTTCATCTGCTGCTTTGTTCTTTTGATTGTTTGTTTTTGATGCGTGCGAGCTGAGAACGTTTACCTGCTGCGGCGGCTGCTGCTGCTGTTGTTGTTGTTGCTGTTGTTGCTGTGTCTGTTGTTGTTGCTGCTGATGCTGCTGCGCACGCGCTGCTGCATTTTGCAGCACAATAACAGACTCAGTCTTTTCGCGACGCGGACGCAGAAAATCTAAATTAGCCCAACTGGACTTTGTGGGCGCTGGTGCTGCTGCTGCTGCGCCGACTGCTGTTGCTGCTGCTG
Source organism: Drosophila gaucha (assembly GCA_035045545.1). NCBI lineage: Eukaryota > Metazoa > Arthropoda > Insecta > Diptera > Drosophilidae > Drosophila > Drosophila gaucha. The sequence goes on along the minus strand of JAWNOY010000292.1, from coordinate 11,963,045 downwards.
GCTTTGTAGATGTCGCTTTGGTCTTATTGGTTGCAGCGGCAGCGCTGCTCTCCTTGCTGCTGCTGTTGTAAATGCTGTTCCTTTGGTACATGGCACTAGCGCGCTGCGCTTGCACTAGCTGTGGCGACTGCAGCTGCGCAGTGTTACTGCTGCCGCTGCTGGCCGCAGCGCTGCCACTGAGCACTGCTGAGTGTCGCTTTTTTAACGGGAAAAAGTCTGAATTCTCGCGTCGAAAGCCGCGCACAAAGCTAGGCAGTTTAGAGTCGGACTCCTGACGCTTATGCTGCGGCTGCGTTTGCTGCTGCTGCGTTAAGTTGCTGCTGCTGCTGCTGCTGCTGCGCTCTTTGGCAATGTTAACGCCAGCTGAGGAACTGGCGCCCTTTAACGGCTGATAGCCTTTCGGCACGGGTCGGGCTATGGCCTCGGTGACGCTGGCGCGCTGCAGCTTCGCCTCCACTTTCAGCGTGCTCAACTGCGAGGTGCGACTGAGGCTGGCTGTGGTGCTGCTACTGCCGCTGCTGCTGCTAGCGCCGCAGCCCCCGCCAGCAGCGTTCGTTTTTTTGGGAAAGAATTTATCAAAGTCCCAGTCGCGCAGAAGCTTTACGTCTTCGGCTCGCCTCGGCGCATGCGAAGTGGAAGCGGATTTTTGTAAGCGATTTATGTTTTGTTCTAGTTTCTGTTTACAGTTGTTTTTCATGTTGTTGTTGTTGTTGTTGTGAGTATCAGCGCAAGAGAAGAATAGTTGTTAGGTTTTGTTGTTGACTTGCATTTTACATTTCTACAGGCTAAATTCTTTTTATTTTATTTATTTATGTTTTATTTTTTGGCTATCTACACCCAGGTATGAAAAAAACCGCATGGAAAGTTTTTCATGAATTCTCTCATTGCATTGCATTCCATATGTATGTATGATATGATTTGGGCTATTTGCATTGGTGTTTGCTTGTGGTGCAAAGGTGTGTTTACATACATATGTAGGTAGGTATAAGGATATATTTTATATCATATCAAGTGCCGGTTGATGTGAAACCACTCGGAAATTATATTTTATCTATTGCCTTCAATATACATTTTTTATATACAAATACTTTGTATGTGTGAATTTTGAATTTGAGCTGGAAAACTATCTTAGGAACTAGTAGCTATCCAATAAAGCTCAGATAACGCTATATATTATGGATAAATCAGAGATAGTTTATTGACTGTGTTATCGATCAATATTGATAATTCATAGATATATCAATTGGCTTTCGACAAATAATAGATATATTGAATGGCTGTCGATAAATCACAGATATATATCGAATGACTGTCGATAAATCACATGTATATCGATTCCACGTCGATAAATCATATATCGATTCCATATTGTTAAGTAACATAAATATAGCTAAAAATCCTGAAAAATCATGCATCTTTCGATAAATTATCGATATTTTTAACCATAAAGGTATTCATATTTTGATTATATAATAAGGAATTATCTATAGCTACTAGAAAATTTAATCTTAACGATAACAATAAACCTTCATATTATCGATAAGTTTTCCAGCTACTATATATACTATACTATATATACTATAACTGTATGAATTGTGCCCGTGTTAACATTCTGAGCACCTGTGCGTTTCACTTTATACAAAAAAGAAAAAACTCATAAAGAACATTCGTAATTCACTTGAAAATATAAAAAAGAAAATATTTATAGTAGCACAGACAGGCTAATAAAATGATATAGTTGTGGAACATAAGAACTTTGTACAAAAGAAATTCACGAAAAAAGTTTCATACCATGTGTGTTTTTTTTACGAAACATACTAATTAAAATAGATAAATATGTATTTAGTATTAGAAATAAGTAGTTTATAGTTTAAACTAAATCTCAAATGAACTTTTTCTGGGTTGGTTAAGGAGTTAAAATTATAATATATATAGGAATTGCTGCTAAAAGTTGTCTAAAAAGAACCATTACCAGCCAAAACTTTATTTTGTTGTTGACTAATATTAATATATAGATATTTATATAAATTTCTTTTGTTTTTTTTTATAGTTATTCAGACCTTAAACCCTATAATTAAGCTAATTACATTTTGTACAGCTGCCTAAAAGAAAAACTTGGTTTAGGCAGAAAACTGGAACTGCGTAACTCTCAATAGAAATATCTCAAGAAAAGAAAATTGATTTAAAAACTAAACTAAAAGAAACATACTAAAAGAAACTTTATACTAGATAAATAGTACTAGTTTTTAGATTAAAGAGTAAAGAGTAATTTTGGATGAGATTCTACTTACGCGCTTCATGATCAGCGTTCGATCTCCGGCCTGATCGTCGTCATCCGGGGTTGGTGGCAAGGGTCGATTTGGTGGACCGCCGCTTCCATGGCTCAGCGGTGTGGTCGTTGTTGTAGTTGTTGTTGTCGTATCCTCGGAAACGGGTCCCAGACCGGGTCTATATGAAAATTCGGGTCTGAACAAAACGAAAAAAAAACAACCAAAAAACACAAAACGCAAAAAACGGGGGCGGCAAACAATTGAAGTAAAAAAAAAATGGTTGTGTCATGAAAATCAATGTGAGGAGGTGGAAAGTGAGGATGTGTAGGTGGGTGGGTGTTATTAAATACGGGTAAAAGGTGAGAGAATAGTTGAGAATGTTGTGAATGGTTTGGTACAGCGAATAAGTTCTACGAGATTTGTTACTGCAATGGGAACTGTTCCAATGACTCTGTTTAAAATTATATTTCATAATATATGTTGCCTTGTAGTCTTTAATCCTAAACAGAATTCTCGCTGAAATTTTAACCTAAAACTTCTTCAGCATATTTTTATAAATATATTTTCCTATTTGTCTCGTATATTTGTTGATGCCATAAACCTTTTGCGAGTTGATAACGACTAGGGATGGGCGTCGCGATCGGGATTTTCGGATCCCGAAATTGTCGCGAAACGAAATTCGGTATCTGGCGGGTTGGGAAAGATTTTAAAAAGTCCAGGACGATCGGATCTCTTACAATGCCACCTTGATGTAGGGAGCACTTATGAAGCGCACTTATCAATCATTCCCAATAAGCCCGAAAATTGTTTCGGAACAATTTCGGGTCCCGAAAATCCCGATTCCGACGCCCATCTTTAATAACGACTGGAGAAAATGTTCAGCGTTGCAAGACGATAAAATATAGCAACATTTTTGTTGGTTTTCTTAACGGATTTTCCAAGTTTCTTGTAGCTTTATCAATTTTTGACCTGTATATAAAACTACAGCTAAAAGTTCTCTATACAATTTCTTCCACCAAATAAACTAGAATTGCCAGAGAATCTATTAAAGTAGAAATAGAGTAGAGTTCCCAGATAATCTATGAAAGTTGAATCTACATTCTAGTCGACGCTTGATATACTCTAGCGTATATTCTTAGGCATAGATATTGAAATCTGATTCTTGACGACTAAAAACGACTTTAAAATCCTGAAACTAAAAGTTTTCCAACACAGTTATGAGATCTAGTCAACCAGAGTTGCCAGAGTATGTACAGACGAAGAATCTTTGTAATCAGCGCTTGATCTACTTGTGCGATCGTAACTAAAACTCAGCTCTACTTCTTATATACCTCTATATACTCTATAAAACACAATTAGAACTATTGTAGGAACAATTCCCTAACTATATATGAATATATATTGTGCTGTGCGCGATTTGCAATTAATATGCACGTGCAACAAAATTATTAATAAATATTTTGTTTTTGTTGCTTTGCAAATGTTGCCACGCCTGCCGTTTTGTGTCTTTTTTTACAGGGTATGTGAGCAGTCTGATACTTACAGCGGCTTGGGCGGATCGCTGGCCAAGAGTGTGCCATCGTTGCGTGCCCGATCGTTGGGCTCATCCGGCTCGCTGTCCGAGTCGCTGCTGTCGAGTGGATCCAAAGGATTTACCGGCTGCCCCAAATGATTGTTCGACTGCGATGGCAATGCGGCTGCCGGCTTCGAAGATGACGACGACGACGAAGAGGCTGAGACACAGATGGCTCCGTTGCCGGCACCTGATTGTCGATTGCTGCGTGGCGGCGCCTCAGGCTGTGCCAGCTGCTGCTGCTGTCCTCCACCTGCTGCTGCTGCTGCTGCTGTCTGTGGCTGCGGCTGTTGAGAGGAGACCACGCCCAATTCATTTAATTGTGCTGCTAACACATCCAAATGATCCTACAGGTATTTTTTTTTTTCGTATGTTTTTCATATTTTACAAAAGATTTTTCGGGTCAAGTTTTCGAATGCACACGGAGGATTTTTGTGTGTGTGTGTTGTGTTGTGTTGTGTGTATGTGTGTGTAGTGTTTGTGTGTGTGTGTGTGTTGCACGTGGTACCACAGTAATTGTTGTTGTTGTTGTAGTTTGTTGTAACGGGAATCAAATGCATTTGTATTTTGGGGTGGAATGAAAAGTAAGAGAGCATTAGACTGGTTTACACCTTTCACTTCTTATATAGATAGATAAAAACAACAAACAGGGCCAAACATTAGAGAAAGCTCGGTTAGTTTTTCTTTTATTTTTATCTATGAAACTTGCCGGGGTTAGTTTTTTTATCATTTCTTTTTGGCATTACAAACGCATCAATCACAGCAACTGTTTTTTTTATTATTTATTTAATAGAACCTTTTTTTGGGTTGGTTAGTTGCATTTGGAAAATGGAAAGTGTTTTTTGTATTTTTGGTATTTTCTTGTAGTTGTTGTTTTACTGTGGATTAGTGGGCACGTGCATGGGCTATATTTGATTATTTGTTTCAGTATCTTTTTTGTGTGTACCTCCGAAAAAAAATTTGTTTTTAGAATTTCGACAAAGGTTTGCATTATGCATATATACATATAAAATACTGATAAAAAACAAGCGTAAAATACACAAATGAAAAGTAGACAGACAGAGAGAGAGAGAGGAGCGAGCGAGCAAGGCTACAAATGAAAAATGATAAGAAAAACATACCTCAGGTCTCCTTGGTGGTAACTGTTGTATGATTGTCATGTGTAGTATTTTTTGTTGGTATTTTTACGGTATTTTTTGTGTATTTGAGAAATTATACGTTGGTTGACATACATATACATTAAATTGGCGCAACGGGATGATGTACACACACACACACACATACGCACACATGAGCGAAATCATAAAGTCGATTTATTATATTTATAGTTTATATGCATGTTATATGGTAGGCGCACACAAACATGAAAATAAAAGAAGTTCAAGAAAAATCATATCATAAATATACAATCGTACAATTGGATATTACAGGGGTAAATTATAAATGAGCTGCGGTTCATATTAAGAGGGGGCGGAAGCATTACGAATGAGCTGTAAGCGCAAAGGGGCGGGGTTCTTAAGGGGGTAACTATTATACGCAGAAGTTAGCTAACTATTTAAAACTCATAAAATCAACAACATATTTTAATTATTCATATTTGGTCTAGCTTAGTTTAGGTCTAGTCTATTAATCCAGTCTATTCGGTATATCTAAAAATAATATTTCTGAATTGTTAAACTATTTCAGTTCTCGAATCATCTTAGAGAGCATAGTCCCACACAGCTATAAAGTTTAGTTTAAAAAATCTTATCAGAAATAATAAAATCTATATTCAAAATGTATGAAGATCTGTTTCCTAGTCTTCAGAACAATTTACGAACAAAGGTAAAAAAGTTCTTGTTCCCCATTTTAACTAATTTTCAAAATATAATGTAATTATAAGAAGTTATTGTTCCCCATTTCAACTAAATTTCAAAGTTCTTTTATGAAAACTGATTAAAATTCAATACAATCTTCCATTTAGTGTTTTTAAATTTGCTAATCTTTTACATTTTCATAGAACTACTCCTGACCTTTCATTTCTTATAATTTATAACAACTTCCGTCAGCCTAAGCATATCGCAGCTTTTGCTTTTCTTGAGTTACTGAACTGCATGGTAAAAGTCATTGTTCTAGCAAAGATTTCGTTGCAGCTTATCTAGCAGAAGAAGGGACTGCCACTCAGGCATGTAATCTCTGTCTATTGCGCATACGCACCGATGGCTTGAAATTGTTCTGAGAGCTGCGCTGCTGCTGTTGCTGTTGGGGCGGCGTTTGAGCCGCTGGCTCGCCGCACTTGGGCGTCGGTGGCAATGGCCGATTGGCATGCGGTGGATCTGGCACCACAATCAGACGCTGCGGCAATTGTGGACGTGCCGGCGGACCAGGATCCTCAATCTGTTGGCGCTGCAAGGGAATACAGGAGAAAGTAAGCAAATTGAATGATTTATTTAGTTCGTTCTGCACCACTCACCGATGGTGGTTTCTGTTGCCGATTGGCCTGCGGCTGTTGAGCCTGTGCCTGCTGCTGTTGTGCCACCTGCGCCTGTTGCGCTGCATGCGCCGCTGCTGCAGCTGCAGCTGCCGCCTGCTGTTGTTGCTGCTGATGCAGTTGGGCCTGGGCGGCTGCATGGGCAGCGGCCTGTGCCTGGGCGAGCAGCTGATGATGCTGCTGCTGCTGTTGCTGTTCGGCGGCCATGCGTCCCTCCTGGATCTGTTGGAAGTTGCGACGCAGGGTATCGCCACCAGGGGCCTGGATAATGGAGCTGGGCTCGCCGGCCAGCTGTGGCTCGTCGTCATCATTGTCCGAGCCGGAGTAGCGATAATCTTCACGCTCCTTCTCCTGCTTGCGCTTCTTGCAGCGATCGATGTGATCCTTGAGCTGTATGCGCACCTGTCGATCCGTTGGCTGATCCTTGATGAAGGCATGCTTCAGCAGATTCTCGGTGTAAGGCCGCTGGTGATAGTCCTTCACTGTAAATGCAAATTGAAATAGATATAACTGAAGATTCGATTGAATTTATGCAGCTCCCTTACCTAGCACCGTGTCAATGAAGCCCTGAAACTTCTTGGACCACTTCTTCGATTTGAGACGCGGCGGCGGGTTGCGTGGTATTAAGAAAAGTGCTCGCATTGGATGCAAATCGCAGAGCGGCGGCTGTGACTCAGCCATTTCCAAAGCTGTAATTCCCAAAGACCACAAATCTGAACGATTATCGTATGTGGCCTCTGGATTCTCATCACAGGCAATGACCTCCGGTGCCATCCAATAGGGCGTACCTGTATCAAAACAAAACGAAAGTTAAGTCTGTCTGCCGTGACTCATGAGTGTGGAGAGATATAAAACTTACCAATAAATGTATTGCGCCTGCCTATCGTGCGATCCAGCTGTGCTGAGACACCAAAGTCGACAAGTTTTACCTCTGCATTGTCGGTGAGCAGCACATTTTGGCCCTTGATGTCGCGATGAATGACTTTGTTCGAATGCAAATAGCTGAGGCCGCGCAATATTTCACGGCATATGTACGCAATCCATTCCTCTTTGAGGCTCTGGCCCTTTGTGGACTTGACCAGATCGGTAACGGAGCCAGCGCCACAATATTCCATAACCAACCAGAGTTGATCGTCTTTGCCGGGCGGCGATTTCTTAATGAATGCCCCATAGTAGGTGGCAATGTTGCGATGATTTGAGTATTTCTTAAGCACATTGATCTCAAGCTTTATCTCCTCCTCCTCGTCCTCGGTGACGTCCATCACCTTTATGGCAGCCAACTGACCAGTTTTTGTATGACGGCCCTGTGGAGAGAGTAGCGTTGTAGGGTATTTATATATTAGTTTGGATTGTTTTTTGCTTTTGCTTTATCAGTTTGTATTGTTGGGGTAAAATGTGACCTTGACGCCGTCGCACATAGTAACATAGACACTTGAACTCGACTCGTTGCATACTTGACGAACAACGCGAATTTCGCTGACCATGGGCGCAGGCGTTGACAACGTCAATAAAATGCGTCACAAAGTAATAAAAAGCAGAAAATTCTTAAGTAAACAAGCTTTAAATGCACTTTGAGCTATAGCAATGGGCAGAAGCATGTTTGCTGTTTAAGTAATTATTTAGTTATAAATCAATTTGAATTATGTACGTATATGAGCCAAGTAATTATCCATTTAAATACAAATTTGTAGTAAAATTTAGCTAAAGTCTTTGGCTAAGATTCTTTAAATACTTTAAAAGAACCTTAGCAAAACTATGCTGATCTATACATTTTAAAAATTTTTTAATATTCTATAATTTGATCAAGGTTTATCAGCATTATGAAAACTGGAATAAAATCGTCTTATATTCATATATGTCTTTATTCATAATACTTAAAAATTCCCAACATTTCCGATCTAAGTTTTAATTAGAATGTCTAAGATCCCAGTACTCTATCTATACATTATAAGAATTTAATATTCTATAATTTGATCAAGGTTTATCAGCATTATGAAAACTGGAATAAAAATTCCCAACATTTCCGATCTAACTTCTAATTGTAATGTCCAAAATCCCAGTACTCATTCAAAATTGTTTTCAATGACACATATATCTTTTTATGTTTTTTCTTCTATTTTGATTAAATTTCTCATTATGGAAACAAAATATTTATTTATAACTATGTTTATTCAGATCCATATGTATATGCTAAATGCATAATGCTAGCTATCCCCAGACTTTAAGCTTATATAACTATGCAAAACTTTATCAATTTTAATGGGAAATACTATTTTAGCTGTGGTTTAGCTTCTTGCTTAATACTTTATAATACATGCAAAACAATTTATTTCATCCATATAAACATTGTTAATACACAATTCTTAACATTTTCTTAGTAAATTCTAATCCCAGATTTCCAAATCCCATCATTTTCATGACATATCATATTTGAATATATTCCTTATAAAATTCCTTGTCAAATATTGTGACTTTTAATATGAAAAGACATTTTCATATGATAGCTTTAGGATCTTTAGGATTCCCTACCTTACCTTAAGCTCAACTCAATTATAATAAGTATAAAATATAATTTTCACAGTATCAATAAATAAAAGCTTGTTTAGATTAGTTTTGCCATATCTTTATAGATCTTTGAGCTAAGAGTATCACAAATGAAATGAAAGCATGTTTGCTTAAGTTTTTATAAGCCAGTTAAGCTTTGGCTTAAATTGAAATATAACGTGACTTGAAAACTGTTTATACGCAAGTCAACTGCCGTCAATTCCCGTCGGTCAGTCAATCAAGGCGTAAAAATGTATTTCAATTAGCTGTCGCTTTAATCAGAGTCATAAATTGATTTGCCGTTTAAAATTGAGTTGTCCCCTAACCACTTTTCAGACCGCTTCACTTGGCCAAGACTCATCCTAGTGCTTCATTTTTTTTATTTTTTTTTAAAGCAACTTTAAAGTCATTTTGCATTTAATATAGTTTTAATTGAAGTATAGCTCCAAGCAGCTGTGCGAGCATCTACTCTCTATCCATAATAAATCAAGTGCCTAACGAGAGGAGCGATAATAATTTTTCAACTAAAAGGAAGATGATGATGATGAAGAAGAAGCAGAAGCTGTTGATAGTTGTTTTTATTGATTAGCCAGCGGGGCGTTTCTGCTGTGGCAGTTTCTATCAAAATGCTATTAGACAGCAAATTTGAAATGCTTTACGTTACCACGTTGGGGAGTTTGGAAAATTTTTCCAGCAATTTTCTCATATTCTAACGGTCTCTGTGTGTGCAGAGGCGATACAAATTAATGACATGCACTAATGGAGTTGAAAACTGTCCAAGAGTGAAAATCGATTGGCTATAGATTGGCCAAGCAGAGGCAGGTGCAACCTGTTTATGCCGCATCCAGTTGCCAATCGCCAGTTGCCAAGAATTCAAGCGAATTTTTATAAGCTACGATTGCCGCAATACGAAATACAAAGAAAAGCAAGTAAGAACGTGACAAGCGGATGCTATCGACTGCTTAATACTCGTTCACGACTCAAAGAGAGGAAAAATTAGAACATAGAATCGATTATTGCCGATTTTCTATGACCAAAAGGATTATATTTATATATAATTTATATGTCTATCTGTAGAACAGGTCAACAAAGATCCATTTGCAATTCTTGGAGTTTATATATAGATATGGGTATGGTATTTTTCGACTTTTCAGTCTATCTGTAGGTGAGGTCAAAAGTAATCCAGCTGCATATTTTGAAATTTATATATAGATATGGACATAGTATTTTCCGATTTTTCAGTCTATATGTAGAGTAAGTCAACTGTGATCTAACTGTAAGTCTACAAGGTTATAGATAGATATAGTTATACTATTTTCCAACTTTCCAGTCTATCTGTAGGTAAGGTAATCCAACATATATATATTTGATCTGTTGTTATATAGCTACGCCTGTTACAGGCATGGAAAATAGGAATAGGACGTCTATGAATCGAGTGAAAACTTGGAAAATTCTTTATCCATATATATATATAAACTCTAAGATATATATATATATATATTATATATCATATATTTCAAACTCCAAGTCATTTACTTCAACCAATATACTCCTTTCACTACTTGAACGCGTAAGAAATGTATATTTGTGAATCATTAGCGCTTCGTCACAAATAGAGCTAAACAATTCAAGAAGAAGCACAACGAAATAAATAAATAAACGTATAATAAACAAAAGCAAATAAATCGGCGAGATTCGCTGCTCAAAAGAAACTGCTGAATGCGACAAAAATATATAATTGAAATTATGATGATGAAAACCAAAACCAAAACCAAAAAGAAACGAGTTAAAATGTTTTTAAAGGTAAAGTCAACAATGGACTTGCAGCTGTTCGCATACGCCATTTGCCTACCTAGGCACAAGTATTCAGTTTCAGCACCAGTATCCGACAGATACACAGATACATCGACAAACACTATAAACTTGAGTGAAAAATGCAGCGACAAATCCAAAAAAAAAAAAGAAGAGAACACTGAAAGAAAAAGAAAAACACGCACATTGCACATTTCTTGTAAGCAGATACAGATACATTTACAGATACAGATACATTTACATACACAGAGACAGATATAAATGCAGTTACGAGCTGCAGACGTTCGAGTTTAAAGAGTATATATAAAACTGCATAATCAGACAATTACGTGTTGTCATAACGTGACAAACTCTACTTCTTCTTGAAGAACAACATCCATGTAGTACAGCATGTGAATTACTGCATTTACCCTTTCATTCTCAATTGTTAATTTTTACACACTTATACACTACTCCACACATATTACAGGGTATTTTGCAAACTCTTTCTTATTTCTTATTTGATAAAACGCAAAAGTTTCTGGAAATAGCAAATAGCATAAGGAAAACAAAACTCGCAATTGTTTGCTAAAAATCTATTCCCTCTCCCCCTTTACCACCCCCACTTCCCCACTTAAGCTCCCTCCTCGTTAGACACATTTAAAAATGACTAAAAAGATTAACTCGGACATATTTGATTTGACGACGAGGTTGAGGTTGAGTTCTATGCAAATTGCCAGAGGAGAACCAAATGGAATACGAAATGGGAAAACTTAAAAAACAGCAGAGAAAACGGCAGGAAAATGGAAAATGTGTGTCTGTGTGTAGATGCGATAAAGTAAAGTGATTTTTTGGTGTGTAAATGAGTAAATAGAATCTGGAAAATGGAAATTAATTTGAACAGGCAGAAAAGAAAAGTAGAGGAAGGAAAGGGAAATGATAAAGGATAGGCTAAAAATAGATGCAGATAAAAAAGCAGCTAAAAAGAGCAAGAAAAAAGGTTCATTATAAAGTTAGAGCAGGGGGAAACCCTTTAGTATAAACGAGAAAGTTATCTTAAACAATATAACTTTATAAAGCAAAGATAACTTATTCAGTTATTATAGTAAATATGCATAAGAATTGATTTATGTCTACTATCTAGATAATTGCCAACTTAAAATATGAATGTCAACTAATAAAGCTAAGAAATTGGCTTTAAAAGCTCGTTGGAAATATATATTTAAATATGAAATAAATAAATTAAATAATATTAGCTGTTGCCTTTCAGATTCATATGTTTATGTGTGTATATAGTTAAGACATATCTTTGATTTTCAAGAGTCAGCCAAATATTTTTTTGTTGGATCTACAACAATGCGTGTTGTATAATGGAAATTGCTGCGCAGGCAGCTGCCGGTATTAGATCAAAGAGGAAGCAGCAGCAGCAGCAGCATCCACAACCACAGTGAAGTACTCTATTTCACACCACACACACACACACACACACTTGTACACCTCAACTCCACTTTACCCATTGAGCTTGCATATTAAATTTGCGGCTAGGCAACAACAATGCTAAATATATATATGTATATATGGAGCAGAGTTAGATCTAGTTGCACCCACTCCTCTGAGACCACAATTCAATTGCAGAGGGCACACAAGTGGAGGCAGCAGCCGCAGCACCACCACCTGTGCTACGAACACTTGTGAGCCACGCAGCACGCACCACGCCCCGTGCGATGCGTCAAGTGGTTTGCCTGCTCGATTGGCTGTGGGCTGCTGTTGCCGTTGCTGCAATGGCTTGCCCCACTGGCAAACAGACGAGAGACCTCTCGTCTCTGTCTCTGGCAATCTGTGGCAAGGCAAGGCTAGGAGGGGCAGTGGCAGCAACAGCAGCAGCAGCAGCTGTTGCGTTTGCCTAAGCATTGCGCAAGCTTTTAGTGAACAACCTCCCAGCCCCGCTTCCATGGCTCCCCTCACTTGACTCTAGTCAGTTTGACAATCGTGTGCAAATTTGTTGTGGCTCCAAATTCCAAATAAATGAGAACTCAACTCAGCGGCAAGGCATACACGACTGCCAAATGCCCTGCTTAGTCAATAAGAACTTAAGTCAAGAGGTGCTTAGCATAGAGATTTGCATATGAAGACCAATCAAATGAGAGAAATGAAGTGAGAACAAGGTATACATGACTTAAAAATACCCTGTTTTAGAATAAAATTAAGTTTAAACAGAGATTTGGGACTATCTAATGCCCTGTTGAGTTAAGTGAAAGATATACAGCGATCAAACAAATGAAAGCAAAAGTCAAATGGGGCACACAAGACTATCTAATGCCCTGTTAAGTTAAGCGAAAGATATATAGAGAACAAACAAATGAAAACTCAAATCAAATGGGGCATACATGACTTTCTAATGCCCTGTTAAATTAAGCGAAAGATATATAGAGATCAAACAAATGAAAACGCAAGTCATGTCTATTAAATACCCTGTTAAAAACAAAGATATGTATATTGAAATCAAACAAATGCGAAATTCAGTCAAATAGGTCGGCATATGCAAATATTAAATACCCTGTTAAGCAGAAATATGATATATGTATGTATATGTGGAAAACAAAGAAAAAACTGAGAACGTAATTAGCTAATGGAGCATATACGACTGTCAAATGCGCTGTTCATTGTACATAATGGAAATAATAGAATAAATAAATAGAATTACACTAAAAATAACTATTTGCACAGATATTGTATGCCTGAAAATCACAAAAAATTAAATAATATTGTTTTTAAATACTATTCCTTTCTTTATTCTGTAAAATAACACTCTTTAAATGCTTCAGCTCAAGCTTAAAATCCATTCCACTCATTAAGGTGAAAGATGGGTGAACTTATTTTGATTTTCAAATGTTTCTTAACAATGAAAGTTGTTTATAAGTTTTATAAAAATGCATTGAAAATTAGTTTCCACTTTCTTTGACGGAAACTAGTTGAAATCAATTGACAGCAAATTTCTTATCAGCCAAGCTAAATTTAAAATGAATTACGACAAAAAGATAAAAAGAAAACTTCCCAGTTCTAATATAAATAAACCTCATATCGCAACTTAAGGCAGGGTATGACAACGCAAGAGTCGTAAAAAACGCGTTAAGGTGATTATACACAATTGTCCATAGGGGGAAGAAGCAGAGGGGGCGGGGCTAATAGAGCAGGGGCTTGACTGAGTGTACGCCGCATCAATTACCAATTGTTGTTGCTGCTGTTAGTTAATTAACCCAGAAATCAAAGTAGTTTTACAAACTGCACTTAAATGGCCGCAACAATTGAACTTTGTTGTTCAGTGTATGCCACGCCCCCCCACCCCTCGCCTCATCGCCCCATTAGCTAATGGTGCACTGCGTGCAGCTGGCACATAAAACCGCAATTTAGAAAAATAAAAAAAAAAAAACAATAAAAAGTTTAAACTATGCATAAAATAACTTGAAAAGCTAAAAATTCATAAACGATGAATCAGCTAGCTCTGTCTCTGTCACACTCTTGCTGTTTCTCTCTTTCTGTACCTCCCTTTTACTGTAAGTGAATCTCTCGTTGGCTTTTATTAAATTAAATTCAAATGCACAGCCTCAAAAAGTGGGTTCAAAGTGTTTTATTTGTTGGAAAAATAAAAGGCTTAGAGGAGAGCCAAGCCACCTCTACACCAAAAGTCTGCCAGCTCACCTGGCCTGTTTACCTGTCTGGGCTGCCATTTGACTTGTACCTGGTTAACCCAGTTAACGTTTATTTTGTTTGATGTTCCACTTTTTCAGCTCGTCAGCCAAATGGTCTTTAATATTACATACACCAAAAGTTTTCAATTTACTTAAAAGACCCAAATCTATTTCAATAAGATTATGCAAACTTTTAAAAGGTTTATTTAGAAACTCAAATATTGCTTTATATATTTATATATATATATATATATATATATATATATATATATATATTTTATGGCTAGTTAATATGAATCACACAGATTTTGTTCGGTTTGGTTTACTATTTCACATAACTTTGCAAAAACTTGACTTTTTCTTAAGCTTAAACAAAAAACAACAAATTATAGTGACGTTTGTTTAAGCTTATATAGTATAATACCCTTTAGTCATCCCTTATCAAATAACGAACTCTATAAAACTAGGTATCTTATAGTTATTTACTCGAGTGTTAGACACATTTACTTATAGATTTCTGACTTTAACTATTTAAGTTATAAAAGTTAATCTTTATTATACCAGATTATACTATGATTATATTTCTATATATTATAATAACAATTATATATTATAGTTTTCCGATTCACAATCTTTTGCTAGGTGGAAGCTAACTAGCCACACTATAATCCATGTAGATCTGTCTATTTATACACAATTTCTAAATAAAAGTAGCAAAATCTGAACATTTTGTTCCTCATATCATACATATATTATATATATATATTAGCTAATTTTAGGATTAGCGAGTGTCTGGATTAGGGAATATATATTACATATGCCAGACACTCGCTAATCCGAAAATTCGCTAATATATATACATATACATATATATGTATACCGGACAGTTGAATGTTTTCGTACTGTTTGAACAGTTTTTACCTCTAAAGTCTGTTTAAAATAAGAAAATGTATAATTTGTCTGAGTTTTAAAGTATTTCGATTTTTTATAAATATCTTATTGAAGTAAAATGCATTTAATTGTATATCGTGTTTCAAAAGTCTGGATAATTCGGTTTCGGATAAGGAAATCAACACTCTAGATAAATACCTATGTATATTTAGTTTTTCGTTAAGTACACAAACATTTGAGCCGCAAAAGTAATTCCTTTTATATAGAATTCCTCTACTATATAGTTTCTAGAACCAACATCTTACCCATAACTTGAAATTCAATTTCTGCATAATTTATGAGCTAAAGCTCCAGGCATTTATATCTAATATATCATACAAATATCATATATCTATCATAAAATTTATAATACAGATCATAATCTAATCACCATATATATTCCACTTAATACACATTAATAAACTTTTCACAGCTGTAAATCAGAATATGAAAAGAACCTTAGTTTGGGTTTTTTCTTTATTCTTGCCAAATTCCAGGGCTTTTACTTATCAATCACACTTTGATTCACCGAATGCTATTTTCAAACGTTGATGCCACCCTTACACCTATACACATATGTACATGTATACACATATACATATGTACACATATATGTATATGTATCTGTGAAAATTTTCGCATGGATTTTTATTGTGTTGCCGGCGATAAGCAGGCGCAAATTGTGTCATAAGATAATTTACAGTGTACTCGTGTGTTTGTATTTGTATTTGCTATATTGGGTACATATGTATATATGTATGTATGTATATTTGTTATATATTTAGCGCCTGGAGGTTTGCACAAGTTCAAGCAAATTGACTGCCAAACGACGATGACGTCACAATAACTTCCGCTTGAATGTCAACCTCACCCTCATGTGAATGATTGAGTGATTGATAGAGAGAGAGTGTGAGAGAGAGAGAATGTGTACGTAATTAATTGAAAACGTTCTACACTCGTTGATTAGAAAACAAGTAAGAATGCTCTAGTCGGGTCTGCCCGACTACGAGATCCCCTGAACCAAGTCCGAGACGGTGTTTTAAACAATCTAGCTTACATCTTTTACCGGTACAAATTACCCACTGCGCGCACACACACACGCACACATATACATACACAAGCAAGCGCGCCGCTTACTGCGTACATAATTTAGCGGCTGCGCTTGAGCTGCATTCTGGGCAGCATTATGAGAAATTCATTGTTAGATAACTTCGGTTCTAGACCTACTTTCTTAATGAAATTTTCAGGACATAATATTGACATCTAGAGGTGTATATATACAAAATCCCAACTCTCTAGTATTTGAAATACGTTTTTTCCACTTATGGGGCTAATGGGGGGAGGTATCCAAAATTTAAAAAAATTATTATCTATATTTACATCACAGCAACTTACGTAGTCAATTTGGTATCTCTAGCTATCATGGTCTATAAGTTATAGCTTAAAAACAAAGTCAAAATATCGATTGTTATCGATAATAAGGAAATGGGATGAGTTATCGAAAAAAAAAATAAACTTGTACTGCGTATGGTATACAAGAATATATATCTAAAATCTCAAGTCTCTAGCTTTTGTGGTTTACGAGATCACTGCGTTCATACGGACGGACAGACGGACAGACGGACAGACGGACGGACGGACAGACGGACAGACGGACAGACGGACATGGCTAGATCGACTCAGCTCGTCGTCCTGATCAAGAATATATATACTTTATGGGGTCTGCCACGCCTCCTTCTGCCTGTTACATACATTGTCACAAAACCATTATACCCTGAATTCCCATTTTCAATGGGTTCAGGGTATAATAAATGAATTAAAGAAAGGAAACCTCAAATCGAAATGCAATCAAGTGTAGGGGAAAAACTGTTTGTCAACTGCGGGTCAACAGGCTTGATGGATCTCAATTCCAGATTGAAGTACATCTAGACTGCTGCTGCTGCTGCAACTGCTCTTTCTCATTGTCGCCCAATTATAAAGACACACTCAAAGAGTTCATTTATAATGCATACATAATAAAGATTACATTATGAGAGGCATTGGTTGTGGTGGCATTGTAAACCAATATGCATATAAGGGACCAGCAGTTAGATAAGTCCCCTTAATAAGAAACCCAAACAAAGGCGACGCATTGTACGTGAGGCATGCAAAAAATCAACAACAACAAAAATGAATATCAAAAAAAATAAACTTTCACTCATAAATTAATTGTTGTTGGAAATGGGAAACAAAACTTAAATGCCCCAAAGTGAGAAGCGAGAAGCGAACATCAAAGCTAATCATGAAATCGCGTCTATGCATCAATTTCCCTCCCTCTCTCTCTCGGTCGCTCTCTATCTCCCTCTCGGCCAGTTGTTTGCATATTTAATCAGCAAATTGCTTAAATATTTGTTTAAGATGGCAACCTTGAAAGCAACAACAACAACAACAAAATCGATAACAACCACAAGCTAAGCAATACCTATCGTGTTTGGTTATCGTATTTCGATTGTGGGCGTTGGAAACTTAAAACTCGAGCCGAAAAGTGGGTCAAACAAAAGGGGGCGCAAAATTTGCCAAACGATGATTCACAGCCAAAAGGTGGGAGGGAGATGGAGAGCAAGAGAGTACGGGGTGGCATGCATAACGGAAGCCAACAGTAAATTGACTAAACGAAGCCTTAAGCCGTAAGGTCGTATGTAAACGAAACAAAAGTGGTTTCTTATTAGACTGTAATATATATCCAATTGGCATAAATTGGTAATTGAAATTTAACAACTTGGAAATTATTTGCGAATTGTTTTTATATCAGATTTCTGTGTGGTTAGGATAAAAAGTACGAATAAGATGAAATAAATACATATTTATATTACACATATATCATATACATATTTAAATTATATAACTTGTCGAATAAGATCATTTGATAGCACTAACTGTAATTTATGATATGCATGACGCATGAACTGCAGTAAAAGCTTTTGGGACTTCATCCATTCACTTAAAATGCTGCGTTTAATGCCCCCAAAGACTTTCGCCCACGCAGCGCAAACAGAGAGACCAGCATATAATTAACATTCTACAAACATCGCTGCGAACTTTGACCTAATTACGCGCAATATAAGCGACACACACACACGCACGCACACTGCAATAGATGACAATACATGCACAGTTCATATTTACGAGCAGTGCACATACATATATACACACATACCTACATACATAAGCCAGACAAGATAATAAAGCATGTCAAAGCGAGAGCGTTGCTTAGAAAAAGAAAGAAGCATAAACAACAACGAGCACAATGAGCGTGTGCAAAGCTTTTATTTACGACTTAATTTTTGGGCTGCAATTTGAGCGACGCAGGCGCAGCCACAGACCCACAGACCAACGCAGCGGTAGGTGGGGGGAGACCAGCAAATGAAGACAAACGCATACACACACACACACATACACGCACGCACATACAATCAAATTGCAGGCGCAGCCAATAAAACGCCACTCAAAGAAAACATGCGAAACACATTAAAAGCAATAAACAAATCAAGCAGGAAACACACAAGCACAAAAAAGAAATACTAAAAATACTTACAGCAACAACAGAATGAGACTCAGCCTCATAAAATGTTAAATTGAAATGAAGCAAAGTAAAGTTGCAATTAGGTAGACGAATTATTTAGTTTTTTTATGTATGTAGCTGCCCCTGCCAATGTCATAAAAAGTGCTAAACAAAGCGTACACAAGTAAAAACTAATTATTACGCAAATTTTGTTTTATTTATTGTAGACAAGATTTAAAAACATTAACAAAGTGTCATTGACACACGAGCATTAAAACGCTCAAAGCGAAAGAGGGACAGAGAGAGAGAGAGGTGGGAGCACGAGGAAGCTAAGATAACAGAAGTGTCGTTGGCGTTGACGCTTTAGTTGTAGTTGTAGTTGTAGCTGTAGCTGTCGTATTTGTATTTGTATTTGTGCCCTGCGCTCCTTTCTCTTTCACACATAGCAAAACATTGCAAATAATTTACCGCAACTTTAACGCCTCACCGGCGCCGCTCTCGTGTTTGCACTCTCTTTTGGGCGTTTGCCGCTCTCCCACTCTCTGCTTGCTCGCTAGCGGCGTTCATTTCGCATTGTATTTTTAGAGGTTCACTAACTTTAGTGTTGTTAAACACACAAATGCGGTGCTTGTACATGTGTTTGTTAAGTTTATTTTGTGGCTGCTTAATTAAATCTCTAGCCCTGACACTTTTTTCATTGACAAGGCAACCTGCGCCCGAAACTCCGAACAGCCGAAAATAGCAAAAGCCACAACAATAAATGCGAATTAGGTTTACGAGTGTATGTGTACGTGTGAGTGTGTGTGTTTTGTATTTACGCTTTCGCAAAAAAAAACACACACAGAAGCTAAAATTTTTGCTAGCGCAAGCAGCAAGCGACGCTACGTTGGGAAAGTCAATTCGCCGCGTTAACCGTAAAGCAGGAAGGGTGAAGGGGGTGGGTGAAACGACCTTGGGAAGCGGCGCGCTGATTTTTACAATGTTATTATTGTTGAAGTTTGCCAAGTTATGCAGTTTTTGTTATTATTGTTGTGTGGGCTGCTTATTTTAGTCGTCTTTTTGTGGCATAAATTAAGCAGCAAAATTTATTACTTTCAAATGCGCCGTGTGAATCTTTTTGCGGTATGCGAACCAAATCGAAATTATAGCTGTTCAGAAATCATAAATTTCATAACTAATTTAAAGGAATAATTAAATGCTTAATAAAAGAAATAAACAATAGTTACAAGTATATATGTATGCTGATGTATGTACATACATACATGTGTACATATGAACAGAAAACATAATAAATTTCTAAAATCACTCATCAAAGAACTTTTTGATATTTCTGTCTCTTTTATACTGCAACAAAGCTCTATATCCATAAATTGCCATCCTCTTCTAACCTCGCCTTAAACATACATACATACATGTGTACATATGCATATACACGTACTTGTAGTTTTGTATTGTCATCCAATCATATTAACATGCACATCTACATACACACACACACACCTTTGGCTGTCGCACTGCAAAACTCTACAAATTCATCAAAAATAAGAAAGAGAGCAGAATTCTTTCTGACTCACGCGACGCTTATCGATAAGCAAGAATTAAAAAGCGCAGTAGAAATGGAAAAGAGAATAAAAAATGGGCATTTATCAATAAGCCGGAAGTGCAAAGCAGGGAACAGCGAGAAATTAGTTGATAAATCGCATGAAAAAGCGCTGCTAATAAAGAGACATAAAGAGAGTGGGATGTGTGATGAGGGGTGGGGGTGGGGGTTATATTCCAGTTCGCTGCATAAATCAAAGTCGTATTAAGCGAAGCGAAACGAATGAATTCGTAGAAATGTCAGTGGCAGTGACGTCACAATTTCAACAGAAAACACACACCAAACTGAATTAAATTAAAAGCTGTTTTAGACAGAAATTCCCCTCGCTCTTAAGCAAGTTATGAATAAGCGTCAAAGTGACGCGACTAATTTCTGATAAGCTGCGACTAAAATGTGATTGCTTTTGCAACAGCCCAGAGAGAACGACAGAGTGAGAGAGAGAGAGAGAGAGCTCAAAACCGGTTAACTGTCTGTCAATAAAACCAAAAATCCAGTAAATGCCAAAGAAATGACACACACACGCTTACGCACTCACACACATAGCACGCAAAATTAACGAAGCGTAGCCAACAAGTGGACAACAGAGACGGCAACAACAACATGCCCGTTACTCCGTTACTCTTGTAGTGCGTTCTAGCGCTGGCGACAAGTCACATGCATGGCAGCAGGAGATTCAAAAAGCATCTCCGCGTATTACTCATGCTAATTTTACGCACACACACACACACACACGCATACTCATACGCAGGCACAGTCAGTGTTGGACAGTATAATGAACTACTTAACTCGGAAACAAGTTGTCGCACAGTGGGCAAAGACTTACTTATTCTGTGAACTACATTTGTACATACATATATGCACATATGTATGTATGTTTGTGTATTGTAATCGCATTGTTGTTGTTGTTACCACGTGCCACTTGCAGCTTAGCGTGGTAACACCACAAATGAGGTCGCTACTAAGGAGGCGTGTAGACGTGGGCTGTTTGCTTTTAAAAACAAAATCTTTTATTTTTTTTTGCAAACTGGCCGCATTTCTAAGCCGAAAAAGTTTTTGAAGTGAGCGGCGGTGAGTGACGCATGCAAAATTGTAATTTAAGACATTTTATTGACACTATTGAAAGCAATTGTGAAATGGGCAATCGAAAAGATTAGAGGCGCGAGTACATTACGCCATTAGGGAGTTATGGGAGCGAATAGAACGGGGAATGGTTGAAGATATTGACATAATATTGAATCAACTGTAATATGTAATAGCTAAGATATAGCTTGTATTACATGTACCTATGAAAAATTAGCTTGCAAACTTAGCGTTTTTCAGATATTTTCTTTTTACTTAACAACACTGTTCTTGTCTTTATAGAATAGCCAATTACTGGTGATATTAACATTAAAATAAATCGGCATTAGAATATTTAGATTAATATTACCCCAAATAGCTCAAAGTATAGATATTTTCTAGCTATTTTATAGCTGGGTATTTTCCTATATATTTGCTATAAGTTCCACAGCTTTTCATTGCTTAACAACACTGCTCTATAAAATTTCCTATGAAGCTATCGAAACTATTGGCTGCAAAGTCTTAAAGCTGCCTTAACCCCCTACAAGGTGCAATGTAGGCAGGCAAGCAAATAGAGAGGAGGTGGTGGAGAGAAACAGAACATAAAGTGTAGAGTGTGGAGAGAAGTGTAAAAGAACTTGCCGTTGGCCTCCCAAGCGCAGCGCATGCCACAACAGAAGAAAAAAACACACAGAACAGTGTGGAGCGCAACAACAAATGCTAACGGTAATCCCTAGAGTATCTATTTTTGTAGCTGCCACTGCATTGTGCTTGTATCTTGCAGATATAATTTTGAAAACTTGTAATTTAAATACAAAGTCGTGGCATTGTTTATCTCGCATTTTTCTCTCACTCTCTCTCTCTCTCTTTTCTTATTTTTCAGGCGAGCATTTGGTTTAAATGTTTGATGTGATTATTATTATTATGATGAGGATAATGATGATGGTTGTTGTTGTTGCTCTGGTTGTTGTTGTTGTTCGCCCTGCGGCATAAATTCTAAAAGCGAGAGAGGAAAATGTGTTAATGTGTGAGAAGAGCTGTGAGTGAAGTTTTGGTGGCCCAGCCGTCTAGCGGTTCGCAACTAATTAAGACACACAGCGCACAGTACGAGATACAGATACAGCTGAACAGATACAGATACAGATACATATGTATATATGTGTGTAGGTATGTATTTATGCAACTCATCTTGGCTGCCAGTAGCAGCCGCAACTGCGACGCATTCAAGCATCAAGTCTAATGATTGCTAATTACAAGACAACAACAACAACAAACAGTCCTCAACTGAACAAGAAGAAGCAGAAGAAGGAGAAGAAAACTAAACTTAAATTGTAAAATTGTGAGATCATTGCGCCGTAACCAAATCGCCTCGCTTGGACTTCAATAGAAAGCTGCCACAACTCAACATTCAAATGGGCAAACAAATTGTTTTCAATATCTTAGATCTTATACAAAAAAAAAACACAAAAAACGTTTTATAGCAAATGCTACAATTAAAAATAAAAAACTTTTGCCTGTTCAACGTATCACAAACTGCTTAATACCTGAACAATTTTTTTAGCTATCAACATATTTGTTTGTAAATAGTTTTAATTGATTTGTAGATTGAAATTCATGGGGAGACGTGGAAAATAGGTGATTTATATTATTTATATAAATATATCATTTCAAAGACTTTAAGGTTAAGGACAATGCATGGAATTCCAATTCATGTTGTAGGAAACGTTCTACAGCATATTTGTTTATATAAAGTTTTAATTGATTCGTAAATTGAAAACCACGCAAAGGAGTGGAAAGTGAGTGAACGACTGCTTTTTGGTTAAACACAAGTCAAGTTATTTCAATTTGTTTTTCTAAATCGCGCTTAAAATAACATTTCAGTTCGTTATAAACAATCAAGTTCAAGTACCTGACCTTTGAACCCCTTTTCAAAGCAAGGAACATAAATAAATATCGATTGGGCACTTACCTTATAGACCTGGCCGTAGGTGCCATTGCCAACGACCTCGATGAGCTCAAAGATGCCAGCCGGATCCTGCAACAAAGAAGAGACAAAAAGGCGTTAGTAGAAATAAGAAAAAGCACTGAAAAAGATGTCAAAGAACGAAATGCAATAAAAACGAGAAACAACAATTGAAACAATAACGAAAAAGGGGGAAACGCCCAAAAAAAAAGGAAATAAATATATGTATGTATATATAATAAATCCTTAGCCAGATGCAAAAGGCAAACAAAGAAAAAAAATCAGTGTAAAAAAGGCTGCCAGCCAAGCGTTGAGATGAGCTAAGAACAGGGCGGGGCACTTAACAAGCAACAACAACAAGAACAACAACAACAGCAGAAATAAGAGGCGCAACGAGGTTTTTATTTTGGCCTTTGTTTTTGTTTGTTTGTGTAAACAAATTATTAAGGCATAATAATACAAATAAGGAATGCGGCGCAGCGTTAAAAATAAAGCGGCATTTAATACAAATACAAATACAAATACCCTACCCTCCGACTCCCTCCTCCCACTCTACACACTACGCCCATGTTCATGTGCATGTCAAGCCATACAACAACAAATCGCATGCGAGTTCATTGACACGCAGCAGCAGCAGCAGCAGCTCACGGGCGAGACACGAGTCGTAGACGAGACTAAACAGCGTGTCACGACCTGCTGAAAGGGGCGTAGCTTAGAGGAAGGGTGCGTGAGAGCCTACTAACAGCGAAGGTAAACGCCAATTAAAATAACAACAAGAACAACAGCAATTTCAACAGGTAACTTGTTTTCTTCTTTTTTTTTTTGAAAGACAGTCAGTGCTCTAAATTCGTTTTACGACAGGTCAAGAGAGGAGGTCAAAGGGCAAACAGCAGAAGCAGAGCAGAAATTTGTTTATCGGATTGACATGCAAGACATGAATAATAATGTTTGACAAGACATGAACAAAGTTCGATCGAAGATTTACATAACAATTTTGATAAGTTGAAATTGTGGAACATTCTTATTAGAATCGCAAGAATATATTTCCAATTTGATTATAAGTCAATAGATTATTGACTTTTAGGTAGAGTGTTGAACTTAACTTCCTTTGGAAAATAGGCCCGAAAATGATATAATATAAAAAGCAAAATAATGTAAATAATAATAATGTAAATAAATCTACCAAGACGAAGGCCTTAGCAGCCAGTGCTTTAGACTTAAGTTAGATTTAATTTAAAATTATAAATAATTTAATAAATAAAATAAAATAAACTTCCTTTATTAATTATCCTATAGATATATGCTCCTTTTCTGATGTCCTTACGATATGAAATTCCTCAGATAATAAAACTATCGATCAGTAGTTAATTCGATAGTTATTTCTTTGTCAATTTGTCATCTCTTGTTTGATTACTTCTTCTGATAGTAAATGCATTCCTTAAACCTTTTCGCTTTGCATGAATTTCAGCCCATTGTTACGGAATGCTCTCTAGTGACGCTCTTTAAAAGCTTCAGCTGCATATTTACAAATACCCCCCAACTCACCTCACCCCTGCTCTCACCACTTTCTGGCCCCCCTTGAGACAAAAGCTGGTGCTGAGCTGCTCTTTGGACTAACGGTAGCAGCAATTTGCAGGCAACTGCTCAGCGACAGGAATTATAAAAGGCAAAAAACAAAGCGTAAGTCGAATCCAAAATAAAAAGTAAAAAAAAAAACACAAAAAGAAAGAGAAAGAGAGAAGGAACTATTGAAAGCTGCCTTAAGTAGATTTATGGCTGCCTTCAAATGAGCCAACGTCAACGCCTCCTCTCTTTCTCCACTAGCTATCGTTGTTCTTATTCCTGTTGTTGTTTTTGTTGGTTTTTAGTGTGTCAAACACACACACGCGAGAGGAAACGAGAGAAAGAGAGGTAGAGTGAGAGAGCAGGCAGGCGTCAGACTGGAAGCCAGTCAGCAATTACTGCTATTTATGGCTGATTACTTCACGTTGTAAAATCAATTAAAAATGCACAAAAAAAATGAGCCAAGTGTTGCTCCCCAGAGTCTCCCCACTCTCCCCATCATCCTTTGTAAACCGCTTTATGACTCATTAGCGTTGACATGTTAAAACAAAAACCCAAGCGAAATGCAAGCGTTGCTGCAAGTGTGTGTGTGTGTGTTGAATTTGTGTGTAAAACATTAGAGAATAGTTCTGGCAACAGAGCGAGCTGCGGTTACAGTTATCAGTTGCGGTTGCCTGCTGACCAATTCACCTCTCATATATGCTGCTTTTCTCCCACACGAGGGGAATCTCTATTGCTCTCTCTATCTTTCGAAGTTTTTTTTGTTTTACATACTTTCGCAGAGGGTATTTGCATTTTGTTACGAGATGTGTGACGCAGTGAAGGGTTATCAGGTATACATCATATTTAATATATGCTTAGATTCTTGTTTAGATTGGTTCACTAAATACTCTAGTTAATATAGGAAATAGTTGTAGGAAAATTTAATTTTTAATGCTTAACACTAGGCATATATATATCTTGCGCATCTGCTAGGGTATTTCATCTTCTACATTCCTTAACGAACTATTCTTTTTCTTGTTTGTCTTTGTCTCTGGCTGTTGTCGCTGGTTCGTTGTATTTGTTAAAAACGGGCACGAGTGCAACTAAAACTAAAACTAAACAACTCGCTGGCGACTCGTCTAAAACTCGCTGAAGCTGTTGCTGCTGTTGGTTGGCAGGCAAAACTGGATTTCTTTTTGGCCGTATACGAGGCTTGGCCCAGTTAGCGCTGCAATGATATGTACATATATACAAATGTCTGTGTGTGTGTATTTGTAACAAGGAGACTCGCCAACAGGACTGACTGCATATTGAACGCCCATACTCAAGCAGCTTTTTGCATATGCATGAGCGAGAGGGGAGAGCGGGAGCGGGGAATGATAGGAGGCAAGGCAGTTGCAGAAGATAAACTACATATGTAAATGGATATGCATGGGCAATTTATGCGTGTGTGTGTGTGTGTGTGTATGTGTGGGCTGTGACCAATTCGATTTGGAATGCAAAACATATTACCAAGCGCTCTGAGCTAAAAATGTGTCTAAGAGCAACAGCAAATTAAGCTGACGGAATGGGAAAAGAAACCAGTTAACACGCCGAGTGTAAGACGGAAACTAATAAACAGCTAAGAGTGTGTAAAAAAAATCACGTTTACTAAAGAATTATGTGTGCCTGAAATGTAGCGTAAAAATTAATTTTTTATATTTTATAAAAAGGCATCCATGTAAACTATTATTTTTTACTTTTTACAACTTCCTATGGATTACACTTAGCTTTTTTTTTTACTCTATATACTTTTCAAATGAAGTGTTTGCATACTTATACACTTTGTTTAACATATACATATACATACGCACCTTTTGCGTGTGTGTGCATATGTGCCGAAATATTTAATGCTTCGGTTTTGCCCAGTGTATTTACCCAGCCAATGTTGATTTAACCCACAAACGGACCAAACCCAAACACATGTGTGAATTGTTGTTACTGCAACAACAACAACAATCAAAAGCAACTGCACAAATTGCAGCACTCCAAAAACAACACACACACCAAATGTGGGCGAACACGTTTTTATCGCACAAAGCCAAATGCAATAAACGTTGATTAAAATAAATACACACACACATATATACATATATACGCACAAAAGAAAAACAAAGACAAAGACGTCGTATGTGTATGTGTATGTATGTGAGTGTGTAAGAAGCGCCGACACATGGCCATGCACAAATGAAGGCAATCAACGAAAGAGCGCGACGTCAGCAGCGACTGCAGCGCTTATCAAACTGTAAAAAAAAACAAAAACAAAATCAACCAGAAAAAAACTTAAACTGCATTTGTGCGAGAGATAGAAAGGGAAAGAATGCACACATACATATGTATATGTAAGCAGTGTACACATACAGTATTCCCTCGCTAATTAGAACGTTTTAGTTGCATGTCTGTAACTAATTGGCAAACTTTTGCAATTTCTGTAAACTCTAATTAATTTTAATGAATAAAAGAACATTTGAGTGTATTACATTTTAGACAAGTTCCATTTTTTGTTGTTATACTTATCGAGAAGCCACTGTACACACACATATCCACAGCTGGGCATTATAAAATAATTAATGAAATGAAACTGATGAATGCATTCTTTTTTTGTTTTGTTCAAGTATCTTATCAGTTTTACAGTTGCGCACAGAGAATGGGGGCATTAGAAGAAGAAACAGTGGCAGTGGCAGTGGAAATAGCGGCAAAGTGCCATTCGCCCCGTCGCAGCTTTAAGGACTGTGACCTTTTGTCAAGCAGCGCCTGGCTGCTGCGACAACAACGACAACAACAAGAGCAATAGAGACAACAAGCTGTATACTATTTCGGGGCACGTATTTCATTGTTTAATGACCTTTAAAAAGCCAACGCAGACGTCGGCGCCCACGCGCCTGCTGTTAGAAGGCCAACAGCAACAGCAGCAGCAGCACCAGCAACAACAACAACAACTGATGGGGCCATCACACGCCTGCCATTTTTTTTTGCCTCTTCAGTGCTTCATCATCATCTTCATGTCGTCTGTACACACACACACGCACTCACACACATATGAACATGCTTCTGCTTCTGCTTCTTTTAATAAAGTAAACTAAACAATTTTCATTCTTGTCTCGTTTTTGTCTCGTCTTCTTCGACTATGAAGAGCACATGCACATATGCACATACCAATACACGCACACATACAGCCATAAGAGAGACAGCCGTCGTCGTCGCAATCCACCTTATCCTCCATGCAAACCCCACCATACTGCCCACCCACCCGTTGCAAGACAGAGTCAACAAACGGACACTCACACAAACACACACACACACACATATATGTATATAAAGAAGCAAAGAGACAGGCAGCGCTGCTTCTCAACACTCGCAAAACTTTACTTTCTGTGGGTGCTGCTTGCGCCTGCTTGCTGCGACGCCGACGTCGACGCATTGTATGCCGCCCAACGTGGGGCGGCAGTGGTGAGTTTTTAAAGCTGTGGTGAATGTTTGCTGAAAGAGAAAGGCAACGGCAACGGCAACGGCAAAAGGCAAATGGCATAGGCAACGCGTGCGGCTTGGCTTGTGCGTGTGGGGCATTTTCATTGAGAAATGAAAAATATAAAACACGAGCAACAACAACAACAGCGAGCGATAAACAAGACTTGGCAAAGACGCTGACACCGGCCGGTCACTGCTGCCGGTGGTGGTGGTGGTGAATAAGAGGCTGAGATGGGGTGCACACACAAACATACACACACATACATACAAAGAGAGCGCACAACAAATAACCAGCAATTGTCAATGTGCAGTTATTGCAATGTTATTATGTATTTATTTGCATTAGGCAGTTGTGTGTGTGGAGTGGAGTCTAGAGTGGGCGTTGCCATAGCCCACAAGTTTCAATAACAGTTGTTGTAAGCCAATATTTAATTAGTGGCAAATATGTTCATTTCTTAGCAAATGCAGTTTTGGAGAGTGTGCAAAATTCTTATTGGATTGTACATTTGTTAATTGGTTGTTCGCTTAAAAGTGAATTTGTTGGCAGTGGGAGTAAGACAGGGAGGGGGTACGGTATTAAAGTATTTAAGAATTGATGATAAGCCGCAAATGCGGAAATTGCCTTAAAAAAATAACATAAAGTCATGCACACATGGCCACACCTTGCAGCAACTTTAAAGTGATTTTTTTTTTAAATGTGATTTTGTTGTTGTGCATGGAGCTTTGCTTGTGCTGCTGCTGGCTCGGCGGCGGCAGCGGCTGACAACTTACCTTTAGTGCCGTCAAATCGATATCATCCAATGAACAATTCACCGATTGTGCCAGTTGTTGTTGCTGGTGCGCCATTTTGATTTGCTATTTTTTTGTTATTCTGCGGCGGCGGCTGCTGCTGTTGCGGCTGCTACTTCACACAAACACATACACGCATACACTGCTATGCAGGCTATGCACACCAACACACACTCGCACACATATACGCACACAAAAGCACTTCTTGTTTTTTTTTATGTTTTTTTGTAAATATTTTTTTATGCTGCTTATTTATTGCTGCTGTTATTGTTGTTTATTATTAAAACAATTTCAATTATATGCACATTGCTGTAAAGTTTAATTGACAAAAAAACAGACTATTTACAATTGGCAATATACAAAAAAAAACTGTTTGGCTAACAATTTGTATTTGTTGCTGGCCATACAACTTTTCTCTTTTGTATGTGTGTATGTATGTGAGTGTGTGTGAGCGATACACTTATGGTTTTGTATGTGTGTAACGTTTAACGGGCGCGGCACGCACTTTTGCACAGATTTTATTTTATACTTTTTGAATGCAATTTATATTTTTACGAAGCGAGAAATTTAATATTCTTATTCTTCAGCGATTATTCACACACAGAGCATACACACTCACACAAACGCACGCACGCACGCACACTTTGCGCTCTTGGTTATACACACACATGCACACGCATTCAATATACCGAAGTATATGTGTATACGTATGTTTGTGTAGGTAGACAGGAAAAAAATCTGCCACTCGCTTTTTTCTCTCTCTTTGCCTTTTCGTTTTGGACACACAAAATTTGCGGTATTCTTTACATACTTTACGCGCACAGCAGTAAATGCTTATTGTTTTTGCATAACAAGCACAATTTACAACAGACTTGCCTAATTTTCAGCAAGTTCCGGTTTGTACAAGTCGATGGAAAATATTAAATAAATCTATTCGCGAGCGACACGGACAACACACGTCCGAACTCCGACGCAACAACAACAGAAATGTTACCTACCCAGCTGTTATGCGTCTGTTAGCCACACATAACGAATCACACGTCACATATCGATTAATCGATCATACCGCTACTGTTAACTTAACATACGATAGTATATACCATTAATATAGTCGTTATTTTTGATCTAAAAAGATTTTCATGGTAAAATAATATCTCGATCGCTGATTTGCCATTGACTTCGTTTATAAGAAATATATTTATGATGAACATATTGACAGAATAGTTTTGCAAAACGGAAATTGTCATTTTAATCTTGTCTTATACTCAAATGAGACCGTTAAACCTCGAATATGTGGCAGTGTATTAAAAACAACAAAATGCTATTATGTTAACCAGCTGGTATTCTGATGAAGCATGAAAATACTGAATAATACTATGCAATACCAAAATCCCCTTGCAGCCAACTTCACTCGAGCCAGATGTGCGTTGCGGAAAATACGTTGTAAGCAATGTTGCGTTACGTTCTCCTTTTTGCGTTTACGTTACAAGATTCATATATCAAACCATTTGTTTTGATTTATTTGAATATATTTACCAAATATATAATAAGATTTCCATTTTTAATTTTATAGGCATATGTTTACACATATATGATTTTTCAGGTGTAGATTTTACATTTAAATTGATGACTCAGCTACAAATATAATAAATAATTGACATTGTCTGATGCTGATAATCTTATTATTTATAAATTTTTATTTTTTTTGTAAATATTTAATTTCTTTTTCCATTATGTTTCTTGTAATAATATTTTGATTCTGTTTTTTATAGTTGTGAAGAATTATTTAAATTTGCTGCAGTTGCGATCGATTAGCAGTGTGATATCGATTTCAAAACAATCGAGTAGTTTTCACTGTTACCAATAATCGATAAGTCGATGCTTCGCTGCTTTCGATGCCCAACTTGAACGTCGAGCACAACATTGTAAAGCGAGATCGAGTGTTGACAAGACGTGCGTGAAACGAGCGCGGAACGCCAACGAAAATTTAACCGTAAAAGCAACGTACCAAAAGTGCCAACAACAAAATAAATACAAATGTACATAAAATATCAACAAATTAAACGTAAAACACAGTGTCCAAAATTATCCATTGAAAGCCACCGCAATTGTTAAAGCCGTCTAACTGTTTAGCTCTGCTTTGCCCGTTGTTCTTATTGCTATTGCTGTTGTTGTTTTTGTGCTAATTAGAAAGAGCTGCGGCGTCGACTGCTGCGCCGGCGTTCTAATTGTTGGCCCAAAAACAAAAAGCAAAAAAAGCCGCGAAGCTGGTTTTTTTGCGCATCGTTGTGTGTGTGATTGTGTTTGAGTGAATGTGTGTGTGTGTTTGCATTGGAATTTGTTAAAGCACATTAAGGCCAAAAGCAAAAGCAACAAGTGACAAGCCACAAAAAATTCTAAGCATAAATTAATGCCAAAAAATACAAGAAATAAATAGAAGAAGTTGTAGAAAAAAAACTATTTGTGGCATTTTTACACGTTAATAAATTTCTTTAAGCTGAGATTCTTAAATATTTTTTTTTACTTTTTCTACAACATAACTGAAAAACAAGTAAGAAAGCTCTAGTCGGGTCTGCCCGACTACGAGATCCCCTGAACCAAGTCCGAGGCAGTGTTTTAAACAATCTAGCTTATATCTTTTACCGGTACATATTACCCTCTGCGTGCACCCACACACGCACACATATACATACACAAGCACGCGCGCCGCTTACTGCGTAGATGATTTAGCGGCTACGCTTGGGCTGCATTCTATGCAGCATTATGAGAAATTCATTGTTAAATAACTTCGGTTCTAGATCTACTTTCTTAATGAAATTTTCAGGACATAATATTGACATCTAGAGGTGTATATATACGAAATCCCAACTCCCTAGTATTTGAAATACGTTTTTTCCACTTATGGGGCTAATGGGGAGAGGTATCCAAAA
This sequence comes from Drosophila gaucha, assembly GCA_035045545.1. Taxonomy (NCBI): domain Eukaryota; kingdom Metazoa; phylum Arthropoda; class Insecta; order Diptera; family Drosophilidae; genus Drosophila; species Drosophila gaucha. The sequence goes on along the minus strand of JAWNOY010000292.1, from coordinate 11,930,844 downwards.
TTTAATAAGTTTATTATCTGTATTTACATCACAGCAACCTACATAGTCAATTTGGCGTCTCTAGGTATTATGGTCTAAAAGTTATAGCTTAAAAACAAAGTCAAAATATCGATTGTTATCGATAATAAGGAAATAGGATGAGTTATCGAAAAAAAAAATAAACTTGTACTGCGTATGGTATACAAGAATATATATCTAAAATCTCAAATCTCTAGCTTTTGTGGTTTACGAGATCACTGCGTTCATACGGACGGACAGACGGACAGACGGACAGACGGACAGACGGACGGACGGACAGACGGACAGACGGACATGGCTAGATCGACTCAGCTCGTCGTCCTGATCAAGAATATATATACTTTATGGGGTCTGCCACGCCTCCTTCTGCCTGTTACATACATTGTCACAAAACCATTATACCCTGAATTCCCATTTTCAATGGGTTCAGGGTATAAAAAACCGCAGCAGCCAAAGAACGCCGCGCATAGCAAAGCAACTACAACAACAACAATACAAATACAGCAACAACAACTTTCCGGTTTTCTCAGCTCTCGCAGCGTCTCTGTTCTTCTGCTTCTTCTTATTTTGTTACGTGTGTTTATTGATCTTCGTGGCTTACGCGTTTGCGAAGAAGGCGAGAGAGAACGAGAGAGCGAGCGAGACAGAGAAAGAGAGTGAAAATTTCAATACAAATAAATCATAATTTAATTCAAAACGCAGCGCCACACTAAACCAACAACAACAACAACAACAACGAGTCAACGCAGGACGCAGAATAGAGCAAAAAGGAGAAACGAATTAGAAAAGAATCACGCCGTCTTTAAGTGTGTGTGTGTGTGCGAGATCTAGAGAGAGCGAGGCATAAAGAGAGCGGAAACCGTAAACAAAACAAAAAAATACAAAAATCATATTTTGTGTACAGGATTTGAACATAAATCATTCACGCTGGATTTAGGATACTACGAGGCTGTTAAAGGTAAATGAAAAAAAACATTTAACATCAATTCTTATATAACTGTTAAGCAAATAAATACGAATAAGAATGAGTTACATTCAATAAACGGAGCCATAATATAAGACATAATAACATTTTAATGCAGTCAACGCACCTGAGCCGCGCTTTATGGCATTCAATAAACTACAAAAAAAAAAGAAATAAAAGAGAAAGAGAAACATAACATACAAAACTTGTTGCATAACCGTAGCCAATTCGAATCCAGTTGGAAGCTGTCAAACTGTACAGTTTGAATGGAAGGGCGAACATTGCGTGCGTCGCTGTCATAAAATTGCGAACGCTGTCACACTTTTCTTATTAGCATACGAACGAGGGAGAGAGAGAGTGAGACACTTAGGGAGAGCGACTGCGCAGCCAGCTTACAGGTGCGCAACAGCAGCAGCAAGCGAGTTGGTCATTTAGCCTGGCTCGACGGCAAGCTGTAAACTGTAAACTAGGCTAAATAGGGTCTCTAGCCAAAGCCCGTTTTGGTCTTTGCTTTGTGGCTAGCTTGCTTTGGGGCTTGGTTTATTTTTAAACCGCATTCCGCGTGGCATTTTGCCTGGCCCAGCCAGTTGGCCACTTACATGCCAGTGTTGCCAATTTGGCTGGATAAAACTAGCTTGATTTTAATGCCCAAACAAAAGGCAAACATAATTTAAAGCTAGTTATTTAGAACTTGTAAATATTTAAAAAAAAAAAAAATTGAACACAAAAAAATATGTAAATTTTTTAATTTTAAACCATTTTTTTTTTATATATTTTTTGTTTTTCTGTAATTTTTTGTTGCTTAAACTAGCCTTTTTATGATTTTTAAAGTCACGCAACACTTGCTTACCTCTGTATATGTATGCAAACACACACGCACATGCAAGTGTATGAGTACGTACATGCTAATGCACTACCGTTAATATTAACAGCAGTTTGAAAGCCACTGCGTTTGCCTCTAACTGTGATTTCCATAAGCAATTGCGCCGAGAGACAATTGTGCTAAATTAAATTACGCTTAACGGGGGCAGCCAAAGGCCAGCGACGCACAGACAGATAAAGAGAGAGGGAGAGGGAGAGAGCGCTCACATGCACTCATGCAGCGCCTGTCAAACTGCATACAAAATTCCAATTGGCAAAGCCAAGTTGGTCCATTTGATGCTTTTGCTGTGCTTTTGTTTTCATTCTTTTTGCTGTTGCTGCAGCTGGCCGCATGTTGTCTTTGTTGTTGCTATTGCTGCTCTCCTTGCACTCATTGCTGCCGCCGTTGTTGTTGGCGTGGCATTCTTTAGCGTTTTGCGCAATTTGTGCGCTGTACTTGGTTGTTTTTTTTATTTTTATTTTTACTTCACATTTACATTTACAATTGAAAGTTGGCCACACGTAATCCCAGACAGAATTCCAATTCCAATTCCAATACCACTTCCACTTCCCGTTCCAGTTTCAGTCAATCAATCATAAGCTCTTTTATTTAGCCTTTCAATCAATCAAAACAGCAAATCATTTTTTTTTAGTATTTTTTAGCGGTTTCTTTTCTGAAAATAAAAAAGAGTCATAAAATGTTTGTAGCCCCCATTTGCTGATAAGAATAAATAATTTTTCAATTTTTCAATGATAATTGCTCAAGTGGAGACAACAGTTCAACTTAGATACGCCTAATTAATTGAAAGATTGACTGCTGGGGCGTAAGACCTCTTGAATTAGTTCCAACGATTGCGATGCGCCGCCAATTGAAGTTGAACTGGGAATCAGTTGGCAAATACGATGGAAAATTTCAGTCAAAGAGTTCTATACATATAAAATATAAGTTTCTGAATATGTAACCTAAAATGCATTACAGACATGTTGAAAACTAGGCAATATACATAAAATGAATGGGAGGTTTCATATGACAGCTTTATTGTGGCCCTGAAAGAGATGAAGACTCAAACTAAGATATTAATGAGTTATTAACCGCTAGCTGGAAGTTTTTGACTAAGAAATAGCTCATCATCTTCGTTACTATGTTTATTAGTATGATTTTTTTGTTTTTTTTTTATTATGATAATGATAATGATAATGATAATTACTACAAAAATGACAATGAGAATGAAATTTAATAACGACAAAATCAATGATAATGATAATAAGAATGCTTGTGATAAAAATATTGATAATGGTAATGATAATGATAATGAAATTGGTTATGACAACAATGATAGGGACAATGACAATGATAATGACAATGCTAATGATAATGGTAATGAAAATGAAAATGAAATTGGTAATGACAACAATGATAGTGACAATGACAATGATAATGACAATGCTAATGATAATGATAATGGTAATGAAAAAGAAAATGACAATGAAATTGGTTATGACAACAATGATAGGGACAATGACAAAGATAATGACAATGCTTATGATAATGATAATGATAATGGTAATGAAAATGAAAATGACAATGAGAATGAAATTGGTAATGACAACAATGATAATGATATTGAAAATGAAAATGATAATGATAATGAAAATTATTATTACAATGTCACAATAATAATGTCAATAACAATGAAAACGCCCATGACAATGGTTTTTTAAATTCCAATCTCAAATTCTCTCTAATTCTTATATATGAGTATACTTATACAGCCTTTACTGTATTACCTAAATACACGCTCAACTGGGAATTTGTTGTCAAGCTGCTTTTAATAAGATTTTCATCATCAGATCAGCTCATATTACACGTTAATTACGTTATCTGTCATTGCGGGCATTTTTCTTTTTTTATAAGTACATTTTTGTGTTGTTTTTTATATATTTTATTATTATATATGTACGTTACATTAATGGGTCACTATGACAAATTCAGTTGACAATGATTTAATACTAGAAAGTTTATAATCAATTCTCGATTTCCACTAGCAGTTCCAGTTTCCAGTTATCATTTGCGACTAATATAAAACGAAGTCCAAAAGCAGCAAATTAATCGCATTTCACAAATAAATAACAACACTTATATATTATATATAGTATATATATGGTATATATAGATTTTGATTCAATATGTCGACCTTGAAAGGCTGAACAATTTGTTTGGCAAATTGATAACGTTTCAGCTTCAGTTTTTTTTTGTTTTTGACACTTTCAAGTTCTTGCATCGATCAAGTTTATAGAGTTGATTGATATTAAAAGTAGAACCAGGCGAGGGGATTTTTTTCGGACTCTTTTTCTACAATTGCAACAACTTCTAGAACAATTATAATTAACTGTATTCAATTGTGGCTGCTATCAAACAAGTTAATTTTGCATTTACATTACCTAGTTCTACTAACACACATACACAGACACAGGTTGATTTGTGTAAGTATATATGCATAGATAGTTCCAATTGGCTGAAGCTGGTTGCCAAGTGTGTCAAGCAATTAGAAACAACCGTAAGTTAAAGTGCAAAACAGCAAACGTTGGTGCGATAGAGTAGGAAGATCAAAAGCGTAAAACAGACTGAGAGAGAGAGAGAGAGAGCAGGAGAGTGTTTGTAAGCCATTTCACTTGTGCAACCAAGCACTCGAATATGAAAACAATTTTTAGTATATTTTAACATAAAAATGTTAATTAACATTATATAAATGTTAAACATGCTGTTAACAGAACTAAGTGTCAAGTCGATGTTAAAAGCAGCTTTCCTTTCACTGTTATAAGAGACAAATTTTATTAACATTTCATATTACTGTTAAGTACAACAGTTTAGAGGATAACTGCAAGTCTTACCATTTTCACTTGGACTTGGCTTACCTGTTGCTGTATTTGTTTCTCCTTTTTTCGCGCGCGCCAAAAACAGCGACTCAGTCAAAGAGCAACAACAATAAATGCACATTCAAGGCTACAACAGCAATAACAGCAACAGCAACTACTGCTGCTGCAACAACAACAACAACTCGATTTAGTCAAAACTGGTTTTTCCATCTTGTGGGTTTGCTTTCTTTTTTTTTTCTCTCGTTTTCTTTGACTGTTAACTGTGCGCGTAGCCAAAAAATATGCTAAAGTCATATCACAACAACAACAACAACAGCAGCAACATTTTATTGAAGAGAGCACAGGAAATGCACTTTACACATATGTATATATATATATATATATGAATGTATATATGCACACACATACATATATACATACATACATATATGTAGTTACATTGACTTTACAAACAATTTGCACGACTTGCCGCGGAATTACAGTTGCATTTTTTTTTCTTCTTTTTGTTATTTTTGCGAACGGTCTGTGTGTGTGTGTATGTGCATGTGTGTTTGTGTGTGTGCACATGTAAAGGGTCGGTCACAGTCTTCTTTTTTTGGAGTTGTTTGCTTGGCACTCAAAATTTTGGCAATGTGTGGGATTTTGACTGACAAAAGAGTCAAAAAGTCAGCTCCGTCAGAATCCTTATAGATGCGAGGGTAGTATGAATAATTTGCGACCTAAATGTAAAGTTTGAGATAGATAACTAAAATGATTTCATTTTAATTCAGATTAACTATGTATGTATGTACATACATATATACAGTGCCGCCTCTATAAACAAGACTTTAGTGAAATTTAATGAATCTGTGACTAAAACAATTACTATACAATTTCTCATTGAGACAATAGCAGCTAAGCATTGTCGAAAAGTTGACAATTATTACCTCTAGAGTCTTCTTGAAATAAAAAGAACTACAATTTACCGAATTTTTTAAATTTTCTCTCGATTCAATGTGTGATATTTTATCAAATATGAAGTTCTTAAAATATAATAAATTTTTTTTTTAATAATAATTTTAATATAATTTTTTAATTTTTAAAATTTAATAAATTTTATTACCATTTTGATATTCTTAAAATATAATAAATTTTATTACAATTTTATACAATTCTTTCTGAGGTAGGCTCCACTGGGCCGCATAAGCTGACTTGTTAAGCACAAGCTAAAGCAACAAATAATTGTTAAGAAAATACAACTATCTAAAATTTCTAATTAATTTCTTGTAATAATCTCTCATATCATAATCAAGCTCAACAAAAACACAGCGAAAGTTGATCAAATTTTCATTTTCTACTTAATTTTCATTTAATTGCAATAGCATTTTTACTATAATTTTGGAGCCTCTTCATTTGGTATGCCCAAAAAAAAGAGCTTTTTTAATGCCTAGTAGAGCGTGCCCCAACTTCGCTTTACACAACATCATTTTTGGTTTTTCATTTCTATTCCACAGTCTATTTATCGTCGTTTCGTAGCTTATTTTGTCATCTGTTTGGCCATTCCCTTTTTTTCAGCTGTTGCTTATTCAATTACAACAATCGAAAATCAAATAATTGTACAATCTCTGCTAGCTCACCTGGTCTCACCTGATCTCACCTGCTCCCCCTATTATCGCTGGCAACCTTGAAACTCGCTGCGCCTTCCGCTGACTGAGTGAAATTTTCTCACCAAAAACGTTGCTCTCCCTCTGCGGTCTTTGCTTTTGTTTTGGTTTTGGGTTTAGCTCATTTTCTTTTTTTTTAGTTTTTGGTTTTACTGTTTTTCTTTTATTTTTTTAGTTTTTGTCTTTGCTTTCAAGTTTGGATTGGCACCATAAACAATTTCCAAGTTTGCTTGTTAATATTTTTCTCTTCCTCTCTCTCTTTCTCTTTCTCTCTCTCTGTCGAGTTGTGATTTTTTTGCCGTCTTTTGGAATTTGGCTAATCAAGTCAAGTGTTTTGCTGGGTGTGTGGAATTTGCGCTGTTATATACGATATATGTATATATACGATATACGATACAAAATATACGTTTATTATTTAAATTATATATTTTTATATGGAAATCATAGTAATTTTTCGAGATTCAAACAATTTTTGTGCACTTAAACACTTCTAATCAAAGCATAAAAAGATTTAAGTTTTACTTAAGTGAAAGACGATATAATATATTTGTACATACGATATACAATGAGTACTTAAACTAAATTTTATATGGATATTTCTCTACAACATTTTTAGGTCTTTTGCGATTTTCAACACTTTTTTTTGTATATATAAGCACTTTATTTAAAATTCAAAGCAAGCAAAACTTTAGAGCTTTCTCAAACTAATATATAAATATATATATATAATAAATATATATATATAAAGCTGTATGCATATGATTGTTGAAAAATAACATTAGTTTCTGGATTGCATAAATAAATTCAATCAGAGCTTGAAAATGTTAAGAGCTACCTCAAATTCATGAGAATCTCATAGTACAGCTTTCAATAAAAATAATCGCTGAAGTAAGCTCACAAAATTAAATTATAATTAGCTTCTAACAATTTCAATTAATTTATAGAAAGATGCCACCTAATGATTCATAAATTTCTACATTTCTTAGCTAGTTCATTCGACCTCAAGAAAGCTGTCAGCTAATGATTCAAAGATTTCTAAAAATCAAAAAAAGAAAAAACAAACTTTCAATTTTAATTTTATGATTTATATATCTTCTTCAAAGAGGAAGTAATTAATCACAAGCCAAAACTTGAAGAGAACAAAACTGGTTTAAAGCATTGCAAAAAAAAAAAGAAAAAATTTATATAAAATCTATCTAAAAACTATGATTAAAATTAAAAATCAAATGAAAGATAAGAGAATATAAATAAATTGTGATTAAATTTAAGTTTAATTTGTGATTTGGAAAAAGAAAAAACTTATTGAGAATTAAAGTTGCTAGCGGAAGTGCTTCAACAATTTGTTTGTGGCTTCCACTTGAAAACGTAAACTAGGCAGCTTATCAGCTAGAAAGTAGGCGTGGCAGCATAAATAATACAACAAAAAACAGAAGACTTATCGCAGGCAACAACAAAAAATCAAAATTTTTTGTAGCCTTGACTCTGGCTTTAATTTTAGCAAATTGCTCGCAATCTGTGGAGCTGCCCCAAAAACAACAAAACGAATTTAATAAACGTCTGCGAATAAATTGCGTTTGCCTGTTCATTGATGTTGTTGTTGTTGTCGTTGTTGCTGCAGCCCAATCAAAATATTTAGCTTATTAGTTTGCAAAAAAGTCAACAAACACCGAAATCGAGATCCCAAGCACGTCGTGAGATATCTCTCTCCCCATCTCTCTGTGGAGTAGGAGCAGCAGGCAACATTGTAGACAATTTTGCCATGAAGCATACGCCGCTTGGGCCGCTTGTCTCACTTGGTGGATGTTGTTGTTAGTTGATCTGCCTCTTGGTAGCAATTAATTACATTTTGCGCACTTTATTTCCGCTTTACACCGAGCTCTGCTAGAATTTCGCAGCTGTAATTATTTTTCCAAGTATATGCCTCATTATTCCCTAAACCAAATGAATATAGTTTAAAAAGGGTATGCTGTTTTTATGCATGGGTATGTAACAGGCAAAAGAGGAAGGCAGCTGCTATAAAATGGAGTATAAACTCTATAGAGTATAGAGTCTAGAAGAAAGTCTATAGACTCTATACTCCATTTGATAGCAGTTGCCTTCTTCTTCTATAGACTATACTATAGACTAAATACTTGAGTAGAAGAAGGAGCTAGCAAAGATTTTTCTTTAAAGTTGTTGCCAAAAATATGACAAAACTTATTTGTGCTTATATAAACATAATTTAGATGCAGAAATCAATCTAGATTGAAAACCATTAAGAAAAAGGTGCGCATCATAAAAATGGGTTTAGTTTTGACAAAGTTGTGAATGTTTCGACTTTGAAAGTTTTTCTTGTTTAAATTTTTAATAATTTTACATGAAATAAGAACAAATCTTTGACTTTCTCAGAAACACTTTTAAACTTACTTTTTATACTAATTTTAACAGCCACAATCAATTAAAAGTAAAATATCAAGATTTTAAAATTCAAAAAAAAATTTTTTTTGGAAAAAAGTAAGGGGGAGTAAAGGTGTTTTTTTTTTCCAAAAAAAACAATATTTTTTTCTTAAATTTAATTTAATTTGAATGCATAATTAATTAAAAGAGCAAATAAAGAAATAAAATATGGTTGAACAGAAAAATCGGTAAAGTTTTGACTAAGTTATGTGAGATTGTAGCAAGGGATAGTTGAAACTTTACACATAGAAGCTAATCACAGGCTTAAGGGTATCTGCTAGTCGAGCAGCTTCAAGTTGGGTCACTCTTTCTCTGCTTTCCGTTTTTGCTGCATTCTAAAAGACAGCGAGAGAAACAAAAAAGATGAAGCCATAAAAATGCCGCTGCTTTTGCTGTTGGGTTGTTGGCGGCTTTTGTGTTTGTGCAGCTGGCTAGGAAGGTGTTGATGATATGTGCCCCTCAATGCCTCACGATGGAGGGCATTGATTTTAACAGCTTGCAACAAGCAAAACGGTTCTTTAACAACGAAACACTAGATGCCCTAAAGGCAGAGAGAGTAAGCCGAAGGAATATATTCAGAGATGAATGTAAAAGTATATCAAAGCCAAGACTTATATAAGTAAAGATTGCAAGTAGTCTCAGTTGCTTTACAAACTAAATGCCTTAGTTAATATAACAATTGAAAGCGTATTCAACTAAAGCAGCGAACAAGAACAATGCGCATTTGTGCGCTATTCGTAAATTGTTGAGGCCCCTTTTTTGCATACGCTTTCCAAGTACTCAGAGCTCGGTACACATCAGCTAGTATTCGTATGCTTCTGCTTCGTGCATATATAAATTATGCCCTAAGCGTAGTCTCGGCCATCGATCGAAATCAAAAAGCGTAACAACAAAACAGAAATGCCAAAAATTCTTGACTCGAGCTCAGCTCAGCTGTGAAATGTGAGCCAAAAAGACAAGTCAAGAGCAAAAGTAGCAGAAGAAGAAGAAGAAGACGTCAAAAAGACAAAGCCAAGCCCCAAGTTGAGGATTGGGGGTATTTACCTTGCCTTGCTCCTCTTCTTATATGAAATTCTCAAGCGTACGTATTGCCCTATGCCATAAGCTCGTTCCACTTCTTACACAAATACATATAGGAAATATATATATATATTGTATATAATATATATATGACAACTCGTGTGTAGAGGGTGACAGAGTCCGAAACCTAATTACGGCATGTCCAGGTAATTTTCTGTGAACTTTATCTCCCTGTCAAAGCGGAAAAAGTGACTTAGCTTGAAGTTGCCCTCCTTGCAATTTATGAGTTTATTTGCTTTTGGTTGTCAATATTTTCAGTGCTAATCAGTGCAATAAAAAAAACGGACTATAAATAAATGTTTACTGCAAGCTGTCGACGATTTGATACACTTATAAATACATATATATCTATATATTTATTATATATTTCGCTCATAAATGAAAAACCAAATATTTGAAAATCAAAATTAAGTTTTAAACTGTTCGCTTAGATATAAAAATATTAAGTTTATGCTATAAGGAGTTATATTTTAATAGATTTTAAGTGTTTATGGTTCTGGCAAACTATAGAATATAGTGTTATAGACTGGCATTCCAATCTATAGCCCAAAAACTGACCTAGATCAAAATTCATCAAGAAAGAAACTAAGCTCGGCTGTTTTTAAGAATATAAATAGCAAATAAACTTCTGAAATATTTATAATATATGATATATAAACGCAGAGAAAACTCTTTCTATAAAGTACCTCCTAGCTAGCTAATTTATATTACCCCACTTTTGGTAGTGTATAGCCAACAGATACACTATCTAATTGCAGATAGTGCGATGTTTGACTTATCAATCGACTCATTTGCGATAAATATGAAATACTATATAACTGCACTAAATGTATATGCAGAAAACAAAATGAATACATTTCACTTCACGCATCTTACATGAGGTCAGAGCCAAGTTTTAGGTCTGAGTCATGGGGGCACATAGAGTATGGCTATAGAAACCTGTCATGGCTGACACAACTAACTGTATGAATTCTTGATTAATTAGCTGGGAACGCGCGTTCTTTCTATTCATTCTTTCTCTCACTATGATCTATGCTAATAATAATGATAATGATGATGATGATGATGCGAATATAAAGTCTTAAGAGTCATGACTAGACAACACAACACAACTCGTCAACAATTAAAGAGACACATAAAACTGGGCATTAAAAACAAATGTTTTGCATTTGCATTCAATGTGCGCGAGCTACGGTTCCTAACCTTGAATACGCTTTCCAGACTCCATATATGTATATATGTATTTATTTATATATGTGTGTATTGCTGTTGCATTAAATTATAATACTACTTTAGCATTTGTTGTTGTTTTTAGCTATTGACTGACATATTGTTGGAGCAGCTCATAAAAATAAAAATAAATTGAGCTAGAAAATCAAGTTGAAAAGTCGTCCCCAATTTACACTAACAGCTCTGAGGTGTTGGTCAAATATTTACTTAGTTTTTTTCAGTAATTTCTTAGTTGAAGTTTACTTTTACGTAGCGTCTATAAGATATATAACTATATAATATAATAGTTTTGACAAACAAGCTCAAGGTACTTGGCATAAAAGTGTATTTGAATGGGGCTTAGATGTTTTTTGCGTAGGAAATAAGTCTAGAATTTATGGGATCTATTCTTATTTTTAGGAAATTCTTAAATAAATAAAATATGTATTTCATAAGTATAGTTAAGTTTACAGTTTTAACAGATTGAGCTACTTTGAGTTAAAGTTTAATGTTATTTAAGTATATATTGATTTATCTGCACGTTGAGGTCGAGGTTGAGATTATACCAATACAAATGTATTCTATACCAATTCCAATTTTATTTATTTAAGATTCTACTAATAAAAGGCTAATATATATATATCTATAGAAATCCATCTATCTCGAACAGTTGGCAACTTCATTGAGCTGTGACAAACAGTTTGACAAAAGTGTAAGGTCTGCTTAAAGGGTATAATTACACGGTTAAATAACAAAATATTTGCTTAAACGCTGACATCAGACAGTAATTGAGAGCGAGACATAGAGAGAGTCAGCTGGATAGACAGAGAGAGAGAGGGAAAAAGAGTAAAAACGAATAATCAAAAGTCAAGCTACAAAATTTTCGGTTGCTTTCAAATATTCTTTACCGGTTTTCGTAAAACTCTTGCATCTGTTTAGCATTGTAGCGTGAAATATCATATATTTATATATATGCTATATAGAGACTTATTTCTTTTTGGTTTGTTTGCCTTATTTATTAACGATTTTTATCATGATGAGCTTTCTTTATCAACGGGGCAGATAATTCGCGGCGGCACTCTGTCAATTTTTGCATATGCCGAAATGTAAAACTTGTTTTGCATTGGCCACCCGGCAAATCACGAGGAGGCGTGGAAGAGGCGTGAAATTCAAAATAAAATTAAGAAAACAGACAAACTTTTGACAGTGCAAAAAGCTGAAGGCGAACTGGCTAAGCAGCTTAAGATAATGAAATGAGCATAAGAAAAAAAACTTTAAAGATTCTGCTGATAAGTCTGCAAAAGCAAAAAGTTTTGCTTTTATAACAGTTATTATAAGCTTAAGCCCAAAAGAGCTACCGACTAACGTTAAAAGTGTTTACAAAGTCTGTTAACTCTTTTAAGATACCATTCCCCAAGTTAAAAACCCACTCGATTTTGTTTATAATTTATGCGTAAAAGCAAAGAAACAGCAAACACTCTAAAGAATTCTTCAAAATCAACTCACTGCTGTCTTCTCTTATTTTGTACCCAGAGTTCCCATTCAAAATGGGTGAAGTGGGTATATTGGCTTCGCGCAAAAGGATGTAATAGGCAGAAGAAGCCTGGATGCAAGCCCTTATATATATATTCTATATTGTTGATCAGGATCAACAGTTGAGTTGATCTAAGACTGTCCGCTGAAAACTGTAGAAGCTGGAGACTTCAATTTTGTGAAATTTTATATGTTGTCTGTCTTATAATACTTGCAGATCTAGTTCGTTTGAAATAATCTACAAATTTTTCGATTAAAACCGATATTAATATCTATATCGATAACGAGTATTCCACTTTTTGAATAGTTTCTCCCAATTAAAAATTTTGTCCTATAGAAGTTTCTTAAATTTCCTTTAAATCGCTTAAAATCTTATAAGTATTCCACTATTTGAATACCTCCTCCATTCCAACAGTTGTTTGGTAAGGGATTCAGGGGGTATCTTCTAGTGTGGTACTCCTCTCAGAAGCACTGTTACTTGTTTGTTTTATAACGTCATCAAAAATGAATTTTGTGTCATGTAATATTAAACGTTTCAAATTTTTAAAATTTATTGTGAACATTTTGCGGTTTGCGTAACGTGCTTTTGGCTTCAAAATGCAATTGACAGTAGATATATTTATTTATTTATAATTTTTTTTAGGGGTATGTCTGTAATAACAAACCCATATCACAGTTGTTCGTGTCTCATCAAAAACACATTGAAATCGTTTGAAATTCATTTAAAAAGCATAACTTTTTGGATTTTAAGGCCTTATCACATGTTGTTAACACTCAGCTGATGGGCTCGAAGGTTGTACTTGAACAACAAAATATATATTTATTAATGGCCTTTTATTTCCAAAAACGATTTACAAATAAACGAGGCAATTAAAAATTTTGTTTATAGAGTTTTTTTTTCTGTTTTATATTTTGTGTCTTCGGCACTTGAATAAACATTGGGAAGTGCTCGTTGACAGTTGACAGTCGACGTACAATTTTGTAGGGCTTAGCCAATTAAAAAGTCACTCGAAAAGAGGCTTTCGACAAAAATTATTATTATTGCCCCATCACATGGTCACAATTTCGATATCAATAATGAACAACTCAATAATGTCTAGATACAAGCTCTTACTATTTCATATTTATTTTTGGGTCTAGGTTTTCAGATGAAATTGGAATTGGAATTGTTTCTTTTGGCAGCTTGTAGATCCCAGATCGTATTCCCTGTTACATTTTAATTAAAAGCAAGAAAGTGTGCTTTGGTTAAAAGTGCCCGACGGGGGGATACCCTGCCCAGGAACTGATGCTTTTTATGTGGGGGAATTTAATACTAAGAGAATTTGTATGAGAAATTTGGTGACTCTAGGTCTCAATGCTTTAAAGAAACTTGATTTCCAAGTGCTACAGGAGGACATCTATGTAAAATTTCCCAAAATTCAGTGTCTAGCTCTTGTAGATCCCGAGATCAACGAGGACAGACAAATGAATAGACAGACGGATAGTGCTAGATAGGCTTGGCTGTTAATCTAGATCAAGAACTTTATGTCTCCTTCTTCATATATTTCAAGAGAAACAGTACACCCACTTTTTCATTGGCTTCAGGGTATAGAAATGGGTCTACACAGCTGCCAGCCAATTGACTTGCTGATAGTGCTCGTAGCTCTTTCTATGACACTTCTTCAAGCTCTTGAATTTTCATGCGTTGATAACAAATCATTTTTTTATTTTTTCTACTTTTGCAACTTCCTGCGAAACGCAACGGAAATATTCGTTGCGTTGTTAAATACATTTAGAGTTGATCAAATATTTACTATGTGACTTTTGGGTTAGCCAAAAGTGTTTGTCATTAGTACACACTCTATAAGGCATGTGACTCACTTTCTGTGTTGGCTTTATTTTTTAGTTTTTTCCCCTTTGTTGTTGTTGTTTTTCGATTTCCTATTTGGTCTCACACACGTGTTGTTGAGCGGCATATGCAAATCATTTCGTATGCTTGATTAAGTCATTCTTACCCTATCTCTAACGCTAAGAAGGAAATGCTGCTCTATTCGGCGCTATTTCTGTATACAGTGGGCTGCACAGCTTAGACAATGCTTATTAATTACAGATCACAGCATTTGAAAATGGTCACACGGTGAGAGTTGGAAAAAGGGTTTTGGTTTGAAACTGTAGAACGCAAAAGCTGTTGTGCTCTATAGAAAATTAATTATAGTGTTTGGCTAGAGGTTATCTAATACAAAGTTCTTCATAAAGAGCTTCTATTAATAGAAGTTTGTAAAGCTGACAGATCGATAACATTCATAAATAATACTCATTGTTGTGCCCAGGTTAAAGCTGTTAGTTGAAGTATTTTCAGTAACGATTCTTTTGTGAAAGTTACTAATTTTTTGAAAATTTTGCAGCTGAAGAGAGGAGATGGAGTAGAATGAATAAGAACTGAATTAGGATGTTGAGGGTTCTACTCATAGTCAAAGAATGTTTAAGATAGTCAAGAGTACAAATTTATTTAGATATTTCGAAACTAGGTATAAGAAAGTATGAGAGCTGTGGGTAAAAAGTTTCTAAGAAAATGCTAAAAAGATTTTCTATAAGTGATAAACATAAATAATAAACAACAAGAACTTAAGCAAACTAGATATTATGGCACTTAAAAATAGAAACCTTAAGCTTTAAATCCAGTTCTTTTGAAAGTAGATCTATCGATAATTCTCTGATGCATTCTAAGACTTTTTTGTACCCTTAACCTAGGAATAGGATTAGCAGAGAGAGAGAGAGAGAGAGAGAGAGAGAGAGAGTGTCAGATAGACATAGAGAGAGGGAAAAGAGGGAAATGAATAAAAACGAATAATCAAAAGTCAAGCTACAAAATTTTTGGTTGCTTTAGAATATTATTTACCAGTTTTCTTAAAACATCTGTTTAGCATTGTATCGTGAAATATCATATATTTATATATATGCTATATAGAGACTTATTTCTTGAAGCTTTAAACGATAATTCTCTGATGAAGGCAAAGACCTTTTTGCAGTCTTAACTTAAGATTATTCATCTCTGATATATAATAGATAAATTTATATTAAGCTCTAAACATATATACAACATATAAATCTATACATCATTAAGCTCATAATCTCTAGCTTACAGAAATCAGTATTTATATCAACAGTTTTCTTCAGCTCAGTGAAAGCTAGCTAAAAATTAAAAAAAAAATGTGTGTGCTGACATCCGATAGGTATTAACTTCTTAATTGTTATACTAATTGATACTCAGGCATTACAAATTGCCTGGGCACTAACTAATCACAGTAACTAAAAGGAAATCAATCAGCTGTAAAAACCTGTTCGAATTCTTACACCTATGTCTAGACATAATCGACTTCAACGGAGTTACAAAAAGCGTTCAGATTAATGGGCCTATATCCGGTATAACGAATCTTAATTACACAGCAATTAAAAGAGAAGGAGAAGAAGAAGAGGGCATTAAAACGCGTGCTGCCAACTATTTGGCACATAATTAATGAATCTATGTCTATATGCACAAACGGTCAAAAGAGCTTTACGACTCTTTTGAAATTGATTAAAATTAATAACAAAAGATGCTACAGCAACGCCTCGAAGGCAGAACTATGAAATTTGTTTATTAATACATCAAAAAAAAAAAAAAATAAATAAATAAAAATTTCACTTTTAATTGATTTTTATTGTGCCAAAAGAATTTACTGAGTGAAATTTTGTATTGAAATTTTTATTGATTCTTTATCTCTAACGCCCCGCTGTTAAATGAATAATTAGCAAAAAGTTGGAATCTATTTTCTATATATACATATATATATAGAACTCTAGCCAAATTTTTCTGATGTCAGCATTTGTTTGTATGTATGCAGTCAAGCCTATAATTTGGCATAAATAAAACGTTGTAAGCTCTCCAACTGTAATTGATTGTTGATTGATTAAAAAAAAACCGTTTAAATGTTGCCACAAAAAATGTACAAAAATTTCACTGTCAAGCTCGCCAATGCGGCGCCCACACGAATTCCATTTGCATGCCAAATGAGCACATGTCACAAAACAAAAGAAAAGAAAACAAAATAAATAAATAAATACAGTAGCTGCGAGGGTTGCGCATGCGCAGAACCACAGAACCACAAAGAATCTCTGGAATATGTATCTTGTAGATACTTAGATACTTTGGACACAAAACGCGCAGCTGCGGATGATGTCATGGAGTTTTTGTCTTGGCTCTCGCTGTCTACGACGCGGGTGTAACGCCCCAGGGGGGCGTAGCAAATGCCAAACAAACTCACACACACACACAAACACACACACACTCAGCATAAGTAATGGCAATAAGCATGGCGCGTTGTGCGCTGCCTATTGACTAATTTTTGCAAATAACTTTTGGAGCAGCACACAATGATAAAGCAAAGCCGCCATAAAAATAAAGAGCAGCCACACACAACGCACACACATGCACAACACACGCATTCACCTTTACGAATGTCTTTTTTGTAGTCATGTTAATAATGAGCCAAAAATGTTTGGTAATAACTTTTAAAGAGCTTCAACAATTTGACTGCAGCTGACAAAGAGGATAGTTGAGTGTGAGGCATTTGCCTGGGAACTTGTGAATATAAATGAGCTATGAGCGACACATGCAAAAAATAAAACAAAGGCTACAAAATATGCCAATAAATGTGAATTTTTGTTGAATTAATGCAATGTAAGAAGTCGGACAACAGAGATATATGTTTGTATATGAGCTTAAAAACTATTTCCAGTTAAGGTTTTAAGGTCGAATCCTGATAATTCGAAATGGCAAGGGAATACCATATTTAAGTATAAATAAAAATTAAAAATCATTTCAATTTAATTTTGTAGTTGAAATTTTTTTAATAAATATATTTCTTTAAAATTTGATATTCTCTAAGTACAAATATTTGGCTAAAACTTTCAACAAATTTTGATGTATCAATAAAGAAGTCAAAAAAGTAATCCGAATAAGAATCGGTTGGGTTTTGCCAAAGATATGTAGTTGTAATTGTACGATATAGAGAAAAATATATAAACAGAAATATTAAAAAATGAAAAATTGCCAACGATTTTAGTTATATAATTTTGATACAGAATCAATTTATATATCAAATAACACTTCGTCCACAAATCGGATTAGTTTTGGCAAAATGTTTGTATTTAATATCTAGTAAGAAAGTTTAGAATGGACATTACCTTAAATCTACTTTGCAAATGCGGTTGTAAATCAAACTGGTTGAAAGTCAGACTATAGACTAAATTTGGTCTTTATTAGTAACTAAAACATTAAAACAATCGAATCGAACTATATTTTGAAGAAAAATTAGGTCTCGAGGAAAATAGCTCCATTTTATAGCTATGAAAGTTTAATGACTGGGCGCAGCAGCTTTTCTTTACCAAATGTTAATCAGAAAAATATTAATAACCAATCAATTTCTGTTATATACCAGCTCTTTTGTAAGAAAATTGACAAGTCTTTGTCTTGCTGTGATAACCTGCTTTTCTTAGCTATAGAAAAAGATTTTCCCATCAGTTATTTACAAGTATGTACTTATAACAAAACAAATCACCGTTAGGGTGCTGTCAATTTGATAAAAGTTTCCAATAAATTCAAGGCTTACAAGCTCGTATCTCTCAAAAACTCTCGCCCTCTTTTTTGTATTCAATGACGTTTTCTCTTTTTGTTTTGAAAATTGTTTAGCATGCCAAGCACAAACAAAAGAATTTATAACATTGTTATTGCCCGACTGACTGAATCCGACTTGTTTGTTGTTGTTGTCATTGAAGCTAAAACTGAATTTTAATTTTCGGCAAGTGATGAGGTAATTTTATGCACGAATTTTCGGAAAAAAAGTCCCAAATTAAGCAAAAATTAAAAAAAAGCTGTGCTACAGGTCTCATTGTTAGTTGTCAGATCGTTGGGTAGCTATAGGTTCTGATAGCATAAACTAAAAGAAATGCTCATCAAATAAATTGTTATCTTCGTCGATCGCAACAATAATTAAATTCCGAAAATGATTTTAACAAACGTTCCGCGCATGTAAATGTGATTTTGCATTTGTTGGCTTAAAGCTTAAACATTTATGTGCCAAAAACATAAAAATAAAATCATATATACAGACATATCTGAAGAAAATTGGCTTATGTTTATTGATTTATGCAAATCTCTTTTCGCGCTGCGAGGTTATTGCACGCCTAATCAGACAACTTTCCTATATAGGCAGGCTATATGCTTGGCCGTCTCACACAAAGAGCTGCTCACACTCCAGTTCAACAAGACTCTCTATGGGGAGGCTGTTTATAAATAGCATAAAATATAAAAATGTAAATATCGCCTCCTGCCTTAGCTCAGCTGTCGACACATGTGCGCGCCGCATGTGTTCCCCAGTTTTTAGTTTCCCTCGATCCTCGAATGTTGTGCGCATGCGCATGCGCATGTACTGTGTTTATATTTGGCTACCCTGTAAACAGGATGCTTCTGCTCCCTCTCTCTTTTTGTCTCTTTCTCTCTCTATTTTGCTCTATGGGCACAGTTGTGTTTTTACTTTCATCTTTTATGACCAGAACTTCGTCGTGCTGTTATTACCGTTTTGACACTAAAAATAGTCGAAGCATATTACGTTGCAGCTGTGAAGAATTTATATACTCTTTAGTATGTAATTAAAAGTGGAGCATGCTAAGTTTCTAGTTAGCTGCGCTGATGAAAAATACTTAAGTTGTTGATAGAAGAAATCTGTTCAGATAGGTAGAGGTGGATATGTACAGGCAGATACAAGTATAGATATTGATAGATATATGATAGATATTGAGATAGATACAGACAGATGTAGATAAGTATAGTTATAGATATAGGTGTAGATATATATATAGATATAGATATAGATATAGATATAGATATAGATATAGATATAGATATAGATATAGATATAGATATAGATATAGATATAGATATAGATATAGATATAAATATAAATATAAATATAAATATAAATATAAATATAAATATAAATATAAATACAAATACAAATACAAATATAAATATAAATTAAAATATAAATATAAATATAAATATAAATGTAGATATAGATACAGATCCTTATACAGATAGAGTCACAGAAACAGATACAAAGATACCAATACAGAGGAAGATATGGGTACAGATACAGAATCAGATATAGGATTAGATGTAAATATATAAACATATTCAAATAGACATTGATACTCATACAGATTTAGTTAAAGATGGAGATACACATACGGCTTACAGATACACATGCAGATACTGATACACATACAGATAGACATTCACTTAAATATACAAATATCGACTTATATAGAGATATATGCAGTTTAATAAAGAATACTTATATGTATATATACATTCAATGTCGTATACCAT
Organism: Drosophila gaucha; assembly: GCA_035045545.1. Lineage (NCBI taxonomy): Eukaryota > Metazoa > Arthropoda > Insecta > Diptera > Drosophilidae > Drosophila > Drosophila gaucha. The sequence continues at coordinate 11,910,815 of JAWNOY010000292.1, read as the reverse complement.
TCAAATATAAACCAAGAGTTTTGCACAAATCTTAACTTTCTTCAGACTTCACTTAATTTAAAATTTCTTTAGTCTGAATCTTTGCTAAATCTGCTTCTAATTTATCTAGGGTATGTTCGAGTTCAAGCCTCGCTTATTCTAATCTACATTTTATTTCCACTTCTCTGGAGTCAAGCGTTTAGTCTGGAATGTTTGAAAGGCAATGTGCCATGCACTTTGTTTTAATGACTTTTCCTGCTAAAGCCTAAAGTTATGCCTCAATTTCTGCCACGTAGTCAGTCAGGTCTCATTACAGACATATATACCATAACTACATATATCCCTACATATATATATATATATATATATATAAACTTGCGTGTGGGTAGTTGCCTTTTGGAGCGGCATAGATAACAAAGTTTACGTCGGACCTGTTATCGGCGTATGGTAAAGTTTATTGCTGTAGACGCTATTTGCTGATTTTATTGTTTAGTTTTCACCTCTTTTTAATTGATTTTTCACTTTTTATGCCTTGACACAAACACAACGAACATTGCAAAGTGCTTTATTTGCCTTAAGCTGTTAGCAAAAATGTCTTCTAGATGACCTCAGCAACAGCTTAAAGATTGGATTTTTGTTTATAAATGGGGCGTTCAATATGATTTATGGCTATTAAGAAATATGTTTCTATCCATGATATCACCAGTTCAATATTATTTCATTCATTAACAAACGGTTGACAGTTTGCTCTTAGTTTTTTTTTAGGATTTATGAGTTTCGCTTTAGCAATTTTTATATCGATTGCATTTTTAGCCTAAAAATAAAATCCATTTTTTTTGCACATAATCTATGGCTCGACATATGCCTGGTATGCGATAAGATAAACGATCCCCACATCAAATAACTCGGTGCCAGGGCTGACAACTTAACTTCTTCTCTTTTTTTAATACCCTCAACACATTCAAATAGGATGGAATAGAGTATGATATTGTGATGAAGTTGTATGTAACATTAGACCATGAGGTATATATGTTCTTGATTAAGATTTACAGTCGAGTAGAATTAGCCTTGTCCATCTGTTTGTTCTTTCATATAAACACATCGATCTCGGAACCTTTAAGAGCTAGAGCTTGAAATTGTAAGCAAATATCGCCCATGTTAAGACCTCGTCACATCAAATTTTGGCATTTAATTACTCCTAAAGTAAACACAGCTGCTTGCCTTGATGTTCAGGGTATCGCGAAGTTGTTCACTGCCGACTAGAGCATTCTTACTTATTTTTTTTTTTACATTTTTGTGTTATCAGTTTTAAGCTTTAGTACAACAGCAGAAATGATAACGATAAATGGAATTCACCATACGCAGAAACTGAAAGAAAAACCTGCCAAGAATTTGTTTTTGCCACTTTCGTTTTTTTATTTTTCGTTTTTCGCTTATTCTCTCGCATTAATAAGAATTTTGAATTGCCCACTCGCACTCGCTATCTAATAAACATATAGACTAGAGCCTTGGTAAAAAAAGCTTTACTACGCCCAAAAAAAAAGAGTCGAAGCAGTGATCAAACTGCGCGGGCAGTGCAAGCAACCCAACGAAAACTCTGTCGAAAAATCGAACTTAGTGTGCGGCGATCTATAAAAATTGTTCTATATATTTTGGAAGGAGCTAAATGCTTTCGCTGTAGCTGCCAGTCGAAATTTGCAGTGTATGTGTGTGAGTGCGTGTGCGTGAGACCCAGCTAAGCCACAAATCAAAATTATGGAATATAACAGTATATTACGTTCGAATTTCTCGCGCAATGAATATAAACGATATATATCGTTTGAACGTCAATCTTTGGGTAGGTTGAACTTGAACTTTTTCCCAAGTGTACATAGGTTAATCATATTCCCAATTACACAATACCTTTCCCCTGCCTTATCTATCGTACGCTATGCCAACAAATACTTTCCAAATAGTAGCTGTCAACATAATGTTATATTGTCTATATATGTATATATTCTACAAATACGTGACTTATAAATCAATGTTAACTCTATTTCTTATTTCGTGAAGTTGTTTTTTTTGTTTTTTTTGTTGTTGGGGGCTATACGAAAGCCCAAATATTACGTAATCTGTACAATTCTCAAGTTGATAAAAAGCGGAAAAATAAAATTATGAGAACTCATTTTTTTGTGGCTGTTGTTGTTATATATTAATTGCTGATAATAGGGCCCATATTACGGCATAGACCGGAATGTCAAAGTTTTTTTTAGTTTTCTTGTTGGTGGTTTTTGTGCCCTAATCTAGGGTACTAGGCTCTATCATAGAGTTAAAATAAGGCCATTGACTAATAGACTAGTAGTAGTACGACAAGGTTTGCTTTTCAATATAGGCATGACGTTCCCCATTAGATCATCTAACAGGGAATGTTGGAATGAGTTCTTTGAACAAAAACTGATAGATTCTTAAGATTCTTTAGTATAGAAATTAGAAAGGCTTTAGAATACTTTCTTATGTTTTGAAATATAAAAAGTGACTATAGGTGTGCATAATTATTGAGACTTCAATTTGAAATTCAGCTAAGTTCTTTTAGCTACGCCCAAGCAAAAATATTTCATACCAAATATGGGGAAAAGTTTACTGCACACCTCTATTAATGACTGAGTAAAAAAAGGTCACGCCCACTAAAAATGTTTAAATAAAAAAAAATAAAGTCACTGGCATTGACTTACAGTTAGAGATGCAGGAAAGCAAAATAGAAGTATTCTTTTTACTCTTCAATAAATAAAAATTTTAAGTTAAAATATAAAAATAATTTATATTGTTATTGTTATTTTAAAATATTATTTTGTTTTATTATTATTATTGTAAATAATATTTTATTATTATTATGACTATTTTTATAATTATTATTACTATTTTTAGTATTATTACCATTACTAAAATTATTTTATTTTATTTTTCTAATATAAAAAAATATTTGTACTAAATAGGTTTTAAAATAGTGCTTAAGATACATTTTCGAATATGAATGTTATGTTTTACATTGAATTAATATTGATATAAAACATGCTAAGCATAATCTTAAGTACTAACTTTCTTAAAAGTCAGAAAGTTAATTTATTATGACACGACAATGGAAACGTCTTAACTCGAATCAAGGGCATTCATTGAACCATGCACGTATGTCCGCAAATTACCTGTTTACAGGTAATGTCATCTTATTATATATGTTCATATATATATATACCCGTGTATATATAAGCTAATACCCATTAATTACTTTGACTTGCGATAAGTGGTGGAAAAAAAAGTGTGTGGGGAACAGTTCTTATCGAGCCAATGCACTGAGCCGTGTGTACTTATTGGTAACAAAAGGCCAATGGCTAAAATATATGCCATTGGCTGTATGCAGTTGGTGAATACACTGTTCAGCTATTAAATCTGTCGTGAAAAGAGTTTTAGAATTGGGTTGTAGAACCTTAACAAAGACCGGCAACAGGTGCGTATCTTTCAGCTATATCTAAAGTGGGAACTAGCCAAAAATCAGATTTAGTTGGCTTTGAAGTATCATGTAATGCATTTTGAAGGGGCGTATTTTGACTGTTCGAGCTAGATGGGGATATAAGAGGGGCGGTTCTTTAATCTTGAACTTTAAAGTAGATCAGCAGTAGGCTAATTGGGAAATTAGCTCTAAGATTGGTATATGGTAAACATACAATAAAACTATATATTTAAACATATATACATATGTGAAACCTACTACATACATACAATACATATATAATCTTAATTCTAAATATATAATATTCCTAATATATATATAAGGGTTATCTATATCTACGAAGTATCATAAATGTTCACAAGTATATAGCTTAAATCAAAAATTTTAAAAAATAATGGAACGAATAAACTCGTCTTGACTTTGTAAACAGTGCAAAAATACACTGGTTTCCATATATCTCTTCCCTTTTTTGAAATCACCTCGCTAAACGTTTTTGCACTTGTAGGTCTTTTGTTTTTGCATTTATTTTCTGTTTTGGTGTTCGACCATGTGCTAATCCATGTTTCTACTTATGTTTTGCATTTGTTATAGCATCACAATATGAGCCCGGTGGTTTTACAACGCAGCAGGCGTCGTCCTCCACCCGCGGCTCCACAACCAACATGACGCAGCGTGATGGAATAATCAAGTTCGAGAATGAGCGTATCAAGACGCTGCAGGAGGAACGTTTACACATCCAAAAGAAGACCTTTACAAAATGGATGAATTCGTTTCTGATCAAGGTAAGCTAGCTAATACCAATTCAAAGACACTTTCACATTAAACCAAAAAAATGCATTTTTTATTTAATTTTAATTACTTCTAGGCCAAAATGGAGGTCGAAGACCTATTCACAGATCTAGCCGATGGCATTAAGCTGCTCAAGCTGCTGGAGATCATATCGTCGGAGAAACTGGGCAAGCCGAATAGCGGACGTATGCGTGTACATAAAATCGAAAATGTCAACAAGAGTCTGGCATTCTTGCACACCAAGGTACGTGCAAAAGAGATGGCTATATAAGTGAGAGGGAGAGGGAGAGGGAGCCAGAGGCCTACGCATTTGTAGAAAGTGCAAGTCTCTTGAGGCAGCTGCGCGTGGCCCGTTGCGTGCTTTGTTTGCCTGAAAAGTGGAAAAAAAAGTCACTTTAGATGCGCGACTGCAACAGCCAAAAGCTGCATAACTTACAAATATACACACACACATATATACATATATATTTAATTACCTTGGCTGGCAATTTTGTGAAATATTTGCATACTTTCTAATGCACACGCTGCATATTTGTTATTTATTTACACTTTTTATTTAGTTAGCTTTTATTAATTTCTTGTGTGTGTAGTTACTTTTCTTGCATTTTCTTGCTTTTCGTGTTGGCACATTTTCCGCACACTTTCTATGCTTGAATTTGATTTTAATTGTGTGTGCAGGCAGGCAGGCAAATGGAATCCATAGATGTACTCTCTCTCTCTCTCTCTCTCTCTCTATCTCTCTTTCTCCCTCTCCCACTGTTTCGCTTTTACTTGCCCGCAGCTTAGCGTGCGACATAGTTTCGCTTGGGGGTCTAGCTTCTAGTACGTGTCTCTTGCTTTAAGCCTAATCTAATTAGAAACAATGGCGCTTTTAATGCACATTAAATGCATGTAATTTGTACGAATTGCAGCAACAACAGCAACAACGACACTGTGCACACACGCCTGTGTCTTAGGCACTTTGTTTGACACAGTGAAAGTTGTTGATTTTTGTTGTTTTCATATACCCTGTAATCATTCAAATGTATCAGATGGGGTATAATGTGTATATAACTTTATATATATTATTTATTTTACTGATCACGATCTGGTTAATTGTGTTTCTTTGCTGTTTAAACATATATCGCCTTTCTATGCGGTTCTCACATTATTTAATTATCATATTTTTATGATTGTTAAACAACTTTAATTCTTTCCCACTATAGTAACTTACTTAAAGATTTTCATTCCTCTCTCTTAATCCCAATTTCTTTAAGATAGAGAGAGAATGGTTCTAAAGAGAAGTAGAAAGAGAGCGAAAAAGTAAGTTAGAGAGAGAGAGGCTGAGACTGCTTTAAGGTAACTATGCTTTTTTCCTTATTTCCCACTCTCACTATCTCTGTTTTTCTTTAAATAATTCACTCTTGAGTAAAAGGTAACTCACAGTCATGTATTGTATATTATATCACTGTTGTTTGTTTTGGGGATTGTCTTTTGGATTTTGTGACATCGGTATTTATTGCATTTTAATTGGTTTTTCAGCTTGAAGAAGCTCGAAAGTAAAAAGAAAAACGACATTTAACGCACAGCTGAGCGAGCATTTAGTTAAGGATCTTATATGGCACACACACGCACACAATCAGAGAGACATACCGCCAATGAAGCATACAATCGGTCAAATAAATTCTTTCAACTTCAGTTCCAACTTGCTTAGCCATTAATCAACTTTTTAAAAAGCGACTAAAAGCTGAATTTTTCTTACATTTTTTTTCTTGTTCGCATTTAATTTTATGTGTGCGATAAAGATCAGTCGTAACTTATGCTTTCTTCGCCTATTTCTATTTATCTGTGCCTACCTGTTCACGCCATGACCTACTATATATATGTATATAAATACAAATGAACCTGAGACTGAGGTCAAACACCTTCGCTCTGATAATGCGTGACTTGTGGGCCACACAAAACAGCGGCTCAAGTTTTTTTTTGCTTTTGGTTCACTTGTTGGCAGCTTTGTGAAACGCGTAACCCGAGACGTGCAGACCCCCTTTAACCTTACCCCTACCTGTAATAGAATGCTAATGCAATTGTATATCATTTCTCTTTTGCAATGACAACAACAATAGGTACGCTTGGAGTCCATTGGTGCTGAGGACATTGTCGATGGCAATCCCAGATTGATCTTGGGTCTCATTTGGACCATCATTTTGCGTTTCCAAATTCAGGAAATTGTCATCGATGTTGTAAGTTAAAAGAAATAGCTTTACAATAATGATAAATATATAAATAATCAATATTTTTTAGGATGAGGAAAACGAATCCAGTGAGAAACGTTCAGCCAAAGATGCGCTCTTGTTGTGGTGTCAGCGAAAGACACATGGTTATCCGGGCGTTAATATACAGGACTTTACATCATCGTGGCGTTCTGGTTTGGGTTTCAATGCACTCATTCACTCGCATCGGCCCGATCTGTTCGAATATAGCACCATTGTCAATTCAAAGAATTCCAATTTGGATAATTTGAATCATGCATTCGATACGGCCGCCAACGATTTGGGCATACCAAGGTAAATAAGTCTATATAAATATATCATATATGATCATATGCCTAACTAAGACTTGCTTTTTTTTATTAGTCTGCTCGATGCGGAGGATATTGATTCAGCGCGACCGGATGAGAAATCGATCTTGACCTATGTTGCCTCCTACTATCACACGTTTGCGCGCATGAAGAACGAACAGAAGAGCGGCAAGCGTATAGCCAATGTAAGTAGATAGAGAAGACACACCTTCAACTGGGCATTGAGAATTGGGTCTGGGGTTCGGTTGACACACTCAGGGTCGGGGGCAAAAGCTCTTTGCATGGGTGCTGCAGCGTAACGTGCAAGCCAATCTGATTAACGCTCTACTTGGCATCCGATCGGGTTGGGTCTAGAAAGTTGTCTAACCGCTCTCTTTACTGCCTTCTTCATCATATTCAGATTGTGGGCCAGCTAATGGATGCCGATCGCAAGAAGATGCACTATGAACGCCTGACCACAACTCTGCTCAGTTGGATAAAACAAAAAACATTGGAGCTGGAGCAGCGCGATTTGCCAAACTCATTGGAGGGCATACAGCGTGAATTGTTGGCCTTCAAGGAGTATCGCACCATTGAAAAGCCACCCAAGTGAGTAGACTGAAAAGTCACAATATTTTCTATACACTATATCTATTTCCACGTCCACAGATACAAGGAACGCAGCGAGATTGAGGCTTTGTTCTTTACCATCAATACGCTGCTGAAGGCTTTGAATCAGCCCGCTTACAATCCACAAGAGGGTCAGCTGGTCAATGATATTGAGAAGGCCTGGCAGATATTGGAGTATGCTGAACACAATCGCGAGGTAGCGCTGCGTGAGGAGCTGCTGCGTCAAGAGAAGCTGGAGCAGCTTAATTACAAATTCGAAAAGAAATCCGTGCTGCGTGAGGGCTATCTCAAGGAAATGATTCAAGTGTTGTCCGATCCGCGGTATTTGCGTCAAGTAGATGCCACGCTGAAGAAGCATGAGGCCATCTCTGCTGACATTTTGGCACGCGTGGAACGCTTCAACGATCTAACGGCCATGGCCGATGAGCTGGAGAAGGAGAACTATCATGGCAAGGAGCGTGTGAAGCGACGTGAGCAGGAGGTCATGGATAAGTGGCGCAAATTGTTGGAGCTGCTCGAGAATCAACGTCTAAACCTTTCACAAATGAGCAATCTGATGAATCTGCTGCGTGAGATCGCCAGCACGACGGAGTCAGTGCGTGAGCTGCAGCAGCAGTTCGCCTCCGAAGATGTGGGACCACATCTGCTGGGCGTCGAGGAGTTGCTGCAAGCCCATTCACTGCAGGAGCTCCAGGTGAACACATACGGCGAGACGCTCAAGCGCTTCAATCGTCAAGCGTTGCCCTACAAAAATTCCGAGCACAAGGATGCCGCTATACTGGCTCAGCGCCTGGCCCAACTAGAGGAGGCCTATGCCGAGCTGTTGAAGCTTTCAGCGCAGCGTCGCGCTCGTCTCGAGGAGGCACGCAATTTCCATCACTTCATGGAGGATTATGACAACGAGGAGAGCTGGCTGGTGGACAAGCAGCGTATCTGCAAGACTGGCATTACGGCCAAGGACTTGCGTGCTGTGCTCTCGTTGCAGCAGAAACACAAAGCACTGGAGGATGAGATCAAGTCACGCAAGCCCAAGTCCTCGCAAATGTCGGAGGCAGGCAAACGTCTGATTGGCGAACAGCATCCGCGTGCGAGCGAGATTAAGAGTCGCATTGATTCCCTGGCGGAGCATTGGCAGGCTCTCGAATCGCTTGTGGATCTGCGACGTCGTCAGTTGGAGGATGCCGCCGAAGCCTATCAGTTCTATACGGATGCCAACGAGGCTGAGTCGTGGCTGAATGAGAAAATGGCGCTGGTTAATTCCAGAGATTATGGCAGCGATGAGCCGTCAGCGCAGGCACTGCTGCAGCGTCATCGTGATCTGCAGGGTGAGCTGAATGCCTATTCCGGCGATATCCTCAATCTGAACCAACAGGCGGATAAGCTGATCAAGGCGGGCATTTGCACGCTGGAGCTGACAGCCTCGGAGCCGGATTTGCCGGAGATCGAGCAAGAGGAGTGGGTCAATGAGACACGGCTGGTGCCCAAGGAAGTGTGGGAGGATGAGTGGGTGGAGAAACTGGAGCACAAGAAGGTAACCGAAACCAAAATGCTGCCACACGTTCGCTCGCTGTTCCCCTTCGAGGGTCAAGGCATGAAAATGGACAAGGGCGAAGTTATGCTGCTCAAGTCGAAGACCAACGACGATTGGTGGTGCGTCCGCAAGGATAATGGTCACGAGGGCTTTGTGCCAGCGAACTATGTGCGTGAAATCGAAGCACGTCCCGTTGCCTGCATTGTGCCCAAGGCGGAGAAGGTGAAGAGCCTACAGAAAGTCAAGAAGACCATTCTCGTGCGTCAAGTGGTGCCCGTAAAGCGCATACGTCCGGTGAGTGTTGCTCCCAAGCCACTGGTGCAGCGTCGCACCTCCAATCAAAGCATCAACGAGAATGCGGATAGCGTGGAGAAGCGTCAGCAACGCGTCAATGCCACCTACGATGAATTGCAGGAGATGGCACAGAAGCGTCACGCCTTGCTTGAGGATTCGATCCATTTGTTTGGTTTCTATCGCGAATGCGACGACTTTGAGAAATGGATGAAGGAGAAGGAGCGCATGATCAAGACGGACGAAGGGGATGGCGTGGACAATGCCAAGCGCAAGTTTGAGAAGTTCATTACGGATCTGTCGGCCGCCTCGAAGCGTGTCGAGGAGATCGACGGCGCCGTCGACACCTTCCGTCGTCAAGGTCATTCGCAGCTGGACAAGATTATAGCGCGTCAGCGACAAATTCATCAAATCTGGCAGCGCCTGAACAATGCCAAGGCACAGCGCGAGAAGAGCCTGGAGGGTGCCTCCAGCGTGGAGCTCTTCAATCGTACCTGCGACGAGGCCAAGGTCTGGATGAGCGAGAAGATGTTGCAACTGGACACAGCTGTCATTACGCCCGACCTCAAGACCGTGCAAGCGCTGCAGCGTCGCCATCAGAATCTGGAACGTGAACTGGCGCCCGTGGAGGAGAAGGTGAACCGTGTCACCTACCTAGGTAACTCGGTGAAGAACGCGTATCCCGCCGAGCGGGACAATGTGAATGGTCGTCAGCAGGAGGTGCAGGATATGTGGCAACAGGTGCAACAGCGCGGCAGCGAGCTGCGTGCACGTATCGAGAGCGAAGTGGGTCAGCAAATCTTCAACAATAGCGCTAAGACTCTGCTCGCCTGGATTGATTCTGTTAAGGATCAGCTGAATGCCGATGAGTCTGCACGCGATGTGGAAACAGCAAATAATCTGCTAAAGAAGCACAACGATCTGGGCGATGACATCAAGGCGCATGACAACGAGTTCGTCGAGGTTATCCAACTGGGCAAACAGCTGTCCGATGGTAAACCCAATATGGCAGAGACAGTGCAGCTAATCGAACGGCTGAAGGCCGAACAGGATGCCATTCATCGTGGCTGGAGCGAGAAGCAAAAGTGGCTGCTTCAGTGCGTTGAGCTGCAAATGTTTAATCGTGAAGCGGACAAGATCGATGCCACCACCAAGAGTCACGAAGCCTTCCTCGAGTACAACAATCTGGGCGTAAGTGAAAAGTTCTTAAATATTGACTGCAATCAATCAATCTTACCTTTGCTTATAGTCCTCGCTGGATGAAGTGGAGGCCATACTCAAGCGTCATTTGGACTTTGAGAAGAGCCTAATGGCCCAGGACAAGATACTGAAGGGTTTCTCAGACAATGCGGATAAACTAATTGCCAATGATCACTACGATGCCAAGTAGTAAGTGACTTCATAAGAATCCTTGACAAACTAATTTTATACTGCCTCTCTTAGCATCTCGGAACGCCGTAAGCAGGTGTTGGGCAAGCGCAAGGCAGTTAAGGATCGCGCCTTTGAGCGCAAACGTCTGCTGCAAGCTTCCAAGGACTATCACAAGTTTGCCGCCGAAGCGGATGATCTGAAAGCCTGGCTGCAGGACAAGACCAAAATTGCCGGGGATGAGAGCTACCGCGATCTGACTAACCTACCACGTAAACTGCAGAAGCACAAAGCCTTTGAGCGTGAACTGCGCGCCAATGAGGGACAACTGCGTAATGTGAACAAGGATGGCCAGGCTTTGATTCAGGCCGAAAATCGTGTGCCCGAGGTGGAGCATCGAGTGGCTGATTTGAACAAGAAGTGGAAGGATCTGTTAACACTGTCCGAGGACAAAGGTCGCAAGCTGGAACAGGCTGCCTCGCAGCGTGAGCACAATCGTGCCATCGAGGATGCCAAGAAGAAGGTGGACGAACTGGACTCGGCTCTAAAGAGCAAGGATGTAGGCAACGATTTGCGCAGCTGCAAGGATCTGATCAATAAACAGCAAATGCTTGAATCCGAGATAACTATTTGGGATCAGAAGGTTGCCGAGCTCGTCTCTACGGGCGATGACATGGCCCACGAGGGTCATTTCAATGCGAAGAACATCGAGGACGAGACCAAGGAGCTGCAGCAACGTTTCAAGGATCTGCGCAACCCCACACAGAAACGTCGTGACAAGCTAGAGGAGAGTCTCAATTTCCATAAGTTTGTCTTTGAACTGGATGCCGAATTCCAATGGATCAACGATCATTTGCCCGCGGCCAAGTCCAACGAGCTGGGCCACAATCTGCATCAGGCGCAATCGCTGTACAAGAAACACAAGAAACTAGAGGCAGAGATTAAGGGTCATCAGCCCATGATCAATAAGGCGCTGCAGGCGGGCCAAGCGCTAGTTGCCCAACAGCATCCCGAGCGACAGAATGTGGAGGCGTTGTGTGAGCAGCTGGAGCAGGCCTGGCAGGATCTGGAGCTGCATTGCGGTGAGCGAACGCGCAAGCTGGAAATGTCCCTGAAGGCACAGCAGTATTTGTTCGATGCCGGCGAGATTGAGTCCTGGTTGGGTGAACGCAACAATGCCCTACGATCTACCGAATATGGCAGAGATCGCGATTCAGCGGCCAAGTTGCTGACCAAACACAAGACCATCGAGCTGGAGTTGGACACATATTCGAGCATTGTCACCGAAATGGGACACACCTGTGCCGCCATGGTAGCAGCCCAGCATCCCGACAGCAAAGTCCTTGCCGCCAAGCAGCAGCTTATCGAGAAGATGCTCAAATCTCTACACAAGTTGGCCTCACAGCGACAGATGCGCCTCATGGAGAGCCTGTCCAAGCATGAATACTTCTTAGAGTCGGACGAGGTGGAGCAATGGATTAGGGAACAGGAACAAACCGCCTCATCAGAGGATTATGGTCAGGACTTTGAGCATTTGCAGCTGTTGCAAAACAAATTTGATGATGTTAAGCATCGCGTTGAGGTGGGCGCTGATCGTGTCGATCAGTGTGAGCTGCTGGCCAAGAAGCTCATCGATTCGGAGAGCTCCTATGCCAATGAGGTGGAAAAGAGACAGGAACAACTGAGGTAAGTGCAGAAATTGCTTTGTTGTCGAAGTATTCATGTAATATTCTCCTTTTTTCCTTCAGAACGTCTTGGGAGAATCTCTTGAAGCTGCTCAAGCAACGCGAACAGAAGCTGCATGCTGCTGGCGAAATCCATCGCTTCCATCGCGATGTGGCCGAAGCTCTATTCCGCATACAGGACAAGAATGCCGCCCTGTCTTCCGAGTTGGGCAAGGACTTGAACTCGGCTCTAGCACTGCTGCGCAAGCACGAAGGCTTCGAGAATGACCTTGTTGCTCTAGAAGCGCAGCTGCAAATGCTGGTCGAGGATTCGGTGCGTCTGCAAGCCAAGTATCCTTCGAATGCTGCAGCCATAGCACAGCAACAGGATAAGGTAGTCGCTGCCTGGAATGATCTGAAGGAGCGCTCAACGGCACGAGGTGATCGTTTGGCTGCCAGCTCCGATTTGCAAACATTCCTCACGGATGTGCGTGACATTGTTTCCTGGTCGGCGAATCTAAGGGCCGCTCTCCAAGCCGAGGAGCATGTGAGTGATGCGGCAGGTGCCACAGCTCTCAAGATACAGCACGATGCGATCTATGGCGAGATTGAGGCGCGTGAGGACAAATTCCGCTATCTGAATGAGCTTAGCGATTCGATGGTCCAAACGGGACACTACGCGGCCGCCGATGTGGAGGAGAAGTGTGCGGCTATGTTGGATGAGCGACAAAAGTTGCATGCTGCCTGGAACAAGAAGAAGATCATGCTGGAACAGAAAATCGATTTGTTCTGCTTCCTGCGCGATGCCAAACAGATTGATAATCTATCCAGCACACAGCAAGCGGCGCTCAGCAGCTCCGACTTTGGCCAAACTGTGGAGGATGTCCAGAACCAGATCAAGAAACATGACGAATTCGAGCGTGTTATTCAGACGCAAGAGGAGAAGGTAGCACTGCTCCAAGAGCATGGACGCAAACTAATCGAACAACGTCATTACGATAGCGCCAATATACAGACGATACTGCAAGGTGTTCTGGCGCGCCGCCAAAAGGTGAAGGACTTGTGCGCTGTGCGTCGTTATAAACTGGAGGATGCTTTGCTCTATGCCAAGTTTGTGCGTGATTGCGCCGAATCGGAGTCCTGGATCAATGAGAAGCAAAAGAAATTGGAAGCGGATGCGGCTAGCTATGCCGAGGTGACCAATCTCGATGAGAAGATCAAGAAGCTGCAAAAGCATCAGGCCTTCCAGGCCGAAGTAGCCGCCAATCAGGGTCGCATCAAGGAGATCCAAGACACGGGCGTCATACTGGTCAGCAAGCAGCACGAATCCTCGCCAGAAATCAAGCAGGCCATCGAACGTGTGCTAGCCGCCTGGCAAGGTCTGCTCGCCGAGCTGGATCAGCGTGGACGCGGCCTTGAGGAGGCACAGGACATACTGGAGTTCAACAACCAGCTGGAGAAGATCGAAGCCTGGATACGTGACAAGGAAATGATGGTGCAGGCCAGCGACACAGGACGCGATCTCGAGCACTGCAATGCACTGATGCGCAAACTGGACGACGTCGACTCGGACATGCGAGTGGATGATCAGCGTGTTAAGCATATTAATCTACTGGCCGATAAGCTCATCAATCAGGCACAGCTGCCAGCAGATACGCAGAGCGTGGACAAGCGCAGACGCGATTTCAATCACAATTGGCGCCAGCTCCAGGGTGCACTGAATGCTTATCGTGCGCTCCTTGGCGGAGCCAATGAAATACACGTCTTCAATCGCGACGTGGATGATACGGCGGAACGCATCGCTGAGAAGGCACTGGCCATGAGCTCCGCGGACACAGGTCGGGATCTGGCCGCTGTCGAGGCGCTAATCCGTCGCGAGGAAGCGCTGGAGCGTGACATGTCCGCTGTGAAGCAAAAGATCGATGAGCATGAGACCGCTGCCGATTTTCTTATTCGTAAATACCCGGAACGTGGAGCTCAGGTTATTGAGCGCAAGCTGCAGGAGCTGCACAAGTCCTGGGGCAATCTGCAGAGCCTATCCGTCAAGCGACAGAGTGTCCTGAATGAAGCGTATCTGGTGCATAAGTTTGTCTCCGATGTTAGGGAGTTGGAGCTGTGGGTAAACGATATGGTCAAGAAAATGAATGCCACCCAGGCGCCATCCACGATCAACGACTGTGAAACGCAATTAGAGCTCCATCAGGAGCGCAAAGTGGAGATCGATGGACGTGATCAGGCTTTCGTGGCACTGAAACAGCACGGCGAGCAGCTAAGCAGCAAGACCAAGCAGTCGGAGAGTGTGAAACAGTATTTGCATGCGTTGGAGGAGTTGCATCAGACACTGCACGAGGCGTGGAGTGAACGGGCACGCGATCTCACCGAAGCCCATCAGCTGCAGCTGTTCAAGGCTCAGGTGGAACAGGTCGAGATTTGGCTGGCCAACAAGGAGGCTTTCCTCAACAATGACGATCTGGGCGATTCCTATACAGCCGTGGAACGTTTGCTCAAGAAGCACGATGCCTTTGAGAAGCTGCTCGATGCGGATCATGTGGATGCACTGCAAAAGTTTGCCAACAGCATACTGGAGGGTGAGCCCAAGGATGCGGACTTGATCAGTGAGAAATTGGCCTATGTGCTGCGACGCAAAAATAAGCTGTTGGAGCAAACAGCCGAGCGGAAACATCGTCTGTTGCAATCACTCCAGCTGCAGGAGTTCCTGCGCAGTCTCTACGAGATCGATCGCTGGCTGGTGCAGAAGCTCCAAGTAGCTCTGGACGAGAATTATCGCGAGCCGAGCAACTTGCAGAGCAAAATCCAGAAGCACACTGCCTTCGATGCTGAATTGTTGAGCAATTCGCCACGTGTGCAGGCTGTCATTAGCGAGGGTGAACGTTTAATTAAGGGCGAGCACTTTGCCAGGGACGAGATAGCGCAACAGGTCCAACTGCTCGAGGGAGATTGGGCCAAGCTGAAGGCAGCCTCGAATGCCAAGAAGGAGAAACTGCAGCAAGCGTACGAGGCCCTGGCCTTCAATCGCAGCGTCGATGAGTTCAACAACTGGATGGACGATGTGGAGGTTCAGCTGTCCAGCGAGGACTATGGTAAGGATCTGGCCACCGTTAGTAATCTGTTGAAAAAACACGAGCGCCTCGAGGCCGATGTGGCACATCACAATGAGCTGGCCGATCAGCTGAAGCTCAAGGACGAACAGTTCTTCCAGCTGGATCACTTCCTCAAGCACGACATCCACGAACGCGCGATGTCCACCATCAAGCGCTACAATACGCTGCACGAACCGATTGCCATCAGACGTGAGAACCTCGAGGATTCGCTCAGTCTGCAGCAGTTCCTGCGCGATGCCGAGGATGAGCTGCAATGGCTGGCCGAGAAGCAGCTAATTGCTGGCTCCCAAGATCTGGGCAGCAGTTTATTGGCGGTGCAAGGTCTGCAGAAGAAACACAACGCACTGGAAGCGGAGCTTACTTCGCAGGAGCCGCTAATCCAGGCACTGCTGCAACGTGGCCAGCAAATGATACGCGACAATCACTTTGCCAGCGAGCAGCTGCAATACAAATCGGAGCTGTTGCAGAAGCAGCTCGTCCAGCTGCGAGATTTGGCTGCGATAAGGCGACTGCGTCTGCTGGACGCCGTGGAGAGTCAACTGTTCTATGTGGAGGCCAATGAGGCGGATGCCTGGATGCGGGAGAAGCGACCCATCTTAGCTAGCAGTGATTACGGACGCGATGAGATCTCCGTGCAGACCCATCAGAAGAAACTCGAGGTGCTGCAGCGAGAGCTGATCTCCTTTAAGCCCTCCATCGACAAGGTCAACAAACTGGCTACGGGCCTCATTGAGCGCAATCACTTTGACAGTGCCAATATACAGGAGAAGAACGGCGCCGTGTCGCAACAGTATACGGAGCTACTGCGTCTGGCCAAGGATCGGGAGCTGCGACTCACCGAGTGCAAGAAACTCTTTGAGTATCTGCGTGAGACAGAGGAGCTGCACGAATGGGTGGGCGACCAAATGACAGTCACTGCCAGCGAGGACTATGGCGAGGACGTGGAGCACGTAGAGCAATTGATGCTAGCCTTTGAGTCCTTTGTGTCCAACCTAAATGCCAACGAGGCGCGTGTTGAGGCATGTTTGGAACGTGGCGATCGCCTCATACAGGAGAACAATCCTTATCGCAATTCGATCAAGGCTAAACGAGATGAGACGAAACAATTGTGGGATGAGCTCAAGGACTTGGTGAATGCACGCCAGGATGCGCTCGCCGGAGCCAAACAGGTGCATGTCTACGATCGCGTTGCTGACGAAACCATCTCGCTGATCAATGAGAAGGATGCATCGCTTATTTCCGAGGATTATGGGCAGGATTTGGAGAGCATACAAGCGCTGGGACGCAAACATCAAGTATTTGAGGGCGAACTGGTGGCCATTAAGGAGCAGGTCGATTCGGTGCTAGCCGAAGCAGTTAAGCTGGGTGAGATCTATCCCGATGCACGCGAACACATCGAAGTGAAGCGCGATGAGACAGTCGAAGCCTGGACGGATCTGAAGGAGAAGACCAATGCGCGCAAGGGTAAATTGAATCAAGCGGAGCAGCTGCAATCCTACTTCGATGAGTACCGCGATTTGATTGCCTGGATCAATGAGATGCTGGCCAAGATCACAGCCCCGGAGCTGGCCAACAGTGTAGCCGGTGCGGAGCTATTGCTTGCGAGCGTCAAGGACCATCATGCCGAGATCCGTGCACGTGACGAAACCTTTGCCAACTTTACGGCCAATGGACAAAAGCTGATCAAGGAGAAGCATTTCCTCGCCCATGAAGTGGAGGATAAGATTAAGGTGCTGAAATCCCGACATGAACTGCTCGAGCATACGCTGCAGCAGCGTAAGGAGATCTACGAGCTGAATCTGGACACACAGCTGTTCCTCAAGGATGCCGAGATACTGGAACAATGGATCAGTAGTCGCGAGCCCCAGCTGAAGGATTCCAAGCTAGGCGACTCTATACCTCAGGTGGAGGATCTGTTGCGTCGTCACGAGGACTTTGAGAAGACCGTGGCCGCTCAGGAGGAGAAATTCCAAGCGATTAAGCGTATTACTCTGCTCGAGCAGCGTTTCCGCAAGCAACTGGAGCACGAGAAGATGGCCAAGTTAAAGGAGAAGGACCGTCTCGAGAAGGAACGGCTCGAGCAGCTTAAGCAAAAGGAACTGCAGCGTCTCAACGATGAACGTCGCCGGGCTGAGAAGCAACAGGAGCATCGCAACAATGCCGCCGCTCAAGAAAAGACACCCATCTTCTCAACGCCCATGGTGACGATTAGCGGAGGCAACAACAACAACAACAGCGCCAGTGCGCCAGGCAGTGCCACCCAGTCGCCGGCTATTTCACAGACGCAGCTGCGTCCACCCTTCCAGGATCAGCATCTGGACGAACATCTGAACCTGCAGAAGAGCAGCTCCAGCGGCATGTTCGGCGACCGATTGAGACGCGGCTCGGCCGATGCCAATGTGAAGCGTGCCGAAAGCATGAAAGTTCAGCCAAAGCAACCGAAACGTACGCCATCCTTTACAACACGTCGTCGTGCCCAGTCCTTCCGTAAGAACCAAAAGGGCGAGGGCTTCGACTTGCCACCCGTGGAGATTCAGGGCATGCTGGAGCGTAAGCACGGCTTGCAGTCGGGTGGCAAAAAGGCGCCCGTGCGCTCCTGGAAGCAATTCCATACGGTGCTGTGCGGTCAATTGGTTTGCTTCTTCAAGGACGAGAACGATTTCCTGCAACAGAAGACGGCCACGGCCCCGGTCAATATACTGGGTGCCAAGTGCGAACGTGCCGATGACTACACCAAGAAGAAGTATGTCTTCCGCTTGAAGCTGCCCGATGGCTCGGAGTTCCTGTTCGAGGCGCCATCACTGGACATTATGAATGATTGGGTACGCAAGATATCCTTCCACGCTAGTCTGCCGCCAAATCTACAGCTGCTGAGCTACGATGAATCTATGAAGGTGAGTGATGACAAGATAATTAAAAACGCTCTAGTCGGGTCTGCCCGACTACGAGATCCCCTGAACCAAGTCCGAGGTAGTGTTTTAAACAACCTAGCTTACATCTTTTATCTATACATATTACCCTCTGCGCGCACACACACACGCACACATATACACATATAAATAACTTCGGTTCTAGATCTATTTTCTGAATGAAATTTTTAGGACATAATATTGACATCCAAAGGTGTATATATGCGAAATCCCAACTCCCTAGTATTTGAACTACGTTTTTTCCACTTATGGGACTAATGGGGGGAGGTATCCAAAATTTTAAAAGTTTATTATCTGTATTTGCATCACAGAAACCTACATAGTCAATTTGGTATCTCTAGCTATTATGGTCTTTAGGTTATAGCTTAAAAACAAAGTCAAAATATCGATTGTTATCGATAATAAGGAAATAGCTTGAGTTATCGAGAAAAAAAATAAACTTGTACTGCGTATGGATTACATGAATATATATCTAAAATTTAAAATCTCTAGCTTTTGTGGTTTTCGAGATCATTGCAGACGGACGGACGGACGGGCAGACGGACATGGTTATATCGACTCAGGTCGTCGTCCTGGTCAAGAATATATATACTTTATGGGGTCTGCCACGCCTCCTTCTGCCTGTTACATACATTGTCACAAAACCAGTATACCCTGAATTCCCATTTTTAATGGGTTCAGGGTATAATAACGACTAGCAAATACTCTGCTTCCAACGATAAACGGAAAATTCCCTCCTTGAATATTTTCTGTACTTAACAATGGCGATTCCTGTATAACTTATCCTTATCTACCTCTCACTTACAGCAACAATCGAGCAGCTCGCCGGACATTAAGGTGACCAGCAATATGGAATCGCCCGTTAGCTCGCGCAATTCCTCGCCAGACTCGCAGCGTCGCTCTAGCAGTGGCCATACCCTAGACACCGCCACTCCCCAAATGGCCTTCCTGCAGCGACAGATGCAACAGCAACAGTTGCAACAACAACAACAACAACTATCCCAGCCCAGTTCACCCACATCAGGTTTCGATCAGAAGCCACCGATACCACCTCGAGGAGCACCACCCGTGGCCACCCAACGCCAGAGCCAAGAGAATTTGGTTACGCTGCGCAATCGCCAAAGTTCCAGCAATGGTGAGTGCCCTTAAATCGAAGACTATATAGTTGACTAACTAATGATACCCTGTACAGATCTTACTGATGGCCGATCCGCCACACTACCCGCTCAGAATGGCAACAGCAGAGATGACGGCAACGTCCTAATGCGTAACAGTGATTCCAGACAGTCGGGTAAGTAGTTAAGGGGTTAGCTACCCACTGTAGTTAACTGCTTTAAGCTATTTGTGTTTGTTCCACACACACACACACACACACATAAACACACACATACACACACATATATATTTCATTGTAAACAACGTGTATCCTTCCAACATCCGACTCGTATATATATAAATATATTAGATAATCCGCCGCCATTGCCCACAACGATGCCACCATTGGGCAGTAGTCATCCACATAGCCATCAATCTCCACATGCGGCGCAGGTACAACAGCGCATCAATGCATTCAATGCAGCAGCCAATCAGCAACAGCAACCCGACTACTACAACAACAACATTGTAAGACAACAGCAACAACAACATTTGGCATCGCCACAAAGAGTGCCCGCTGGACGCATCGATTCGACGCGCAAATTTATTGAGATGGAGGCGCATGCGCCTGGCAGCAACAACAACAACAACAACAGTAACGGGCACAGTAGCAGCAGCAGCAGCAGCACGACTAAGCGAACTGTTAACTACTCGAGCAGCGGTGCGAGCAGCAATGGCAACGGTAATATTAACAGCACAACAACAACAACTACGACAACAACAACGATACAGCAACAACAAAATGCGACAAGCAGTCGCACGGTTTGGCATTTAACGAGCTCCTCACCAACATCATCAACAAAATCATCATCGGGCTCCGTTGAGCATAATAATGCCATCAGTAATCCAAGCTACATGGGTCTACATTTAAATAATAATAACGACGGAATCGGTACACAAACAGTTATCCTAATATAATAAGGCTTGTCTAATTAGCATAGTTATAGTTGAATGCGGATTGTAGCGGTTATTGGTACTTTAGTTCTCTTCTTTCTCTCTCTTCTTTTATTTCTCTTTGATTTGCATGCCAAAAAATATACACATTTACTGTATATATATGTGAAGGTTCAACTGTAAAAGCGGTGAAAATAACGCGTCGATCCTATCTGCGCACGAGTTTGCAAAGTATACTTAAGTTACTCTCTCTTTCCCACTCTCTCTCTTTAAGTCTGTTTACTATTTATGCACACTCACACAATTTTATGTTAACATCTTACGCTCTTTTCTGTTTGCATGCACATTCTCTCATTAGTTACTCTTATGCTCACACAAGCTAACGGTTTCTCTCTTTGTGTCTTACGCACAGGTTGGGGTAATACGCGCTTTGAGGCCAATCGACCCGTTTCGCTGCAACCCGATTCGATAAGCTACACGCGCGCATCTGCCGAAAGTTCGAGCGAGAGCGAAGCTCAGTCCATTTCCTCCGTTTCGGGTGTGAAGGGCAGCAGCGGTAAGAGCAAAGACGAGCGTCGCAGCGGCATGTTCCGCATCTTTGGACGCAAGGGCGGCGACAAGGAGAAGGAGAAGGAAAAGGATAAACGCCGTTCGAGTCAAACGCCGCCACAGTGAAGCAAAATCAAAAATCAAAATTCCAGCTAAGCTTAAACAAAATTTCTTTTGGACAATTGCATTGGAGAGTTGACCGTCAATTGTTTTTGTATTTTTTATATACATATATAAATGATAAAATATTTAATACTTAACCCATACATTGCGACACTGCAAACAAAATTTGAAACAAAACACAATAAAAAATCAACAATAATAAAAACAACAAATATTATGCACTAAAATGTGTCTTGCAGCGCTTAAGAAAAGTATAAACGATTATTATATTAAACAGTCAATGTTTTAATTGCATTATAAAAAAAAATGTAACTGTAAGTTTGTTCGTTGTATGCTTATGCTTAAATATAATTTTCGTAAACAAAACCAATAAAAATTATTATATTATATGTGAAACAAGTAGAAAATCGCAATTCATTTGACTGAGCTACAGGTATTAATAACTGGTTTTTAGAAAACAGTGAATTACAATCGATAATTATCGATTAATTGTAAATATTATTTATTTTAAATGAGTTTGGTGTATATAAAAATGAGTTTCTCTGTTATCGCTGAAAAATGAACAATAGATGGCGCCAGCTATTATGTTATTGTAGACATTTTTTCGGTGTCAGCAAAGTACTTTTTCGACGATGCTGCTACAAAATTGATGTTTATTTAAATTCATTAATTCACAGAGTTTAAGAATGACAGCCGTCGACGAGTTGACAATTATATATTTTTATCTTAAGAGATAAATCAGGTAGGCTATTTGCAAACTTAGCCACAGCTGGCGAAGCTTAGGGTCATCATGTTGTTATTGTTGTCTTATGTTTATCAGAGTCTATAGCTCTGAATCTTAATTTAAAAATCTATTTATAGCGATTAATTTTACGTACTAACTAATTATAACGTGTTGAGTTTAAAAGCGAGTATATACAATAGAATTTAAAATTTGTATTTCACTTTCTCACACATTATTGAACGCTGAACAATAGATGGCGCCAGCTCTGATCTTAAATTTGGTTTTCGTTAGGCACACGATATAAACTTTTATTTTCCAAGCATTTTGTATGCATTTTATTGCTGGCAAGTAAAACTGCGCTTAACTCTAGGTTCTATGGATAACATATATGCGTATAGCTAAGATCAATATTGTATGGAAAGGGCCCTTCCACCGATTTTGGATATTTTTCGTGTCTCCTAATTCTAACAAAAAATGCAATAAAAACAACAATTCGAGTAGTCAACTATACAAATCCGGCTCTATAACTAGTTAAATCAGATTCCCGGTTTAACCATACTGCGCATAGAGATTTCCATGGGTCGATGTGGACTTGAATTGGACGAGATTTCCGTGGGTCTGCATCGGCTGCTGATAGTAGCCAGCTTGATGGTAGAGAGCAGGTGAGGCTGGCTCATTTACCTGTATCTGATGATAGTTGGTGATGGGCTCATGCTCGACGACCTCGCGCACCGTCTGGAATGGATGATTGACTACGATGCGGCGTTTGTGGAATGTTTCGCTGGTTGCAGCCGCATCCGTGGGTGCAGCTGTGGCCGAGATGACGCGCTCATTGGGCTGCAGATGCCGATTGAGATGGCCAGCGGCGCCATTCAGTGAAACATCCACATCCACGGGGGCCTGGGCGGGAGTGGGCGTGGCCTGTGTGGTGGGCACAGCGGCTGCAGGTGCCTCAACCAAACGCTGGAATTGCTGTTGCTGCTGCTGAGGCTGCTGATAGCGGGAGGATTGCTCCTCCGCCTGCTCACAATCCGGCTTGAGTGGAGTTATTGTTGCAGTGGCCACAATGGACTGATCCCGATCATCGTGATGCGGTATTTGCAAATTAATGTGTGCCTTGGCAGCTTCCTTTGACTTCTTGGGGGGGGCGTCCACTAGACGTCCACTGGATGACTCCAGCTCCGGATCGTAACGCATACGCGAATATGGAGCACTATATTCCAGTTCTTCGGCCAATGGACTACGCTGCCGCGAGGACTGCTGATAGAAGCCACGTGGTGCAGCGGTGCGCACCGCTGTGTTGGCATACACCACAGTGGGTCCAACATGGTTTCGCAAATATGGCTTCAGTTCGGACACATGGGCGGGCACCTCCTTCACCTGGGTAATGCGACGTTCCTTGATTTCTGGCTGGCGACTGCGACCCAGGTAAATGTTGTGCTGCGACGGTGGCAAATGAATCTTGTGCTCGTGCTTGATAATTTGTGGGCGTGGCTGTGCCTCCTCTAAGCGCGCAGGCTTCGACTCCACATTGGCAGCATTGGCATTGGGCAGGAATTCGCCAGTGAAGTAATCCTCGTTGCTGGGACTCTGATAGGATGCACGATTGTAGCTATTGCGTTGATAGCTACGCTGTGGTGGATAGCTGGCTTCACTGCGTCCATAATCGTAATCCGGCTGTTGCTCGGGCTCCACACGTGTCAGCATCTTGGGTGTCAGATGCTTCTTGTTGATCTGATACTGATTGCCATTGCCATCGCTGGCTAAGACACTCGAGCTGGAGGCGGAGGCGGAGCTGGAGCTGGGGCTGGGGCTGGGCGAGCTCTGACGATTGCCATCGAGGGCATCGCTGCCTTGGCCTGGCTGCTGTTGCAGTTGCGCCTCGACATACTCATCCTTGGGCGCCTGATCGTAGCTGGGCATGGTCGTCACACTGGAGCCAACGGTGGTGACCAAAGGCTGCTCCTTGGGCGCCGACTCATACGACGGCCTATACTCATTGCCATTGTTGTTGTAGCTCTGCGTTTGCACCTGTCCATTGTTGTTGTAGGCGGAAGCCACAGCGGGATGTGGGTGACCCAGCGGCAGCAGCGTCTCACCTCTGGGTATCTTTGCCACTGGATGGTCCAGCTCCACAACCAGTGTGCCCGCTGGCTTAATAACCACGCGCTCTTCGATGTCGTAGAACTCCTTCTGGATAGCAGGATGACGCACCTCGTACTTCTTGGCCTTCAGCGCCGGCTGCACAATCTGTATGGTCTTGGTCACAATGGGACGAGGTGGTGCATAGCCACGCTGCGGCGGCAGATAGCCACCTGACTGATCCGCGTAGTCATCATAACTGGAGCTGTCCTCCACATTCGGCGGATACTGATCCTGATAGTCCACCTGGGAATCATCATAGCTGTACCCACTCTGATCGTAGCCGGGTCGATTGTAGCTGTTGTCGAAGGCGGGCTCGTAGGACGACTCAAAACTGTTGCCGCCCAGCTTGACTTCATTGGCAGGTGGGGCAGCAGCAGCAGCAGCTGGAGCCGAGTTGGAGCTAGAACTGGAGCTGGAGCTGGAGCTAGCTGGTGGTGCAAGAGAAGCTGGAGCTGGCGCCTGCGGCTCATAGATGGGCTTGCTGTCCGGCGCCTGCTCCACATTGGCGGCAGGTGCAGCCACCTGACGCTCAAACATGCGCAGCTGCTGGGATTTGCTGCCACCAATGGAAACAGCATCGTCGTCAGCTAAGGAACTGGAGCTGGAACTGGAACTGGAGCTGCTGCTGCTAGACTGAGTGTAGCGCTGCGGCGATGGACTGGAGGATTCAAAGACCTGCGGACGAAAAGAAAATATGTTAGGCAAGATTTTAGTGGAACGAAAATATTATTCTAACTCACAGTCTCCACGGAGGGTCCATGACTGTGATAGGATTGTATGTAGCGCTCGAACTCCTGGTTCTGGCGCATCTGCTGATTGCGTTGACGGAACTGTCCACTGTGTGGCGGCTGCTGATGCATCGAAGGACGACGACTGTGTGCACGACGGCGGGGCAGACGAGCGTTGGGATTGACAGCAACTGCTTGGGCTGGCTGCAGGCCCAAGCCCTGGCGAGGAGTCAGAGATTGCTGCGACTGTGGCTGCAACTGTTGCTGCGACTGTTGCTGCTGCTGCTGCTGCGACTGTTGCTGTTGCGACTGTTGCTGTTGCATTTGTGGTCGCTCCTGCAATCTGGCAAAGCGTTGCTCCTGCTGCTCTCTGTACGGCCCCGCTTTCAGCTCAGCAGGCGCAACTCCATCAATGAAGCTGACATCGGCTGGATTTGTGGCCGGCTGTTGGGCAATGGATATGTTGACATGTGTTGCCGCCTGGCTAGCGCCCACCAGCGCCAACAGCAGCAGTAACAGCGCACGGCACATCATAGTAATCCTCTCAAGCAGTCTTCGACTCGATGGGGTTTGGCTGAAGCGCAGTTGTCGAACGCGTCTCGTTGTTTGACGAACTGCGAGACATGCGTCGCATATTTATACGCCAAAGGGGAACGAATGCGCGATTGCGATCGCTAACAAAGCTCGACGAATGAGCATCAGCTTGAGCATAAGCGGATCAGTGTCAATGTCGGTCAGGCCAAAAACACCCTCCCTGTTTAGGGACATGCGATGCCCCAGTTCTACAATTTAAGGCAACCCACTGATGATGCACAGAGCAACACTTGTATTTGTGGCACGCGCATTTCAATTGCCAAAAAAAAAAAACAAAAAAAAAGACAAAAACAAAAAAGTAATGCAGCTAGCCGTAATTGGCGGCGTGCAACATACTCGCTTAATTGTCGGAAGGTCAGCTTACAGGTCGTATGAGTGATGTGCTACCAAAATAACTTTGCGATTTACAAATTTGAACTTGAAATTGATTTTGATTTTCTAAATGAGATTCAACGCCTCGCTCGCACTTTAATTGTCTGGCTGGAATTTGAGTTTTCAATTTTGGTTTTGCTTTTAATCGTTTGATCGCGCGTTACACATACGCCCCGTGTGGCCAGTCAGGCAAATTTGCGCAATTGCAGTTGGCGAAGAATTCGCAAGCAAAGTCAGTAACTCCGTACGTAATGCTACAGATACATTTCGATAAAGGTTAATAGGTGTGGGTGGCTCTCACAGTTGAGCAGCGTATCAAAGTGAAGTCTTGAATGGCTAAACAAGACAAAGACAAAAACTACACTGAACTACAAACATTTTACAAATGAAGTGCGAACGAAGGTGCTGTTATTTAGCCATAATAATGCTCACTTTACAACAAAAACAAAATGCGTTTAGTAGGCGCTTAAAGAAACAACTGCCTAGGCCAATATTCAAATGCTTTGTGAGCTGCATTCAAAACGAACTTTGTGTAAAATATGTAATTCATGTATTTGTGAACTTGAAAGGTACTGCTTTAAGGGCACTTTGTTTTAGCCGTCTATGAATAACATATGCCAAAATCAATGCACTTGGTCAGGGTCAAAAGTATTGACAGTTAACTGAAGTCAGATAAAAATTTATCTATTTTGATATGAAATAGGTCTTTTGGCCTCTGCTTCAGTTTTTATAAAGATTTAACTACACAACTCTTAATCTTAGATCTTAGTTTTCAACATATTAATTAATGTTAATTATTAAATATTATTTATTAATATTATTTTTATTAATATTATTGTAAATATCATTTATTATTAATATTAATACTTCAAAATAAAAAATCTTGCCATATATTTATCATTACTAAGCCGATATTAAGGCGGCATAGCTTTTTGGTATATGGCTTGCATTGATTTAAGATAAAACTACAACGAATGTTTTTTCTAATATCTAAAATCAATGAAATTTTACACAACTACTTCAAAACATGTTCAATATAATTACAGTTTCGAATTTATAATTGATTTTAATAGCAGAAGATTTCAGTTTCGAGAAGTTAGTATTTCTACATTGTTGCTGTATTTAAATAAAAATGATTATTTTTTCCAATTTTTTTGTCAAGCTTTTTGCCTAAATTTTTACAAATTTTTCTATATTTATTAATATATAAAAATATAATTGAATACAGTGAGAGAAACAAATCGTAGACTTTTGACTTTCATAAGTTTTGTAATTGTTTTGAACTTTGAGCTAAAAAGCATTTCCATGTAGCGCTCACTCTTAAGCGCAGACAACGTCAGTAGCAACAACAACAACAACAGCAACAAGAGCGAAATTAAATTTATAAAAATTTCAGCTGTCAAAGGTCTAAAAATAGTTAGCATCGAAGTTAGTGCTTAAATTAAACTTGGCCAAAAAGTGAGGGCAGAGAAACTACGCACTTGGCATCCTGTATGCTGTATGCTATATCCTTTATCCTAGTATCCTTGTATCCCGTATCCTTGTATCCTGTGGCCAGGCACACGTGGGTGCCGCGCATTGCATACATAAATAACAATTGAGCAAACGACGTAGTTGGCAACGAGGACAATAATAAAAATAAAGCTGAATACAAATATATGTATATGTAGTGGAGACTGAGACGGCGAGATATTTAAATCAGCTGCACGCAACAGCCAGGTGGGCGGAGAGGAGCGTCGTCTGTTTACCACGCTTGCCACACCTGATTAAAATCTATTGACACCAAAAATGGAGCACACGGCAAATTCCAGCTAACACGGGCTAAAATAAAAGACAAGAAAAGGGAAACGGAAATGATTTTCCCTCTGCTCCTCTAATGAAACCCAATTACAGGTGAGTCTTTCGGGCCGGGGCAAACAAAAACAGCTGCGACGAGTCGCTGGCGCAGCTGCCGCTACACCTGTTAACGCTATTTGCATTTTTACTTTTCCCCTTGCTATCCTGCACAAGGACTCTATATAGTTTATTATTATGTACAAATAGGGGAGGGGGTGGGAGCACCCCTCCTCCTCTCTTTCTCTCTCTCTCTCTCTCCCTCTCTTCACCTTTTTCTTTATGTGCAAGGACATGCGCAAACAACACCCCCGCCCACCTGCTCCGCCACTTGGCCGCCATCACACAACCCCCACCCACAAGAGGCCCACTCTCTAGCAGCCGCTACTCTAGAGTCGTATAAATAAGGCTCAGCTAGGCGAAGCAAGCCTCAGTTGCTGGACCGTGTTGTTCGCGTATTGTCCTTGTTGTTATCCTTTTACACAGCTCCTAGTTCGCGTGCGATAGGAAACGTCGCCAAGCCGCAAACTGTTGCGAAAAGTAACAAGCATCAGCATCAGCAGCAGCAGCAGAAAACTTGCAATTGAATAGCGGAAGTTTTTCATTTCCATGTGTTTACCCCATCGCCGATCGCTGTAATTGCACTAACTTTGGCGTATTCCACTTAAGTCGAAGCCAGGTGAGAACTCATTGCATTTGACACCCACTACATGGGTAATACGAACTACTCAAGCGACGATTTACGTCTGACTTTGTTTGACGCGCTTGAACAGTCAATTAATCTAAACAAAATTGAATATAACTAAATGGGTTTTCTGTAACTGTAAACTGTATCATAATATTGTTTGCGATTCAAATTGATGTGCCAACGGTAATTAAATTGTGAAAATTATATACAAAAAAGAAAATATAATTAAATTGCATATTAAATATTAATGAGTACAGTGAAAGCTCGAGTAGGCGAAAATCTTTTGAAAAATCTTGAATACAATTTTTGATACTTATTTTAAAATATTTATAAAAAGTCAACCTTACATTTAGCAAACTTTTTCTCGCTATTTATTTTAAAACAGGGTATTCCGTATTTTACCTTTGTTGCTATAAAAATAGACTTCTATTAATCTCAATTGCTTTTTAAATTATTTGTTACTCAAAGAAAAATGGGGTTCTATTCTCTTATCAGCTGCCAAAAGTTGCTCTCCCTCGGCTGTACAGGTATATTGTAGCCGTGAGAGTCCACCTGTGAAGCGTTTACTGTAGCAACTTTTAGCTGTTTTTCTTGTTATTGAAAGAGTTTTCATAAAATACTATTAATAATATATTATAATAAAATATCTATATATTAATTAAACAATTGAAGAACTTAGCCCGTAACTCGCAGCTTCAATTTTGTCAGAAAAAACTTATTCCATATCCACAAGCAACTTGTAACTTACTAATCAAGTTCCCTAAAAACGTTGTTGTTATTTGTTGTTAGCCAAACAAATTATGAAACCAAATATTTTTATTTTTTTATTATTATTATTTTCCTCTTGATTTGCAATTATCGTTTATGACATCATTTGAATTCGTTGATAGAATTGATCAATTCATTAATCAATTGATTAACTACAAATAAAAATATATTTCACATTTAATATTTATATATATTAATATTTTTATTTATAAATTACAACTAAAACCCCAAGAAATAAAATCTAAATTCAATTTTTACAAGCAGTTTGTTGTTTATAACTTAAATTACCTAAAATAAAGTAAAACTAACAAAACTTATTAAGCAAAAGAGCAACGAAATCGTTCATTAAATATTTTACAAGAAGCTGCTAACGTGCAAGGCAAATTTACAAGTAACTTGTAACTTAAAACTTTAGTTCTCTCAAAATGTTGTCAATAAAATGTATTAAATAAAATAGATCATATATCATATATGATCGTAGATCAGATATTTGAAAGCAACTTGTAACTTACAACTCGAATTCCTTGCAAAAAAAAAAAAACTAATTCAATATTTACAAGCATATTGTAATTTATAACTAAAATTCCCTTAAATATAGTTATTGTAGTTTGCTAATAAAAAGGTTCAAGCAAAATTGAGCTAACATTAAATATTTACAAGCAACTTGTAACTAGCAAGCCAAATCCCTTGCCTATTCCCTATAGAATTGCAATCTGTGTCTCAAGCCCAAAGCTCCTTTACAACACTGCAAATGGCAAGTGCAACGCGCCCCCATTTCAAACAGCGTTGCCAGAGTTGCAGCTTTTGGCAATAAAACCGAAACTTGAAACAAACAAAGAAAGAAGAAAAAACAAATGTTGACGAAAAAGAAGAGAAAAAAATAAAAAAAAAATCATATGGGGCAGCAAATCGCGGCTAAAATAAAAGCACAAATGAGCGGCATAGCGGCAGAGCCCGATAAAAAAAAAGAAGAAGAAACATAAAGAAAAACAACCCTTAATATGGAGGCAGAGCCCGTTGCAGCATTTGTAAGGGTTCGGCATTCAGTTGAACAGCAAACTTCGCAGCGTACGGTTCGCAGTTTCGGTTGCGTTTCCCCATTTTCTACAACAATTTTTAGCAAACTTCTCACACACTCACACCAATACACACACACGGCCGAGTCGATAGCGAGTGAACACAGCAGGCATATTCGCTTAAGCTAAATAACAGTAAATGAGTGCGTGTGCGTGTTGACTGTCGAGTGTGTGCGTGTATGTGTGTGTTTTTCTCGACATTGTCGACGTTCTCCTCAAACGCAAACAACACCGATAAAAAAGGGAATTAACGAAAGGAAAAGAACGAAAGTGCAAACATGGCCGAAAACTGCCCGAAATGCAAAAAATCAATCAACTCGAAGGATGCAATCATTATATGCAATTCGGACGACTGCCTGAAGAAGTTCCATCGCACGTGCGTGAACGTCGACGATGCGATGTACGATTTGATACAGAAGAACCCGATGATATCGTTTAACTGTGATGAGTGCCGAAATCAATCGCCGAAGGCATTGTCTGCCAAGCTGCACACCATCGAGGAGAAGGTGAACAAGGTGTGCAACGGCGTCAACCAGATCCAGGGACGCATGTACCAGCAGTATTTCCAATTTGGCAATCAGCCCATCAACAATCTCGATGGCAAAAAACATCCGCAACAGAACAATCTAATTGTCGTTGGCAACAATTGCAACTCGGATCGATTGCAGGTCGTCTGCGATTACGGCCGCTGGGTGCAGGTGGGCAAATTTGCGACAAACACCAGCGAGGATGACATTATCGAGCACTTGGCCGAGGAGCTAAAAATCAATAAGAATCTTGTGAAATGCACCAAGCTGGTGAAGAACGATGCCAATCTATCGCAATTGTCATATTGCAAATTTAAAATATCCATACCGGACTATCGTTTCAATGAGCTGTTCAACGAGGCTATTTGGCCAAGTGGTGTTATGGTTAGCCCCTTCACTCCACGCTCTCAGCTGAATCAGAATCGCATATAAAACGAGAGGAGAGAGCGGCAACCCGAGAGAGCTAGGCAGAGCGAGCGAGAGAACGCGCCTGCGCATCACTAAGCTAGATGTTGGGTGCAATGCACCAAGCGTGTGAGTGAGTGAGAGAGAGAGAGAGGGGTTGCTTGCCGGTCATATAGCAACAACAACAAGAGAGTTTTTCATTCGAGAATGTGTTTTGCCGGTTTGGCTCACAATTGTATGCAAAAATTTTTGGACAACTCGAAAACTTTGTCTAACAACTTTCAAAGCTTATTCATTATTAAAGCAAGATTTACAGCTACCAAACAAAAATACTTAACGAATTAACTTTGAAAATGCATTTTAAAATGTTTTTAGCGTTGCGTAAAATTACCAAATGTTAAACCAAAAAGCAAAAATAATATTTTAATTGCAAGACATAAGAAAAGTTAAATAATTAAAAGTGCAGTCAAAGTCAAATATTAGTCAGAGTAAATATTTAAAAAGCGAAAACCAAAAAAATAAATAAAATATATATAAACATATTTAAGCAATTTAAGCAAAGCACCAAAAAATCAAAGTTATGTTCTTTAAAGTTTTGTTTTAAACATTAATATTATTTTAAATATATTATAATTTATTTTAAAATGTATTTTCCCAACTTTTCAATCCAAAGAACTTGAAATATTAAAGCATTAGCTTTCGATAAAAACTTATACTTAAAACTATATTCAACTAAAATTGTATTCATGCGTAGTTTGAAGCGTTTTCAAAGCTTGTTCTCCAAAATTTCTAGAAATTTTGCGAACTTATTCAAAACAAAAATTACATATGTATTTCTAACTATATTCCAAACTATATATGAAAACAAAAACAAAGCAAAATGAAGAGAAACAAGATAGAAATCTGTTCAAGAGGGTTCGAGCATTCAGAAAAAGTAAATATGCAGCTGGGCAAAGTTGTTGCAATAAAACTCAACTCAAGAATATAGAGATGCAATAAAATATTATATATACATATATATTTCGTATTTTTTTTACGCGAAACACCGTTTCGCTAAAAACACACACACACACAAACACACATGAACAACAATTTTTCAATGAACGCAGCCTCGGATGTTGAAGTTTGGATACGGAAAAGGGGGGCCTGGGATTCATCCGAGGTGTGCAACAAACATACATACATTTATATAAAAAAAGCAAAGACAGCAAACGTAGATTTCTATTTACGCAAGAGAAATAAAAAAACGAAAGAAATAAAAAACATATATTATATATTTAGTATACAAACAATATGCATGCATGTATTTATGTCAACTTTTTCAATAAATTCTACAAAAAAAAACAACTAAGAATGAATTAATTTTTAGAAAATACTAACGATCTAGCAATATATATATACTTTTTTTATTTCAATAATTTATAAAAATAATTTTGTTTTCATCTTCAAGTTTTCTGAAAATACTGAAACTACTCTTGTATATAGATAAAGCAGCTTGAGCTAGTTGAGAATTCTAAGCTAAAACAAAATTTTATATACATAAAGGTCCTAACTTTTCTTGCAGTTTTTTCTAAATACCTTAAGAGTTTTTTTATAGCCCACCTAGTTTTTCTTTAAGCTGCCTTTTATACAGGCTAATTATGACCAACGCGAAACGTAAACAGCTCACAAAGCAGAATGAAACAGCTGCCAATACTGAAGACAAATCCATGGAGACAATTGATGAGCCAGCCAAGACCTTGCCAGAGGATCTGGCAGCACCTACATCCACTCCAACTGCTCAGTTCTTTAAGCTTTGCTTCGGTCATGAACTGCACAATTTTGATAATTTGCGAAGTTTTACGGGCTGGCTGCAGCGGCCGGTAGATGGCGCTGCCTTGGGTGTATTTCGAATGTTCTTCGGTGCAGCCATGTTGATTGACATCGCAGAGGAGCGAGGCGGCGGGCAGCTAGATGTGCGTTTTGGAGAACCGAATCACTGTCACTTTCCACTATTCAATGGCATCAATGCTCTGGATTATCCGCTGATGGGCTGCGTCTATCTGGGCATGTGGCTGGGCGCAATGGGCATAATGCTAGGATATCGTTTCCGCATCAGCTGCTTGACCTTTGTGACGGGCTATTGGTACATCTTTCTGCTGGACAAGCCGGCGTGGAACAATCATAGCTATCTATTTGGATTGGTGGGCACGCTGCTGCTGTTCACGCGTGCAAATAGCTACTGGTGGGTATATACACATACATATATACATATATGTATTATTCCAAATTCATGTTTTTCATTTCTGCATCTTTCAGCTCATTGGACAGCTGGCTGCATCCTGAACTACGTCAGCCTGTGCCCTATTGGAATTACTTTCTGATCAAGTTCCAGTTCTTTGTGCTGTACATGTACGCGGGCTTGAAGAAGTTCTCCCTGGAGTGGCTCTCTGGCTATGCCATGTCGAGTCTCAGTCAGCATTGGGTCTTTGCACCTTTTCGTCAGCTTTTAGATGAGGAGCTCATCGATCTGTTGATTGTGCATTGGTTCACGGCCTTCTTTGATCTGTCAATAGCTTTTTTTATGACTTGTGAGAAGACGAGATTGTTGGTGACTCCATTCATGATTAGCTTTCACTTGATGAACTCGCGTCTGTTTATTATAGGTGGGTATCCAGCACTTACCCGATTTAATCTGTTTTTAAAATATATTTCTTATTTCTAGGCATGTTTCCTTGGGTCTGCTTGGCGGAGGTGCCGCTCTTTTTCAGCTTCGACTGGCCTAGACGCCTGCGTCGTCTGGCTAAGCCCCCGCCTGCAGTAGAGGAGCAGTGCAACGTACCAGCTCGATCCTCAGCTGGCTTCAAGGCTCAGTTGCGCAGCTGCTTGATCCTTTTTTACTGCGGCTTACAGCTTTTCCTGCCCTACTCCCATTTTATAACCAAGGGCTACAATAACTGGACGAATGGTCTCTATGGCTACTCCTGGGACATGATGGTGCACTCGTATGACACAGTGTTGACATCCATCAAGGTGGTGGACAATAACAACCAGCAGGTGCATCATCTGAATCCCTATGCCTTCACCGAATACGATCGCTGGACCAAATATGCCGACATGGCTGTGCAGTATGCCAAGTGCATCGAAAAGAACATATACGAGGATATCGAAAGACATCCACAGAATAATCCACTGAGCAGCAACAACATTTCCATCTACTTTGACATCTGGTGCGCCATGAATGGACGTTTCCAGCAGCGCACCTTTGATCCGAGAGTGGATCTGCTCAAGGCTCCTTGGTCACCCTTCAAGCGAACGCCCTGGTCGCTGCCGCTGCTCACAGAGCTTAATCATATGCGTCCGAAACTGAAGACAATTGCCAACGAAGTTCTCGCCTGGAATAACTATTCGGATGTTATATTCGTGGCCGACTTTCCAGGTCTAACACTGAGCAACTTCATCGCACCGGCTCTATTCAATTGCAGCCTGACGATCCTGGAGGGCAATGTGCGCTACAGAAGCGCCAAGGATAGCGAGGCGTATTTCCTGACAGCTGGCAAGAGCATTCCCCTCGAGAGCAATGTCACACACTATGTGACCACGATTGGCCAGAAGCCCGCCTCCTATTTGTACACCTATGTGAACAAGACAATGCTCGAGCAGGATATTGTCATCGATGATGTGGCCGAGACCAAGGCCAAGGAGCGACCAGTGTTGCCTCTCTGGAAGGAGTTCAAGCAACGCGTCAACAATTACCAACAGTTCCTTAAGCATTTGGCCAATTGTTTACTCTTTTTAATATACGATGTGCCCATACCTATTTCCATACGAGAGAGAGACTAAGAATGAAGCAGTCGAGATTATATATTCCACTTGCTACAAATGTATTTTCTTGCCTAAGTCCCTAAGTGTCACATAATCTGTGCGTGATAAAACTGATAATAAATGTTTAATGTTATACCTCTGAAAAAACTTACTTTCTTTCGAAGTTAAAAATAACCTACAGCGGTGTTCACAAAAAAAGCAGTGCAGCAGATGTTAACAGAGATGGCAATATTTTTTGCATTTTCCTTATAGATTCAACTCTTGGACTTTGCTTTTGTAAAATAGAATATATGAATAAGAAAATCAAAAAAGTCGCGTTAGTTTTGCTTCTTTTTGGCACGTTTTCCATAATTTTGTGCTTATGCACACGAATATCGCGGTTCACAAAAATAGCAGTCTTTGGTTTAATTGCGCCAAAAGTGAAGAAAAAGTTAACAAATTGTCAATAGTAAGTTTAATTAACTTAATATTATTCTTTACTATTATTTGCATTAAAATACGCATGAATAATGATCAAATTTTGTATGACAGTGGGTAGAGGCACGCATTGCTCTAGTGAGAAGAAGATGGTCAGT
Source organism: Drosophila gaucha (assembly GCA_035045545.1). Classification (NCBI taxonomy): domain Eukaryota; kingdom Metazoa; phylum Arthropoda; class Insecta; order Diptera; family Drosophilidae; genus Drosophila; species Drosophila gaucha. The sequence continues at coordinate 11,875,531 of JAWNOY010000292.1, read as the reverse complement.
AGGAAACGAGGTAAAACTTACAACGAAGCAAAACTAACGGGACTTTTTCGTTTTTTAGACTCTGTTCCCAAAGGGAAAAAGAGTCTATTGGATTTGTGCAATGTCCGTCTTGCTGTCTGTCCGTCTGTCCGTCTGTCCGTCTGTCCGTCCGTCCGTCTGTCCGTCTGTCCGTCTGTCCGTCTGTCTGTATGAACGCGCAGCATTTGGACACTATAGAAGCTAGAGACTTGTAATTTGGAATATATACTCGTGTGTATTCGCGTCAGATCAAGTTTGAGTATTTTTCCGATACGCCCACAGGGGGCGTGGCAAATCGGGAAATGCTATATCTATTAAGACTAAAACGCTGTTATTTTAGTCAATATTGCAGTCTAAGAAATGGGGTTTAGAATATATATTCGTGTACACCACGCGGACGTTTTAAGATATAGATTATATATCTACGCCCATTGTGGGCGTGGCAAATCGGATAAAACTATATCTTCTACAGCTTTGAAGCTAGAGCATCCAAATTTGGCATGTGGGTTACTGTTGACCTTCCCTTAAGTTACATCAAAAAGTTATATACCCACGCCCCCTGGGGGCGTACCAAATCGGGAATATATATATAGCGATTTGTATAAATCTTATAATATTTTAAGCGTATTAAGAGCTAGAGACTTGAAATTTGGAATACATGTGCAAGTAGATCACTCGGAATCAAAAATATATATTATAGATATCTACGCCCATTGTGGGCGTGGCAAATCGGATAAAACTATATCTTCTACAGTTTTGAAGCTAGAGCATCCAAATTTTGCATGTGGGATACTGTTCACCTCCTCTTAAGATAAGTCAAAAGTTATGTATCCACGTCTTCTGGGGGCGTGGCAAATCGGGAATTACTATATCTTTTACTAAAACCGTGATAATTTCGGCAGTATTTCCGTCAAAGAGTTGGGACTTGAAATATATATACTAGTATCCTACCTCTACCCAAAAATATATGTTATATATAGCTACGCCCATTTGGGGCGTGGCAAATAGGGTAAAACTGTATATCCTACAGTCTTAGACGTAGACCATCCAAATTTGACATGTGGGTTACTGTTCATGAAATTAAAATTTCCGAGAAAAAAAAATAATAATAATCATAATGTAAGCCTCCGTAAAACAAATTCTAGTTGACCTAACTGGGGATTGAAGCAGGGTCTTCGCTACCACAACGCAAGTCTGTTTAACCAAATCAAAACACTTCCAAACTCAGTTTGGCACATAGCCACGCAAGAGACGCCGTGGTGTTGTGGGTAGAGTGGTGGCATGCGAAGCGCGTGACCCAGGTTCGATTCCCAGCGCTGACGCGTGATATTAAATTTTAATAAAATGTTTTTTTTTTTTATTTTTTTTATAACTTCTATGTTACTTAATGGATTTTGATAAAACTTTCTGCATAGATCCTTATATTTTATTAAAAATACGGTTTTACCTAAAAAATTAAAAAAACTGTAAATGTGGCTTTATTTGCAACTGAACTTATATTAAATTGATTTTGTGAAATGTGGAGCCAGTATCCAAAATATATAAAAACCAAAATAGTATTTTATTTTAAAAAAGCTATGTAAAATTTGATGACTGTAGCTAAATTGACGTAAAAGACATGCTCAAAAAAGGAATCTCGATAATCTCGCATTCAAACATACGGAAAGACGGACGGACGGTCTACATATTTATTGAGCCTACACACCTTTAACAGGAACAGAGTCTGACGCAGTCGGTGGCGCCCGACTGCAACGTTCTTACTTGTTTCTTATGTGTATATTCCATTTTACAAAAGCAAAGTCCAAGAGTTGAATCTATAAGAAGGAATATGCAAAAAATATTGCCATCTCTATTAGCATCTACTGCTATTTTTGTGAACATAGCTGCATATTGGAAATAATATTCATTTCTCGCCCCGTGAAGCTATGCAAAGATTTTTAACCACTTATTTTTTCACAAACCCTTTTGAACACTTACATTTTATGTAGCATACTTTTAAGCGTAGCGAATAAAGCGTTGCAACAAAAATATCTTAAATAAAAAATAGCTATATCTCAGCTATATCCTGGCACAGGACAAAAGGACACGGTGCGTTTGGTTCGTGAAGACCAACCTTGTTGATTCCCATCAAAAGATCATGGGGTCAACTAAGAATCCAGGACTTATGATATTTCAGTTTACGCCAGCTGCAGTGGCCAAGGAAAATGCCTATAATACGGAAAATCCCTAATATCTCGGAAGCCACCAGGACTATTTAGATGTCTTTTGGTCCACTGATAGTCCTCGAAACGTCAATTAGTTTGACATATTACCTGCTGGAATACGTAAGGAAACAGCCGAGTTATAAGCTAGTTTCTCTGTGAAAACTCTTCATATTATCTCAGCAGATCAAAGGACTTTCGTCCTTGTTTTTGTTAATTCTTAATCAGAAGCGTATTAGGTCGAAAGGAGATCCCGATAGTCCCTCAAATGGCAAAGTTATTGCCAATTTTCGTCATTTTATCCCATTTTTGACCTATTCCCTTAAAAAAACGAGATCGAATTTTTTGTGGAATCTTGGAAATCCTTGAATGCCAATCGATAGTGTTGTTAAGCACGAGCTCAGAATGATATTTCCTTACAAGATCTTTAAGGATTTGGGTGAATTATAGCTACATTTTGGTGCTTAAGCTATAATACTTTGGAAGATATAGCCTTTTCCTATTAGCCATATTTGCTAAGGCTGTTGTATTCTGAATTACAAGAAAATCTGATTTATAGCATTACACCTACCATATAAGCACACGTTTGTTTATGTATAAGTATAACTGTATTTACAAACCAGACACAATATTTCTTTCAGCCTAAAAATTAACAAAACTGTCTACTAAAAATTTGTGTGGCCTCGTCAAATAACCAAGCGCACTCTTAAAACTAAAACAAATGACCAGCTAGGCTAACATTTGACTACAGAACAGCCGCTGAGCTTCGCTGGCGACGACTGGGATCGAATTGCTGGGTTTGTGTTTCCCACAGGCGTGCATAGAGCCCATTCTGGCTGAGCAACTCCATGTGTGTGCCACGCTCTCCCACGTGTCCATTCTCCAGCACCAGAATCTCATCGGCATCCTTTATCGTCGACAAACGGTGGGCAATGCAAATGCTGGTGCGGCCTGACGTAGCGCGCGACAGTGCCTTCAATATGTTCTGCAATAGAAAAGGTTATTAATGAAGTTAACCATTGAAGCAAAGTCTTATATAGATACTTACATGCTCTGTGATGGAGTCCAAACTGCTGGTAGCTTCATCGAAGATTAAAATGGGGGTATTCTTTAAAATCGCTCGCGCTATGGCCACGCGCTGCTTTTCACCTCCGGATAGCTTTAGACCACGCTCTCCAACCTGTGTTCTATATTGATTTGGCCAGCTCATGATCGATTCATGCAGATCGGCCATGCGTGCAGCATTTTCCACATCTTCGTGGCACTTGGTCAGATTGCCGTAGTGTATATTGTGTTCGATGGTATTGTGGAAAAGCACCGAATCCTGTGGCACCACAGCTATGCTCCGGCGCAGACTGTCCAACTCAACGGCGCTGATGTCCTGGCCACCAATTAAAATGCGACCCGAATTTGGCTCAAAGAAACGGAAAAGCAGTCGCACCATGGACGACTTGCCGGAACCGGAGCCACCCACAATAGCGACATTCTTGCCGGCGGGTATGCTAAACGACAGATCCCTAAAGATTGCCTTGCCCGGCTCATACTCGAAGTTCACGTTCTGGAACTCAATGGACGCATTGCTGTTGTCCACGTAGAGCGGCTGGGCATTGGGTGCCGACTGTATGGCGCTGTCCACATTCATCAGTGTAAACATGGCCTGCATGTCCAGCAGCGCCTGCCGCACCTCGCGATAAACACTGCCCAGAAAGCCCAATGGAATGGACAGCTGAAAGAGCAGACCGTTCACCATGACCAGATCACCGACCGTCATGTTGCCCTGGGCAATCTCCTTGGCAGCCAGCACCATGATTAAGCTGAGCGCACTGCTGAAGATCGCATTCTGTCCGAAATTGAGAAGGGCCAAACTGGAGCTGGTCTTCAAGCTGGCCGTCTCGTACTTCTTAAGCACCTCGTTGTAGCAGCCAGCCTCGTACTTTTCGTTGTTGAAATACTTTACAGTTTCGTAGTTGATCAGCGAATCGACGGCCTTGTTGCCCGCCTCATTCTCCGCCTGATTCATGTAGACACGAAAGCGTGTGCGCCACTGCGTCACACTCAGTGTGTAAAGGGCATACACGCCCACACAGCCCATGCTGACGCTTGCGAAAGCCAAGCCATACTTAAAGCCCAACAAGCTGGACACCAAAGTCAGCTCAAAGATTGTTGGCACAACATTGAAGACCATGGCCGATAGCACAAAGTTAATGCCACGTGAGCCACGATCAATTGTCTTGGACAGCGCGCCCGTTTGCTTATTCAAATGGAAGGCCAAGTCCAGATTGTGCAGATGCAGAAATACATTGGTAGCTATTTTGCGTATGGAATGATGCGCCACCTTGGCAAACACAGCGTTGCGCAGCTCATTGAAGCCCGCAGCACTAGCTCTAGCAATGCCATCTGCAAGGAGTGAAGATTGATAAATCATATAATCATATATATGCTTTGACTACTTACAGCCCAACAGCATCGCTGTGGCTGTAGACAGCACAACGTCTGGCGCTGTGTCCATGTTCAGCGTTGTCATCGTATCAATGGCGCCCTTAAACAGAAATGGAACACAGACTGTCAACAGCTTGGAGCCGGCCAGCAGACCCAGCGAGATGCCCACGCTGCAAATAAGGAACGTAAGTATATATACGATTTATATATAATTGATATTTCTTTCAGACTTACCGCTTGCGCACGAGCGCATCCTCCTTGGGCCAGATGTAGGCCATCATCGCTCGCAGCATGTCCTTGGAGGTGACCTCAGGTGCATCCAATTTGCCAAGCGTTGAGGCGCCATCGTTGCCGCCGCTGCCTATATGAACGTGACATAGTCTTGATTGTTGTTGTTGTTGTGGCAGTCGTTGTTGTTGTTGTAGCACTGCTGCCGCTGCAGCTGCTCTGACTGCAACTGCATCGAATTGACTTTAATGCAGCTAAATCCAAACAGGCGCCAATACAACAAACGAACAGACAAACAAACAAACAAAGTGCAAATTTTTTTTGTGTTTGTTAACAAATTAGTTTAGATAAAACAAAAATTTGTTAGTCTCAAAAAAAAAGCATGGCAAATTGGCAATCAAAATTATTATTAAGCACTACAGCATGGATGTGCTTAGCCTTGTAGGAGAGTGTAAGCCTCTGTTAATTGGACTACATTCAAGCTGTTCAGGAAGCAAAAGTATAAACAGACATTGAGTAGCATTTTTCTGTTGGGGAAATGTTAAATACAATATCTAAGTGAATATACGAGGGTAGTCTGAAAAGTTATCCTATCTTGATTATTCAGTCTTCTCTCGTATATCGACTTTGGGATTAGGGCAGCTGCCACACCTACCTTTTGCTTTTTTGGCAAACACGCCCCCAAGCAGTTTGCTGCCTGGTGTGGGCGTGAACGGTGTTATCTTCTTGATCGATTTGACATTGCTATGGTGTGCTTCATCGTCCGATCTGGCAAGCGTGGAATATAGCTGCAAGTCAAATAAAAGCTTTTAAGCAAATGACAGATTTTTACAAAAAAATATATATAATTGTACTTTATTTCATAAAAGAAAAGTCAGTTAGGCTTAACTATGCGTCTGCTCAAAGTCGCGCAGGTAACGCAGGCACTCCAACAGGTAGCCAAGTGCAACAGTTCCGCTCTCCGTGAGCTGTGGCAGCTGCTCCAGTGCAGTTACAAATCCTTGATACTCCTTAATTTTAAAAGCCAACAAATAGCTAAGCTCCGGCTGCACATCATCGAATTGTTCGACATCTCCGAAGGCAATTTGATTGAGCAAATTGGGAAAGTAAGCCTGTTGCTTGAAGATCAGGTGTAGCACCACACGCAGATTGTGTGAGCAGCCGTCCTGTGTGTGCACAAACATCTGATCCACTAGATTATGCTCCCTGATGAACTTAAATATATTGCGATGATAGCTCTGCGCCGCCAGCAGCTTATTGTGCGCGATCAAATTCTCAATGTCCTGCAGCGAGAATTCGAAGTAGTCGTGCGCATTCCGCTCCAAGTAAAAGCCATACTCGGTGATTAGCTTCAAATTGGGTAATGCTCCATAGCTGATGAAGAGCTGCTCATATGGCTTAAGTTCGGTTTTTGAGCAAGCCTCCAGAGTCAGGACATAGTCTTGGCTTTGGTAGAGCTGCGCTGTGGTCTGCACACTATCCGAATGATTGAATAGATCCAGAAATGGCGCCAGAGCCAAGTTCGAGCTGCCACTAAGCAACGATTGGAAGTGACTCTGCGACTGTTGCAGCTGCCTTGAATTGAGGTAGACGCTGCGCGTGTTGACAGCAAAATAGGCTCTTTTATAAGCCGCCAGTGTCCAGATTTCCTCGCAGTAGCGTTGACCACAGCACGAACAATGCTGTTCATACACTATAGACTTCAGCACCTGATAGGAATCACGTATCTGACGATTTTGTGCCACTGTGCGCTCTAGCAATGCTTCCGGCAGGCACTGCAGCTCGTTTATAGCACAAAAATAGGGCGTCGTATAGCTGTGGGGTAGCGTATCCAAATAGGCAGACCATGGAGAGTCGTGTGTCGACTCATGCAGATGCTCCTGATACATTAAATAACAAGCGATGAGTGCTTGAAAGGATATGCGTGCATCCTTATCAAACATATCCTTATTGAAGAGCTGCTTAAACTCTTCGTCCGACTCCAGTGTGGCTTTGCTTATCAGGCAGCGAGCAGGCAGGCGTATCAGCTCATCGCCAGGCTGGAAACTTTTGCTCTTGGAGCACAAGCCACGACCGGTTTGTGGGAAATTCAAAGCTGAGAGTTGAGTTTCATTGCGCCAGCCCAGCGCATGAAGTTTGCCATAGAGCACGTGCAAAGCATTATCATTGGTTCTTGTTGTTGTTGTTTGTGAGTTGCGACGCTGTCTTTGCCGCTGTGTGCGTCCCATACTGCGTGTGTGTGCTGTTTTGGCGCCCGTTTTTGTTTTTATTTAGGAAGTTTTGTTTTGCTTTTAGGCTTGCTGCAACGAAAGAAGCAAGTGCGTACGTTCGTAAAGGCATTAAAATAAAATTGCAACTACTTTAACGAAAAGGGGCCAAAACAACACACACGCATACTGTTGCCTGACCTCTTCCTCTTGTTCTGGTTGTTTTTTTTTTCAGATAATAATTTGCACATCATGTCTAATCTTTTATCATCGACTAAACTTATGAAATCGTAACCTAGCCTTGAGTGGCCTTGAGTTTAGTTTATTATCATGATTTGTACTTACCACGCGTGTAGGATGTCGTGTCTTGATCTGTTTGTGGCATGTAATGTGGAAGGTGTATGTCAATGTCTTCTTTTTACTGCACAATTTACTTAAGTATAATAATCCGGCCATAACTTCTTTACGCAAATACAAACACTAAAATCTAATACGCTGGTAGGGACAACTAAAAATATCGATATATTGCATATCGCGATATCGCTAGAGTGTGACCAGCTCAGTCAACACAAGTGGATTAAAATACTAAAAACAATTAAAGTCTTGCAGCTGTTTACGCCGCCCGGCGAATGACAAAGTTTTATTTATTCTAGAAAAAACTAAAAAAGCCGGGCAAAATGTTTGGTTTAATAATTTCAGGTAGACTGGTGAGTAAAATTGAAACGCTTATAAAATAAACTAAAACAATACCTCCACGCCATTCACATGCACAGCCTCAAACGGACTTTGTGGCGGTTGATGAGAACAAGCTGCTGATAAACGTGCCCGACATCGAAGCAATCAATTATGTTGTTATTTTCTTAACTGGCATCTCGCCCCTGCCTCTGGGCACAGCAGCAGCGATCTACTTCAGTTGGCCGGATGCGAATGCAGCGCCCACCTGGCAATATCTGGGTCACATCAACAACCACAAGCCTTCAGCGATCTTCAAAATAGCGCAACTAAAGAAAAGCCACGAGCTGGAAACGCAAGCAAATGGCATGGTCTTTGGTGCCCAGGAAATCTCGCACATAGCACAAATTGGCATTTCAATAGAGCCCGAATTGACGGTGACTCAACAAACGCCAGCAGTAGTAAGTACATATGCATTACTCACCCCAAAGCTGGAAATTCATGCAGCGCGTTTCATGCGTTCTATAGTTAAAGCAAGCCAGTCAAAAGTAATGGGTGTGTATAGTGTACATGTGCAAGTAAAGTCGTGTGAGACGCGTTACGCGCGTTCTACACGTGAAATGTATTTACATATGAGAACAGTATGATAGCAAGTTGCATAATATGATTTAGTCTTGTGTGTTTTATGTAAATATTAATTTATATCAGAGCAGATACTGAGAAGTCGCTTAAAAAGTTTTTGGCGCGTAGAAAAATCCAACAAAATTAACAATATTGAAGTATTAGTAAATAAATTTACTGAAAAAGTCAAGAAAGTAGTTCAGATATAGAAAGTGTAGATATAGAACACTTGAGATGTCTGCCATGGATCACTAGCTTAAGTATGTACAATAATATTAATACACATTTATCTTTTACAGTCCAGCGCCAATGACAATAAACAATTTGGACAGCGCATGTTGGAGAACTTCTTCAACTATGCTTCCAGTTTTTGTGTGGGCGTACCTGAGATTCCACCTGCCACAAATGAAACCTTTGTGCCTTTCTCCGTTGTCCAAAATTGGTATACAAATTTTCAGCGTCGCATGGAACAAAACCCGAATTATTGGAAACAATGTTAAAAGACAGATCATAATGAATTATCTCAGTACGCTGAAAATATATGTATACTTTTAGGTACGACCGTGTCCAGTTTTAATGCAAGACTATTTTAATTTAAATAACAAATAAGTAAAATTGAAATTTTGTTCTAACTACGAATTACTGCCCCGGACCCTTAGACGGTGTTTCATCAGTGCCTCTTCTAGATGGTTTAGCAGGTGCGTTTTCGTCTTTGGTTCGCTTATGATCTGCGGCACCAGCAGAACTTTTATCAGTATCTTTTTTTGTTTTTCTAACGGGCGTACTTTCATCTTTGCTTTGCTTGAGATCTGGAATGTTAGCTCTCTTGGGTGTCTTACTCTCAGTTTTGGTTGCAGCATCCGGCACGACTTCCTTTTGAGCCAACTGCGGTTTGTTTACGGTTGGCGCAGCTGGAGCCGCTTTTCGGGCTGGCGATGGCGCAGCTGGAGCAGCTTTTTTTGCTGGCGATGGCGACGCAGTTTGCACCGGTGCTGCGGATTTACGAAGCGGCTTTTTGAGCGATGCTTTCGGCTTGGGCTGCTCACCTGGAGCAGCAGCTGCCTTGGCATCCTTATCCCCATTTTTCTTGTCCGCTTTCATTTTGGCCAGCTTTTCTTGGGCCAAGCGAACCTCAGCATCTTTTGCTGCCTGCTCTTTCGCCGCTTTCTTCTTCTCTTCCATGCGGCATTTGTTCTCTTCAGTCAGTTCGCCAAAGATGCTCGTCATCATATTATTATATTCGGTCTTATGCTGCACTTTGTTGCCCGTGGATGAAGCCGAATTTGGTGGTCGTCCACGATAAAGGACGAAGCGACTGTAAATTAAATGGCATTCAATTATTTCAAAGGGATTAGAAAGAAATTAAAGCAAAGTTTTGGTTTTAGTTATTTATGTTTCGCCTGCTGGCAAATTTGGCAAGCGATTGCGACATATAAGTATACACATATACATATATATATATATACTATATATATTTGAACAATGGGCTTGTGGCGCTATTTGGCACGAGTGGTTTTTTAATTTCCACTCTTTGCCTATCTTTCTTTTTTGTGGTCTGCTAAAATCAATTTGGCAAGACGACACATTTATATAGTCTATATAATCGAACGTGCATACTATGTATATATAACACATGCATATATAAATTACAGTTGCAGACACAATGAGTCTGGGTATGTCTAAACGTTTTTGCTAGGGACTAACAGGCGTATGCTTGATATTTTGGTTTAGTTTGTAACTAATATATTGTTGATATAAACTCATAAATATATAACAAATAAATGGTTGTGTAAGTAGTATAAGTTGTGTCGGCAGCAATATAAGACTTTTGGCAGCGTATTTAAAGTTCGTTTTAGTTTATATTTACAAAATTTATTGGCAAATATATGTTTGTAGAGAGCGCAGCATTGATTTAGCATTTGCAACAATAAAAACATTTGTCTTGCTATTTGCCTAATGCTGAAAGATGCCCCATTTTGTTAGTTCGGCTTGCAGCGCAGTGTTGAAAGCAGCAACAATTTGCAGCGCGTGTTTTTGATGAACGAAAAAAAGAGAAATTTTTGAATTAAATTTGAAATTGAAACGCAACTAAAATAGGTCAACAGCAGAGCAATCAAGCTAAAAACGCGCGGGCGTTGTCATTCAACAAATCAGGGCAAGCGACGTTGGCGCCGACAGCAGCTAATTATAAACATAATTCGCAATTATTGCTCGAGCATAAGGCTGAGTCAGCCATGTTGTCAACAACAAATGTGAATGGCTACTCGCTGCCGGAAGTGCCAATTGATGGGCAACGATTTCCGCTGCAGAGGGCGCTGCTGTGCTGCGCTCCGCAGGCTCAGCCGCAACAACAACAAAAACAATGGCGGCAACAATCAAAATTCAAAATGGCTGCGCCTGGAAAGTTTCCGCTGCTGCAAGCAGAGTATGCCCAACGCACAGCCACATTTCCAGTGCAGCAGCAACATGTAGCAAAGAAACCCATCAGCAACATGCTAGCCACAGCAACAACATCTAAATTTCCCGAGCATATGATTCACTTGCCTCTGCCACACAGATTTCCGCTGCTTTGCCAATTACCTAAGAGGAATTTCAGTTATTCAACTCAATCAATAAGCGCGTGGGGCAGCAGACCCACCGTGGCGACAACAGCAACAGCAACAACAACAACATTTGCGCTCAACGAATTTCCCACAATTAAAAAACAATTTGTCAGCTTTGGCAATAATCAGCAAAACTGTAAGATACATCGAAATGCCAATGCCAGTGCTAAGCATGGAAATTGTCAAAGCAACGATGCAACAACAACAACAACTTCGACGACGACGGATGTGGTGCCCACACCAACAACAACAACAACAGTGACGCAGACGAGCTACAATATGAGCACCAAAATAGACATGAATTCGCAGCGGACAGTTGATTCTCACAATGACAACCACAATGATGATGATCTTAGTGCTCATCATGATGATGATGTACATAAGGCGGCGGCATTTGATAATGAACTTAACGCTCACGAGCAAACATTAAACTTGAACGTGGAAGCTGAAGGCGTTGGCGAGCGAAAGGAAATCGAGCATCAACAGGCGGAAAATTTTAATGACGCCTTTGGGTGGCGACACGACAACAACAACAACAACAACAAAGGCAACGACAACGACAACGAAGACGACGCCATGAATGCTGGTAATGCCAAAAATAAACGCGAAATATGCGAGCAAAGCAAATTAGATTCGGCAGCAACAGCTCATAATGAGCTAAATATGACTAAAGAGCGGCAGTCAATATGCTTGGCCATCAGAGCAGAGCAAAGTCAAACAATAGCCGAGGAGCCAGCAGCCGCCGCCTCCACTCAGCGCCATTCAGACGCGCGCGAATCGTCGTCAGAGCAAGTGGATGGTCAGCAACGGCAACAATCAAACGTAATCCAAACCAAAGTCGGGGCAGCCAGTTTAGAATACTTGAAGAGTGCGGTGCGCGCATTGCTAGAGGAGGACGTTAGCGTCATACGAGTGCCGCAGTGGGATCTCGATTTGATAGAACTGTTGTCGGAGCTGGTGCAGTCGATTGCCACGGGTAATCTGTGGAGCGAGCCGGTGGTTGAGCAGGAGGCGGACAGTGCTGAATGTGTGGACATGACTGTGACCAAAGTGAGTGACGAGAGTGAAGCAGCAACAGTCGTCGCTGTTGATATTTATAGCGAGCCAATTGAGCAGCCAGCGGAGCTGGATGATAACAACGACAACAACAACAACAACAACAACGGCAACCAAAGCAGCGACATGAAATATGAACAACTGAAGAGCAACATTCGCTTGCCAGAAACTTTGCCAAGTCGTCTGTCCAGCACAACAGCAACAGCAATACCCGCAGCAGCAGTTGCCCCCATCACGAGTCGTATACGTGATGCAACTGTGCCGATTGCGTCGACATCGCGACCTCTGCTGGGCGAATTGAAGCGAAGCTCTACGAGTCGCGATGAGATCTCAATTGATGTGGAATCTCTGCTGCCGGAGCGCACGCGCTTGCGACGCCAGCGGCGCATGCGCTCACAGGAATCGGTTGAGGAGAAGCCTGAAGATGTCATTGAGCGACTGAACAAGCTCAAGGAACGTATTTCGGGAGCACTCAGCGAGGTCAAGGGAGTGCTGAAGCAGTACAGCACAGAGAGCGAGGCCGAGGCAGCGGGCGAAAAGTGGAACGGGCCAGCAACGACGCCAACAGAGGTGGATGCAGTGCAACCTGTGCAATTTCGCTTTGTCAAGAAAGTCAGAAGGCGCAGCTACTTTGATGAAGCTGAAGAGGACAAAGACAAGCACAAGGTGCAGGAGCAGGAGCAGAGCAAAGTTGATGAAAAGCGGACAGAGGCTAGAGATGAAACTGATTTACTAAAAATCCCAGAGAGCAAAGCCAAGCAGGAGCAGATGACGCCAACGGCAGCTATCTCAGAGAGCACAAACAAGGACCAGCAGAAGTCAGCAGAACCTATTGCAAACAGCAAAACAATTGAGGGACAAAACCAGGTCACAAGCGAATTCAAGGATGAACAGAAGAAGCCAACAGCAGCAACTGAAGAGATCAAGACGAATGAGAGACAACAACAAGTAACGAATCAAACCAAAGAAGAAAAAGCTAAGACAGCCGAGAAAGCTAAGGCACAAGCTAAACTGGAATTCCTGGCAAAGGTGCAAAGCGAGCTCAAGTCGAAGCCAAAAGATAAAAAGACAACATCAGTCAAAGGGGCAGAAGCAGAGGCAGACAAAGCAGCCAAGGAGCAATCTAAGCAGGACATAACAGCAGCAACATTAGCCAAAGATCAAGCCACAACAACAACGACAATCAAAGAGGAGCCTACAGAAGCAACATTAGAGGTCAAGGAGAAGGAGACAGCAGCAACAGTTGACGAAGAACAAACTATAGAAGCAATCAAGGACAATTCCAAGGGCAATTGCAAAGCGGCAATCACAGCAGCAACATTAACAGCCAAGGAGCAGCAACAGCCCGTGGAGGCTGTGGAGGCCACGTCACAGACAGCAGCCGCATTGCCCGATGAATCTGCAACGCAGCCAGCAACAACAACAGAGGCAACACAGAAGAAAGCAACAATCAAAAAGAAAATAATTGTCAAAGTGCGAAATCCGCGACGCGCCTCAATTGCAGCCGTTGAGCCATCGAAGATTAAGGCTGAGCCTGTGCCGAGCGATGTGCTTTCACAAAGGCGACCCTCCGATTCGGAAGCGATTGTCAAGCGCAAGAAGAAGCAGAAATTAACGACAATCGCTTCCGGCAGCAATGAGCGGGCGGCGATATCGTCGGCGGCGGCGACGACAACAATAAATGAACAACTTGTAACCGCAAAGGTCAACAGCAATGCAGACACTGCCAAAAGCGCAACAAAACCAACTGCCAAAAGCGACGACACGAAGCCAGAGGCAGCAAACGCAGCGACAACAGCAGCAGTCGCAGCAACTGCAGCAGCAATATCGCAGACGGCGCCAAAACAATTGCCAATCGATGGGTTGGCCAATCAAGCAGCAGCCAGCGAGCAGAGCAGACGCGACAGCCTGAAACTAGCCGAATTGGTGGGTGAAACGGTGCTGGTGGTGCCAGCAGCAGGAGCAACAGCAGCAGGAGCAACAACTGCAGAAATAGTAACAGCAGCAACCACAGCTACCACAGCAACAACTGCAACAGTTTTAACTTCTCTGACGACTGCAATCAGCGGCTCATTAAGCCAGTTTAAAGAACCCATTAGTCAGTCAGCAATTAGCCCGGCAAGTGCAGTAGCAGCATTGCCTCAACAGGTGGTCGACGTCGTTGACATTGAAGTCGCCCCCGTTGATGCCGCGACGCCACAAATAGCAGCGACATTGAGCGAAAAGTCTCACGAAGAGTCATCGCCAGAGCAACAACAAGAACAACAACAGCAACAACAACAGCCAACAGTTGCTGCTACAAAAGACAACGCACAGGCGCAATTGAACAACAGTCTAGATAACATGCCGGAGCTGAAAGTACTTGCCGGACCCGTGCAGCCCGTGAAGATCGAAACGGTTGAGCAGCCGCACGATGAATCCGATTTGGTTGTATCGGCCAAGAAGAAAACGCACCTGAAGAAACTGGTGCGCAAAACCTCCATTGACAAGGGCAAGGAGAAGGTGAACGAGTCGCCCATCAAGTTGACCAACATACTGAAGGATAAGAATAAAATTGGCGATCTAGCGGAACGACTCAATAAGCAAACGCCGCCCAAAAAGCAGACAAAGGCAGCCAAGGAGCAGAAGGCAGAAGCAGCAACAGCAACAAGCAACACAGAGCAGCAACAGGAGAATGTTAAAGAAACAGCGACAACAACAGTTGAACCGGAAACGGAACTTGAAACTGAAACGAAAGTGGTAGAGGAAGTGCAAGTGGAGGTGGAGCCAGCGCCCGTGCCCAAGAAACCACGACAGATTAAGAAAAAAGTGATCATAAAGCGACAAAAGCGACGTCTCTCCATCGGCGACACCTTCTTCATACAGCAGGAGCCGGAGGAGCCCAAGGTGCCCGAAATCGAGACAATCGAGAAGGCCATAGCCTACGTGACAGACGATGAGGGGGATGCCGAACCGGAGCCGGAGCCGGAGCCAGCCAAGCCACTCAAATCCTGCCTGCATGTGCGTGAATATAAAATCGGGGATCTGGTGCTCTATGCGGAGCGATATCGCAAGACGCAGGTGCGCTGGAAGCGTGGGCGCGTCTTGGAGCGCATCACCAGCATTTCGTATAAGCTCGAGATCGAGGGCAAGGAGGTGCCGGCCCACATAAGCTATATCAAGAAGTATACCGGACGCAAGGTGAAATTTGTGGGCAAGGAGTATCTGGAGATCGACTACGAGCAGGTGGTCGAGGAGGAGCGACGCGCGCGCAGCTATAGCATATGGAACATGGTCTGAACAATCTACTACTTGGCCATCTCCCCAATAACTAACTGTGTAAGTGTTATCCAAAATGTGATCGTCGCCCTTGGCAGCAACTTCCTTCCATTAAGAAATTTACTTGAATTTTTTAAAGGATCTCAAGTACGACATTCAGTTATGTTATATAGTCTTTCGTCTCTCTATATATATATATGTAGCTCTAGAGTTTAAATCTATGTAAATATATGTAGCTTAGCTATCCTAATGTTAGTTCTAACTTATATATTTGTATATGTATACGTAAATTATTCCAAGATAACGAATTTGTTATAAAATTTCACGTTGCCTTTTCGTTTTTAAAAGTTTAGTTTAAATTTTAAGCAAAATCAAAAAAAAAAAATTGTATGTTTAATAAAGAGAAAGAAATATTTGAACTATGCGCATTTCGGATTCTTTACATCATCAGCAAACGAGAGCCACAAAAATTTCAATTCAATTACTCATAAAAATTTTTATGAATTTGTTTATTTCAAAGTTGTGCTTTATTTGCCTCATATATTGCCTTATATATATAACCTATTTATAGATCTCTTGTATATATCTACATATTATTCATATATGAATGAATATCAACAAGAAAAGAGACAGAGAGAGAGAGAGAGCAAATAGCAGAGCTCTGACCTGTGCCACTGTACTTTAGTGCCCCTCCATTAAAGGGATGCCTGCCGTCCCCCTGTCTGGTATTTATAAATAGGCCTAGCTCCTCTCTTTGCCTAGTTCTTATCTATATAGTGTATACACTAAGAGATCGGGCAGTAAAACGTTCGCCCACTCCATCAACGTCGCCATTCGCATCCCTGAGATGTGCCAGAAAAATGCGTGTCATTAATAAAACTTTGGCGTTATGCATGCAACAACAACAACAACAACAAAAGTCGAGACATCAGCAAAACAAGAGCTAAACATTTTTGCCTTGGGGTTGCGATTGGTTGGGGGATTTGTGGGGGAGCTGTTAGGGGTAGCATTTCTCATAATTGATTGCCAAGGCGTTTGGTAGAGAAATCCCTCAAAATTATTGCTTTGCTTTTGTACAAGAGCAAAACAACAAAGAAATACACAAACATGAAAAGACACACTCACACACACATACATATATATATATATAGTACCCATAAGCGATATATATATATGATATAGTCTAGCAAATATGCTACATTCCTGGGATTTAGCAGCGCGCCTTTGTGTGCGACGCTTTTCATTCAATTCTTGTGGCTGGCAACACGACTCAATGCGATTAAGAATATAGACGAGGGTAGTTTGAAAACTTTTCGAACTTAATGTAAAGTTAAAAGTAGATAGAAAAATGGTTAAATCAAAACATTTTTATATATTTAAATTAATATATATATATGTATTTTTAGCTATGTAGCTAATTCTTCAAACTGCCCTCGTATATTTAAGCATATGCCTGCTGCATAAATTAATTACAAAAAGAGACATGCACAATTTCATGCTCATTGAAAAACATATCTATCCATAAATATTATAAATGAAAAGATAAACAAAATATGAATTTCTATATGAAATTTATAGAAGTTTTCAAATTCCACTTAAAAGAGAAAAAAACAAAGATTTGATTTGTTTAGAAAATAAAGAACAGAGATGCTTAGATTGAAGAGCTCTTCAGAGGCAAGTGCTGCAAGAAATTCCATAAATTAAATAAATGAAAAATTAAACAAAATTCATATTTTCATATGAAAAGATTAGAAATTTCTTGATATCTAAATTTTACTTAAAAGAAAAGAGATAGAATTAAATTGTTATAGAAAGCAAAGATTAACAGAAATTGTTGGATAAAAAATTATTTTGAGGCAAAGACTGTAGGAAATACCATAATCTATAAACTTTAAAAATAAAGAATAAAAAAATTTTTTTTTTTTAATTTTAAAGAAGTTTTTTACATTTAAAACTCATGTAAAACCAAAGTAAAATAATCTGAATTTCTCAGAAAAAAAGGAAAATATATAGAATTGCTTGAATAAAAGATTAATCAATAAATTTTAAATAAATAATAATGTAAAATAAAAAATTTAGCAAAATTCATGATTTTATTTGAAATTTAAATAAATTTCTTGATATCTAAATTTCACTTAAAGGCAAAGAGAAGAATTTGAATCGTTTAGAAAATAAACAAAAGAATCTAGAAATTATTAGATTAAAGAGCTCTTGAGACACAAGTGCTACAGAACATTCTCTAATACATAAATTAAATAAATTAAAAATTAAACAAAATTCATGTTTTCATAAGAAATTTCTTGATATCTAAATTTCAGTTGAAAGCAAAGAGAAAGAATTTAAATTGTGGGGCCAAAATAAAGAAAGCGTGTTTAGACAGAACATTTTTTTGTTTAGGGAAACAAGTAGGCAGACCACAAAATATTTCCATAAATCAGCGCACAAATTTAGCGAACCACTTGGCTCAACTATTAGCAGGAGCAGCGCATAGATAGCACACACATATATATATATATTTATATACATATATATGTCGCTACATTAAATTTTATGTAGATTTCGAGAAAAGCAAATGCTACAAATTCAATATAAAAGACAGAGCAAGGCAGACTGGGGAGGGAGCAGGCTGTAAATGTTTAGTATCAAACGCCGACTAAAAACTGTGCCAAGTTCCTTGCGCTAGTTTTTCATGCGACAGCGACATGGACATCCACATCCACAACCACAATTGCAGCCACAACCACAAACGAGAGCTGGCTGTCTTGCAATTTCAATTTGTTCAAAGTGCATAGAAAAGAGCCGAGGCCGGTGCCGGGGACTGTGCGCCAGGCTAATTACTAACAACGCAAAAGCCAAAAACAAAATGCAAAATAATTATTGGAGCCTTCAAATCTCGGGCGTGCTGCAATTTATCGCAATCAAACAGAAGACACAAAACAACATTTGTCTAAAGCTTATTCGGGCGAAAGCTTAAGCAAATAGCACGTGCGCTGTCAACGTCTTGAACTTTCTTAAGGTCACATCAAATATATATTTCTATATACATAATACCTATCAAGAGATCATTTCGAAAACAAAAAAGGTCAAACATAAATTTGAAGTGAAATATTTTGAAATGTTTACAAAATGCGCGCATTCCCTATAAATCGAGTGGAGAGAACAGCCTTCAATTTTTTTTTCTGTATATACCCTGTAAATATTTAGAGTGCAAGAGGGGTATGTGAAAGTTGAGAGGCAGTATGTGATAGGCAAAATATATTGTGAAATAGTGAATAAGAGAGTAGGAATTGGAAAGATATGACATAATATATTATATTATATTATATATATTATATAGTATGCCCTGTAATGTATGTTGGGTATGTGCCTATTGGAGAAGAATTTGAGACAGGCATATGTGAAGAAATTATGAATACAATAATAGATCGCAAAATTATTGCAAAACTAGGAGTATTAAAAGTTGATAAAGAACTTTTTTTAATATATGTTAATATCAAGTTATTTCTAGAATAAATACTAAATACGAAATACTAACTTTTAAGAGGGGTAGTTGACAGAAGAGCGGAAATATATTCTGATAAAAAAAATTGACGACGGGAAAATATGAAGAGGAGAGGTTTGAGGATTAAAGAGCACTCGAACGTTAAGGATAATGAAGGTGTTCCAGTGCTAGAAATATTGTACTTTCTTTACTTATTCAGAGACTACAAATTAAAACCTGCCAGTCAAGTGAAGCTATATGTCAGGTAGAATGAATCCTCACAGCTCACGCTTAGCTTAGACCTTACTAAGAGGGTAAGTCTTACATCATCTCATTTACAGGGTATTTGTCTAGTCGCACCGCTCGTTTTCCTTAGCTATTGGGGGCGTCGGACGTTGCTTGGCACACGTTTTCGCTTTTTAGTTTGTTTTTGTTTGGCAAATCGATTAATGTGATAGAAAATCAGCCACTAGCAGATTCTAATGTCAAACACGAAAACGAAGACGAAGACGAAGACGTTTCTCGATATGGCGTCATGCGGCCCAGCGCCATTTTGAATCGTCACAGCGAGAAACGAGAATCGAGCAACGTTAATCAATTGACACTTTGAAGGCGCGTCGCACCTGAATCATTAGGCAGTGGAGCAAGGCCTTTGGCATTGCGCCTTGGCATTTAGCTATAGAAATTTGTGGCTAAAAACAATTTGCCAACTGAGAGTTGTTACACAAGTGAAATATGAGCTGCAAATAGCACTTACTCATCGGCTTCCATTTTGTCAAGTGTGGTGTCCATGCGCGGCTGGACATAGCTCCAGGCACCTTGATTCTTGTGCTCCTCCTGCACCCACAGAAGTTTCGCTTTTGGATATAGCTCAATCTGCTTCATGACCAAATCGTATGGAAACGGGCAAATCTGCAATGGAAATGAAATAATATATATACACATATATATATAGTTAATAGTTAGTTAACTTACCTGCTCCATTCGCACTATGGCACAGGTGGCCTCCTGGTCATGTTCGTCCCGCTCCTTGACCAGATCGTAATAGACTTTCCCGGTGCAAAAGACCAGACTCGTGACACAGTCGGGTTTCTCTTCCGCCTGGCCCTTATCGGGTATGATGCGCTGGAAGGAGCTGCACTCGTCGAAGTCACGGAACGGACTACGCGCCAATGGATGACGCAGCACCGATTTGGGCGAGAAGTTGATCAGGGGCTTGCGAAAGGCCATGGCCACCTGCCGGCGCAGGGCATGAAAGAGATTTGCCGGCGTCGTTAAATTAGTGATGATCCAATTGCATTTCAACAACTGACGCGCTACGAAGTCTGCATCGCACATTTCTGGAAAGCAATCGGGATCATCGTTGCTCAGCTGTAGGAAGCGTTCAATGCGACCCGACGAGTGCTCGGGACCCATGCCCTCCATGCTGTGGGGCAGGAACAAGACCAATCCCGACTGGCGCACCCACTTAGTCTCGCCACTCGCAATGAATGTGTCTATGATCGGCTGAGCGGTGTTGGCAAAGTCACCGAATTGTGCCTCCCAGATGACTAAGGTATTGGGATTCGACATCGAGTAGCCCAGATCAAAGCCCATGATGGCACATTCCGACAGCGAACTGTTGCACACATCGTACGGCGCCTGATCCGGATAGAGATGCTGCAGTGAATTGTATCTCACGTTGTCCTTGCTCTGATGGTGCAGCACATGATGCCGATGCGAGAATGTTCCGCGCTCCACATCCTGCCCAGATATGCGCACATGTATGCCATCCTTGACGAGAGTGCCAACGGCAAAGGCCTCGCCCAGCGACCAATCTGCAATTTTGCTCTCCAACATTTTCTTCCGTAAGCCCAGAATACGCATAATGCCGCTGCAGAAAAGTCAAGAGATTGCATAAGTAGATATATCTATTTGAGGTGGGATCGGGAAAGAAATTCGTATCCCGACCCATGCCGTCCCGAAATAATTTTTGATTTTCCCGCCCGATTGTCCCGACAAATTTTTCATTTTTCCCGCGGGTCCCGACATTTGCCGAAATTTTTATACCCTTGCAAAAAGGGTATATTAATTTTGGTCAGGAGTTTGCAACGCAGAGAAGGAAGCATCTCCGACCATATAAAGTATATATATTCTTGATCAGCAAGACGAGCTGAGTTGATATAGCCATGTCCGTCTGTCCGTCTGTCCGTCTGTCTGGATCAACGCAATCTCCTCCGAGACTATAAGAGCTACAGAACTGAAATTTTGCACATAGGCTGGAATGTGCTGCAGGCATTGTATATCTCGGAATCATCCGGATCGGATGACTATATCCTATAGCTCCCATAGGACAGATCGGTTTTAAGAAATGTTTTAGTCGGATAACTTCAACGTTATTAAAGTCAGAGACTTGAACTTTGGAATATATACTCCTGAGTTGCACCCAAATACAAAAAGATATAGAATATATATCTACGCCTTTTGGGGGCGTGGCAAATCGGAGAAAACTATATCTTCCAAAGTCTTATAGGTAGAGCTTCAAAATTTAATATATAGGTTACTGTTGCCCTGCTCAATAGATTGCCCAAAAATGATATATATCCAATTGTTGGGGGCGTGGCAAATCAGAAAAAACTGTATCTATATCCTTTGCAATTGCAAGGGTATTACCAAACTTCGGCATGGCCGAAGTTAGCCCATTCCTCTAGTTTACTTAAAAATAATATTTTTCTTAAAATTTGCTTCCAAAATTCTACTAGAAGTAGAATACACCCTCTCTCTCGTTGTCGAAGATGTTGGAACATCAAGTACTTGCCTAGCAAGCATTTGTAACAGTGAAAATTCATTGCATTGATGGCAAAATAATAAAATATTTAAACTTCTTTTAAATTTAACAGGATTTATATTAGAATTAATTTCCTCGTCAATATCATTCTTCTGTTCTTTGATAAATACAAGCAATTTTATCTATCACTTATTCCGACCGTCCCGGACTTTTTCATAATCTTTCTCATCCCGCCCGATCCTGAAAATTTTTTCGGGACCCGCGGGATTCCCGAAAATCCCGATCCCGATGCCAATCTCTAATATCTATATATATATATGTATATTACTTACGTGTGCACATTGAACTTATGCTCCTCGGGTGGCGGCGAGGCATAGATGTTGCCAATGTAATGTAAAGTCTTTAGGTTAACGCCAGTGGGACACATTTTCAGACGATCTCGGCCCTGGAAGTAGCCAGACCATGGCGAATCGATCCACTGTGAATTCTGTAAAGCGGAGAAGTCTATTATCTAATGCTACCCTTATTCACTAATCCAACTGACCTTAAATGTGGTGATCTTCTTGGACTTCTCAAAGGCTTCGTTGCATATGGCTTCGTATTTCGCGACCATTTCCGTATACTCCTCCATTTTGATGACACCGTCCCGGGTGAGCTTTTCCGCATACTGAATCGTGCAGGGCTTTAGCTTACGTATGCGTTCATACATTAGCGGCTGGGTGAAGGCCGGCTCGTCCGCTTCGTTGTGGCCATTCCGGCGATAGCCGACGATATCGATGACCACATCCTTGTGGTACTTCGCCCGCCATTTGGCTGCAACGCGGGCGCAATGGACACATGCCTCGGGATCATCGGCATTCACATGGAAGATGGGAGCGTTGACAACGCGAGCGACGTCCGTGCAGTAGCGGGAGGAGCGCGAGAAGCGAGGATCTGTGGTGAAGCCCACCTGATTGTTGATGACCACATGAATGGTGCCGTGGGTGGTATAGGCCGGCAGATCGGTCATATGTATGGACTCGTAGACGACGCCCTGGCCACAAAACGAGGCGTCTCCGTGAATGATCACTGGCAGGACCTTGTTGCCCTGATAGTCGCCGCGCAAATACATCTCGGCACGTGCTTTGCCGAGCACTACCGGATTGACGAACTCCAGATGGGAGGGATTGGCCACAACTGTGATTCGTATACTTTTGTGCGATTGTCGATTCAAGCGTTGCGTGAACATCCCCAAATGGTACTTAACATCACCGGATCCCCAGTCTCGGGCCTTGATGCTACTGAACTGCGACAGTATCTCGTGCATCGGCTTGCGACAGACATTCGACAGGACATTCAGGCGCCCACGGTGGGCCATGCCAATATGCACCGATTCGACGCCCAGCTTATTCGACTGATCGATGATCTCCTTCATAACGGGTATGAATGAGTCACAGCCCTCGAGGCCGAAACGTTTCTCCGATGTGAACTTCTTGGCCAAGAAATTCTCAAAGCCTGTACTCCGGGTCAGACGCTCAAGTATCAGCTTCTTCTCTGCGGACGTGAAATTGATGGCGCCCGGCTTCTCAAAGTGCTCGCGGATCCAGTGGCTTCTTAAAAACGATGTTATCATCATGTATTCCACACCAATGTGACCACAATAAACACGTTCCAAGCGCTTTAAAATTTCTCTGCAGACAAAAAAAAAAGAGGAAAATATATGAGATGGGGAAAGCTCTTAAAATGAAGCTGAGAATTCCAGACAAGGGTAGGTATATACATAGGTATTTAGCTTATCTGAGTATGAAGTAACTTACTTTAGTGGCAGGAACTGGTCTTCGCCGCCAATCAAAGTAGACGACGGCAGCTTGAACACTGCATTTAAGTCATCTGTTAGAGGATGGAAACTGGATTAGCAACGGGAAAAGTTTTTCTTAAATATATATATCTCACTGAAGGAATAGGAGTAATGCTGTCGCAGCACCGCCTTGGTTGCCTGCAGCTTCTTGTCATCGGAGGAGAGGGAGTGACCGGTGGGGCCCACAATGCCCAACGGATCGAGATCGGCAGCCAGATGACCACGCGTCTGATACGCTCTGATTATGGCCTGCACCACCAAATGATCATCGATGTATTTCCAGTCGCCAGGCGGAATAACGACTTTTGCTTTACTTTCCATTTCAGATGGGACATTCGAAGACGGCTCAAATTTCAGTTTCTTAGCCGTGTGCTGCTTATCCGAGTTATTACTAGGGCGTTGCTTGCCTCGGAAATATTTATCCCAGCTCTGGTCCACAGAGCGTGGATCCTTGGACCATTTGCGAAACAGCTTTTCAACGTAGATGGCATTGCTGCCACTGGCGAAGGCATCGTGTCCATGATTGGATGCTTCTTTTTTGCCACTCAGACCTCTGGTCATCAGCAGCGATCGTCGGGCTGACTGATCTGCGAGAAGGCTCTTGATGAAAAATGCATGCCCTAAGCGACCATGCTTTAGGTACATGGCTGCACCTGCTAATACGGAAGTATTTTCAAACCTTAACTTAAATTTGGAATGTGAAAGAAATTCTGAAGGCAAATAGCTTTTACATAATATAAAAATATATATTTTTTGTTGCTTTTTCTGTCTTACAGGTCGTACATTTTAATCTATTCTATGGGTTGGGGGTCCTGTCAAATTTTCTGGCTAATTACTTTCAATATATATTATTATATTATATATTAATCTGGTTTGGATATCGAAAACAGAGCATGCTGTATTTAAATATTCTCGAAAAACTTCCTGTCGAATTCTATTTGGACTTGACCTTTGGGTCCACATGTTCTTCTTCTGGTTTCTCTTTGTCCAAGGACTTTTGCTTCTTCATCTTTGAAATGCGCTCCAGCTGCGACTTAATATATCCCCGTTTCGTCCGAAACGTTGATTGCCTCAAAGCCGTCTTCACACGTTCGATTGCCTTTTGTTGTTTGACCTGATCCATTGATTTCTTTATTTGATATTTGTTTTTATTCGCAGTTGCTGGATTGGACGGCTGTTCCTTCGGCTTGGACATCGTCTGCTTGCTGGACATGGTTTTCGATGGGGTTTCCTTTTTACTCGTTTTCTTGTTGGTGCCAGCGATGTTTTCCACTGACGGACTTAAGATTATATGTCCAATCACATAATCTTGAGTTGGCGGCTGTGTATATGTCCCCGTGAAACCAATTGATTTTTCTGTGTATATCATTAAATCCGGGTTTTCAGCTTTTGGATTTTGATTGGTTTTTGGCTTCATTAGTTGAGTTTCTGGTTTTTGTTCTGGTTTGATATTAATTGGATTTGACTTTCTGACAAACGTTTCCACTCTATCTTTGAGATTTAACTTCCTTTCTTCACTTACTTTGCTATGTCCGACCACAGTTGGAGGCTGGCTAGATATCCCCGTGGAATCGATTACATTTTCGGAGTTTCTCGTTGAATTGGACATTTCCGATTTTGGATTTTGTTTCGTTTTTGGTTTCATCATTTGAGTTTCCGATTTTTGATCTGGTTTTTGTTCTGGCTTCATTATATTAATTGGATTTGGCTTTGTGACAAACGTTTCTACTTTATCTTTTCGATTTGATTCCCTCCCTTTTCTCACTTTGTTATATCCGACCACAAAATCTTGAGTTGGAGGCTGAGTAGATATTCCCGTGGAATCGATTACATTTCCGGAGTTTCTTGTTGAATTGAATTTTTCAGATTTTGGATTTTGTTTGTTTTTAGGTTTCATTATTTGAGCCTCGGAATTTCGATCTGGATTTGACTTTGAGGCAAACGTTTCTCCTATATCTTTTTGATTTACTTCCCTTCCTTCTCTTACTTTGCTTTGTCCGACTACAAAATCTTGAGTTGGAGGTTGGGTAGATATTCCCGTAGAATCGATTACATGTGCGGAGTTGCTCGTTGAATTAGATTTTTCTGATTTTGGATTTTGGTTAGTTTTTGGTTCCATTATTTGAGCTTCGAATTTTTGACCTGATTGTTGTTGTGGTTTCATTATTTTAATTGGATTCGACTTTAAGGCAAACGTTTCCACTTTATCTTTTTCATTTAAATCCATTCCATCTCTTACTTTGCCAACTGTCGAGGTCTTCTTGGACGGAATATTTTGACTTGAAGTTTTTTGTGTAGATTTGGGAAACCGCTGCTGCTTCTCTATTTCGTGAATAGTCTTGCTTTGCAAAACATCCGAAAAATATTTCTGCCATGACTGTAAATAAAATACAATTACTATATTAACTATCTTTAAAGAATTTAGAGCATTTTTAGTCTACCTTATCTACGGAGGTTGGATTTTTAACCCATTTAGAGAAGAGGAATTCCATTTCCTTTCCATTGGCATCACTAACGAAACAATTTGTATTGTCTGTGAACAACTTGTAAGGATCAAAGTTTAGCTTTTCAGTTGGATTGAAGGCTTTGTTCTTGCCGTCCTTCTTTGAAGTCCCATCGTTCGTGTTTCCTGTACTAAAACGTTGAAAACGTGGTCCTGAAAATACCAACGTCGAAGCAATTTTGAATTTTGCACAAACAGACATATTACTTATTATTCTAATATTCAAAAATTAATTTCCAAAAAAAAGTAATAATTATATTAAAAACAAAGAAACTAAACTAATATGTAAGTTTAAGAAACAGCCTACTTTTTTTTAACGGTTTGTTTAAGTGCTGCAAAATGTGCAGGCAACAGTGCTGTAAAACAGTTGTACTTTGTTTTTTAGTATTAATTCGATTGCCAAATGTTGGCCACACTGTCACACTAATTTGGTGTTGGCTGCAATTGCCCAACACTTACAAAACACTGCAAAAGTCCACGCTTGGCACTTAAATTGATTTGTTTATTTATTTGTAGTATATAAAGACAAATTGAATTAATTGCTGCAGCTATGAATCAATTTCACACGCCCTCATTCGGTGACGAAGTGTTCGAGATGAATGAAACGCCCCTGGAACAGACACAACATCCAACAGCTGTAAGTTTAAGAGCACGGAGTTAGGAGCAGCAATTCTTCGCGGGGGGCTGCCAAACAAAACAATTGTTTGTATTTGCTGTGGTTTGCGTTTGGAAAGGGTTGTTTTGAATTGATTGTTAACATTTCTTCTTCTGAATAAAATCATTTAGGATTAACGTCAACTTCACTCGCCGAGCAGGCGCTAACGAATTGGAACTCACAGACGTCAAGCGAATATTTCGAACTGAATTTTGGTGGCTCGGAGTATTTTTACAGCTGAGCAGTTGCATTAATGAAGGTGCTCTCAACTGGATATCAGTTGTTAATCGATTTATAATAGACCCAAAAAGCGCCCAATTGGATACGTTTAAGCGCGCTTCTCTTCGATTTGTAATAGTTTAAATGCGTATATGTGTGTATGCGTGCGTGTGTTTGTGTGCCTGCCCTAGATGATGGCATCAGTAAGCGCATGAGGGTTATCGATACAAAGCAACAACAATCAAGCTAGAGCAGAAGGCAGCGCAAATGCTTATCAACAAACAACACGCACACCATCGGACCGTATACAAACAAACAAACACACACACACACACAATCAGCAGGTTGCGTCTGCCACTGACTATGCCCCCTCTTCCTCTCGCTCTCTACGTCCTCCATAGCCTAATAGAGCCGTACGTGTTATGCACAAGCGAAGCACATGTACAAACATACGTACACTGCGTCTTGTCTAATGTAGAGAGCAGCTAGCTGCTAGCTGGGACACGATTAAACACATATTTAGTTGATTTATAATACAGCAGCCACTATGAAGAAATTATTAGTGAGCCATCTCCCCATAATATACACCTCTTACCATAACAATCTTTTTTGATTCAATAAAAAAATGATCAACTTACAATTGTTAAAAATGTTTTCCGCTTTTTCTCGTTGCAGTCACGACGTATTAGTAGGCTAAGCAGCCTGGATCACTCGACGCTAGTCGACGACGAGGAGGAGCCCCTTGGCTACGATACACCCAGCAGCTACCAGATGACTACAAATCAACAACAACAGCAGCAGCAACAATCTCAACAGGCGCCTGCCAAGCCCCTGGCCCCATATGCGCTCTTCTTTCGAGACACCATGACGGCCATTAAGCAGCAGAATCCTGCCTGCACGCTGGAACAGATCACAGCCATAGCACTCAACATGTGGGAGTCTATGGATGAGAAGCAGAAGACTGTCTATGATCAGCGGCACGAAGTGGAAAAGCGAGAATATGTGCGACAGCTGCGTGATCATCAACGCAATCAGCAGCTGGGCGAACCGCAACAACAACAGCAGCAACGGTCATCGCCTACGGATTCTCTGGCCGACCAGGAGGAAGCGCCGGGAGAGTCAACTGTTGTGCCATCAATTGCACAGCCGTCGCCACCTTCAGATCAAATTCAGCTGTTAACCGAGGCAGCAGCTGTGCAAAAATGTA
Source organism: Drosophila gaucha (assembly GCA_035045545.1). Taxonomy (NCBI): domain Eukaryota; kingdom Metazoa; phylum Arthropoda; class Insecta; order Diptera; family Drosophilidae; genus Drosophila; species Drosophila gaucha. The sequence goes on along the minus strand of JAWNOY010000292.1, from coordinate 11,847,559 downwards.
CGCGCGAACAATGCAATAAGCCGGCAATAATAAATCCTGATTGGGAGGATGAATATTGCAGCAATGAGTGCGTTGTTATACATTGTCGCAATGTCTTTACGGAGTGGGCGCGTTCGCTGCAAAATTCGCCTACGTAGTAACTGTACTTTATGGGTGCACTTGCCGGTATTAACTAAAACAAAAACAACAAAAAGAACAGCAAAACAATAAAAGTAGCTAATAAAAACAATCGGCAACAGCTGATTGGCACGCACGCGCAGCGTTGCCAGATGTCAAAAGGAAGAGGCAACACTTTGAAACACTGGACTATGGCACACACACAACATGACGCGCGCAATTCAAATGCGTTTTGTGCATTACTTAGTATTATGCAATTATAAATAAAAATCAACAATTGTGTATATATACGTTTATATATATATAACTTTTAATAAATACACACATTTATTAAACTTGCACTTCATTATCAATGTATCAATATATCAATGTCGATCCGCTTACAAAATACATTTCTGTGTTTTTGTTGTTTTTCTTTTTTCTCTATATATATATCAAATAATTAAAAAGTACAAATAAAAGAAAAAATACATTTTTTCTTGGTTGCGTGCCCGATTATATGTAAAATATTCAAATAAAGAACAGTATAAAAAAAATCGCAAGGCTTAAAGTATTTAAGAGTAGGAGGGCTAGAGAGAGAGAGAGGGCATCAATTGTTAACAATATAATTTGTTTATAAGCCGCAGCGCAGAGACTACTTTTAAATGCAGCTGGCAAAGCACATAAATATTTCTTAGTAGTGTTTTTCATTTATTTTAGACACAAGTATTCCAGCACACAAATTACAGTGAAATATGAAAAATATGCGAAGAAAATAATAAAGAGCAAGCGCACACTAAATAATATCACCAAATTTTCTTCTATCTCTTTTTGACATTGCTTCGACTTCACCTGGCATACAATACTTTACTTTTAATAGGTATTTAAATATGTTTTGAATTATTTTTTTTTGTTTGGGGATGGGAGTTTTTAACGACAATAAGTTGTTTTTGTTGTAATTATGTATATAACTGCTATAATTTTAGTGGGTGCATCTTTTGCTTTGTAGTAACATGTTCTTTTTTCTTTGTTTTTCTGTTTTTCTCTTCCCTCTCTTTATGGATTATTAATTTATTGTTAAAGGTTTCCTGCTCCTGCAACTACATGCTATTATTGACTAGAGTTGCCTTATGGGACGTGTATGGGTTGTTTCGCTCGGCTCATATTTGATATGGACCTGTCAATGAAAAAAAGAATACTTGTATTTAATGTTGGCTTAAATACATAATCAATTAGAGAAATTTAACCTGAGCTGGCAATCGTTAATTTTCAAGTTATTTTATTGGATAGACGAGCTTAATCAACAATTCATGACCGTTACATATATAGTGTCGATAGATAAATGAACTCGTTCATGATCGCTTGAACTAGTTTTATAGTTCATAGCCAATTGAACGACAGAGCCAAGAGAAGTGATCGTGAGCTCACTGAACTTGTTCAGTTCTTCATTACAAGTGAACTTTAACGTTCACTGCACAGTGAACTTGCTCAATAGCTCATCTCTATGACTGTTGAACTGCTGAATATATTCGCCCAGTCTGGCCACACTGGCAATTGCCTGTTTGCTTACCGTTTTGTAGATTTATTCCACAATCTGCAGTTCGGTTATATTTATATCCAAATCAGCGCTGTCCTTGCAAAAGGTGCTCGAACGCTCCAGCTTGGCCTCGACGCGCTGTCCACTGTTTTTGTTGTTGCTGCTGCAGTCCACCTGTACATCGATGAGCAAATCCAGTTTCTGTTTAACCGCATGCGCAGCCTTAAAGCCGCCATTCAGGACCCCATTTGTGTGGGGCTTGTAGCCAGGAGCTGATGCTGCATGCCCATTTGTTGTTGTTTGGTTTGTTGTCTTGCGCAGCTGCAGCGTATTGGGACGTCTTGTGGGTATATTGGAGGGCAAACTGTTGCGTAGATTGTGCTGCTGTAGCATGCTGCTGACGGCGGAATGTGAAGAGGAGCGCAAAGGACCAGCAGAAGCGCGCAATTGTTGTTGTTGTTGTTGTTGCTGCTGATGCTGTTGTTGTTGTTGTTGCTCTTGCTGATGCTGTTGTTGTTGTTGCTGCTGTTGCTGTAGCTTGTTCTTCTCGGCACGTTTGGCTAGAATCTCCCGCGACTTGGCAGACAGGAAACTGTGTCGTCCCTTTGCAGGATTTTCCCCACCAGCCGGCACCGATATAGAACGCTGCTTGAACAACTCCCGCGTGGACATCGTGCTGCTCACCGAGGATAAGCGACTGGTTGCCGATTTGGTTGTGTGCACCGAACTGGGACTGGAGCCATTAGAAGCGCCGGTTGCGTTTGCATTGTGCTGCTGCTTGAGCTGGCGCGTCGATTTGTTCGTCAACGCTGTGCCACGTTGTATGCCCCTTAGTGGTGCTGGCTGCTTGGCTGCAGCAGCATGTCCATTGAGCTGCTGCACCCGGGCCAACTTGGAGCTGCTCGAGAGCGATTCGTGTGAGATCGTTTTATTGGTTATCACCGAGCTCTTCATGCTCTCCGCCATCGAATCCACATTCAAATCTGAGGAGTAGCGTTCCCGTGATCCACTCTTGGCCAGACTATCTGTGGACAGATTGCTCGACTTGTTGCCCAGCCGTGTGCCACGTCGCAGCGCCGCCGGACTGGAGTTGCGCGAACTGTCGCTGGAAGAGATGTGCAGATTCTTGGCCTGCGCCTTGCGCGCCGCTGGTATGCTGGAGCTGGTGGCACTGCGCTGGGGACCGGTCGTTCCATTGCCTGCACTAACTGCTCGCGGCTTACGTGGCTCCATATAGCGAGCACGCACAGCAGGTGCTGCGGATTTGGTTTGACTGCTGCTAGAGGCATTCGATTTGGGTTCCCCAACTGCCGCTGGCTTACGCTGTGTCACTGGCGGCGCCTCCGATTGTGTGCGTCGATGTGTGTTGAGGCTATGCCTTTCGCCTGCCACCTGGGAGCTGGAGCGCTGCGTTTGTGGCACATAGGCGCGAGAATTGGACTTGAGCAATTTACCTGTAGAGGAAAAGAGAGAGAGATTAGAAGAGCACAGAATATATATATATACATTTAGTACTCACTGTTGCCCTCGCGCAGATCGTGATTGGCCTGCGCCTGGATGGCCCGCTCCGTGGTTTGCACATTCGCCGCATCGTAGTTGGTCTGCGTGGCCTTGTAGACTTGCGTCTCGTGCGCTTGGGCGCGCTTCGTTTGCGCCTGTATGGCCAGCTTGATCTGCACCAGATCCTGGCTGCGTGTGCTGCCACCGAAGGAGAAGGCCTTGCTCACCGGCTTGCCGCTGTTGCGTTTGAGATCGAGCGGTTCGGTAAGACGGGCCATGGTCTGTATTTTCTTGCGCAGCTCCAGATCCATGCGCTGCCAAGCGGTCACCCGCATAGCACGCGAGCATTGCCTAATCAGGCACTGTTCGACGGCATAGACCAAGGCGCTGACAAGGCGTATATATTCGGGCTGCCAGTCGAGCTGTTCCTCCTGCAAGCCCTGCAACTCCTTGGCCAACTCGCCCAGATTAACCGGCATCTGGATGAGCTTCGCCTGCAGCACTGTGTTCAAGCGAGTTACACGCTGATAGCTGCGGCATGCCTGCTCCGGCGTTAGCGCCGCAGCCGTCTGCAGCAGCAGCGTCTCTAGTCTTGGAATGTGACGACTGCGATCGTGACCGAGTGAGAGGAACGAATCGCTGGCTATCAGGCTGGCAAAGTGATCGCCCACATAGCCATAGGCAGCATCCAAAATGTCGCGCACCAGCTGCTCGCAGACATGACCCCAGCGATAGGCCGAGAGCTGAGCCAGCAGATGATCGCAATCGAGCACCGTGTCCAGCACCGTCTCGGAGGTCTGTAAACGAAAGAGAGCAAGTTAATCCTAGTAGAGATTATGCGATTATGAGATCGCCTTACCATGTAAGCAACAATCTGTTGACGACAGCGTCCGAGTATATCCGGCGGCAGCTGAGCAAATTGACGCGTCGGCCAGACCTTAAGATAATGCCTGCAGGTCCAGCGCAAGCATTTGCGATAGAGATCATCCAAAGCATGATTCAAGGCAACAGGCAACACCTGCAATATGCCATCGATGCAGCCGGAGCACGGCTTATGGAAGTTGTGGCAGTAGTTGGTCTTCAGCGCATGCGATGTCACCTCCTTCAATCCCTCCAGACCCAACAGATCGGCCAACGCAGCCAGCTCCATCAAGCTTATGCCATCCGGTGGATGCGAAGCACCCGAATAGATGTGGCACAGAGCAAAGTGTACGGCTGCATAGGAGTAGCCCTGCAGGGAGACGACGCTCTGGGCGCCATGACCCGCCAGCATCGCGGCGAAATATTGACAGCGACTGCGCAGGATGCACTTGTGGGCACGTATACGCCGGCCATGCACCTCCACCAGCATATCGGTGGCAATCTCCTGCAGAAACATCTTTAGCAAATCCTCGCCCAGTCTCCGCGGCTGGCGACAGCTCATCGAGGATTCATCCATGCCGGAGCGACTGAAACTGGAAGCCAAACTGGAATCTGCGCTCAAATCCGTTTGTATATAGTCCAACTGCGGCTGCTGCTGCTGCCCATTGTCCAGGATCATGTCACCGGGCAACGAATTAGAAAACTCCTTGCTAAAGTTGGGAAACAGACGCGACAAACTGCGCAAATTGTCCACCGAGCTGGCCAGCTGCTGGATATTGTTGCCGCCTCCCGTGGAGCGTGTCATGGCCCAGGAATGAGGCCGAGCAGCGGCACGTTGCTGTTCATCGCGATAGAAACGCTGACTCGCACTACGCTGATTGCCCGCACTCTTGCTCATCGCATCCGGCGACTGGAGTTCATGCTTCGCCACGGGCTTATCCATATCGGAGAGCTTAACAAAGTTGGCAGGTTGCTCGGCATTCTCATTGACCGTCTCCAGCAGTTGCTTTTGCTTCTCGATTGTGGCATGGAGCGTTTCCATTGTGTGGCCATTGCTAAGATTTGGCAGCTTCTTGGGCGATGCCGTCTCCTTGGCCTCAATGATCGTCTCCATGATGGAGGTGCGATTCGAGCTGCTGCTCAACTGCACCTGCTGTTGCACCTGTTGCTGTTGCTGTTGCAGCTGCACCTCACGCAGCGCCAGCTGCTCATCCTGCTGGAAGGTGAGATCATCCGTGTCTGTATTGGACGCCGGCGACATATCCTTGGAGAGCACACCCTCTGTCAGCACAGAGGCTATGCTGCTGCTCTTATCATAGGTCTCATTTAGTTGTGCATCGCGTCGTCGCTTCTTTAAACGAGCCGCCTGCTGATCCTCATCGGAGCAGCTGCTCAAGGCGCCGCCACTGTACTCATCATAGGGCGACAAGGAGCTGTCCACGGACAAGGACGACGCCTTCGATATAATGGGCAGCTTGTCTATGATGCTCATTAGTCCAGTGCCAGGAGGATCCCCTCCGTTGGCAGTTAAGCTAATAGAACGCTTGTAGTCCCCAATGATGGGAGCCTGCTCCTTGCTGTTGTTGCTGCCCCAACTGTGCCGCTTGCTCGGCTCCTGCTCGCGCGACATGCGACGCAGTGCAGCAACCGTCAACGGCTGCTGATCCAAATTGCAACGATAATCGAGGGATTTGCTCTCCTCCTTCTGCACAACTGGCAACTGGGTCGGCTGCTGTGTTCCACTCTTGGCCATTAGGGTTTCCGTGGAACTAGCACTGGACTTCATTAGCTCCTCGCCGCGCCGTTGAGCCACGCTTAACGAGCTGCTCAGACGCTGTGCCAAATTAAAGGGCTCCTTGCGTCCATTTGTGGCACGCTGTTGTTGCTTGGCCGGATCACCGAAGTCAATGAACATGCTGAATATATTCTTTTTATCCGCCTGCTGCGCTGCCTCTTTTTGCTTAGCCTGCTCCACTTGCTCCTCCTTAGCTTGATATTCGCTCTGCGAGAGATTCACAAAGAAATTCGCCGCCTTGGGCGCTGTATAGGATTTGCTTAAGGACGATTGCTGCAGTGGTTGCTCCACCTTTTGCACCTTTGGCTTTCTATCCATGTCCTCCAGTGACACATAAAAGCCGCAGCCGCTCTTGTGCGAGCTATTCGAATCGGAGCGTTCGCGAAAGCGTGCTACCCCTGCCTCCAGGCTGGATGAGGAGCTGCTGCTCTTGCGCCGCTCCGGCCGGCAATCGCTCATGTCCACCACCCAGGAGGCGATGGCAGGCAATGGCTTGCGCAACGGTTGCCCCGTCTTCACACGCAGCTCCACACCCTCCATTTCCGCATCCTCATCCGCCTGCTGCTCATGTGCGAGCTCATCATCATCCTCATCGTCGTCCCTGGGCCGTGTGGTCGCAAAGTCCAGTGAGACAAATCCACCCGAGACAATGGGACAGGCATCGGTGCGTCGCTTTAGACTGGGACTGTCGCATTGCTTCTGCCTGAAATCCTCAATGGAAGCACCGCCCGAGACAATGGGATTCGCCTCATCGAACTTGGAGCAGCGTTTGGGTGTGCGTGGCAGCGGCAGCGGCGAATCGGTTGCATCGCTGCAATAGGCGCCCGAATCGCGATGATGCGACAGCGATGAGCTCAACGTATAATCCCGGTGTATGGAGCTATTGTTGCTACTCGAGACATGCTCCAGCACATGCACCATGGAATTGTGTGGAGTATCCGTAGCTGGTGGCAGCTGCTGCTGCTGTGGCTGCAATTGTTGATGTTGCTGATGCTGCAACTGTTGCTGCTGCCTGCCCTGTTCCGACCAGACCAAACTGTGAGCTGGACTGCTGCTGGAGTAGTCTGTCGTATAGCTGAGATCGTGTCCATGATGTGGCGCAAATTTCGGACTGCTGCCCAGCGGATGCACACTAAACTGTTGTGTATTATGCTGAAAGCTATATGGAACAGCCATGGGCACAGCAGCGGATGCAGTGCGTCGCCTGCGTGCGCTCAGCGAGGAATCGGAAGAGTCTGCATCGGCAGCCAGGGAGACACTGCTAGCCTCGGTGGCATCTGTGGCGCCACTAGCCGGCAACTGTTGTTCGCGTTTCCACAACTTCTCCTCATCGGACAGATTGTTAGTGCCACTATTCGAATCCGGACGTGGCTCATCCTCCACCTCCACATCGGAGCTGCAATTTGATTGGCTGCTGCGCGGCGCCTTGCACTTGGCAAACGCCTTGTGAAACTGTTCCAATTCTAGCTCCGTGTCCGGCTTGGCCTGCTCATTGGGCTGCAGGCTGTCCAGGCTGGGAAATGATAGCACCTCGTCCTCATCGCGCAGCGAGGAGGCGTCTATGAAACAGGCGCTATTCTGCGAGCTGCTCAGCGGCTGTTCCCGCTTCTCCAACTCACGCAACAGGCAGCTGGCGCTGATGCCCTCCACTGGAACTGGAGGCTGAGATGCTGTTGCTGTTGCTGCTGCTGCTGCTGCTGCTGCTGCAGTAGGATATACGGACTCCCAGGAGCCCGTCTCTGTGGACACCGTTGACGTTTCCATGCATACAATTTCCTCGTTCTGCCGCTGCTTTTCCTCCTTTGAAGGCGGCTTCAATTTGCTGTCGTAGCTTTTGTTGTCTCTGCCGCCGTTGCTGCTGCTGCTGCTGCCACCGGCAACAGCTGCTGCCACAAGAGCAGCTGCACCGTTATTGCACTCCGGACTGGAAACTGGCGAGAAGGTATCACGCTCCTCCTCACCCACATCCAATTCACAGGTTTTCGTTGAACCACTTCCCGAATGCGAACCCCTTTGATTTTGACGAGCGGCTGCACGCAAATCTTCACTGTATTGCGGCGCCGAGGATAAGGAGGAGGAACTGCTGCTGTCTGTGGCCACAGAGGGGCTGCTCACGTTGCTGTTGTTGTGGCTGCTGCTGTTGCTGTTGCTGCTGCTGCTGGTGTTTGTGAGATTCGAGTAGTGCGAGTGATTGGGCGAGCCAATCGAAGCCTCCATCTGCTGGTCCAATGACCTGGCAATCGCTGCTGCTCCAACTGCTTCTACTGGAGGCTGCTGCTGCTGCTGTTGTTGCACATGCGCTGCTTCCATTGTTTGTATGGCTAGGGGTAGGCGTTTAGGCTGGGGGCGTGGCGCTGCTCAACTCATCGACACGTTTCGCTGAATGCCAAGTGACTGCTAAAGTGACTGTCAAGTGGCAGTCAAGTGACTGTCAAGTGAAAGCTGCTTCTAGTTGTTGTTGCCTTTACTTCAATTGCTGTTGTTGTTCTTCTCGCTGTTTTGTGGCTGTCTGCCTTTACATGGCCACATGCTGCATTCCTGGCTGGCGTGGGCAAGTATCTCACAGCTACGCAAAGTATCTTACAGCTGCCCAAAATAGCTCAGTCGAAATTGATAGCAACGATGAGAGGGCTGCTGCTGCTGCTCCTTCTCCTCCTCTGCTGCGACTACTGCTAATGATGCACTGCCTCCTCCTGCGTGTCTCTTTCTCTGCTTGTCTAGTCTTTTTTTGTTGTTTGTTTTCGTTTTCGTTTATCTCCCTTGCTCTCCTCCTCTCTTCTTCATTCGTTACGTTGTCTGCCTTCAGTTCAAGCGGCTGCTGATTTATTGCCAATTGTGCCAATTGTTGCACTTGCTGTTGTTGTTGTTGTACAATTAAACTGCAAACAGTAAGAAAAACAACAAAATAAAAAGGAGTTAATAAAACTACAAGATACTTAAAAACTTATTGTACTTTATATATAAACTGCATTTGTTTAAGTGCATATCATTTTGTCGCCTTCTCTGTAAATGATTATAAAAACTTTATTTGCTTAAAGTCTTTAAAGCTTTTTGACTCAACAGCAGGAAATACAAAAGGAAAAAGTGTTCATAAAAAATACTTTTATGAGTCAATGCTGAATTGCAAGTACATAAGCTGCTTTGCGATTATTTTTTTAGCTTAGGTCTTAGCAAGTATTTGCAATATTTAAGTTGAATTTAAATTATCTATAATAGACAGCTCATTAGATTAATCTGTTGAATAGAGTTTTGAATATACGTTTTAGGAATTCTTGCACAAAAATGTATAAAAAGTCTTTTCAGAAATCCTTCTCAAGCATTTACGAAAAAATATTCTTTTGAAGGGAGATTTTCAAACGGTTTTTTTTTTGTAAATGCTTGATAAACATTTCTGAAAAGACTTTTTATATATTTTTGGTCGAGAATATAATACATTCAATATATTCAATATAATAATAAATATTTCATTAAAAAAAAATTGTTCACATACATTCATATCTCCAATTCTCCTCGAATTATCTCTCACAAGATTTAATAATTTAAATTCCCTCCCAAAAATTCCCTACTATCTCTCATAACTAAAGATTTAATTTTTTATATACGCAAGTCTTCCGCTAAACAGAAGAACTGAAAAATGTACGATATAAAAGCTCAGACCGCATCAATATCGTAAATTTTGTCAGTTAAATAGCTTCAATTTAAAGAACCGCCTTGAAATTAAATACATGCTTAACAAAAGTATTATCAACGTCAACTTATATATAATTAAATACAGCATTCAATAAGGAATATAAAATGTTATACTTCATAATCTTGTTTCTTTAGATAAGCACAATAAACTGCATTAAAGATCGTCATACCCGATTTTTTCCTTCATTAAAAAGTTTGTGATTAAACAAATTAATTAATTTTGTTGATATATAAAAAAGTTATAATTAAAATAAACATAACGTTTAAAGTATTTTCTGTGTATCTGAACCCGTGAGAAATATGACAAGCCTTTTTTCCGGTTTTCATTTATGATTTAATGATTGAAATATTTTTTGTGTTTTACTTTAGTAAATTGTTGCAAAATATTTGAAAAACTTTATAAGTAGACATAGAAGTACAATTTATGTTTGCAATGATTTAACAAATATTTTGAAATGTTTGAAATTTTTATAAACAAGATATAAGAGTAAAAATACTTTTCGCAAATACTTTAAAAATTTTTTGAAGTAGATATGTAAGTAAAAACTATAGTTTTCGTACTACCACAAAGTTTTTTTTAATAGTAATCCATAAAGAGAGCTTGCAATGAAATAACTTTTATGCATTTCGCATACGCTTTGAAGGCGGATACTTGACGTCAATGCGACGCACCTAAAACCCATCAAAAGCTACCGCTTGCCTAACTCCCCTCCCTACCCACCCACCCCTTTCTAAACTGACTAACCACAAAACAAAAAGCATTGAACAAATGACCCTCCCGTCGAACAAAGTTTCCCGTTGCTTCCTTTATCGTTTCCATTGGGCAAACATCTAGAATTTCAATTTCAATTTGTTATCAAGGAAGTGCAAGTGCATGGTAATTCAAGCAGCTATACATATACATTATATATATATATATATATATATTTGTACAGGGAAAATATATATGCTGTGGTCAAGCATTAAAATTTGTCACCTAAAAGCATTTGCGTTTGCTTTGTTTACAAACAACTAGGGGAACAGCAAGAGAAATACCTTGAGTAAATTGCAAAGTTAATATACAGACGTTTTAACATATACATACAATAAATATACACCTGTATTATGTACTTATATAAATATTTACGCAGTTCAATGAAATTTGAATAAGCTAAAGTACTCGAAGACATTTTATAACTGACTGAGTCTCCGGCATTTAACTGCAGCGAAGTAGTTAAACAGAACTTAATCCGGTCAATGAATTCCAAGACTTGCGACTATTTCTCTACTCCATTAATAATTAAGTATTATGTATATAGTATATATTATATACATATGTATATTCCGACCAACTTCATTTGCATACAAAGGCGCGACTTTGACGTATGAAAGCAAATCACAGTCAAGCGTTAAACATGAAAATTAATACGTTCCATAAAGGAATCTAAAGAGCTAAACATGCAAATCGTGTGCACGAGGCAATCAACTATAATCTATAGACATATAGAAAACATATTGGAACAAAAAGATTGATTGATTTAAGGAATACAAAACTAAAGCTGTAAATATAACAGAAAACGTAACTGTTATATTGAATGACAAAACTGTTATACGTATGACAGATTTTGATAACCAACTATTTTTGAGCGAAGTTTCGTGACTGACTGAATCCGAATCCAAATTATCATTATCATTGTCATTATTACCATCATTAATAACTAAATACTACGATTGTATTTTTATTTTTATTATTATTATTGTTCATTATTTATTGAAATGCAAAAACCAATAAATTTTTTTCCATTTTTCTTTAAAAGTATTTCACTTTATATAATACAAAAAAAAAATATTTAACAGCTGAATTAAGGTTCATTCAACCCAGAGAGAAAATTTAACTAAAAAATAAAAACAAAGGTCACAGATCAACAATTAAAACAACAACAACCACAACAACAATAATATCAAATAGATAAACGAACAGCAATTATGTAATTTATGGCTTATTGCACGATATGCATGTTAGAAGAACAAATACAACAACAGCAATTCAATACATCAGTAAAAATAAATAAACAACATAAAAAAATTTATAACTCGATAATTGCACGTTCGCCTTTAAACAAAAAGAAAAAAAAATAGTAAACATTAAAAACAACTGATTTACTCGTACTCCACCGATTTGTTTAGCATTTTTTATTTATTTTTCCAGTTTCAGTTTATAGAACCGCCGTCCGCACGAACTGCCAAACAGTCCATATAAAGCATATGACAGAATTTTTCAATAGTTTACATTTGCACAAAATTCTTAATTACAAAATATAAAGAGAAAAAAATAAACAAAACTAATAATAAATTTAATGATCGCTTCGAATCGTGCTTAAAAGCCAATTGGAAATTGTGGTTAGAAACTGTTATCGAACAGGTTTCAAGTGTTATACTTATATGCTACAAGTGTTATATTGAATTTGCATCAGCAGCGAAGAATGAAGTTATATTGTTATATTATATTATTCTTATTGGTTAAGTGTTATACTTGGTAGGACTGGAGAGATATGAAAGCATTTTTGATGGAGATTTGATCAAAGAAAAAAAATAAACTATTCCATAAATGATAAGTTTTATACTCTGTGTGCTCTAAGTATTATACTATATGAGCGATATATGGAGCTATGTAGGCTATACTTTGATATTCTTTGCTTAATTGGAGAGATTTGCAACTATTTTATGGATTCTTTTCAATATTTGGAAAGTTCTATAAGTGTTATATTATATTACACACCTCCAAGCACTTTTATTTAAAGGTATTTTAAATAAGTGTTATATTGAAAAAGCTATTAACATACTTCATCTGCAGAGATTTTAATCTAAGCATCTGCAAACCTATTAGCTTGTGAGTTGTCATATTTATGACAAGTGTTATACTAAATATACTTTGCAGAAAGCTATAACCCTATTTATAATGCTTGAGTTAAAAGATACATGCAGACAAATGAGTTACATAAAGACAGGCCAGAAAAAACTAATGAAATTTAAGTCTTGTTATATTCACGCCTTCATCATTCATTAAAAATTCTAAACAACCTTTTTAATGTATTTATTCATACTTTCAACTCTTAATAGCTGTAAGCTACAAAACTTACAAGTCTCACGATAAATTTTAACACGCACATCTCTAGCTAGGCACACCCCGAGTGGCAATTTGTACAGCAATTTGTGCGTTGTATGCTGCGTGTGTGTGTGGTACATATGTGTGTGTGTGTATGTTGTGTGTTGCTTAGGCGTCTGTTTCAAGTTGTCGCCGTTGTCAGGAGAAACCGGAGGCGGGACCGGCCAGCGCCTGGGGAGTAACAACAACGCGGACAACAAACTTGCGAATACTTTGACAATTTGCAAACTCATCGCACGACGCTCTTTTTTCTACATATCTATAAATACAGAGCTCCATTGTTGATCATTATTATTATTACAATGTGTACATATAGTATTTCTGCTTTTATCTCTCCACCTATCCACCGATCCATTGGCAACAATGTAGCCGCATTTATAAACACATATCGTTTTGTCACTTCCCTTTTCTATCTACAAGTATTTCTTTATCTGTCTATAGACCATTCCCTGGTTTCCCCCTTTCATTCGCTTTCGACTGGTTTTTTTGGAGTGGTTCCAACAACAGATCTACACAGATTATTGGATTTTTTATATATTTCTCTTTTTGACATTCAGCACACGTTGTGACTGTCTTTCATATTATAAATATTTCATTAAATATTTGATGCAAAGATTTTGTTGTATAATTTTTAAAAGTGTTTTTCTTATTTTGTTATGGATTGTGTAAGGCATTTGAAGAGCTCATTGACTTTATAAAGTTGTTCTTTTTTTAATAAAGTTTGAATAGAGTTGAAATGTAAACCTGTTCTTCAGTATCTTCTTTAATCTCTCCTAATAGAAACTATTTAATGTTGGTAGTAAATAGATTTTAATATTTGAACTTTGACTATAGTAACTTTAATTTGGCTTATATATAGATATGTGTGTAGCTATGACTTGTGACATGGTAAATCAGAAATAGCTATAATTTTCAGTTAACAAGCTATAACCCATATTCAGATAAGTGAGTTTGTTTTCACCTTCACTAAATATTGAAATATATCCCTTGGAAGGAGTGGCAAATCGGTATACACTCAATCTTCCACATTTTCTATAGCCAGGATCACCAAATTTTGCATGTGGATCACAGTTGATCTCCTCTATAAGTAGACTTCTAAAATATATGCTCCTTACATTCAGGCGAATATGCGAATAATAATAAATACAACAAAAGGGTGAACTAGTATTATGCGAATAATAATAAATACAAATTTATATACTTTAAAGGGTATTTAAGCCTCTACATCTTTAATGTTTATTATTTCTAATTAACTAATAATTTTCAACTGAACTTTCGCTTGTAAATTAAGTCTGACTTCGTATACCCTCGGGCAAAGAATTTTGATGTGTTTTGACTTTAAGCTTCAATTCGTTTCGAGTCTCTTCTGCCCACACTTCCTTATGTTAGCTAGTTTTTTTTTATATTTTCATTGTTTACTTGACTTTGATCGTCACACACTTATTTACAATTTTTCAATCATTTACAAAGCTTAATTTACATCTCCACATTGTTGTTGTTTATATTTTTGTTGTTGTTTATAGTCTTTGTCATCGATTTTGTAGTCTCGCTAACTTGTTACGCCCATATTTGGCAGCAAATTCAAATCTGACGTCTCTTTGATCGTTTTTGTTTTTGCTTTTATTGTCTCAATATAATCTTGGTTCTATTTATTGCCCGCTGTCCGTCTGGCTAGGCATGTTCTAAGCTAAGGCATTACTCATTCACCACACGACCTTTGTTTAATAACGCTTTATATATATAATTTATACATATTTTATATATATACATAGGTATATATGTGTTTATATGCATATTAAACGTATTTATATACCCAAATGAGTTTCTTTAGTGAATATCGTATATAGCTTATTAGCTCTTAAAAGCAATTTAAATGTTCTTTCTATAATTTTTTTATTATATCAAAATTAAAATTATATATTCATATATTTGCAGTATCTTATTCCACATTCGTAGATTTAACAGCTAGATAAGTGCATGGTAAGAGAAATATTCGCAAAAATTATTTATGCTCTATAACAAATTGTCAAAATGCTCGTAAATGTTAACAGCAACTTGTCAACAACTGTTATACGCTTATAAAACAGCTGTAAAAACTGCCTGATAATGCTAAAGCTAGTATAATATTTAGTATGCTATTTAAAAGTAGTAATTTCAAACGAATTCTCAACGTAAAGAAAAGTCAGTTAAATTTTTTTTTTTACAAATTTTTAACTTGCTGCTAAAACTGTTATACGTAATAAATAGCTACATAGACTGTTGCTTAACAAATTATCAATATTGCAATTAAATTTAGCAGTAACTTTAGTTTTTTTTTAATTTATTCCAAATCTAAAATCCCATTTCCATTGATAGATCTGACAATTAGATAAAAGAAGCATAAGGAAATACACTGTTGTTTTACAGCTAGTCAAATTGCTGCTTAAACTTAACTTTCAATTGTTAAAACTGCTTATCCTATCCACTTCCTTCCAAGTAGCTCTCTTAAATTGACAGCTCTACTTAGTAAAACATGCATGTTGTCTAGAACTTGTTCCTTTCTCGATTAGATTCTTAAGTGCAGAAATGGAATTTTATTTGTAATAATCATTACAAGCATGCAATGTGCCATAAACTTTGACGTTTTTCCTATGAGCTGCTAACGAACAGCTAAGCCAAAAACAGAAGTCTCAATAAATTTGATGGCTTTCGTGCTGATGGCGAGAGCCAGAAGCTAGAAATTCACTTTCGTCTGGCCCCGAAACCAAGAAACGAATTGAGGTGTTGAATGACTGACTGATTGAATGACTGAATGATTGATAGCCAACTTAATTGTAAGTGGATAATATTGTTGGTAATATGGCTCTGCATTTGGCATGTGGATTTGCTGTAAACTGAAAATCACTTACGAGGTCAGCAATAGGCCCTGATTTTTAACAGCCAGAAGTTCGTCAAGCTGAAGGACCTTGCAACACGCCAAGGCGCACACGGATTAAGATCTCGCATGCAGGTAAAGTTTGAAGAGTTAAGAGTTTAAGAACAACAGGAATCAACACAACGAAGAAGATATCAACTGACCCTGAAGAGAGGCTGCGAAGCGGCAAATACAACAAGAGCCCCAAAACGTGCTTCGTAATAAATCATAAATAAAAAACCATATTTTTTTAACATTAACTGCAAACTTGGCTGCTCAGCAAACGCAATCAGACGGAACAAGACCGCATGATAATTAAATAAAAATTTATGAATATAGCTTTACGCGCATATATATATATATATAAGTATATATGTACATGTAAATGAAAATGTAAATGAATAATGAACTGAATGTAAAACGTTCACCCTATGCAATGCAATGAAGTGCTTATTAGTGCGACTTGGCCCCTGACATTGACTTTAACATGACCTCTGACAACAGTAACATGCAGAGGAATCTTGAAGTTAAATTAAAACAATTGCAAGTGATGGGAACATTTTTTGTTGTTGATGTAATTCATAATTACAATTAAAATCAAGCATATAAAAGTTGACATTAGCTTTAAGCTTTTAATGAGCATTGTATAACAGTTACTTAGCCTTGTAAGCATTCAAATCTATTTTACAGCTTTTATGAACTTTGCAAGTTTATATGAAAAATATATATATCTCATCTCTTAGACCTAGTCTAACACAGTTAGTTAAGCTTTTAAGCATTCAAATCAACTTCGATCAATTTCTATTTTTTAAGAACTATTCAGTGCTTTGCTAGCTTATATCATAAACACAGTGCCGATGTCTTATACAAACATATTATAACAAACTAGGCTAGTATAACAGATACTTAACCTTTTAAGCATTTAAATCACCTTAACTCCGTTTATGTCGAAGGCTTGTTGAAGTTTGTTTAAGACAGCTGTCTTCGTCTATTAGTTAAATTTGTGTTGTATGGAAATCATAAATCATAATAAACATTAAAAACTTTATTTGGCAAAAGTCTCGCACTCCGTTAAATGAACATTCAAATTGAGCAGAAATCAACTCTTGAATAAACAGACCAAAAATCGAATAAATTCACAAATAACGATCAGAAATTCGAGGTGTGACATGATAGTAAAAAGCATTGCACTCAGAATATTCATTTTAAACTCCAAGATTAACACTCGCTGTAAAATGAAAGATATGTTTGTGGGGAGGGGTGGGGGCAAATTTGTAACTCAATCAGGCGTCAAAATGCGGAGGCCCTTGACGTCAAATGAGACAGAAAGAGAGAGTCTGCAGCCAACTCTTAAAACACAGCTTAAACACAGCTGAGCGCGTGTGTGTGGTTCGCAAGTGGATTGTATTCACATTTGTATTAGTGTTTAAATTGTTTTTTTTTGTTACCAGCTGGAATTTGTTCACACACATTTCTATGAATATTTAAAATACGTGTGCTGCCCACGCTTCAATAATTACACAGCATTTTTTATGTACTATATTTTTTGCATTTATTACACACTAAAATTTATTAGCATGCCATTGTTATGTTTTATTTCAATTGTTTGTCCATATAAAATTGTGCGGAAGCTTATAAAATGTATTGTCGAGGGCTTTTGGCTTTAATTGAATTGTGTTTGAATTGTGTAGAGAACGGCGTCACATTGATTAAATGCCAAACTTAAAGTTAAACAAAAACAACAATAAAACAATGATAGACTGTTTATCAAATTTAGTACGTATCGATTTCGGCGAAATTCACTACAAACTAGAAATCAAATTAGAAACTAACAATCAAAGAGAGCCAACAAAGCGTGGCACAAATCAGCAGCAAGATTATTTATTAAACCCGACGTTATTTTCAAACAATCGACACTTGATGGACGCGATCCGACGACGCGTCATCAACCGCACGAGCTCGAAGCTAAAAACACACTGAGCTAGTGGTAGCGTCGACAGCAGCTGCAGAGCCACTCAAGCAGCAGCACCAACTACGTGTCTGAGTGAGAGCGGGAGCACAATGACACAGAGCTGCTGCTTGCTCTACTACTGCTGCTGCTGCTGCTGAGTGAATGTGGGAGAGTGCTATTGGGCGGGAGCAAGTGCATTGCTTTGGAGAGTGGGCTGTGGGCTGTGTCTGTCTTTCTTAGTGTGCGTGTGCGTGTGCGTGTGTGTGTGTTTGCCGGCGTGTGAAACTTTATGCAAATTAGCCTGTATTTGTATATGCGGAAAATAAAAATAAAAGTTTATGCCAGTGTCTTTGACAATAAAAACAAAAATGAAAAAAATAAGTGAGTAAAAACTGTTGCTGATACGGTACAATGAGTGGCTGATAAATTTTTAAACGGCCTAACACACAGCAGCCAGCCGCAGTGAACGAGAACCTGCCTCAATTTGGCGCTGTGTGTGTGTGTTTGTACATACATGTACATCCATACATACAAATGTATGTGAACAAGTTCAATGCACGTTGATTACACAAAATAACAGGCCTAAAACAACAACAAGAACATAAACAATTCTGCGCATTTTATTACAAACATAAAAACACGCACACACATAGAAAATTTTTTTATAGTTTTTCCGAACAATTGTTGCTTTTGATGCTTTTGGTACGTGCTATTCAAGCTCTGCGTTTTATCATTAAAATGTCCAAATGAGCACAAAATTAGTTACGCAAAACTTTGGGTGACCAAAAGTTTAGTTTCTCCACTCTACAAAAGCAGCGCTGCTACTGCTGACGTCATCCACTGCAGCGGCAAGTGCAGAAAAAAATATAAGAAACTATTTTTTTTTTCGGCACCAGTGTCAAGTTTGACGAAAAAGAAGAAGGGGGAATACAAAGAAGATACAAAAACAAAGTTCGCTGGGGCAATAAAAATGAAATTCAGTTTTGATATGCAAATTCAGCGACGCACCAGAGGCGAAGCTCTTGCAAAAATTATTTTTGTTTTCTTTTTAGAAACGAAAATGAAATATTTATGGCCTCGAGGCGACAAAGTCAAAAATAAATAAAAGAAAAACAGACCGAAGACAGAGTAAAGTGCAGTCAGCTGCTGCTGCAGCAACTGCTGTTGGCGCAGCATTAAAATTTTAATGTCAGGTTTGACGACAAATGAGATGTGCCGCAGGCCAAGAAATGCTGACTCCTCTTCTTCTTCTCTCTTTTCTGTCTACTTTTAAATTGTGTGTTGTGCGTGCCAACAAAAATATTTGCTCTACATTCAGGCGTGAAAAGTGCGTCGTGCGTGCATTGCAAATACAATTTTTTTTTTCCTTTTCCAATTAAAATGCAGTGTCTATCGAAAATTTGTGCTGCCCCTTAGTACATACATGTGTGTGTGTGTGTGTGTGTGTGTGTGTGTGTGTGTGCGTGTGTATTGGACAACGTTCAAGGTCAGCGCACGATTGTGATCGCTTTCATAGCTTTTGACAAAGCAGCGAAAAAAGAAGCCAAAGCAAAAGATTAATTAAAAGCAATACACAGAGCAGCGCACACGACAAGAGTGAGCGAGAGGCAGACAGCAGAGATAGATAGCCAAAAAAAATATTGAGTGCTGTATAAAAAACGATTTCGGACAGCGTCAATACAAAGCGAAACTGTTCGTAAAGAAAAAAGGTATTGCAGTGAGCGACTGTATTGATACCCTATGTAAATATTTATATATATTTTTGCAATTCTCAAAATCTGCAAAATCTTATATATAAATAAAAAATACATCTACATATATACATATATATATATACATATAAAAATTATAAATTATTTAAATTAAATATAATATATAACCATTCAAGACTGGTCACATATAAACCTCTTACTCCTAGGGTATTCAAAATAATTTACTGTTTGAACAGCAGGCCACAAAAAAAGTAATTATTATAAATAATTATTAGAGCGCAATGGCAGTTATACACACACACACACACACACAAACAAACATAGCCACAAAAGTTAACAACTTTTTCTAAATATTTCTCTAGCTGCTGGTATTTTTGTTGTTGTGGCTTCTACGAGAGCATAGAGAAGCAAATTCGATAGATAGGCCGGCAAACAGTTTTTGTTGCTCCCTCCCGCCCCTACGACAGCCCGACTAACTTTCCATATGTATTGTAAATTTTCCATTGTTTATGATTAAAGTTATGGCGTTCGCTTTTGTTCCGCTCTTTTGTGTAAATGTTAGATGCAAAGTGCGCAGATAAGCTAGCAGCGGCAAAAGTGAAGCTCATTAAGCGGCGCTCGGCCTGCTCTGTCTCTCTCTCTATGTATCTCTTTCTATCTGTCTGTTTGGTTAGTGCTTAATTATACCCGGCTGCCCTATAAATGGGTTACAGAATACAAAATAAATATCTACGTGCCAGAATCGTTCTGTAGGGTATCTGCTCGTTCATTTAGTCCAAATTGCCTTTTTTTTTGCTTATGCAGCGAATATTGCACTTTGTTTTGGCCATCATCAGCGGCACACAAGGAAATGCGCAATAATTTCAAAATTTCAACTGACAGTGGGCGTGGCACTGCGCATTTGCATATGCAAAATAAAAAAACTAAAAAAAAAAGTTGAAGAAAAAAAACGAACGTTGTTTGCTCATTTGTTAATCTTTGCCTTTTTATGCGCCACCATTATTCAACACTGAATGCTCAGGTACCGTTACGTACATACATACATACATACATACATACATACATACATACATACATACATACATATGTACATATGTTTGTACATAAATCCAACAGCTAACCAACTCTTGCGGTTGTCTGAGTCTTTGCCGTTGCTACCGTTGTTGTTGTTGTTGTTGTTTGTATTCTTTGCTCTTCGTTGTTGCTAGGCAAATGTGCAAAATGTTAATAAACTTTTATTGCGCAAAACAATGCGAGTACATTTATTATAATTGCGCAAATGTTGTTTGATATGCTACGCAAATGATTTGCATGGTACTTCTATACTCTCTATCCAATGGCTAAAAGGCGTTTAATGTTTTTATGTAAAGCTGTGTAACAGACAGAATAAGTAGACATCAAATTTGACTAAATACTAGAGATGGGTGTCGGGATTTTCGGGAATCCCGAGGGTCCCGAAATTATTTTGACAACAATGCAATGAATTTTCATTGTTACAAATGCATGCTATTCAAATGATGTTGAAACATCTTCAACAACGAGTGAGAAGGTATGTTCTACTTCTAGTAGAATTTTGGAAGAAAGGAGAACACATCTTAGAGAAGAAAATTTGAAGAAAAAATTATTTTTAAGTAAAAAACTGTAACTATCAAAAGAGTTCTAAATGTTAAAAAAAAATTTCGGGAAATGTCGGGACCCGCGGGAAAAATGAAAAATTAAACAATCTGGCGGGAAAATTATTTCGGGACGGGATGGGTCGGGAACGAATTTCTTTCCCGATCCCATCTCTACTAGATACCATTGTTTTAAAGGAAATCTGAAATTTTGATGAAGATTCAATCTAAAAATCAATTTACGAAAATCAATTTTGACAAACTTATAGCATTTTAATGTGGAACGCAGGATATCCCTAAGTCGTGCACTTGTTATTTTTATGCACAAACGAAAGTCGCCATAATGAGCGTATGGGGCGTGCATCGATAAATGAATATACAGACATCGATTATTATGATTATTATTAATAGGATAATCAATTGAATGAAGTTGGCTGCGCCAGCCCCACTCGTGCTTTGCATCTTGACAGTCACAGCGACCCACACGTTATGCTAAATTACAACAAATGAATAATTACATGACCAACAATTAAACAAATGCGCCAAGTACACAAAAAAGGCAGCACAAAGTAAAAAGCGCAGACGCCTACACAGTGACGACATCAGCACGATTCTAAAAGCCGCCCAAAAGGCAACCTGACACGGAGAGACAGCGAGAGAGAGAGAGAGGAGGAGGAGAGAGTGTAAAGAACAACAGCAGTCGCAGCAGCCAAAGCCCACAGAGCATAGGCCACGCACACACACATATACATACATATGTATATATAAACATAGAAGAAGAAAGGTTAACGAACTTGTGAGCGTCGTCTCACTGTCCAATTTTTATTGCCTAGTTGTGGAGTTTTCAATTAACTGTAATTGCGGCTAGGCAAGCTTTCAATTTGGCTCAGTTAAACGAAGCGTTGAATTGAAAGCGAGCGGCCGACTCCAAAAGCCGCCTCCATGTCCATATAATTTGCTAATCACATTTGGCAAATTATGTTGTAAGCCGCGCAATTGTACAATCCAAAATGATGTGCGAAGCGACAACCACACATACACACACACCCATACACACGCAGCCAATCAGGTTGACAAATTTCCACGTCTAATTTGTCAAAACTTAAGCTGGCATATGGAGAGGGAAAAGCAAGAAAGAAAGTCAATGGGCGAGCGAGCGAGCGAGACGGAGCACACGAGTAACAGTTAGGCGCAAAGAACATATGCAAAAAGGAAATGAGGCAAGAAAAGTCGCGTGAATCATATGCAAAGTGGCACAGAAAAAGAAAACTTAATACCCGCTGCCAGTTCGACACGTTTTTTATGGCCAGGCAAGCCGGCAGGCACACGCCCCACTGCGACAACAACAACAGCAACAAAGAACGAGCGAAAATTTAGCCATAAACAATTAATCTTGATTCGTTCAGGTTGCGTGGAGAAGGTTTTTTTGGGATTACGCAGCGATAGCGATAGGTAAATGACCAAAGAGTCATCGCAGAGCCGCCGCCGCCTCAAATGGATTAATTTAGTGGCCTTTTATTGATGGGCGACACATCAGTATTTGTTTTTTTTTGAGCAGCTGAAATTTATAAACAACATGTAAACTTGCTGTATATCAAATGACAATTAGTCAGCCTTTAATATTAGCATGCTTCATTTCATTTTGTATGTTTACCAACACTAGAAACGCAATCTCGCTCTTCCTCTCTCACTCACTTCATAGCTTTAAAGTTAAGGTTAATTGAACTGTATAAGAACTTAGTTTTACTCTCTCACCCCGCTCTCTCTCATCTTCCTCACTTTGTTAACATATTTGCTGCGTCATGCAATCCATGCTTTAGTTCTTTTAGTTCAAATTCGTGCAAGCTAAATAAAATTTGTTGAAGTGTAATTTTTGCAATTCCTCATTGTTTTCATTTTCCGCACCCGCCTGCGGCTACCCACCACGTCGCTTCATTCAGCATCTTAATTTTTTTTTGAATTAGCATAAATTTGCACGCGAGAAACACTTCAAAGATATCGCGCATGCAAATTGAAAATTGATTTCATCAAAATTTGCTGGTTTTAGGCATTGCGCAAAATTTAAAGGTGTTGAAGGTTATTTACATTTATTATTACTTTTCATTGTTGTTGTTCTTGGCTATTGATTTGCCTTTTTTGGAGTCGCATAAATCATATTTGATGCACATAAATTGATACTAGAAATTTATGTATGTACATATGTACATACATTTTACTGTTATTAAAACTTTTTGTATATTTTGATTGGTCTAATTGGTTTTTCTCGCTTGATTTATGTGCTCCCAATTGCCGATAAAAATGATTGATGTGCCGTTACCCGTCATTTTTTTTTTACGATCTTGCATAATGAAGCGCTCAATTGAGTCCAATAGGGACTGGAGACTTATGCCCATATACTCAACACGCTGATAAACTGACCACAGTCAAGGACAGAGAGGCGGAGCCCACGCCTATTAGTGCCCAAATATTTACAACTTAGGCAAATATGTAGCTAAACAAAAATATGTGCCAAATATAAATCTTTGCCATAAAAAGTATAAAATAGATTCACCTACGCATTCCACGCACAAAGCGTGCCCAAAAATAGCGCAATTCTTGGCTGATTAGCATCAGTTGCGGTGGGTACGTGATGAGCGTGGAGACCAGGTGTGCCCAGGTTGCGTGACAATTTTGCCAAGCGGCCACACTGGCCACAGCTGGCATTTTTCTACTGCTTCTTACTGCTGTCTAATTGTTCACACCCGCCGCTTGTGCCACACCCAGTTGAAATTAATCTGTAAACAATTAGGGCGTGTTTAAGTGTGTCTGTGTGAGCGAGAAAGAGAGATGAAGCAATAATTCAAATTAATTTGCAACGTGTGTCATTAAACTAATTAAGTTTTAAATGGGCCAAGACATCGATGATATCCCAGTGTGATAAACTAATTAAAAATCATCAATTAGTTCCGCGAAAGGGTAAACAATTTCGTTGCGCAGCGAATGCGTTGCCAATAAATATAAATTAATTGAAAAAATCAAACATTTTTTTTATGTAATGTAAGAGTAGACGCTAAAAATTACCTAAGCGCGCTGAGCACCCAAAATGAACTTCGGAAAAAAGCGTATTAAAAGAGAGCGAGAGTGCTGATAAGACCAAACAGACAAAAGAAAAATTAAATCAACCACAAAACAGAGCACAGCGGCTGCAACTTATGTACATACATACATACCATCCATAGATATGTCCAAACGCATTTGACTCACTTTCACACAAACAAACAAAAGGGCAAACAACAACAAACAGTTTGAATTCGAATAAACAGAGACCGAAAGCAAAACTAACTCTCCACACTACGTGAGCTCTCTCTCTCTCTTTCTCTCTCGCTGGCTCTCATTTGGAGATCAAAGTCAGCTTAATTTACTAATAAAATTCTTTCCGCTTAACGTAAGTTCTTTGATGAACATTATAATACATAAACAAGCACAGACAATGTTTTTCAAAATACTTCAGACAATGCCAATGTTTAAGCTACACATACATAAATTATATACATAACATGCGCACACACATATGTATGTACATACAATCATATTGATGTAAGCATACATTCTTATTAGATACAATACCCTCCCACACATCTGTTTAACTCGACGTAATCTACAAATTTTCAATATGCATATTTTACTGATTAAAAAAATATGTTTTGCATTTGTTACTATCGCAATCGTTTAAAATTAAAACACAGACACACACACAGATTTTGAATGAGAAAAGGGTGCCAATTAACGGTACAAAAACATATGTCCAACTTATGACTACTTTTTTCTTTTGTCAAATGTCAGCTGTTAGCGCACTTGCCCTTTAGCAATCCATTCACACACATGCACACAATTACAAAGCGTGCTTATGGAGAGTGTGGCACGCAATATGGCGTCATTTCTTTGGCAGCCACTGAAGCGCAGTCTACACTGGACGTGACAATTAAATAAGTGAACGACATCGTGCGAGCGAGAGTCAAAGAAGCAAAGCGAGATGGGTGACAACAATTCTAGGTCAGCTACTTGAGATGAGCGCGTGAGTGCGCGATTAGTAGGTATCGAAAATGGATAACGAACGAAACTGACTAAATAAACACATGTGTTTTTGTTATTACTCGCACTGGCAGTGAATCACACTCTGCATATCGATACATTGCTCATCTCTTTTTTACTGATAGTAACAATGCCTCCTTCTACATGTTTGGCAATGTACGATAAGTAACTAAATGCGTCTGACACTTTAAGCACGCGTTTTGAAATTGTTTCTCTGGTTGCTTGCGTGATAAGCGTCGAGCTGCCTGTTAAACGATATCGCAACAGAAAATATTGCATGCGATATGAATTCTTGATCGATTGGCGGAAATTCAGCAGAAAATTGCAAAATAAAAGAGAAAAAGATAAGTCCAATATAGATATATAAATAGCACAATTTTTCACACATGGTTTCTAGAGAACTTTTCTGTTTGGCAGCACTTTAATTGAAGCAATTAACAAAAATGATATCATAAGCAGAAATTCAACAGTTGTTGCTGTAAATTTGGGTGAAAGTCGAACACATATGGAAATCTCTTTAATTGCTCTTGTACTTTATTCTGCTTGTTAAAGGCGATAAGAATGCAGTTTTGCGGCTTCTGCGCTGACGCATGCGAAATCCACTTGACTTTTGGCACTAACTTTTGGCCAGCTGAAATGCCCCCACGCTCAATTCCAAATCCAATCATTCACGCAGCGTGTGAAAAAAAAGTGTATATGATGTTTAATTTTAACATTTCAAGTCACTTTATGTGAAATGTGGCTAAATCGCTGCATGACTCACGAAACTTTTATTCTATTCGCCCAATTCAGCGGATTGTTTGTTTTTTCTTTTCTCCTTTTTTAATTTATTCACTAGTCATAGCTCTCTCACTCTCTCTTTCTCTCTCAATCTTCTTACGCTGACTTGCTGTCTAATCCCGCTACCTCTGTCTGCCATATTGTAATTGGGTTAATAACATGTGTACACATTTAACTGTTTGTTAGGCTAACTTTTGCTTTCGGCGCTTTATTTATTGACAGCTCTCTTCTAGCGCAAGCAGCTTTATTGATTTTTCTTATTTGCACAAATGCATAAAAGGAAAAATGCACGAAATGCTACATGCGTACACATGTCTGTATGTATAAATGTATGTGTGTGTGAGTGAGTGAAAATGAGGTTGTGGTGCAGCCGCCAAAACAAAAAAAAATTTGAGCATCGTTGGCGTTTTTATATTAAGCGGCTTATTTCTTACACACACATACAATCACACAAATACATATTCAAACTGTGTGTGTGTATGCATGTGCATGTGTTTCCTACCCCAATTACACGTAGCTGGGATCCATTGCCCACGCATCGCCCAACAGCTGCAGCGGCGCTGATTTATCGATTTTTCACTCTTAACGCAGATTTCAATTTTGACAATTACATAAAACATTATAAGACATATGTATCTGTGCGATAAACATAACAAAATAAAATTAGCACAGCATTAGCCAAAATTAGCAACAGCAAACAACAAAAATAAGCAAAACAAATAACTAAACCACCTGCAACAGAGAGCAAGCGAACGAGAAGGAAGACGCGCGAAGCTTTGTCTTTATTTGTTTTTTCCACAAGAACAAATCACACGTATAATTTCTTAGCTGCCCTTGAGAGTCTTATTTATCTAGCTCTTCTACCTGCCTTTCGCACACATCCACACACACATACGAACAGACGCAAAGGCGGCCGCCGCCTCTGGCTGCAAAGAAGACGCCAAAAACCCACATACAAGTACACAAGTACACATATGCACATACATATTTTTTTAAAGACAGTATGCACATGCATTTATAAGTATGTATACTTGGCTTGTACTTACTTTTAGTTTTCGCAAGAAATTCGCTGGAAATCGGCTTTTAAAGGGGGGCTGGACTCTGGTTTTGGAAGTTGTCATGGAAAATGTAACCTTGTCCGGTTATAAACTTGGCTTTTATTGTCACTTTTCACTTGCTATTGCTGTGCCCATATAATTAATAAGCGTTAAAACACTCACACACATCACTTTCATTTAACATTTTTTTGCCATAAAAATGTTTCTTTTTTGCCCAGCAAAATGGAAATACTTCAACTCGACATACATAACTGGTTTTCTTCTTTGGCACCCTGCTTTTCTTTTTGTTTTATTTCTTTTAAGACTTTTAAACTGCGGTCCTTTTTCTCTGACGTTTAAAAAATTTACACTATCTGTTATACATGCACCGTTTTGTTTATAAAACCACTAAAATCAAAAACTTCCATTAAAACTCAAATTTTTCTCGACAGCGAACAAAATTTTACTCATTGCGCGTTCAACGCGCTCACTATTCTGTTAGCGATGTGGTAATCAAATTCTTGGGGTGGCCTAAAATTTACAGACGCATCGATATCCCCAAGTTATTGTATACCTGTGACGATATTTTATTCGATATATTAAAATACGAAAGTTATGTATGCCCGTAATCCAGAAAAAATACTGAATATTTTGGCAACTTTTGAATTAATTTGACTGTTAATACTGTTAGAAGGAAAACTGTTTCAAGGAAAAGGATTACTCTATTAAACTATACTTTTCTTTAAAAAAAAAATCCGCTGGAGTGAAGATTTTGGTTCAAGTTTGTAATGCGTAAGCTATAAATTACCAGCAATAATTTAAATAGACATTGTGCCAAATTTGCAATAACTTCAATTTGAACAACGTAATACTAATTTTTTCTAGAACGGGCACACTGCTTGGTATTAACAATGCGAGCTGGCACGGTCACACTGTACAGACGTGTCATTTGACGACTGCTGTAAATACATAAGTTTTTTAAATTCGCGGCATTTAATTGGTGCAATTAACCGCTGTGTATTTTAATAAAGTCTAACCGAAAACATCCCCAACATTGGGATCCTGCGTATTTGCCTAAATACCAGAGACGCGCGCAGTTACGAGCTGCCAGCGTGCCAAACCATCAGCTGGGGGCCCATTTGGAAAAAAAGACGACCACACCAAAACCCAAACCCCTAATAGAAGAAGAAACTGCGCTGCTTTTGTAAATAATTAGAGGGCCGGCGCTACTTTTTAAATGGCGGGTCAAAAGTTTCAATATGATGAGAGTGGCGGCACATTTTATTACTTTGTGTTATCGTTTTTGGCTCTGGTATTGATACCAACAACGATTTACTATTGGCCACGTAAAAAGAAAGAAGGTTAGTACTGCTGATTGTAATCAGACTGCAGCTCTCTCTTTAAGTTTATGTGTGTGTGTGTATGTGGACAAGTGTTGCAAATGGACACGTTCCATTAAGTTATTCTAACAGTGCCATCCAATCGGCGCTCAACGTTGTCTGCGTGTTGGTGAAAGCTACAATAACAACAGCTTAAGCCAGCTCACTTCACAAATGGAACACACACATACACCCATACACACGCAATACACATTAAAGAGAGTCAAGAAAGAGCACATGCAGCAGCGCTCTCTAGCGATCTGAATTTTGGCTGCCATCTCACTCTCCCCGCATGCGATTATAATCTTTGCACCCTTTTTCACACAGATCTTAGCAAACTAAAAGAGGAATGTCAATGTCCCGATTGTTTAAAGAAGAAGATAATATTGGCTAATGCGGAGCCTTATCGCACATTGAAATCGGTTGTCATTAAGTTGGCAATTGTGCTTGGATGGGCGCTGCTCCTGTTCCTGACGTATCGCGTCTCGCAGTTCGATTACGAGATGGCGAGCTTTGATCCCTTTGAGATATTGAATGTGCCGCCGACAGCAACGCAGGCAGAGATCAAGAAGGCTTACTATAAGCTTTCTAAAGTGTTGCATCCGGACAAGGAGACGGGCGATGAAAAATCCTTTATGATGCTCAGTAAAGCGTATCAGGCGCTCACCGACGATGTGGCCAAGGAAAATTATGAGAAATATGGCAACCCCGATGGTCCTGGCGCCATGTCCTTTGGCATTGCGTTGCCCTCATGGATCGTTGAGAAGGAGAACAGCGTTTGGGTCTTGGGTCTCTATGGATTAGTCTTCATGGTGGCCATGCCCTCCGCTGTGGGCGTCTGGTGGTATCGCTCCATACGCTTCAGTGGCGACAAAGTCCTCTTGGATACCTCGCAAATGTATTTCTATTTCATACACAAAACTCCACACATGCTGTTGAAGCGCGCTCTGATGGTGCTAGCGGCCAGTCTGGAGTTTGATAAGCGACACAATTCGCAGGTGATCGAACGGCAGTCGGACAACGATGAGGTGCCAGCGGTACGTATTAAAATACCTACATATAAAGAGCTGTAAAGTAGATAGCAGAGCTAAAGTTAACAGTAACAGCAAGTAACTTTTAACATGACATTAAGAATAATTATAACAGTTGCCAATTATAACAGTTGACTTATATGACTGTTAGTAACATAAGCTGTATAACAGTTTAAGCACTTACAACAGCACTGTTATTAACAGCAGCACTGTTAACTACTACTGCAACCAATCTCTTTTACCTTTAATATTAATTAATTAACTATTTTCCTTTTTTTAACAGCTCATCAGGCAGCTACCTAATCTGAATGAGAAATGCAAAGAGCATCCGCTATGTCGCATGTATTCCATTAAAGCGCGTGCCATATTGCACGCTCATCTCTCACGCATTCCGCTGAATCCGGAGACACTCGAGCGTGACCGTCAGTTTATTGTAAAGAAATGTCCGTATTTAGTTCAGGAGATGGTCAGCTGTGTCCATCAGCTGGTCATGATGGCCTATGCAAGGCGTGTGCCCCGCCTGCCCAGCATCGAAACCATCGAGAACTGCATGAAGATGTCCCCGATCATCATTCAAGGCCTGTGGGAGTTTAAGTCGCCGCTGTTGCAGTTGCCCCACTTAACCGAGGATCATTTGTATTTCATGAACAAGAAGCGCCATGTGAAGAACTTGCAACAGTTTGCCCAGTTGAAGCCGGAGGAGAGTCGCATGCTGCTCAAGAATCTGTCAGACTTCGAGTATGAGAATATTATGCGAGTGCTGGGCAAGATGCCATTGATTGACTTTGCCATTCGCTGCGAGGTGATTGACGATGAGAATACCAACGTGGTTACGGCGGGTGCCATCGTAACGGTCACCGTGACGCTGGAGCGGAAGGATATGAAGACTCTGTTCGGAGATACAAAGGTGCCAGAGAAGCAGGGCATCAAGGACGATGCCAATGAAGAGGCGGCTGGAGACGATGATGAGGCAGCTGCAGCTGCTGCTGTACCCGTTAAGAAAGCCTCCGCCTGGTCCAAGTCGAGGAAGGGCGGCAAAGGCAAAGGTGGCAAGAAGCCGGCCAACAATCAGAAGAAAAAGACGCAGCCAAAGCAGGCAACCACATCAGCTGCAGCAGCAGCCACCGTATCCACAACGGATGAGCAGACGGCAGCTAACTCCGAGGCAGAATCGGATGCTGGTGAGCACAGTGATGTGGAGTCGATTGCCGGCTCCGGCAGCGAGGATGAGGATAAGCAAAACAAAAACAATTCCTCTCTGGATGACGACGATGACGAGGAATGGGAAAGGCTGCAGGCGAAGCTAAATAAACGAGAACGCCTCGAGGGCAAATCGCGCACGTCGCACACGGTGCACTGTCCATTCTTTCCGGAGGAGAAGCAGGAGTATTGGTGGACCTACATATGCGATCGCAAGTCACGCACCCTACTCACAGCGCCCTACCACGTCACAAATCTCGTCGAGAAGGAGGAGATACAGCTAAAGTTTACAGCGCCCCGTTGGCCGGGCGTCTACACATTTACAGTTTGCCTGCGATCGGGTAAGTCAACTATATATATATCCATATAGTTCCTGTTATATAAATCTATCTATTCTTACTTAACACAGACTCGTATCTGGGCATGGATCAGCAACAGGAACTGAAGCTGGATGTGCAAAAGGCGCCCGCACCACCCACAGATCACCCGCAATGGGATTTGAGCGAATCGGAGCCGGAGCACAACGATCAGCAGGAGAATCTAAGCGACTATACAACAGATACATCCGATGATGAGAATAGCGATTAGATATTAATCCACAGTGAGAGTCAGAGAGAGAGAGAGAGTTGCTCATGACATGAATCTTCTCCAGCTCCTTCACCTCATTTTGATCTGTTAATCCACATGCATCCGATGAGGAGAGTGACGATCGGACATCAATCAAGGATTAATCCATAGGCAGAAAAAGCTCCTGCTGCACCTCATCTATTCTCCAATATCCTTAATCCATTCTCCTCAATATTTTTGATTTTGTTTTCCTTTCCCAACCTTTCTTTTAATTAGTAAATGCTTTTGAGTTGCGAAATTAATTCGCATATTTTTTAACTAGTTTTTGTAATTAAAAATGAAACATGGATAAAGAGCCCGAAACTAGAGCGTAAATAAATAAGTAAAGAAAAACTTCATTTTAATGTCTCTGTACTAAACATAATTATAAATGTACTGTATATTTAATTATTTGGATACAAAAGAAAAACAAAACAAAAAAAATCTACAGAAAAATGTGAAACGCGTTTTTTATTATTCATATTTCAGTGAGTGGAAGATAAATATAAACGAAAAAAAAGATATTCAAATTCAGTTTTAGGATTTGAATTGTATTTATTATTTAATTACAATACAAATGTGAATCGCGTTTTTATTGATATTTTAATAAGTGGAAAATATAATATAATAAAATATAAAGACAAGAAGAGAATTTGAATTTTGTTTTTTCTTTATTGCGCTGCTGCTTCACGCTGTCGCTCCAAAAGCTGAGCCGAAGAGGAGTTCGTTTCGGCCGGAACTGGAACTGGAGCAAGAACTGGAACTGCCGATGTTGTTGTTATTGTCGCTGTCTGTGGGAGAAAGTTAGAAAATTCGTAAACTTAAAGCTGTTTGCGTATTAATTTTTTTCATTACCCTCCACCAGCTTTTTTATTAGTATTTTTTTTTCATTTTATTTACAATACATGTTTATTATGTGCTAATGTGTGTGTGTGCGTGTATGTGTGTGTGTTCTCTAAGCGATGCTCTACAGGTGCGATAGTGGTTCATTTGATGTGTGTGTGCGAGTGTGTGTGTGTCTGGTTCCGGTTCATTTCGTTCGTTCGTTGTGGTTCGTTGGTTTCTTTTACTCTGCTTCGCTCTCTTCCTCTTCAGAAGATGTTTCTGCCTTGTCAGCTTTAGTTTCTTTCTTTTCTTCTGCTGTTTCTTCTTTGGCTTCACTTTCTACTTTCTCTTCTGTATCCTTTTCCTCTTCTGTATTTTCTTTTTCCACTTTTTCTTCTGAGTCCTTCTTTGTTTCTTCTTCTTCGGCAGTTGCCTTAGCTTCTTCGTTTTTATCATCTGCATTATCCTCTTTTTCTACCTTTTCTTCGGCAATTTCTGGAGTTTCTTCTTCTACTTCTTTCTTCTCTTCTTCGGCATCTTTCTGCACTTCTTCTGCTTTCGCTTCATCTGCTTCAGTTTCTTCTTTAGGTTCTTCGGCAGTTTTTGCTTCATCTTCTTCAGGTTTTTCCTTATCTTCTTCCTCTTCAGCAGTTTCCGTTTCCTTTTCTGTGCTTTCTTTTGTCTCTTCCTCAGTGGCCTGTTCGCCTTTTTCTTTTTCTTCTTCTTGCTTGTCTTCCGCTGAGGAGACTTCTGATGTCTCTTTCTCTACAGTCGCATCAGCACTTGATTTATCTTCGGTTTCTTCTTCATCTTTCGTTTCTTCGACTTTTTCTTTTGTTTCTTCCGTTTTTTCTTTAGTTTCGTCTTCAAACTTCTCTTCCTTTTCGCTTTCCTCTTCTTTCGACTCCTCCTTCGTCACGCCTTCAGCACTTTCCGTTTTCTCCGCAGTTTCTTCCACTTTCTTACCTTCACCTTCACCTTCACCCTCCTCCTCTTTCTCAACGTCATCCTCTGCCTTGTCCTCCTTTTCATCATCTGCTTTGTCTGCTTTTGGCATTGAGGGAATGTTACAATGATTAATAGGTTTCGCATCCTTTACTTTACCTGTTGCTTCCTCCTTCTCTTCTTTCGACTCTGATTCGCCGTTACCTTCTTTAGCTTCGGTTTCAGTCTGATGGGTGTGTAAAATTTCGGATGTGGTGCATTACATTCAACAGTGAGTGTTTGTATAGTTGTTGTTGTGGGGATATGGTACAGGATGGTATAAATGGGAAAATATATTTACAAAAATCATTAAGGATTTGCTAATACTATTTTAACAACTATACAGCTTGGCTTTGTTTGCATTAACATGCCTGATTAGCGTTCGATTGCAGCTACTGTTAACGTTGTCTGTTAACTTTGAATACTGTTAAAGTTTTTTATTTTCATGCAAGTATTTTATAACATTCACGTTTTACCTTTTCTTCACCACTCTCTTCCTTTTTATCTTCATCATCGCCTTCCTTATCTGTTTTCTCCTTTTCCTCACTCGTTTGCTCGCCATCTTCTTCCTTTTGCTTTGAAAAGTGACGAGTTTTAACATTATAATCATTGGATCACCTCTCGCTGTTATTTAACATGCGCTGTTGAACAAATGTTAAGCGGTGCCTTTTGCTGCTATGTTAAGTTTTTGTGTGTTATAAAAGCTTATTGGTTTTTTTTAGTAAATACAAATATATTTCGGTTTTTTTTTTATTAAATATGTACTTATATATTCAGCGGATTTTTATGTTTTCGCATTAACATAACTCAGCCGCACAAATCGTACAGATCTTTTTAGTTTTAATACACTCAATTAAAATTTAGTATTAAATCAATTTTTGCAACATAAACTGAATTTTTTGTCGAGTGTGTTAACAAAATGTTATCGATACAAATGTTGTTTGTTACATATACTTACAAAAGTGTGTGAGTGTATTATTTAAAATAAATTATGAATTTTTTGATTAAAAATTGTAATTTCTTGCAGTATGCATGTCATAAATATATATGTAAATATATATATATATATAGTAGCTTAACTTAAAGAACCGCAGTCGTGATAATAGAAGCTCATTTAGCTAAAAATTGAACAAAACGTTGTTTGCCGCCGCAATTGCTGAAATGCTGTTAGATTACATTTTTATGTTATTGCTACTGTTAAGATGGCTGGCTTTGCTGTTTGCGTCTCGTTAGTAGTAGTAGAAGTTGCTTGATGTTAATGTTAATGTTATTATTGTTGTCATTTTTGTTGCTTCTGTGCAGGCTTGTTGTTGTTGTTGTTGTCGCTTCATAACAGTAAAACAGAAAAGTACAAATTGCTCAAAGCTCTCAAACCTCTGCCTTCTCCTTATCTCCCTCGCCAGCCTCGCCCTCGCCTTCACCTTCCGCTGGAGCTTTTTTCTCATCCTCTTCGGCCTTTTCACCTTCCTTGGCCACGCCATTCTCATGCTTCAGTTCGATTTGAGCACTGCTCACGGCCGTTGTATCAGCAGGCGCCAGCTTGAGGAACACCTCTAGCGTATCAATCTCGTTGGCCATATCGAAGGCATCGTAGTCGCCGCAATAGTCTTCGTCGTTGAAGATTTGCGGTGGCAACGGATGCCTGGGATCTGGATCGCTGACTGTGCCTCCATTGCTTGTCGATTTGTTTTGCATCATCTCCTTTTCGCTCTCCTTGCCGGGCTCTGTGATGTCAACGGTATCATACTGAATGCTCTTGCTGTCCAGGATCATCAAAACGCGCTGTTGGCGTTTCTTCACCTAACAAAAAAGAAAACAAAAACAAATCTTTAGTTCACCTGTAAATTCAATAAGCCACCAGCCCTGGTTTTCAATTGCCGGCAAGCCCAAAACACGCACACACACACACACGCAATCTCTCACTCTCACTTCCAGCACTTATCACCGCATGCTTGTAATTAGCTTTTGATAAACTGTTGTTTTTATTTATTGCCCTTACACTTACACTCATACAATGCGTACATACATATGTCTACATACTCTATTTTAGACGCTGACACGTCTACGAAGTCTACAAACAATAAACAACGGCACATCAAGTTTCGCTCTCCCTCACACCCATCGTCAACGAACACTCCCGTTGTTCTTTTTTGCACAATGGCCGTTGTTTGCGAATCAAACACAAAGATGAGGCAAAAAAAAAGAGTCACATACATATATGAATCATGCACGCACACTTTTACACTTACATTCGTACCCACGCATTTGAAAACTATAATCAATGAATTCTTTTACGCTTTACAGTACACACAGACACTAAAATATGCTTATATGGAAGTGTTTGCGGTCGTTGCGCTGCTTCTTGCCACCACCATCAAAGCGTACGCATACACAACACACACATGCATGCGCCAATCAAAATACCCACTTGCTGTTCTGTTTTGTTCGAAGAGGGCGAACGCTAGAGATGACGTTTCGACTGTACGTACATACTACATCATCGTTCACACACACACACACGCACTCTCAAGCGCAAACAAACAAGAGAAATGCAGTCCATAAAATAGAATACGCAATACGCTATTTTATTTTATCTATAATGCTGCTAAGTAAGCATTCCATTAACATGACACTGACTCCTACAATTCAATCACACACACAAATACATACATACATATGTGCATTTGTCATTATGTGTGCGTGCTTTTCAGTTGCCTCGCCCACTAGGAAACTGCAGTACTCACCTCCTTGTTGCCGGACATGCCGCTGACATAGACTTTCAATACCATTTTTGCAATTAATTATGCGCTGTTTGGTCGTTAATTTAAAGCTTTATAAAATATGCGACTTTCACGACGATAAAAAATATTTTTAGAACTTTCTTTCTCTGCTCTGCTTTTTGCTTTGGCTGCTTTTGGCCCCTACCGTGGATACGTAATGTTATTTATTAATATGCACGCACTGGGCTAATCGCAGGCTAACGTTGTAAATTCGTTGGACAAGCGTATAAAAAATTGTTTACTATAAAAGTGTAAAAATATTTAATAATATTAATTGCACAAATTCACGTCGAACTCTGCCTTTTTATGCCTACTTTTGTCGTTCGAAACAGTGTTACCAAATCGAAGCAGGATCAAAATACATATTCTCAAGAAGAAAAATACTAACTATGTAAATCGAACCATTTTTGTGCTATGAATACGATAATTGGTTTGAGTTTGATTATATACATAGATATTGTAAAATATATTGTGAAATACAAGCGTTTGAATATATATATTTTATTTAAGTCTTTAAAAGCTACATTTGATTTTTTTTGAGGTATTTGCTTGAACATTTTCAAAAGCTGCATACCAAACTTAATAAACTAAGTTAATCGATAAATTTGTGGCGTCGATTACAGGGCTGCATCTGTGATAACGTGGAAAGTGTCGTTTGTCCATCTCTAGGCTTCTCTGTTCACGAATCGTCGTCACGCATGCATCGGTCGTCCATTTTTCGTAAGAGTTCGACAAAAACTGAAAATTACATCGCAAAAAGACAGAAATTTCACAAATCAAATACTTTGTAAGAACTTTCAAACCGTAGCACAGTGCATTTCAGTGGCCTTGAAAATACTGCTCAACCCAATAAGCAATAGCAATATAAATTAGTTTTACAATTCAACTGCAACTGTGAAACGTTCGTGCGCGTATGTACAAAAAAAAGTAAATAAAAACGCGTGTGAAGTGGTGCAGAAATTGTAGCGGAAGCAACCATAAATCAATGTAAGTGCAATAGTGCAGCACAAACTAATACAGCTAGTTGCTATATTTTTCATTAATTGGTATCTAAAGTGCTTTTGATAATGATATGCGTTGCGACCATTTTTAAAAATTTCACGAAATCAAAATTCCAACTCACAGCTGCAAGTGTGTGTGCGAGAGAGAGCGAGACAACCATTGAGCGCATAAGCTGCTGTCATTTTATTTTCTTTGAAACGAATCTTTTTTTTTTCATTTTGGCATGGCGTTCGTCACGTAAAAAAGCACTAATCATTTATTATTAAAAAATCTTTAAAATACTGTTAATGACGGCAGCAAGCAAAACGAGCAAGCTACACACATGCAAACCCATACACATGTAATTTGGGTTCATTAACAGCCATAGGTGTGCGTGTGCGTGTGCGTGTTTGTGGTGGTGGTAGTAGTGAGACAGAGCGTTGCTTTGTAAAAACAGCTGGTACAGCTCAAAGGATACGCATACGCATATTTATTGTTGTAGTTTTGTCATGTGTGTGTGTCCGTGAGTGTGTGTTTGTGTGGTG
Source organism: Drosophila gaucha (assembly GCA_035045545.1). Taxonomy (NCBI): domain Eukaryota; kingdom Metazoa; phylum Arthropoda; class Insecta; order Diptera; family Drosophilidae; genus Drosophila; species Drosophila gaucha. The sequence continues at coordinate 11,810,547 of JAWNOY010000292.1, read as the reverse complement.
GTTCACTCGCAGCTCATTTTACAGTTTAGTTTTCTTTGCTTTTTAGGACTTCTTGCGTGTGCATTGCTATGCACGCATTGTTGTTGTTGTAGAAGTAGTGTTGGAAAGTTGTTGTTGTCGGCCTGTGGCAAGGCGAACACTCCCTTTAATTGCGCATCGCTACTTCGTTTTCTTTTTAATGCTCTATTCGCAGGCAACCAGCAGCAGCAGCAGCTGCCAGCTCATAAATCGCTGCACCATTTTCTTTTATTCATTGGGCGTGTGAGTGTGAGTGTGTGTGTGTGTCAGGTGAATCCTGTTTTCCTTGAAACCAGTTATTTATTTATTCGAATCTCATTTTGTCTCAGTTGGCCGCTTCTCTAGCTTCTACAACTGTTAATACTCCATATTCTCGTTTCTTCTCTCTTTCTCATTTGCAGCGAACGCTTCCAAACAAACCTGTGGCAATAAAAAGCAACAAAAATATAACACAAAATCTATATAACTAAGCAATTACCATATATTTGAATATATATTTGTATATATATATATATCTAGAGAAAAACAGAGTTAACATAGCTATGGCATGTGCAACACTTAAACGCGCCTTGGACTGGGAGTCGCTGAATCAGCGTCCCACAAAACGTCGTCGCTGCAATCCTTTCGGTCAATCGGGCAGCAGTTCGCCTTCGCGAAGCGGCAGCAACAACGATGCAGCTAGCAACAGCTCGACAACGACGCCCAGCAATCGCTTTGCCAAGGACAGCAATGAGCCAAGTCCTTTCTCCGAGTCTGCCTTATCGAAGATGTCGCCAGGTGCGTTTGCCTCTCATATATCCTTACAGCTCTTATATTAATATATGTTCATTCCTTTTGCAGATAAAATGGCTGAGAACTTGTGCAATGAAATCAAAAGACTGCACAAACGTAAGCAATTGCCCATTACATCGAGTGCGCTGGAGCGTATGCAGGACTCGGAATCGAGTGGCTCGGAAATGGGACCAGAGAGCCCGCATCGGCCGGACAGTCCGCCGAGTCATTTGATGATGCGTCATCATGGCGAGAAGGCATTGTTCACATTCAAACAAGTGCAGCTCATATGCGAGGGCATGATCAAGGAACGCGAGGATCAACTGCGCGAACGCTACGAATCGGTGCTAACCACCAAATTGGCCGAGCAATACGATGCCTTTGTCAAATTTACATACGATCAGATCCAGCGTCGTTACGAGGCAGCGCCCAGCTGTAAGAGACATCCACATATATACCGAAACATATATTTATCGATTATTCTTTCAGATTTGTCGTAAGGCAGCCTAAATTCTCACTACGATCTTATGTGACGGTGTTTCCAGCCGGCAACAGCAACAGCAAAAGCTAAAAGAAATAAAAAAAAACAACATAGAAGCCCTCATTTAAAAAACAAAAAAAAAACTGCATTGTGTTTATTATATATTTTGAAATATAAAAGAGTTATAGTTTAAAACTAGATTTACATATATAAAAACAAAAGATTGTATTGGAAAAGCAACAAAGGGAAGAAATACTTTAAAGCTTAAACGCAAAGCAAACAGCAAGCAAAGCAAAAAAGAAAACAAAAACTTGTTACATTTACGTTTTCACATAACGAAAATTCTAAATAAAAATGACAAATATCTATATAGTACGTATGGAACAAGAATAACTATATAAAAAGAGAAACATTGCGAATGGTGCAACAAACACATCTAACAAAAAATATAAATAATAACACAATTCAATGAAACCTCAACAGTAGCTTCGTACATATATAAAGCAAAAACAAAAAAGAAAAACAACTAAACAAAAAAAAAAGAATATATATGTTAGGTACATAGCATATAAGGCATAATTGTAAAAGGTATCAAAACTATATTGTATTTCAAAATAGCAATGAGAAATGAGATGACAAACTAAAAAGAAAACAAAAGAAGGCGCAGAAGAAGAAAAACTACTCATGAAATAACTTTTTCATAGTTTATTTTTGCATAATCATTTTCCTAAGCGAGTGAAACAGCAAACTGTATAAAAACGAGAAATAAGTTTTTTTCAAATGCAACAATTTAATTTTCATCGATCGTTTTTTTTGTTAATCTGTTTCTTCCTTTGATGTACATTTTGCAAAGTAATGAAAACAAAAGAAAAAGTAATTCGTTTGCAAACTCTAATTTGCTTTAAATTGTTAAACAACAATAAGAAAATGGAAAATTTATAATTTAAGTAAAACTTGAACACGCTTTCATACATATATATATATATATATATATATATATACACACTTGCTTGAGACGTTTCATGTTCATTATAAATAATTTTCACTTGATATATACACATATATATATATATATATATTTACAAATATATATATATTTTTCAATTGCCGCGATCATACATACTTTACATTAGTAATTTAAACTTAATATTAGTAAAGAAATGCCATTTTTATATTAAAATAAAAAACAGCGATGAATTGAGGAAAACAAAATGCGGGTTTTATTATTTATTAATATAAAATATAAACAACTTTTTGAAAATCAAAGTTCGCGGGCACTTTGCTACTCGATACAACTTGTTCAATTACAGCTACGTGAAGTTGCCTACGCGCAGTTTTCTGCAATGTGAACTTGGCCACTAAACAGAATTTGTGTTTGTTTACTATAATAAACAAGCATTTACTAGAAATTCGAGAGCAACTAAGTAGAACGTCTAACAGCAAAAAATCATAAAGTTAAATATATATTTGAAAATGTATTGGCGCTCATTTTACTAGTCTCTTAACAGCTTGTTAAGTAACAGCCAATTGAAGTTGGCTGCGCGCAAAGTTGAGCCACGTGAACTTGGGCGCAACCACACTTAACAGCATTGCTCTACAGCTAACAGACAGTATAAGAAAAAGAAAAACAAGCAGTCGCTGGAATTTCGAGAGCCACTAAAAATTGAACGTGTGTGATTTTTTTTAACAACAAATGTTTATACTCAATATTATGTGCCGCTGAATACCCGAACCGTGATCAGCACCTGGCTGCGCTTAAAATGCTGTACTCGCGTTACCCAGTCGCAAACCAAGCAAAAGCTAACCAAATTTATTGAATCTCTTAAACCAAAAAAAATACAGAAATTTAACAACAAAAAAATAGAATATATATAAAGAGAGAGGGAGAGAGAGAAAAGAAAGCTTAACAATGTGCGATGATGACGGTGAAACTTGTGGTGTGTCAGTGAGTCAGCAGGCGGCGCAAACGGCGCCGGTGACATTAAAAGTCGCCATAGCCGAGACCCAAACAGAAGTTCTCTTCCAAGATCTAAAATTCATAAACAAAAACCTTCAAAATAAACATATTGCTGATTGGAATCAGGATGAAGTACAGCACTGGTGCAGCCTGGAAAAGTTTTCCAATGAGATGCGCACTTGTTTGCGCTTGGAGGAAATTGACGGGCAGGTGCTGCTCGGGCTAACGGAGGAAGATGTCCGCGACATGCGCTACAAGTTGGGCTACAGTCTCACCTTTGGCGAGATGAAAAAGTTCTGGCAAACCGTCTTCCATCTGCAATTTCAATGGAAACAGCAGCAAGATAAACTGCTGAACGACGAACAGCTCAAGGAGCAATCGAGTAATGCTCTGGCCAGCTCCTCGACGCCTTTGGTGCTGGGCATCTCCAGCCATTTGACACAGGCGTCTTTGTCGTCGCGTGGTAACGTTCTAATAGCCACGCCTGTTGCTGCCGCCACCTCGGAACCGTGTCCATGTCCTTCGGTCCATGACCGTGGCAGCAATGTGTCAATGTCTGATGTATTTTATGGGAAGAACAAACGTTTGGTATCGCCCGAATATTTTAAGACCGCAATCAGTTTAGGTGAGCATTCGAAAAGGGGCTCGGGGTTAATAGAGGTCTTATCGGTCAGTTGGCCAATTGGAAATAACCTTGAATTCATTCATATATCATAATCTGATTGTATTCCAATTGGGTTTAAATATGTGTGCATGTGCGTTTGTGTGTGTGCGCACATTATAAATTTGGTTACAGTTTTATTACGCCAGTGACGCGCGCGCTACTGTTATTTTTGTGTTTGGAGGTTAAGCATGCATATGTAAATGCATGCCTCTCCCTCCCACTTACGTTTTCTTAAGCATGTTGTGGAATTTTATTTGTTTTTGTTTTTGCTTTGTGTAACTTTGCGTGCACAAAATTGATAAGTGGTTTGCTCTAACATTTGATTGTGAGCATAGAAAGTTTGTCAAGTATTTGGTAAAGCTATTCAATTTCAAGCATTTACTTGAGAATTTTTGAAGTTTTTGTTATAAAACAATGTTTTAGCACACTTTGGCAATTGCATAGAATTGTTTACAGTGCTGTACCCAAATTAAGGGTCTAGTTCAATTTCTTTCTGTTATACAAGTGTTTTGCAGTGCTGTATTAAGTGTGCAGCTCAATAACTTTTTATAAATGTGTTTTAGAATAATTTACATTTGCAGTTTACACTAGTGTACTCATATTAAGTGCACAGCTTAATTACTTTCTGTAACAAAAGTGTGGCTAAGCACATTTTACGTTAAAATTGAATTGTTTACACTAATGTGCTCGTATTAAGTGCCCAGCTCGATTTCAAACACTCGTGTCCTATTGGGTAGTCATTGTATGCTTTTCTGCTGAATCTATGTTTGTTCTTTTGAGTAATCAAAGTAAATTTTGTTTACTGTTAATCAGAATGCATTACTAAGCCCCGTTTTACGTTTCTTTGCAGGGTATTCATTTGTGGTCACATGGATAACATCATTTGTGATGGTGATCGTGCACGAGCGTGTGCCCGATATGAAGCGTTATCCCCCCCTGCCGGACATATTCCTGGATAATGTGCCCCACATACCGTGGGCGTTCAACATGTGCGAAATCACCGGCACACTTTTATTTACAATTTGGCTGTTTGTCCTGATCTTTCATAAATATCGAATGGTCCTGCTGCGCCGCTTCTTTGCTTTGGCCGGCACTGTATTTCTGCTGCGCTGCGTAACGATGTTGATCACCTCGTTGAGTGTGCCTGGGACCCATTTGCAGTGCAATCAAAAGGACTTTGCCATTGAGGATCCCAATGTGGATGTCCTTGGCGCTCTGATTATACGCATGACGAGGGCCTATCGCATCTGGAGCGGCCTGGGCATGTCCATACAGGGTGTTCGCACCTGTGGAGATTATATGTTCAGCGGCCATACGGTGGCATTAACGTTGCTCAACTTTTTCATTACTGAATGTGGGTATTGAGTCTAATCTAATCGCCTTTTATCTAATTCACTTTACTATCCTTTTAGATACGCCGCGTAATCTTTACTTCCTGCACACGTTGACGTGGCTTTTGAATATGTTTGGTATCTTCTTTATATTGGCCGCCCACGAGCATTACTCGATCGATGTATTTGTGGCTTTTTATATAACCTCTCGTTTGTTTCTCTACTATCATACGCTGTCCAACAATCGAGCAAGTATTTTCATATATAGTATATAGAACTCTCTATCTAATTATGGTTTATTCCTTAGGCTCTCATGCAAAGCGATTCGACGCGCACACGCATTTGGTTTCCCATGTTCAGCTACTTCGAGAACTCTGTGGATGGGATAATTCCAAATGAATTTGATACGGCGAGTTCGCTGATTGATTCGGTGGTTCAGCAAATATTTACCATTAAGGATGGAATTACATCGATTGCGTCAAAATCCACGATAAACATATTTCGCACCTCCGATTCGGATCTACGAAATCATTTTACGACCAATTCCAGCAACTTGCGTTTGCGCATCAATTCCACGCCCACAATGGCGACAGCCTCGGCGCAGCAGTTAAAAATGACAACAGTCGATGCGGCCGTTAGTCCTTATGGCAGTGTGGAAAGCGATGTGCGGAGTCAGTTGTCGGAAAAGAAGGTGCTGTGATTCCGTCTTCCAATAAACAGCAGTAGCAGCAGGATCATAAGTCTCTTATTTGCTTAAGTGCATAAACGATTGAGGAAAAAACACATACACTCACACCACACCGACTGATAATTTGTACTCTAAAAATTTATTCCTACACTTTTCCAATTGCAGCGCAGCACCTGTATCTGTATTATCATACATATACATATATTTATATCTTTATATATACAATATGTGTGTATATGTATACACCTCTTGTAGTGCCTTTCGGGTAGTCTTAACGCCTCACTCTCTTAGGTAAATAACTTTTAGTTAACATAACTGGATTATCGTGTAAAATCAATTGCATGGAACTGTGCTATGAAATGTACTAATTGATGAATTGATCATAATCCTCATTCCGCTCAGTTTAGTTTTATTATTGAAGACTATTTAATGCATTATTATGTAATTGTAAGCATGTACAACAAGCATAAGTTATTTAGTCATAAGTCACAAAGTTTCTGTTGAACGCACAAAATTCAATAAATCAAAATTTAAGTGAAGTATAAAATTACAATTTTTTGTTAGGCGAAATTTGAATTTAAGTCTTGGCGCCCTGTCTAACATACAATCCAATTGGCCATCGAAAAAATACTGATTAAGTTGTTAACGACTGGTCACACAGCGCAGCTGTTTAAGTTAGAGATGTGCCAAATTTGCATGGACAAGGGTCACGGATTAGTCACATGTTCTGCTTACTCATATCATTTAAATTGCAAGCGTATATAAAGGCATTGTCAGCATTAAATATTAAGCATTAAACATTATTTGCTGCTTACATTATGTATTATTAATTATCACTTAAGATATCTAACAATTCATATTAGTTATTGATTGACAAATATATCGATTGACTCATCGCTTTTATAGCTCCAATCGATGTTTGCCGCGGAATGTTACTGGCGATTCTTGCAAGCGTCGGCGTCGTATTGTTAGCGGTTAACGCGAAATTATTCTCGTGTGAATTTAGGCAGCTCTTAATTTGCCCACACAGACTATGAAGAAAGTCAAACCACTATTGCACGATCATTTAATAACAAGTAGAGTGAAGCAGGTAATGAACACATTCATTGGCTATCTGTCATTAACTATTTAGTGACAAGCAGCCGGCAAGCAAAAAAAAAAAAAATCGCAAAAGCAAGGTTAGATTTTGACAGACGATTGCAGTTGATAAATACATTTTTCTTTTGCATTATTTCGATTTACAGTATCTGGAAGAGCACATTGACGAGACCTATTTGGATGTGAAGCAAATGACCAAAGAGTTAATGCGCAAATATCCCGAATATTCGCGACGCAAATTTGGACCATTCAGACAACTTGTGCATCAAGGTAAATATCAAAGTAAATATTACAAATCTTTCTGCGCATGACAGAGCGCAATAGAACAAATGCCAATTTGCCAGCATATTTTATTTATTTTGGGGTAGGCTTCAATCCGGGGTGAACAGCCATGCAGCGTGTTGCAGGGCACGAACTTCACCAGGGCGTCTAAAAAGCGGATTTTAACAGTTAGATTGTGGATACTCTAACCAAGAGTGTATAGGTTTTGTCATTAAAGGTGTAATAGATACTGTATACGTATTGTATTTGTATAGTTTGCAAGTCTACTTAGCTATCTACTACTATTTAGTAGCCTACTAAGTTTACTATATCTCAACTATATTAAACTACTATTTACTAATTATTTAGTACTACTAAATACGCTCTGTAGTAAACTTCTATTTTCTACTATTCTAAACTACCTTTTAGTAAACTATACTAAAAATATAATAATAATATAATTGAAATATACTAAGTAAAATATAGTACTCTTTTTTTTTTAAGCTACTATTACTATATTACTTTTCACCTAATTGTGGATTCATTCTCTTTTGGCTCGCCAGCGTTTTCTATTGTTTCCGACAGCTATAACTTAGATAAGGCAAGCAGCTCTGAGGAAGAGGAAGACTATCCATCGGACGAACCAGAGACGACTAACAACAGCATCATGAATAATCTAATGCAAGGCTTGTATACTCCCAATTCGCCTCAAGTTCGCAAGCCGCCGCCAACCACAAAGCCCAGCAATGAGCCCATCGACATTTCCAGCGGGGATGAGAATGATGATGGACCCATTAGTCCGGCAAATGGAACTGGCAGCTTGGCTGGTGGCGCCACTGTTACAGTTCCAGTTAAGGCGGTTAAGCGACCCAGTGATCAGGCCGGGACAGCTGTGCAGGCCAAGAAGGGTAAGCATCGGCAATAGTTAAGACACATTAACTTATGCCTTAATAGGTAAAACATTTCTATTTGATTTGCTTGAAGGCCCGCGGCAGGATAATCTTACGGGCGTAAATAACGCACCCGGTCAAATGGCGGGCAAGAAGTGTGAGTTGCCCTTAAGATTTGTATTCAGTCAGTCGATTATTAATCGTTTACTTTTCAGATATTTCTGTTTCGTCTAACCTTGGCAAAGGCAATTCCGATGCTGCTTGTAGCAAGGAACCATCGCATCATGGACCCTCGCATGGGTTTCCACATCATCAACAGTTTTCGCAGCAGCAGCAGCAACAGCAGTTTCAGCAACAGATGCGTGTGCGCAAATATAAGAAGGAATTGGAGGTGGCTCGCACCTCGGAGAGTTTCCGCGATATTGGTGGCATGGATGGCACATTGAAGGAGCTATGCGAAATGCTTATACATATCAAATCGCCAGAATTCTATTTCCAACTGGGTTTGCTGCCATCGCGTGGCCTGCTGCTGCACGGACCGCCGGGCTGTGGCAAAACCTATTTAGCACGTGCCATTGCGGGCGTAAGTGAATACTTCAATCATTATTATATATATACTATATATATATATATAAATTTCCTCTCACCTATAGCAATTGAAAATGCCGCTGTTGGAGGTGCCAGCCACTGAATTGATTGGCGGCATTTCTGGTGAATCGGAGGAGCGTATACGTGATGTTTTCGAGCAGGCCATTGATAATTCACCGTGTGTGCTTTTCATTGATGAAATCGATGCCATTGCCGGCAATCGTCAGTGGGCCTCCAAGGACATGGAGCGTCGCATTGTCTCGCAGCTAATCACCAGCTTGGATCAGCTGAAGAGCACCGAATTCGGACAATCTGTGGTTGTTATTGCTGCCACAACACGTCCGGACACCTTGGATCCGGGTCTGCGACGCATTGGACGCTTCGATCATGAAATAGCCATACGCATACCAACGCGCAAGGAGCGACGTGAAATATTGCGCATACAGTGCGAGGGTCTGTCCGTTGACCCGAAGTTGAACTATGATAAAATTGCTGAACTAACGCCTGGCTATGTGGGCGCCGATCTGTTGGCCCTGGTTTCGCGTGCTGCCACAATTGCTGTGAAACGGCGCTCGATGAAAAAGTTTCGAGAGCTCCATGCAGCCAGTGAATTGAATATGACCACGGTTACGCTGGACGATGATGAGCCCGTCGAGCAGGTGAAGGAGAAACCAGCAGACGAAGAGAAGCCGGCAGATGCTGAAAAGCCAACTGATGAGAAGTTAACCGAAAATGAAACCGAAAAGCCAAACTCGGATAAGGAAAGTACAGAAGTCACAAATGGCAAAAAGGCCACCGATGACAACTCCATGGATGTGGATGACAATGAGAATGATGTGTCAGCAGAAAAGGCTGGATCTGGCTCTGAAACCAAGGAGCCAGTCGAGACTCCAGCTAAGTCGCCAACTGAACTCGATGAATTCTATGAGCCAACATTGGCCGAATTGACCAATTTCCTGGACAATCCGCCCGAGGAATTTGTCGATCCCAATTTCTGCCTTACTATAGACGATTTCTTGAAGGCCGTTAAAGTTTTACAGCCATCGGCAAAGCGTGAAGGCTTCATCACTGTGCCAGACACCACCTGGGAGGATATTGGCTCCTTGCACGACATACGCGAAGAGCTGAAGCTAGCTGTGCTGGCACCTGTCAAGTATCCCGAAATGCTTTCACGCCTCGGCCTGGAGGCGCCTTCTGGTGTGCTGCTCTGCGGACCACCTGGCTGTGGCAAAACTTTGCTCGCCAAGGCCATTGCCAACGAGGCGGGCATTAATTTCATATCCGTTAAAGGACCTGAATTGATGAATATGGTAAGGGAGTTGGCTTCAAAGTACTTTGCCTTGCTAATCTGTGCCTTCTCTTTTTAGTATGTGGGTGAGAGTGAGCGTGCAGTGCGCGCTTGTTTCCAACGCGCCAGGAATTCGTCGCCCTGTGTCATCTTCTTTGATGAGTTCGATTCGCTGTGCCCCAAGCGCTCGGATGGCGGCGATGGCAACAATTCCGGCACGCGTATTGTCAATCAGCTGCTCACCGAAATGGATGGCGTTGAGGAGCGCAAGGGCGTCTATATACTGGCGGCCACCAATCGACCGGATATTATTGATCCCGCTATTTTGCGACCAGGTCGCCTAGATACCATACTCTACGTAGGCTTGCCGCAGGAGCAGGAGCGTGTGGACATACTGAAAGCCACCACAAAGGTGGGGAGAGACTGCAATCAGTTGCTGAATATATTTACTAATTTAAAATCATTTTTTAACGCATTAGGATGGCAAGCGTCCAGTGCTGGCGGATGATGTGAATCTGCAGGAGTTGGCGGCACAAACAGTTGGCTATACAGGAGCCGATTTAGCCGGGCTGGTTAAGCAGGCATCCATGTTCTCGCTGCGCCAGTCACTGAACAACGACAACGTCAATGTCGACGAACTGTGCGTGCGTAAACAGCATTTCGAGGAGGCACTCAAGCAGCTGCGTCCCTCGGTTAGCGAGCAGGTAAGCAGAATAAAAAATAACCAGCTGTAAAGCTTATTAAAATATGTTCACTATTTCTCAACAGGATCGCAAGGTGTATGAGAAGCTGCGCCAGAAGTATGCTGCACCACGTATGCCTTCTTTTGAGACCAAATGAATATCTCAATACATGACACACTGTTGTACTAGTATTTAAGCAATCACACACACACACACACAGGCAGCAATCGAAATTAGATTGCATGCATATTCCTCATTTGATTTAAAATGTACAAAACCAAGTTATAAATAGTAATGGAGCATCCACACACACACACACCCACACACACAAACAGAATAAAAACGCCCAAGCGAACTAAACTTTGGGACCAAGCCCAGGTCGTTTGTATATATATATTTGTCATAAACTACATCTAAGTACACTTACACACTCACACACACACACATATGCCGCGAGCATACTCTAGGACAGTCCATCGCCTTGGCCGCCACGCGTTCGCAGCGGCGCCGTCAGCGACCGTCCCGGCATTTGGGCTGCCTGCAAGTGTCGCTGCTGGAGCTCGAGGATTTCGGCATGCTGCGTGAGCAGCGAGCGCTTGGAGCGTTTCCTAGTCTTCTTCTTGTGCGGCGATTTCTTCTTGTTCTCGCTAGTGCTGGGATTCGTGATGGTATCGCCGGCGCCTGAATTGCTGCGCGCCGGCGGCTTGGGCGCCATGGGCTCCTCCTCCCGCTTGATGCGCTGCCTCAGGTCGAAGGCGCTCTTGCACATCTCCCGTATGCCGAACCAGCTCTCGTGGCCGATCTGGCTGATCATCTCGACGGGCGGCTGAAAGCCCAGCTCCCGCGACGGCAGCTCCATGACCAATGCCAGCGGCGCCTTCAGCACCCCATACACATAGTCCACAACGGAGCCGGCAATGGTGCGTTTGGTCAGGCAGCTAATGCTGCCCGTACGGTACTCACGTCCGTTATACGTCTTGATGGCCGCACGTCCAGTGGTGGCCAGCGTGTGGAGCTCGCGCCAGTGATATGGAGCCTCCCGGCAATAGCCCCAGGGATACATGATGCTCTGGCCGTACGAGTGCAGCGACAAGAAAAACAACAAGTTGGGCGCCAGACTGTCCAGGATGTTGCGCATGGCGCGTGTCTCCGGCTCGGAGAAGGGACGTTCACCCTTATATGTATTGCGATTGGTCCGCGAGGGTCCACACTCCCAGAAGATGTCATAATTGCGATTGCAATCGGTGCCCACAATCTTGGAGGCCTTATGCGGTCGCCGATTCTTGCGCCAATTGCGATTCTGCGGAAGGTGAAGTTGAGCTAGAGAGTGGGAGAGAGAAAGAGAGAGAGAGAGACTTGCCTTGGTGCGCGAGTACTCGTAGCCATCGGGATTCACGAGCGGCACAATGATGAAGCGCAGATTGCGCAGCATTTCGATGTTGCGCGTATATCGCTCCGTCAGTTGGTAAATGCAATTGAGGCAGGTGCTCACCGTAATCCATTCCCGGGCATGGGTGCCGGCCTCAATGAAGATGATGTTGCGATTCTTGTCGCCGGACATCACAATGGGTCCCTTGTTCCCGGTACTTTTGTATGCGTCCGCCAGCTTGGTCGCCTGCAGACGCGTCGCGGAGGGCAGCTCAGCATTGTCCGGATTGATCCAATTGATCTCGACAGCTCGCACCTCACGCTTCTCGTGGGTGAGGCCGAGCGTGTAGAGCTTAACGAAATTGGAATAGCGATGCACAATATATTCCAAATACTGATTGATCTGACTGTACTCCAGATACGTGTGCAGCACATCTGGCCGTGGTATGACCACACGGCGGGACGCCTGCATCGGCACCGGCACGACGGTCACCCTTGGGGCGGCGCGTGCCTTCTTCTTGGTGCGTTTCGTCGTCGTCGTCGTGGATTTCATTTCCAAATTTATGTTTGTTTTGTGTTTCGGTTGTGTGTCAATAGAAAATGATATCGTATAGTTAAGAGTGGTCGAGAAACTAAACTAAATTAGCACTAAAAATTTTTAAATAAACATGTGTAGACACAACAATTCAAAACTGTAAATCGAATACTGAATTGCTCGTTTCGCCGACGTCTCTCTGTCTGGCTGGCCAAGGCCTGCTGGAAACTGAGAGAGAAAAGAAAAAAAGCAACAAATTCTATAGCAATATGAAAGAAATCTCACCTCTTGCAGCAGCTGCTCGACAAGGACGAGACGTGCGAGTCCTTTGGGCCCGGCTGCCATTGTGCGACCCTAACGAACTGCCAGCCAGACTTTTTATCAAACGATGCACCAGGAATCGCTATATGTGCCATAGCCACATCCACATCCATGTCGTGGGCGTTTGCTAAATTGGAACAGAGACAACGTTTAATAAGTTGGGCACGGCAGGGTTCGTCGTAATGCGGAATTGGATTTGTATATCCTGCCTGTATATCCTGCCTGCAACTGCTGCCACTCGCTGCCACAGAAACGCAAATATGCTAAATGTCAGACAATATTAAGAGAGAGAGTGAGCGAGAGAGAGGGAGAGGGAGAGGGAGAGGGAGAGGGAGAGGGAGAGGGAGAGGGAGAGGGAGAGGGAGAGTGTGTGGGTGGCCAAAAGCGCAGGCACGTACTATGCAAATAAACAAGGCAGCGGAACGGCCTACAACTCCAATTGGCGTGCCGTCCCGGAAACGGAGCAGTTCTGTATGCCCCATGGATCGGGCCCAGCGAACAGGAATTAAAGACTTTCTGACTACAAAATTTATTTTTCAGATTGCCTCTAAATAACACTGTGCTACATAAAATATCACCAAATTTTTAGCTTATACTATTTACTTGGCAAACAAGTAATGGGAGTATCCGACTAGGCACTTCATCAGTCTACCTTTGGGTACCTAAGCCTCTGGACTTTTATTTTAAGCCTATATAACTTTGTCAAAACTGAACCAAACTCGGTGATATATAACATTTTCTTTGTGGCGAATATTCTTATTTAAGTTTGCATCTTAATTTATACCATTTAAAATAAAATTTTTTTTTCTAATTTTTTTGGGCGAAAATCAAGTAATGGGGGACCCTTACTCATTTTCGAATTTTTTAAGATTTTTTTCAAATTTTTATTTTAATAAATTTTGGGTGCTAAATTTGAAGGACACTATTTACTTTACGGTTTCTTCGTTTAATAAGTTCTCTAGGTAAATTTTTTTATATACTTCAAATTTTATTATGAAAGTGTCTGATTAGGAAATATCCCAAGTGCAGCAACTGCAGCAGTATGAGTCTATCTTAGAGTTCCTATTTCTTAGATCTTTATCTTAGCAATATAAAGAATTTTCTTTTGTGGCGTATTCGTAATTTAAATCTGGATCTAAATTTACACAATTAAAACAAAAAATTTTTTTACGAATTTTTTTTGGCCAAAAATTAAGTAAGGGGGGACCCTTACTCATTTACGATTTTTTTTCTTAAATTATATTTTGATCAATTTTGGGTGTCAAATTTGAAACACACTATTACCTTAAAGGTTCTTTCGCTCTATTAGATCCCTAGCTAAATTTTTTTGTTATATTTATAATTATATTATGGGATTGTTCGACCGGGAAATTTCCTGGGTGCACCAATGAACTGTATGGGTCTAGTTTTGAGTTACTTTAAATCTACATTACTTTGTCAAAACTGATTTAAACTCAAGGATTTATAGCATATTATATGTGGCGTCTTCTCTTAACTCTGCATCGCAATTTTAAACATTTATTAACAAACAAAATTTTTTTTTTATCTTTTGAGCAAATAATAATGTAAGGGGAGAGAGATCCTTTTATGTGTTCAAAAACAATTTTTTATGATTTTATTATCTTACATTTTTTTAAATCAAATTTGATCGACAATATTTTTTATGGTTTCTACGCTCGAACAATTCAGTTATTAAAGCAATTCCAGTTATTAACTTCCTATAAATACTTTTCAATAACTTCCTCATGTCAGGTAAGCATTCAATTTTGGTTGGACAGTGTAGCTCGTTGGCCGACAAACGTCATGTCAACGCAAATGTCAAAAACAACGCGGGGTCGGAACAATGTATAAATATATATATACATATGTATATCTATATAAACATGTATTTACATTCATATGAATGCATTTACAGGAAAATCGTTTGCGGCGCAACCAGTTGATTTATACAGAAAACGAGGTTCGTGTTGATTTTCATTTAACGGTCTTTTAGTCAACTTCCTGACACAGTGACTGCCATATATTTACGTCTGGCTATGCTGGCAGCTTCAAAAAAACGAGCAATGGATTGAGATACCCTGTAAAATTTACAAATTTGTAAAATTGATGTGATTCTTAAAAGGAAAAAAATATAATTTTTTAAATTTTTTTATTAAATTTAACAGTATTTCTGTTAGGCTGCAAAATTGCTAGTTGATCTTATATATATAAATCCTATATTATATATATTTATCTAGTCATATCCATAGGCTATCTGTTAGTCAATAACTTACTTTTATAAATTAAAATTATTCCCTTGTTTTCTTACTTTTTTTTTCAATTTTGTTTTTTGTTGGTTCTACTTGCCAGAGACACGCAACGATCCAGGCAGGTCGCTCGTTCTGTTAGGGGGCGTTTCTGAAGTATGCACATTATGTCATTAGCATGTTGGCGAAAATAAAAGGGCTAAAAGTTTTGCATTTCGGGAACGGCAAACAAAAAAGTCAGACATGTCCTTTGGAATCCCTTTGAGCTGTGTGTGGGGGGTTCTTAAGGGGATTTGATGACGAAATAAAATTGGCTACAAATTAACGAAATTCCAGCAATTATATGAAAATAACATAAA